>OU745311.1:8755000-10005000 GCA_916618145.1 Emmelina monodactyla | reverse complement strand
TGAGTGAAGTTTGTACTGTATATATACCCGCGCAAGGTTTAATTTCCTTTGTTGCGATTCTGGAATGTTCACTTGAGAGTCGAGCAAACACGAGTGCAGTTAGAGCAAGGAAGATTGTTTGTTTTATTAGTTAGTTTGCTTTAATTTAACAAGTCATTTTATAAACAAATATCCGGTTTTCAATACATAAATGATTTAACTGAACAATTATTAACGAACTTTCAAATTTTAATTTAATTTCGAAAAAGAGGAAATAAATAAAATTGAAAACTATGTTGGCATCGTGAAGTGCTCTCCGTTCCACTTTAAACAATTTAAACGAAACATACTTTTGAAACAATATTAATTAACAACTTTTTATCGAAACTAGTTCATTGAATCGGAAACTTTATCGGATTCCATTACTAAACAGTCAGCAACGTGAAGTTGTGTACAAACGGACGTCGACCTGCGGCTGTGTTCACTAGTTGTCCAGCGGTGAGATAATGTCACCGGCGAGGAGTTGTATCACTGACGGCGGAATACCCGCCCGGCATTCGAAATAGGACCCCGTGTATAAGTATTACAGATAATAGAGTTTTATCGCATACTTTTGACTTAAACATTTTATACGAATTTAAAGTTTTTGAATAGAGATACAAGCTATCAAGTCTATTATAAAAGTAATAAGCAATATGTTGCGTTGTAGATACTGTAAACACCTGAAAAACACATCATTATGAGAACAGCAGTGGCAACGAAGTTATTTCTCCCATTTAATACTATGCTATCACTATTTGGTGGAAACTTTCATAATATTAAATGTAAAATTAAGTAAATATTTTTTTACTTAATTTTACATTTAATATCTTTATTTAAATTTTGTAAAGACTTAAAGGGAATAAAATATACAAAATATATTCTGTTGATACAATTACGCCAAAAACTCCAATTAATCTCGAATTTTTCGATATTTTTTATCAAAAAAGATCTGTTCCATGTAAGGCTTAAAATCCAGTATCGAATACCACTCGTTTACAAACAGTGTAATTGATTCGATGAAACTTCAATACGTGTATGATTGCACTCTAAAACTCAAACAAAATACTTGAATGAAACGATATGCAGAAAAGCAGACAGAGTTTAAATAAAACAAAACAACAAATTGTGAAGCGCAAAATATGAATATATGTTTGCAAAACGGTGGGAAATTTAGTTCCATAGAGATTTTATACGGATATCACGCAGATACAGCTGGTAAAATATGATAAAAACTAGAAGCAACGGTTAAGATAGACTTAAATCTAACAGTGAGCTATTAACTACACTACATAATAAAAAAAATATTGCTTTCCGCCGTCTGCGTGTCTGTATGCATAGATCTTTAAAATTACGCAACAGATTTTGATAAGTTTTAATAGATAGAGTGATTCAAGGTTTATATGTATAATGACATAGTATAGGGAAAGAGGTTTTATAAAACTAAAAATTATAAAATATCATTGTCATCAAACTTCTATATAACTTTTTACATCTTGCCACAAAAAGCGGTAGTTATAAAACAAATCATGAACTTCACCCTTCTCATTACTTTCATATAGTACTGGAACTAATACTTAACAACAGGGCTCGCCTTCAAACAGCCGACTATATTTAGCCCGAATATGCCTCCACACACAATCAAAGCTAATAACAAATTGGTGTATATGTGTATGTATATGTATATATGTGTAGCTACTCAATATACACAGAGTGAGCGAAGGTAAACCACTAAAGCCTGGTTTACATTAGAGGGCAAACTGTTGTTAGTAGATTGCGAGGTACTGCATCAGCATAACTAGGTACAAAGGGTTGACCCTTTGAAATGGAATTACGCTTCAGGTCTAGTTTCCACGAAAATTTGGACATACAGTTTATAAGCTACTCGGTGTTTAACGTAAAATCATTGTTTAAGTTAGAAAGAGTGTGTACATTGGCTTCTGAACTGAATATATTTAAAACTTATAATACCTATCTACCAATTCTATATCGGCTCACCTGGCGACCTACGTGTTTGTAGTAAAGAAACCTTAATACCATTAAAGCAAGTATTTGTCAAAACAAAAATGTGTTTGATTAATACCTAGTATGGCTTAAATTCTTAATTAAGAAACCGACGGTTAGTCGTCGTTATTTCGTCATCCCTTCGACCACCTACTTTTACACCAACTTCCCTATTTTTCAAGCCCGGTGGAGCTATTAAGGCCGTCGAGTGGCCTTAAGCAATCGATAGACAGAAAAAAAAACTATTTTACCTTTTACATATCCAAAAACAAACTTAAGGCACAGCAACAACATATGCTACTACTCCCGCCCCCGCCGCAACCGCGCAGGCGGCTGCAGCTACCGCCGCCGCCGGAGTGGCCGGTGCTGCTGGGGCTGCTGGAGCGGGCGGCCAGAGCGGCCAGATCTTCCTGTCAGTACTGTCATGTAATTTTTTATGTCAAGTCAGTCAGTATTGTTTGTTTATGTTTATAAATGGTGACGGAAATAGTTTAAATAATTATTATGTTTCGAAATGGATGATGTTACCGAAAAGAAGATTATGATACAACAAAAAGAATGTGGAAAGTTAGTTTTTGCCGTGTGGAATCGCTGTCATTCCCTATCTAAAACTTCTTAACAAGAATATCTTGGAGAAGGGAATCTTTGATTCTATTTAGAGATGATTTGCATATATTCCAGGGGGAGCGTGAAGAGATTATTTATTGGTTTGTTGTATCATTGTTGATTTTTATTAAGCGTTATCACAAGTATGGAATATTTGAATGTTTTCACTATTTGCCCCAAAGATTTAGTAATCAAATACGTATTTAATTTATGAAACTTCATATTGAGTAAAGATAGGGTTTTTCTTAGACTGTTAAAATCTTGATGAAGTAGGTAAATTTGATTAAATCTTTTTCGTAGGCGGTGGGATGTAATGTGCATAAGCACTATGTAGGAAACTTATGTAGGCTGGAATACTGGCAGCTATTGTTTCATTTTATTTAAATAGTTAGAATCTATTAGAAGAAACAATGAGATATTGACAGCATCCTTCCAGACTCAGTCATATTTTCGTGCTCGGACTGTGGGCACATAACATTAAAATCACTTTTATGCTTTAAATATAAAGCTGAATACAGTTTCAATTCTTTCACGTTTCCCCCAAACGTTAGTCAACTTTGACGACCTCTGTGGTGCAGCGGTATATAAACCGGACTGCTAAGCGGATGGTTCCGGGTTAAATCCCCGGGTCGGGCCAATTTCGTAAAAATGGTTTTTCCATATTGGCTCGTGTCTAGTTACACCCAGGTTCTCCCCTAGTCCATTATCTGGTACCTATAACACAAGTGCTTACTACAACTTTACGCCCACATAATTCGCGTGTTAGTCTGGAGATTTATTCTTATACATGGTGTAAACACATAACTTCCTGAGCGTCGCACAGCGTGGGCGGGCCGGGCGTGGACGCGCACGTCCGCCACGACTCCGGCGAGGCGGTGCTGCACTGCCGGTTCCTCATCAACGAGGGCGGCGTGGTCACCGCCACCGCCGACGACCAGCTGCACCTGTGGACCTTCCGCCAGAAGTCGCCGCAGCGGGTGCAGAGCCTCAAGTTCCAGAGAGAGAGGTAGCCAGCTAGATGTTACGTGTAGTTTAGATTGAGGCAGTTTGCGTGGAAGTTAATAAGACGATATAAAAGAGTTGTTAAAATATAAATAGTTTAACTTAAATAATGATACTTAACTCACTTAAAAGCGCGTATTTTTTTTATTGTATGATTTATCATAAGAAGTAGTGATCCGATTCAAATACGAAAAGCGCTTTGAATAGATTTTTGTGTGCGTGAGTGTGCGTGTGTGTTTGTGATCTTTTTGTGAAATATGTTTTTTAAAAGCACAATAGAGGGCATGATTATTTAATTCAGGCCTTTACAATAAAATCCTATTTAAACAACTCAAATACAAATAATCACGGAATGTCTAGATCTAGATTTAGCTACAAAAACCGCACTAGATTACTAGATTATCATCTGTACTATTTCAAAAGCGTGCTATCAGTAAATCTTCTGTTATTTAGTCAGTAAACCATAAACAAACGTGCAATAAACTAAACTAACAGTCATAAAGTGGTAATTATATTACTGGAATGGCTTCCATAACGCGCAAATAACTCTGTCCTAATGCCCCCTAACCCTGCGAATGAAACATAAACTAAACTGCTGCCTGTCTGTTAAGAAATATTCACTTATTAAATTAAAAAAATGTTTAAATTGTGTATATGTTTTTTTTATAATATTTTTGTTAACTGCGGGCGATTTTGTAGGTTGTATTGTAAATCGATTGCTATTGATAAATATGAAAGCAAATATCTAAACAACAGTCAACCGATTATTTGCAACAAAGTAATATTTAAACGTCCACAGTAACTCAGATAAATTACAGTTTTTTTCCACTTTTATAAGTTTTATAGATTACATTTCATTAACAATATTGTATAATACAATTGAAATAGTATCATCATAGACTTAAAACTATTTACTTCCTTTATGAACAAAGAATGATGGATAACTACAACATCAAAATTTAGAGGTCACTTTAAAATAAAATGTAAATAAACATTCGTTATTTATATAATGAAAATGGAACCAGCGTCGTATATTACAGAAATTCGTAATAAATAATTGTGGAAATTGAAGGCCATTTGTATTCATTATTTTATAAATGGGTAGCATCTGCGTCTCGGGACAATATTTATAAGTAAATACGACTGGCAACATTAATAGCGAGTCGGGAACTTTCCCTGCTGTTGGAGTGTTCAGTTTGTTTGAGTTTTGATGGTGTTTTAAGTACTTTGTAATGTTATTAAGTTGTGTCTCGGACTGGTTGTTAAAGGGTTTCAACTTGGTTTAATTTCTACCTGCTGCTTCTAAATCTTTTTAATTACTTCCATTATACAACATTGTTACCTTCGCAATAATTTAATAAAGTGTACGCTACGTTCTCAGTTGCCTCGTATATGGTTCGCCATTGCCAGTGTGTGGCCACGAGCCGCGCGGGCGCCGAGTCGCGTTGTTGTGTTGTGTCTGCAGTTTGCATACAGAGCGGAGATTACGCAAATCTCCTCGACTCCTCCATATGTCGAGATAATTCACTTACACTTTGTTGCTATGTGAAGCCACTTATTCTCTTATCCAAAGCTAAACAAAATATTATTGAAAATATTGCTTACGGCGTTCCGCCTTGCGGAACAGCAGACTGGCTTTTCCCGTGGAAATTAAGACTCTTCCCACAAATCATGTTTTTTCTTCCCAGGATAGCTAACTATCTACATTCCAAATTTAATTAAATTCAACAGTACATACAGATAGACAGACAAACATACACATTTATAATATTAGAAGGCTAGTAAGGATTTATTCTAAATAACATTTTTCCAATCAACGTGGGACGGTTGGTAACGTCTTTCTAAACCAATTAGGAAAACCCTTAACCGTATTAGTTAGTGAGCTCGAGCAAACAAACCGGTATAAACCGGTTAGTCCCGCTGACGTGCGGTTCTCGTGGAATTCGTTCCAACTACCGTCAAACTGGCGAACTACAGACAAACGACGGTGGAATGTTGTTTAGGACAATGTTGCCTCGCTGAAGGGTAGAAAGGGGTTAGAACTTTTTGACGGATAGCTTTTCAAATAAAATACAAGGAATTCTTCGTTTTTAAACGTTGTTTTTAAATAACTTGCTAAGCTAATGATATTTTTCACAAGTTTTTAATTCCTTGCAATGAAATCTAACCAATGAATTATAAGATTACTTTTTTTAATTAATGGGTCAATCTTAAAAGAATCTAAGATATAAACCAATCTGTTACCGTCTATAATAAAGCAACGACAAATAACCTAACCACCTCTAACTAGGAGCCCTTAACCTCCATTCAAATAGGCCAGCCTATAATTATACACCCTGTATAATTGAATCTGGAGACCCCCTGTATAAGGCCAGCTTACCCCTCGCCGGGCAATCACGCGTTCCTCGGCTGTTAATATGAGACACCCTGTATACAGTCACAGTAATTGAGACACAGAGTTTGTTAAATTAGACCAGTGTTTCGTTTGAACTTTGAACAAAATTAATCCTAAATCCCAAATATTTCAAAAGGTTAACAAAATGCTTCATATGTCATACATTTCGTAGCTAAGTAAACGCTTAAGATCAAACAAGTATATGTTTTAAAAGACGTCCTTACGATAAGACATTTTTTGTACTAGAAAGGTCCCTTTGTGTTTTATTCATATTATTTTTGACAAAGGTATATTGTCCCAAGAATTTGCTTTGATTTTTCATACATTTGTTTACAGTAGTCTTTCGTTAATCATTAAAAACGTTTCTTTTTAGAATTAATGCCGACTACCAGACTGTAAAGAAATAATTAGATTTAACTGTCATAAATCTACTTGAAATATTGCCAATCAAAAATGCTCTCATAGAGCCATTTAATTAGTGGCTAATAACTACCTTAATAAAATCACTCTGATCTTGTGACGTAGGTAGTTCGGGTCACCCTAGTAACTGTCCATTAGTTATACCGCCGAGCCGCCTGCTCTGTGTACTAACTAAATCACTTCGCCTCCGCGTATCAGACCGCGTCAGCGACACAGAGTCAATACTGACAGTCCACCCAGACAGAACACATTACTTTTGTAATAATGTAACTAGCCTTACACACATACTTTTTGGTATGAAAGCTGGAAAAAAGCTAGGAAATTCTTTAAGATTTTTCATGTCCAGAAGGACGTCGGATATACAAATGTTGCAGTAATAATAACTTCTAGGAAATAATTAAAGTTAGAAGTAACATACTTTTTCAATAAATGTGTGGTTATTCAGCTATTATTGTAACAATTTATTATGATTCTCCTGAAAATCGCCGTCTATAAGTTCAAATATCATAGAGTATAATCGAAATAAAACCTTATTCTTCAGTTTTCAATAAAGCCTTAGACCCAACCGTAGCATCTAAACGGAATGTCACCCATCTTCCTAGCCGTGTGTCCCTCAAGTTTGCTTCGGTCATTGTGTACATTAATCCGGTATAGACCGGACTCAGCTGGCGACGTGGTGCGCCCACGCTGATAGCGGGGGGTGCGGGGTGGCGAGGCCGGGGGGAGGTGATCAGTCTTGAGTTATGGAAGTATTAAATCAAATTATATATTGTCCATTGTAATTAAATATCCCGTCTTCTATAATTCACACACACACACACACACACTCACACACGCACAAACACACACACACACACACACACATACATACACGCACAAATCTAAACTCACTTAAACCCATAAACAAATTTCCTATTTCTACTCACAAACCTTTATTTTCTTATTCAAACTTGTAAGTTATTCACTGTGTAACTAATATGTTAAATGCTCTCCAAGGTCTTCCAAGGGATAGAGTCTGGTGTTCAGTAACACAGGTTTACCTAGTATTGACACCAGGCTCTCACACCTTTTTTGTTGCCCCTGAACTTTGTATATAGATTTAGGCTTGTGTGAGAGTTAATAAAGAATTTTATTATTATTATTATATATTATTATTGTTATCTTACGCGTGACCAGAGCTTGGGGCCACTAAATGAGGGATTAGATAAAATAGAGAGAATTCGGGAAGGAATGTGTGTTAAACATGGATTCCAAAGGACTACAGTGTTCCTACGTTTAAACCTTCTGAGTTATACGGGATTATAACTCTAAATGAAACGCGTTCGAAACTAATTATTACGGATTTAAATCAAAAATTGCGAATAAGTTTAATACCTAAAAAATTATGGACAAGTAAGGTTCACTATTTCGTGTTTTAATTGGCCTGAATCAAATGATTATTCAATTCAATTATACACATTTGTGACTCTCTACAAAGGTAAATGATGTTTAAAAATGAATATATCTATTTAACGTTGCAGCAAGTGCAGTTTAAAGTTTACTATGATGTAACGTAAAGTACGAACTATTACGTCATGACTTGCTGCACCGAAACTCCTTTACATGCATGAACGTCATAAAAGTTTGGAATAATGATTTCACAGCGTCGTCGGTTAGTGAAATAACACATGTAACATTCAAGTTATTGTGCGTGCACTATTATTTAATGGGAAATCTATAATTACTGTGCTAAATATACCGGGTGTCCAGGAAACAATGGATAAACTCTGAAGGGCTGATAGTAGAACTAAGGGCAAGCCTAAAAAATAATTGATAAAAAGTATAACCCTTACACTGCTAGAAATATGGCGCTTTAAAAAAAAACTTCATATTTTTTTGACTGTGTTCATATTTTTACTCGTAACGAGGTCAAATCACTTAATACCATCATTATTTCTGTGCTAAAATAAATAATATTAACCGCATCAGTGAATAACTACCAAATAAAATAGCTAACTAAAGTATTTTTCTCAAAAAATAATGTTAAACTTTTGATTTGTGTAAAATTTCTAAAGAAATATTTTTGATGTGGAACTTTGAACAGCTCCGGTGTAAAAAAATAATATGAAAGCAACAGTGGCCAATGATTTCAAAATATTCCTGGTTTAATAACGTTTTCAAAAAGATGTAATATGTCGTTATTGTAATGAAAAAATATTGAACTAATGGTATTAGTGTGTAAAATGGGATAATTATTTAGTTCTAGCAAAATTAAAAAAATACAATAAAACTAAAGAAACATGATTTTAAACTGATATTAATTGCAAACACATTAAAATAATTGAGAGCAACTGTTCAAATTGTCTGTCCCCATCCTGATGCAGGCCCTACATTTACGAATAAACTTTTATACTTTTTATCAATTATTTTTTAGGCTTGCCCTTAGTTCTACTATTAGCCCTTCAGAGTTTATCCATTGTTTCCTGGACACCCGGTATAAACTTTATTCTGGCTAAGGCAAAGAATATAAAATTTTTACATCTGTCTCTATACTATAAGAGTACCTAATTGCAATACCTATGTACTACACATTTCTTTCTTACTGCAACTTCAAACTGATTTCACCGACAGTCTTAACTCTTATACTTAAAAGGGAATTTAAACATACAATGCCTGTGTTTTTCTAAATAAGGACTACGTTGCTAAATAGTAAAACTAATGGATTGCACCGTACACCGTGCAGGGTTCAGTAGAGCACTATTGTTGCAGATCTGTAGTGAAACTATCTCGACACACCAACGAGATCAAAGGGTGAGTCCGAATACACCGAGCCTGTTTCTAAATTAAAAACACCGTTGCCAAACAAGCTCCGGGAAATATGCATGTCTCTCTCTCTCCTATCTGTACATCTCTCTCTGACTGTGCGCATGGCCACCTGTGTAGATCTCTGTGTTCGTAGATAGTCGCTACTCTGTGTTAGAAAGAGATAGATGCTGCGGCGCTGTGTGTTGGCCTGTGTTCTGTGTAGATATGGCTATGATATTGTTTATGAAAATATGAATCAAATTTCAAACTTTCCGTTGATTTGTTGACGACAGAAAGTAGTGTAAGGTTCCACGCATATAATAGTATCGCGCCCGAAATATAGTAGGCTAACAAATATGTCAAATTGTAGTGTGCGTTAAGATTATACGTGAATTTTGTATGAAAAATAATAGTTTAAAAACTAAAATACCACGCTTTTATTGCTAATCGAACTAAAAAATAGAAAATAAAATTTCAAATCGGAGTAAAAAGCGAGGGGTGCATTTTACTTCATTTTCATAACTCTCTACATACTATATCGAGCACCCCACGCTTTTTACTCCGATTAGAAATTTTATTTTCTATTTTTTAGTTCGATTAGCAATAAAAGCGTGGTATTTTAGTTTTTAAACTATTATTTATTTTCTACTTTTTAGTTCAATTAGTGATGAAAGGCGCAGATCACGCGCTAGCTTTGTCTCTCTTACTCTCCTACAAAAGGATCTAAAGATGAATTTATTAATCCTGGTGGTCCTAATAAGGATAATGAGTAACTCTTATTAAATTATTGCATTGTCATCGGTCCTTAATACGTGTGCAAAGTTTCAAATTAATCGAACTTCTGGAAATCGGTCAAATTTATGCTCAAAGATTCCATTACATAGATACAACCCAAGCTAATAAAAGCGTGGTAAAAAAGGGACAGTCAACCAACAAGCAATTATTTTGGTATTAGTACACATCACTCAAATAACTTTACAATGTAAACGATGTATATAAAGGTAGATGGATACCTACAATTTATTATCGATATAATATTATGTCACAACATTGTTTTTGTAAACTTAGGTCAGTGACTTTAATCTGACAAACAGATTAAATACAATGTATTACATTAGCAACATAGTATTTATTGTAGTTATCTATCAGGTATTTATCAACAAAAATTAACTTTTATGTACAAAGATATAGGTAATTATTGAAACAGTTCAGTTGTATCTCTTAAAATTAACAATATTTGTCACCATGTTGATAAAATCCATAGTTTAAACTGATTATAGGTAGCTATTGCGTTACGAATTAGGTAAAGACTTCCTCTTCTTAAATGTAGAAATTGAGCTATTTCCTGTATAAAAAATCTTTATTTTAGCTAGTTTTTGTTAGGTTAGTAAATACATAGTTAAATTTACATCTGTAGAACAAACCTAAATTTAAGTATAGACTGATCATGACCAGCTATTTACTCAACATTCAAACAACACCATCAAAAAGACTGAATTTCATTCTATAGTTCTACTCGCTATCCCTATCCAATCATAACCAAAAGAAAGAGACGGCATCCTTTATTTTGACAATGACTTACCGTAATTGTTCCCACAGGACTTTCAATCATTCTATTAGCTATCCCTTTCCAATCTACGCCAGACTTTCAGCGACGACTTATCGTAATTCTTTTGTTTCTCTCCACGCAACAAGGACTAACATTCATAAAATCATTCCCGTACCGCTATCCCTTTCCATTGACCTCTAAACGACAGAGCGCGCACTATCCACCGTTGTGTTACACGTGTGTTATCCCGCAGGATAACGTGCCTGCACCTGCCGCTGGGCTCGCGCTGGGTGCACGTGGGCACGGAGCGCGGGAACGTGCACGTCGTCAACATCGAGACCTTCGCGCTCAGCGGCTACGTCATCAACTGGAACAAGGCCATCGAAGTGTGAGTGTAATTGTCACTGTGACGTTTGATGTGTTTTGATTTGTAGGATGGAGGAAATTGCACTTGGATGCTGTGTTTACAAGTAACTTAGGGCATTACGGATGAAGCTGCTTTGATTAGATGAATCCAAATCATATTTACAATAAAAAAAAAATATAGGTTACTTACCGCAAGCTTTTTTTAAGCTTACCGCGAAAATCTTTGTTGGTAAAAAAAATCTAAACTAAGCTGTTTATGTCTCGCTATAAGAGCTGTGGTAAAGCTGCAGGTTGTAAGACCGACAAGTCAAAACTCAAGAGTTAAGTTGAGCATCAATTATTTATTACGACATGAAAAAAGAAATAAGTTTGAGCTGGGCACTCCCAGGCTGTGGTTGGTACATAAGCAATGCCGAGAATTTTTCAGTTGAGACGTACTTCCTACATTATTCAACTTAAATGTCAAATCAAAATTTTTCTTTTGAATAAAGACGTCATAATATTCAATCGGAAATAAAGAAACAACATAAAAATGAAGCGCGCATTTTATTGTTGTGAAATAAACATTAACTTAAAACGCCTCTAACAAGAATCTTCTGACGCGGAGTTACTCGTGACACCCATTAAACAAAGGACTTTATTTTTATGTCGTCCTAATTGCGTCGTCAGGGTAATGATCAATTAAATTAAATCGCGAGCCGGCTGCCTGCTCGCGCGCAACATCCTCTGTCATGACTACTAGGCTATGAGAAATTACTTCAGAGAACTGTCCTTTGACTTTCATAGTCTGTTTGTAATATAATATGGTTTGTAAAAAAAACAAAGAAAAATTTGGGAAAATTATTCCTATTTTATAATAAATTATGTTTTTGGTACTTCAAACATTATTTATAGCTACTTATGTTTAATTTCACGTAGCTAGCACCCTGCTTGTTAATTTCCTTCATTACGCAGCCGGCCCCAACTTATTAAAATTATTGGAACCTAATGAAAGGTTATTTTGTACGAAGGCATGTCATTATTTAATACTAGTGGCCGCCCGCGACTCCGTTTGCATGGAAGTCGGTTTCACGTGGGAATGAGATATTTTCCCGCCGTAAAGTTTCATTCAAATCTGTCCACTAGTTTTTACGTGAAAGAGAACAAACAGCCATACATACTCACAAACTTTCACGTTTATAATATTAGTAGGATTTTCCGGCGATATTATAATTCTGGCGCCAACTTTATACACGGTTTATCGAATTACCAATTTAAAGGATAATTTGTACGTTGGTACAGAAATTAGGTATAACTAAATACCTTTTCTAAATTGGTTCTTGTTTAACTGTTGTGGCTCCAGGGACTTCAGTTCATATTAAAGTGGCCTGAACACGAGCAAAAGCTTGTTAGGGGCTTTGTAAATGGTGTGGAAGTTTAGAGATAGTACATCTTTAATCTACATATCTAACGGAATAACGATAGGTACTATCAAGTCTATAACTAAAGGTAAATCACCTGGTCACGATGGGCTCAGTATCGAACACCTCAAATTCGCTGGCTCGCACCTACCGCGTGTACTATTTTTGTTGTTCAATTACTGTATAGCGCACAGTTATATGCCAGATGACATGTTAAGAACTATAGTAATACCTATAGTTAAAAATAAGACAGGTGATCTTGCAGATAAAAATAACTATAGGCCCATATCGTTAGCTACCGTCATTTCTAAAGTATTTGATAGTGTGCTTAACAACTATTTAAGTAGTCATGTTAAGATACATGACAATCAGTTTGGTTTCAGACCTAAATTATCGACTGAAAGTGCAGTACTCTGTGTTAAGCATACTATCTCTTATTATGTGAAAAGAAAAACACCAGTCTTCGCTTGCTTCCTCGACCTGTCGCGGGCTTTTGACCTGGTTTCCTATGACATCTTATGGAATAAACTACAAAAAGCTAACCTACCAGCCGAGGTCATAAACATATTAAAGTACTGGTACGGTAACCAGGTGAACAGTGTGCGATGGGACGGAACTCTGTCCCGGCCGTTCAGGCTGGAGTGCGGGGTGAGGCAGGGGGGGTTGGCCTCGCCCACGCTCTTCAACTTGTGTATCAACGACTTGATTGATGAACTGAGCAGTAGCGGGATCGGCTGTCATATAGATGGCATCTGCGTGAATAATATTAGTTACGCGGACGACATGGTGCTGCTGAGTGCATCAATGTGCGAACTACGTAGACTGGTGTCAATATGTGAAAAGTACGCCATGACACACGGATTGGTGTATAATGTTAAAAAGAGCCAAGTAATGGTCTTTGGAGTTGGGAGTAAAGATTATGATAACATTCCATCTTTAAAAATTGACAGCAATGTTCTAGAACGGGTCTTCCAGTTTAAATATCTAGGTCATAAGTTGACTCCCGACCTCAAAGACGATGAAGATATTGAAAGGGAGCGGAGGGCGTTGTCAGTGAGAGCTAACATGCTGGCCCGCAGGTTTGCACGTTGTTCGCAAGACGTAAAAATCACACTCTTTAGAGCCTATTGCACAACGTTTTACACTTGTAGCCTGTGGGCCAAGTACACTCAAAAAGCTTATAACGCTCTTCGTATCCAGTTTAATAATGCATTCAGGGTTCTGGTGCGGCTACCTCGCTTCTGTAGTGCGTCAGGGATGTTTGCCGATGCAGGTGTGGATTGCTTCTATGCAACAATGCGTAACCGGTGCGCTTCCCTGGCGCGCAGGGTGCGGGCGAGCGGCAACAGCATCCTGAACATGATTGCTAGCAGGCTTGACTGCGACTATATTAATCATTGCTGTATCATTTCGGGGGGAATGGTGCAGGAATGGCCATTATAATTTTCGTTTATGTTTTTATTTAATTTAATTTTAATTTTATTGAATCATGACATGTAATTTTAATTTAACAATTTTCAATCAATATTTTATTTTATTTTTATTGGAATTTAAACTTAATTTTGTGTATTTTAATCGGTTTAATTAATTAATTGTAATTTAGGTATATGTACTATTTTGTTAATCTTAAAACATGAGTCTTTGTTACTTGAAATAAATAAATAATTCAATTCAAATTCAATTCAATTACCTCGTAGGGCGTCGTATTTATAGAATATAACCAAATTAAAATTGATAATTTCAAAATGTTTTAATTAGAACTTTAAATCTAGATTACCTAGTATTTCATTCTATATTAAGTATTTCTACTTAAGTGTATTACAGCCGAGGCATTTGTAACAACCTACAGACGAAACTTATCAAATTAGCTCTGAAGTACTAATTCGTTGGCAAAGCAAAGCTCTCGTTTCTAGAATAAAGCAAAAAGCTGCAGTTGCAACTTTCAAGATTCATTCCTCCGTTGCAGTGGATCGTACAACTTGTGTTAAGATCCGCAGTTTAGTTCTTGCACAAATTGAATAATCTCCTAGCTAAATTATTGTAGAGTATTTAATCATAGAGAGCACTTGAATCATTTTAACTCAAACAAATATTTTTTTTAGATTTGTTAACTATTTTTAAATAACAATGCATTTGCTTAATCTTTTGTGTCATAAATATTTTAAAGATAACTTCAGTCGCATTTTGAACCACAACTATATTAATCTCATAAACTATGATAACTTCATTCCTTTATTTAATTATCTCTGCCAGTACCTCTTGTAAACGGAATTAACCAGCGGTCGGTCGTTCTAACTCTAACATTGTTATATCCAGTTACTACGGCTGTGTGCTACTGTTGGTTTACCCTGCGAATGTGCGAGAGGGTCCCACTCACCACATATACAGGGGATGGGGGGTTCCTATTTCAAAATTCTGGACAACAAAACAAAAGGAAACCGAAACCGCAATGGTTGTTAAAAATGTGCGAGGCGTCACGTGCGGATTGTGTGCGGGTGATGTGATTTTAAATAATGTTTTGTTTTTGTTTTAAACGATGAAGGTAATTAGTAGCTGGAAATAAATGACAGACAAACCTTATTTGCGATGTTTGTTGACGATTTAAATGTAGCGGCACAATTTAACCTAAAATACCGAAGAGCATAACCTACTAGTATTTTATACTTTTATTTTCCTTATAAGCACATTTTCTTTGTTTAAATGTTATTTGTGTTTAGTTTTAAAGATATAAAATTAATATGCCCTTTATTTTACTACGAGTACCGCCGGCGGCGACCTGTCAAGTCCCTAATTTATAAACTCATTATAAACGGTAACAACTTCATTGTATTATATTCTAAACAATGCATCACCATAGCTTACCTAAACATTACGCTCTCTAACGCCGGTAAACCTCATTCTTACATCAACATGCAACAGCTTCACCGCGTCTTCTCTCGTTATTTCACGGTTTATGTCGGTATTAAGTGGAGGGCTGTTAATTAATATTTATAGTTACAAGACTGAAGGCCGGTAGGTCGGAGTGGGGCGTGTGTGGCTGCGCCGGAGTGTGTCGGGAGATAAGCGGCGATCAGGATTCAATGAGGACATCGTGTTCAATGATCCGACTAAATATCGACGAGTGCAGTTAGTTGTATGGTGTATTTTGTGCATTGAGAGGTTCTCGGTTTGATTTCCGGGTCTGGTTCATGAAACTTTTTTTGGTGTATCAAGATTTCCCTTTGATATTGTTTAGTGCCTATAATACAAGCTTGTGTCTACATACAAATAATTTGTAAGATAGTGTTTTCGATGTTTCTCATCATAAGATTATAAGGCACTAACAACTGAAATCAGTTTCAAAGTCTTCCCACGGAACATATCGTAAACTCCAACTTTAACGACTTATATTAACCCACTCTCGTCGTCGGGAACATGGCGACATGTATATTCTATTTACCCCCCCTCCCCCTATTTTCACCCCCACTCTCGAACAATCCACTTTACGACGTCATAACATTTGATATCTTCTGACACCCTGCATCATATCATATTGTTATGTTGCCGTCAAACTACAATTAATTATTACGATAACTTTATGCCGGGAATGTTGATCGTGTACGATCTTCAATGTTTGCGTAATAATATAGTTTTAAAGAGTTTTAATTGTTGATAATGGAATATAATAAGTTCAGATTTGATGCAATAATTGATTGTCTAAATGATAGTTCAACCAAAAAAAAGGTCTTTTCGAACAGAGTAACTACTGCAAGTCAGAGCTTTGTAGTTACCCTTACTATAAATTGTTTTTTTTATAATAAACGAGTGCTAATATTTAAAAGTACAGCTAAAATTTGGACTTTAGAATTTCAAATTGACGTGTGCGGTGCGCTACTCCTGTATTTGTATATGTCACCCCTTTTTTAGTACATCAGTTCTGTAACAACACATTCTCTTTAAGTAAATATCTTTCTACCTACATCCTGCAGCACACTGTCACTGAGCACAACTCCTCGAACGAGAGGACCCACACCTCGTAAAGCCTTTATGTTGCCATGATAAGAAAACAACATAAAATCATGCACCGCTGAGGTGCTCCGCTTTGTTGTAATAAATAAATAATTGCATTTTTTTTTATCATACGTTTATAATGACGCTTAGTTGTTTAATTTGAAAATGTCATTTTTAATAACGATTTGTTTTTTAATATAATAATAATAATCTTAAAAAATATAACCACTTTAAAATTACATTGAATTATAGGTAATATCATAACCACTTACATTTTAGTTTTCATAATATTATCAAATAAAATTACTGTAATAAAGTTCCAAAAAGCACTAAAAGCCAAGATGCTTCCATCGAAGTGTGTCGTGTTCGATCGCTGTAAGAAGCTTGGGGCAAGGCAGGTTTAGACCCATTTGTTTTTGCAGCAGACTCTCAACTGCTTACCGAGGAAACTTCGAAAATCAAAATATAGCTGACTTATTTATAATTGGAAATTTGTTTTGAAAGTAAAACACTAGATGAAATAACATTCAGTCAGCAATTTCTTTATATATTTTTTTATATAATACCCAAATAAGATTTTTCTATCCTTAGTTTCCCTTTGTCTAAGCACACACACACACGACCTGAGTTGTGAACCGGAAGCGGCGGCAACCAGGGCCGCGCCGACCCTAAGCAGCGCCTGTGTGCGACACCTATGAACCGCCTTTTTTAGCCGGTTTAGACAATTTTTTTTAAGTATGTTGTATTAAAAAAAAAACAATCCGGCGCCCCTTTTGCTTAGGCGCCTGTGTGCGCCGCACACATCGCACACAGGGGTGGCTCGGCCCTGGCGGCAACATTCGAATATTACTTTATTTGAATTCTCCGGAAGCGGGAAGTCGATCTGTGTTCTGGGAACATACGGAATATTACGAATACTTAATACAATTTTCTGATATAAAAACGAAGGTATATGTTTTTGTTGGCAATGTTTGGAAAAGGTATTGAAAATATTGTTCTAAAACGAATGCGTTATTCTTTCTTCTATATGTTTGAATATGTTTTCAATTTCAAAGCTTGTAGCATTTCTGAGGAGCGTTATTTATTTATTAATAATTTATTTACAAATGCACAGTAGAAATTTTGTAAACAATAAAAACAGTAAAAAACAAAACATTGTACAAAGTTACTACATATCCTTTAGAGGAATCTCTTACTGTAGTTCTCTGATCGGAGTGGTGGTAAAAAAGCAAGTTCCATGCGTACTTTTAATAAAATAAATAAATACAAAATTATGTAGATACATATAAACACATACATATATACATATTAGCATTAAGACAAGTAGTATTCTCTTACACGTCTTCTGAAACCAGATATAGTTAGGGAACTACGGATATCCGAGGGCAAGGAATTCCACAGCCTAACGGCGCGAAAAATGATAACCTTCATAAGTGTATAATACTCTGCACTTACTTAATAAAAATAAATAAGTAATGGTAAAGTACGCAACCTTATTTACCATTTATGTAGATTAACTATGTTTAAATAAATTATATTGTAAATGTATTTTCTTTGTGCAAAAATATGACAACGTAATTTGCAATATTTCTAAGCTAGGTATTACAACTACTACCAAGTAATGAGTAATTGCCACAGCGGCGTGAGAACCACCCTCGTCAGTGGTAATCACACCCTAAACCCCAATAGACACATTTGACAAATCACAACCCTGAGTTTAAACAATAGTAGTATTATTTATAGTTTACTTTACATATTATAGCTATATTTATTTATCAATTCGAATCATTCGTTTTTGTGGTGAGCGCTTTCAAACAAACTCTTTGGCGTTTTAATATTACCTACTAATATTATAAATGTGAAAGTTTGTGAGTATGTGAGGATGTATGGATGGATGTATGGATGTTTGTTACTATTTCACGTAAAAATTATTGGACGGATTTGGATGAAACTTTGCAGTAATATAGGTTATATATCAGAATAACACATAGGTACTTTTTACCGCGGGAAAACTTCTCATTCCCACGGGAAACCGACTTCCACGCGAACGAAGTCGCGGGCGGCCACTAGTATTAATATAAATATTATTGATATATTTAAAAGGTATGGATGGACTTAAAAAAATATATATTAAGTTTTTAATGTGAAATATAACAAAGCTTATTCATTCTTTTAAATTCGCAAAGTTCTATTTTTTTTACACTGATTAATTCTTCAGTTTAATTACTAAATTAAAAAATGTGTTGACAATTGATAAAATTAGCTAACAGAGAGATAAGTTTACTTAAGGAGCTTGAACATGAATTAAATAAGTTGAACTTCTCTCTCGGAACTTTAATGAGATCTTGAATAAGTTATCACTCTTGAACCCTTTCGGGTTTACTACAGCATGTTTTGTAATATAAGGAATTCATTAATATCAAGAACTAATTAATTAACACTCTTTCACGCTCTATTTGTTTTTAACTTAAATTGTTAACTGAAGGAATCGATAATTTAGAACTAAGCCTTTATATTTATTAAATTTCAGTTAAGTACTAAAATACCTAAAAATAATCAATCACACTATACATACAATTTCGTAGTAAACAGCTAAGTACATTCGTTATATAATTTTATCACGTCATGTTCATGGATTGAAGATTATTTCATAGTGATGAAGCTGTCACAGTTAACATCTTTGAAATTCAGTTATTTATGTACCAACTATGTTTAAATATACAATAAACACAAATGTGAAATATGGTCATCCACTTGATTTGTAATCTACACACGACTACGTCGTAGCATTGCGTAGCGCCGTAGTCTCGCGTAGCACCGTAGCTTACATTGTGTTTCACCGATTTTAAATAAGAAGGATATTAACTTCCAAGAGGTTATTAAGTTAATTCTATTAATTACAGTTAACGTTAAATAACGGGCCGGGGAATAAAAGTGAGATGACGGGCGCTTGGGCGTTAAGATAATAGGGTGTAAAGATGATACAGCTCTTATTTTAATTATCTGTGGTAAAAGGAAGATTTGAAAGAATCCATTTATAATATTATTATTTTATCGCTTTTCATCTATTTTTAGGTTATCTTCACATGGGTCAATCGAAATATTGAATAAGTAAGTAAGCTTAAAATGATTCAATAAATAAATCTTTGAAGTTATAGATACTGGAAAAAGGAACACGGGTCTCCGAGCATTGCGCTACTGGGAATCGAATCCATTTATCATTTAATATTTTTCCAGCTGAAAGATATTTTTACATGTACAACGAACTGGATTCCTATCAATACAAATTCCTAACTGCGTACTTATATCTACAGCTGCTCGTATGAAATACAAGAATTCAACAGCAAGGCGCACTCGCCGAGTTCGATGTTTCACAACTACCCGCGTGAGCGCCGCATTCCCGCGAGGGATCTATACACATTGGTTGTAGACACCCCCTACAGATAGGGGGGTATACATGATGTTGCATTGTTGTATACAAGTTGCAAAGCGGATGTCATGAAAATATGCATAGCATTCTGGGCTTTTTTGTATGTACAGAATAAATGACGAATTAATTGCAAAACTACTAAAGAAATAAAAAGAAATAAGCTATAAAGACCCAAACCATTTATAAACCATTGTTTCGTGCATTACAACTAGTTAAATTTCCAATTAGTTATATTACAGCTAAACCTTACACCGAGTCTAACTTAACGTAATAAAAGGTTATATAGCGCCATAAACTCTATTATAATATGTCTTATTTACGTGAAGGACAGTGGTTGTCAAAGTTTGTGAGTTGCACGTCGCGTCGTAAAGTTGCGTGCGTCGGCCGCGGGGAGGCGCCACCGTCGCGCGTGACTTCACAACTAGTCGCGTTAGATAGAACACGAGACACGTACGCAACTTAATGCTTAGATGAGATTCATTTGTAGTTGGAGACGAAAACAACAAAGAATAATATAGTTTTCTCTTGGCGACTGTGTAGGATACCTTTTTAAAGTGTCTTGACGTAAGCAAGTGTAGACTTCAACGTAAGTCATGAAATTTCAAAATGTAATTTGAACTAAATTAATTGACGGCATCTGTGGTGCAGCGGTATATATACCGGACAGCTAAGCAAATGGTTCCGGGTTCGATTCCCAGGTCGAGCCAATGTCGTTAAAAATGGTTTCTCGGTATTGGCTCGTCCGTGTCTGGGTGTAACTAGTTCTCCCCTAGTCCATTATGTGGTACCTATAACACAAGTGCGTACTGCAACTTACTTTAGGGCCACATAATTGGTGTGTCAATCTGGAGATTTATTTATTTAATTCAAGAGAGTATCGACTTATATAATCTTTCAGAAAGCAATGGTGTTGTATTATGTAGTTTAAGTATTTACTCAGAATAAGCACCGGCTTACAAAACTAGTTCTTTCTTTATTCAAATATTACTAATTTCTAACTAAGATGTCTAACCTAACCTAACCGTTAAAACGAGTTTAATTTCAAATAACCTTATTCCTCATGACACATCAGCGCCGCAAATTCTCGCCTCACAATTAGTGTCCACAACTCTCCCAGACACACAAACAGTCGCCGGCTACTAATTAAAACGGCGGTCGTAATCATTCCACCTCAGTTTGTGTAACAGCCGCCTGTCTGCGCGCACGCCGCTGTAAATGAAACCTCATTTCTCACTTGTTTGTTTTTAGCAACCAACTTTGAGCACCGCTGTCGTGTTTGCTCTTCATTTCGCTTAGAACACGTGGTTTTTTCTTCACGTGTAATTATTGGAAGGGTTTTTCTAAATTAATTGACGGACCCTTTTCAGGGTTTACTCTTTGATGTGTTTTGTTTTTTTGTTGTTGAATTTTATCAGGGATGATGTTTACAACGTAAGGTCCTGTAATAAAACCTTAGCCGTCGGGTTGTAAAACAAATAAGTATTTTCTCATTATTTCTCTTCTCTCTTCTCCTTTGATAAATAGTATAAAATTAAGTCTGTTTGTATACTTGCATCCATTTGTAAATTCGCTCACCGTAGTTTTTTTACAATTTCTGTTTACAATATCATACTCACAAATATATTTTGTTATAATCCATCGCGGATGCGAAAGTTGCACCTGAGCAAGCCCGTGTCCCTCACTACTCGCCCCCATGTAACATCATACCTAATAAGGAGGTACTTCATTAAAACCTCGTCAATATCTACAATTCGATTCTATACTGCACCCCGAGCTATGCCCACACTCGACTGCCCGCGCTAATTGCATGTCGTTGCAACATGTCGCCTGCAACGTGTGTGTGTGTGTGTGTGTGCGTGCTTGCATGTGTGCGTGTCTTTGAGACCGGACGTGAACCGGTGTAATCCGGATTAATTTGGATGTCCTTTTGACGTCCATTCACCGCTCGCACACGCCCTCGACGTAGCTAAATTTAATCTTTGCTATTGAAGCACTACTTTGAATTTGATACGATTTGAACCTTTCATTTGCATTAGGTTCAAAGTATAAATTATTTACAATCATGTAAGTTTAACTATCTAGAAGATTTTTTTATTTTCACTTTAGTTTATAAAAAGAGGCAATAAATCAAGTCGATGTAAACGTAGCCGTTGACCGCAAATTAATCTTCCAGGCGCAGCTACAGCTGACGTTTCAAAACAAAGTATTACTTTTTAATTAACTTATTCAACAACAGCTTGTACTTGTTAATGTAAATAAACAACTCTCGGAAAAAATATTTCTTTTAAGTAAAGCAATTTCAACATTAAAATAACTGGACAAATTAAAATTATGATAAACTTTAATTTACACTGGAGGAATACTGTTTTATTCTCAAGTAAAAACTGTATAAATTGAGATACGGCAAGCTAGCGTTGAACATCATTCGAATATTAAGCTATTATTCTTGTTCCATCTCATAAAATACATTTAGATCACAAAACGCTGCCATTTCTCAGACCATTTCATGAACTTCACATTCTTCAGCGAAGACGGCGCCATTTTCATATTCTTACGTATTCAAATTTGACACTTAACCTATTTCACGAGTTTATTATAATTCTCAAATTTGAAATGACGACCCACTTCAACCTCAATAAAATTGAACGAAAATAAAACGAAACTCGAACAACTTTCCAATGAAAACTTGAGGGTACTTCATAATGTTCCAGCTACAGTGTACAAAGGCTGGTTTAATAAACAATTAATGAATAAAAAGCCCTCTTTCTTCTAAGTAGCTAATAAACTGGAGTTCGTTATCGCCGATCTGGGGGTCTATTACGGAGAAGCGATATTAAATTTTATCGAAGCGCCCGACTTTATCGCCTCCGTCAAATAGCCATGGCGCTATCGCTTTGTTCGCAACATTTCATAAACAACGTACAAAACACTTTGAAGGTATGATCAATCAAAGAGCTCAATTATAAACTTTTCATAATGGAGTTTACTGTGGGAGGGAGGTCACAGCGGGGAAGTATGCAATATTGTGAAAGTTTCTAATCCCTGTAGAAATATGATTTGTTATTGACAACCCGCTGGAACTTCAGCTCGCTTTAATTTTACTAAAAGATCTGAAATGAAGTTGTTCAAAACATTAGCATACGATGTTGATCTTTCTTCAGCCCGACTCTCGAGTATAAACGTACAACCGGTTTAATTGCAGCCGTGTGCAGATCCCGGCACTCTACACTCCATTATTGTAAAATCTAAATTCGCAGACAATAAAGTTCGTTATAACGCAGCCCGCGGCAGCCCTGTTAGCGCGCGTCGCGTTCTCAATTCAAATAACGCGCGTTCATTGGAGCGTGGTAACGAACTTCCGCCAATGGCGTTGTTGTTACAATTAAAACTCTAGGGTTGTCACTCCGTCATATTGTCGTTTTGTAAATTATTTTAAACAGCCGCTAACGACTTCCGCTCCGGCTGGCAACTCCCACAAACGGGGCACATTCATTCTTCTCATATATATTTCATAAACTTGAGGAAGCAGCTGAAATAATAAGTGCTCTCGTGATCTCTGTTCCAGGACTTTAAATGGCGACTCGTTTGAATATAGTATTTCATTGTCAGCCAACCGCTTCCATTTTACATGAAAAATTAAACTCAGGAGAGAGAAGGTGCCCTTTTGTATTACCATGAATTACAAAACTAGTTACTATTAAGCAAAATGGGCAAACTGTTTATTAATTGTGTTTAAACTGTCAAGAATATACACTGGCTTGTCATTGGTGGACGGGTAACAGGCGGTGTGACGTCACATCGCCGCCATGACAGTTCCGGCCGCCGCCATGACACTCAGCTGTCAGATCGAGAGCGCGCCGTCGTCGAGAGGCTTTGTTGTCGAGTCGTATTGACAAGGAAGTGTTGCGCTCTAACACTTCCTTCGCTGCTAGTCGAGCTGCCTTATTGTAAAAAACGGACACATATGTTTTATAATGGCAGATAAATTACGGTATCGAACAATAGATAAAGTGCAAACATCGCTTAAAAAGATAGAAAAAAAATCATTTCCATTAAACAGAACAAATAAAGTAATCAGAGCTGGCATCCTGCTCGATGCATTAATCTTTGTTTTATTTTGTTTGTACAGTCCGCAGCGAAGTTTTCCTTGAATATTCAACTGAGATCCGTTCTCGCAAAACGGAATGATTGCGGGTAGTTCTCTTTTTCTGCTTCTCTGAGATAATGCGATTAACTTCCTCAGTGGAGGCGGGAGTCCTTTGTTTTAGATGAATGGAGGATTGTGGAGTTATCGCATGTGTGTATGTAGGAACCACAGTTACCAGTCAAAGAAGGCATCGAGGCGGGGGGGGGGGAGTTAGAAATTAATGCAATTAGCACTCTTGTTGGTGGCAACCCTGCACCGACACATATCAAATACATTATTTATCGCTTGGGACTCTAGTGGTTGGTGATTTATGAAAGAAATAGAAATTGTATTGTTTGAAAAAGGAATTACGGATTCAGGCCACCACAACTTTGCATATTTATGTTGTTTTTTCATATCTACTATTTCCGTACTATTATTTTACTATTTCCAGTCGCCTTTAAACAATTTCAAAAAATATGATTTAGAAACACCCGCATCAAATTTTTCGTCGGTAACATTTTCATCAATGATCGTCGCAAGCAATAAAAAGAAATTTGCGACGCACCATTTAAAATTACCCTCCTAAAGGCCTATTCAGATCTAAGCGGTATTCGCTACCGTCTGCGGCAGAGAAAACCCAGTGGGTATGCGGTACTAATACTGTTCAGACCTAAACTAAACTAAATACCTGAGCGAAACCCGCGCGGTATGTACCTCTACCCACAGCGGCAGCGAATATCGCTCAGGTTTGAATAGGCCTTAAGTGATACAACATGTGCTCGGGTTTAAATTGAAGTTAAAATGTCGTTGATAACTTGACTGCAGATTGTCGAGAGCTTCGTAAAGTACTTGGAGATTCACGATACAAGTACAATCTCAGGACGAGCACCCCGCTGCGTGACCAGACTGCAACCAACAAACAGACGCGATGTGTTGAATGTAGAAACAAGAATATCGGATTTTAAAGATGTTTCAATTTCGAGATAAAACGTAAATTGATTTAGATTGGACGTCGATAAGAATTCGATTATCGACACCTTTTCGAGCTAAGGAATTTTGATTATTTTTTTGATAAACTAGTTGTATCGAAAAACGTTTTAAACTTTTACAGAACATAGAGAGTTCTTAAAAAAATAATCAGGACAGGCGTGCAATATAGCAGATTTTTTGCAAATTCCGACCATTCCCGGTCGGCGGTCAAAAGACGTTCCGTATTAAAACGTCGCGATTATTCAACGTCTCGTCGGCATGACACACAACATCACATTTGAATAATCACCGGGCGAGCAATGAACACATTTCGCCTCATTTACCACTCAACGAAGCAACCAGCAGACTCCTGATGAAACAAAGAAACGTAATTTGAAGAAGAATATGAATATCTCTTTATTTCGTTATAATGACTCGCAGAATACCAAAGAAACTAATTTATAACATTATGGAAATGAATTAATGAACTCATTTATATTTTCATTTTGGACTTAATTAATATGTTAATGCCTAAAATGTTTCTATATTTTAACAAAGAAAATTAATTATAAAGCTGTGTTTGTAATTATAATCTGTTACGAAGTAAGTACTAAAGATATTCGTAGCTTTTAGTATTTCTTTTTTTAAGTTTTTAAATTCACCAAAATCTTACTTATTCCACATGTAAAATTTAGCAATTATGGTGAAGAACGTATTTTTTTTTTTTTATTACTTTCGTTGTTTTCTTCCTAAAATCTTGCTAATATTATAAACGTGGAAGTTTGTAAGAATGTAGGGATGTTTGTTACTCTTTCACGTAAAAACTACTGGACGGCTTTGAAATTTGGGAAACTTTATACTAATATTGGTTATACATCAGAATAGTACCTACTTTTTACGGTAAACCGACTTCCACGCGAACGGAGTCGCGGGCGGCCAGAAGTGCAACATTCATTAGCTCAATACACGAATTAATCTAGCATTTTGTGATATCCATCCATCTCTCTCTCTCAATCTGTCCCAGTGTGGTGGTCTCATTGCCGGCTCGCTGGCGGCCGTGATTTCCCCCGCGACTGTCGCCGTGTGTGTGTGTCGCGTGGCACTGACGAGACCAAGACGGGGGACTTGGATAAACTGATTGAACAATGGATGTGAAGTGGATACTGTTTCTGTGTAGACAAACTAGATATAGGCATTATATGGAGCAGTTCTATAGACTCAATTTTGTAAAAAAAACGAATTTCAGAATTGTAATTTGCAGTAGAATAAAGAAGTTCACCCTTAGCTGTTTGTCGAAAGTTTCAGCCAAGGTTTATCGAGCAAATAACAGCCGGGATATCAAGAAACACTTAACAGAAGATTAAATAAAACTTCTCCATTAGGCTTAACGACATCCGGCTCGGCAGATGTCCCAAATATTCGACGGTGTAAATAAAAGCTGGCATTCGGAGCTGCTTGTTGCTTCGTCGAGGTCGTTAGGGGTGATTGTGCGTTATGAATATTGTAGTAATATGAACTGGCAGCCCTGACTGACGAGCGGGGGGCGGGGGGCGGGTCAGGATGGCGGGGGGCGGGGGCGCAACAAGTGGCGCCGCCGCCGCCGCCGCGACGCCGCCAGCCGCTGGCGTAGCGTTACAAGGCGATTAGAGATTTCATTGCCGAGATTTGAAGATGAGAGGTATAATCATACGTGCAAAATCACGGTTATGAGCTTGTTACCGGTCACAGACATCAATTATAACGGGTAGGGAAGCGAATATGTAAGATGATCTAAGAACATCTTAAGAACAGATTAAAGGTTTGTTTAAACGTTGTAGTAGGATGATAATCTATCAACCATTAATAGCATGTAAATTGAACATGATGTTCTGATATACGACTACGATGCTCAACTTACCTTTTGTACTTGTGATTAAAGGTGTGATACACAGATAAGTTGTAAGTTCTTGTTGCACTTCAAAAATAAATATTAATATGGTATGCAGTGACATTGAAAACATACTAGAAAACAGTCGAACAGCATCTCCATATATGGCAATTGAATAATCTGCCCTTAGTGAAATTAGTGTTTGTTGATTTCAGAACGCGACCCAACCACCCCGGCGCGGTGGTGGACCTCAGTGAAAACCCGCTCGACGCCAGCAAAGTAAGTTCATATTTCATATAACAGTATTCAAGCCCAAAGTAAACAATATAAGTAAAGCCGATCCTAAAATGATGATGTATTTCTAAACAAAACAGAATACTTCATATCCCTATCTAAGGTCTTTACATAAGAATGTAAGCGAAGTATTAATATCGCGATTGTGCCGAGTCATTTCTTCGTCGATTAATTCGATAGTGAGTCACAAGGCTGCTCGTCATACTGCCGCAGACAGGCAGTGTCGGCACAAAAGAAACTATTAACCCGAGTAATTACTTGTAAAAGCGGCGAAGATCGTGAGTTACACGTAACATGTTTTGGTATTTCTTTACAGCTGAATTAACACTGAAACATTTAACACGTGTATTGTATATAAGCATTTACCCAATTGCAGACTGTTGAATGTTCTTTAAGACATAACGGTATAGGGAAAGTTATAAATAATTAAAGAGATGAAAATTGCGTTGCGGTGTTAACTTTTAATTGATAAAAGCCTAAATAGAATTCCTGCTTTTATTTACGAATGGTAACATTGCTTAGACGGGTGGGCAATCTTTATAAAAAAATATAATAAGAAAACATCTGCATACTAACAAAAGCTCTTTTAGAACTTTGTTGTGTTACAATTGAATACGTTTCTGCGTAAAACAAATTATTAGGTTATCCTTTTTATCGAGTCTACAGAAAGAAAGAAGAAGAAGTGGGTAAAAAATATAAGAAAAACACAATACCAACAACTTATAATCGGCCTAAACTAAAACATGGCATAGTCTCATGCGGTGATACCCCCCCAGCTGGTGATAGCGTTCGAGTCGGGTTTGATCGTGGTGTGGGACTTGCGCGTGCGCGCGGTGGAGTGGCGCGGGGCGCTGGGCGGCGCGGGGGAGGGGGTGCGCGCGGCGGCCTGGCAGCACGACGGCAAGCTGATGACCGCGCACGCGGACGGCGCGCTGGCCACCTGGACCACGCGCGGGCCACGACCCATCACTGTCACGTATCCGCATGGTGAGATACCACGTTGGTGACAACGTAAGAGTGACACTGCATCGACAGTGGAGAAAACTGCCCCCCGAGTCAAGTGGCAGTAGAAACTTGCAATAGCGAGTGAATAGAATAAAAATGTATGAAACTGTCATTTTTGACAAGCTTGCACTTTAACAGTTTCAAACATTTAAATTCTATTCACTCGCTATCGCAAATTTCTACTGCCACTTGACTTGGGGGGCTGGTGAACTACATAGCAGAGCAAGTTAAACTGAATAGCAAAGTGTTTAGGAACTTGACTGATATTATTAACTATCACTTAATGCTTGTATGAAAATAAATAGTAGTTAACTTATTGTTTTTTGTTTTCCAGCGAAAGCAAACAAAGAAGGCAAACTAGAACCCTGTAAACCGATACTCAGATTAGAATGGAAAACGGCGAAAACGGGGTAAGTTGACCTTCCTACATTCACAAATCGAAGGACTACCACAAGTCTTCCTTCAACTACGTCCACAGTTCCTCTCCTGTAACCGCTCGTGTTCTCTTCCAGCGAGAGCCTGGTGATCTTCTCGGGCGGGCTGCCGTCGGACAAGGCGGGCCGCACGCACAGCATCACGGTGCTCAACGGCAAGTCCACCACAGTGCTGGAGATGGAGCACAGCGTCGTCGACTTCGTCACGCTGTGCGAGAGTCCGCACGCCGCAGGTATACTGAACCTTCTAATATAATAACTATTCAAAATTTTCTGTCTTTTTGACAATGACTGTTCTTATTTACGTATACTGCCTTTTCAAGTACTTACCTTTGTTAAGATCCAGGCGTAGTAGCTAAGAAAGTAACGTTTATGTGACTTTTTTTTTTATTATTATACTACATAATAGGGGGCACACGAGCATGCGGGTGACCTGGTGGTAAATGATCACCGCCGCCCATGACTACCCGCAACACTGTGGGTGTTGGGGGTGTGTTGCCGACCTTTGAAGTGGGAATACACTCTCGACTTCCCATAAAACTATAATTTAAGTCTAAGAAGACAATCAATTGAATATGTGTATCCATTTTGAAGTCCACACCTTTTGAAAACATCCTTATATTTCATTTTATATATGTGTCGGAGAGAACACAGAATCCATGGACTTGGCCAGTTGAAGAACTACTTTACGAACTATCTTATTTATGTTTTAAAATGTCAACGTCATAATGAGGTATTGGTAGCGTAAAGTTGTCTAACTTTGGTGTAGTCGGTGCGAGGCTTTATGAGTGAATGACTGAATTTCTGTCATTTCCGTTGTGTCAAGTAAGCCTATCTTGTGAGACTTCTGATTGGATCCGTGGGGCAGTGCGGACGTATAGGCAGCCACACACCGCGCCTCTTTAATCTATTTACATCTTGACTAATCTTGATGATTATTGTAAAGTTGCTAAACGTTGTTTTTAATAGACGCACATACATCAAGTTCCAAATTTTATTTTGAAGTCCCCGCCGTGATCTAACTTAGAGATAAAGGATTTCATATATATCTAACGTAGGGAAATATAAAGACGTTGCATATTTGTATTTTAGTTACGAGTAATTGTGAGGAAAATCATGACTTTAATCATAGATAAGTTCTTCCAAAGCACTGTCTTAAACAGCTGTGTCAGATATAATCTCCATAGGAATATATTACCTGAGAATCCTTGAACCATCTCCTACCTCCCTGGTCTCCAGACTACCAGGATCCGTACGCGATCGTGGTGCTGCTGCAGAACGACCTGGTGGTGATCGACCTGCTGTCTCCGGGGTACCCCTGCTTCGAGAACCCCTACCCCATGGACCTGCACGAGTCGCCCGTCACCTGCTGCTGCTACTTCGCCGACTGCCCCTCCGATTTGGTAAGGACTATGCAATCAAAGTGAACGTATTACTTTTCGGAATCTTGCAATTGTTCTTAAATGTGATGTGTTGGGTTTGAAGATCCCGGCGCTGTACTCGGTGGGCCGCTCCAGCAAGAAGGCCACGCAGCAGTTCTCGTGCCGGCTGTGGCCCGTGGACGGCGGCGAGTGGGCGCCCGCCTCCTGCTCCTACTCCGAGGTCATCCTCACCGGGTGAGCTGGAGCCACTAGCCATACTACTGTGTAGACCCCGCTGCAGAGGTAGCGAGGTCTATAAGAGAGCGCAGCAGGTCTCATGAAAATCAACGATCAAGCCAACGTCTACGATAAGTGGACGTAGTCATCAGCCCGAAAGAAATTAAAATAATAGTCTAACCTAATTCAAACACCAATTTCGTTATTCAGTTATAAATTTGATTACTTTAATATTGTATCATTGTTACAGACATGCAGACGGGAGTGTAAAATTTTGGGACGCGAGTGCTGGGACCTTACAGATTTTGTACAAATTAAAATGTTCTAAAGGTATGTAGTTTCAGCTGATGGTTGTTAGTTCTCACAGTGTGTATGATGGTTGTTAGTTCTTTCACAGTGTGTATGATGGTTGTTAGTTCTCTCACAGTGTGTATGATGGTTGTTGGTTCTCTCACAGTGTGTATGATGGTTGTTGGTTCTCTCACAGTGTGTATGATGGTTGTTAGTTCTCTCACAGTGTGTATGATGGTTGTTAGTTCTCTCACAGTGTGTATGATGGTTGTTGGTTCTCTCACAGTGTGTATGATGGTTGTTAGTTCTCTCACAGTGTGTATGATGATTGTTGGTTCTCAGACAGTGTGTGTATGATGGTTGTTAGTTCTCTCACAGTGTGTATGATGGTTGTTAGTTCTCTCACAGTGTGTATGATGGTTGTTAGTTCTCTCACAGTGTGTATGATGGTTGTTAGTTCTCTCACAGTGTGTATGATGGTTGTTGGTTCTCTCACAGTGTGTATGATGGTTGTTAGTTCTCTCACAGTGTGTATGATGGTTGTTAGTTCTCTCACAGTGTGTATGATGGTTGTTAGTTCTCTCACAGTGTGTATGATGGTTGTTGGTTCTCTCACAGTGTGTATGATGGTTGTTGGTTCTCTCACAGTGTGTATGATGGTTGTTAGTTCTCTCACACTGTGTATGATGGTTGTTGGTTCTCACACAGTGTGTATGATGGTTGTTAGTTCTCTCACAGTGTGTATGATGGTTGTTGGTTCTCTCACAGTGTGTATGATGGTTGTTAGTTCTCTCACACTGTGTATGATGGTTGTTGGTTCTCACACAGTGTGTATGATGGTTGTTAGTTCTCACAGTGTGTATGATGGTTGTTAGTTCTCTCACTGTGTGTGATGGTAGTGTTGTGTCGTCAGTGTTCGAGCGCGTGTCGTGTCCGTCGGGGGAGTCCCCGCTGTCGGTGTGCGCGTTGTCGCTGTGCGCGGAGTCGCGGCGGCTGGCGGTGGCGGCGCCGCACGGACACGTCACGCTCTTCACCTTCCGCAAACACGAAGCCGACACCGAGACTCACGTAAGTTTCTACTAATCAACTTATATGAAACATCTTTCCTTTTTAAGTTTTAAAACTATCGTGGTGTTTTTTATTCACAAGACTTTTAACGGGATATTTACCATGATTAGTCTTTTGTTATTTTCCAAAGTTGTGCCGAAATATCGGATCTATCTGAATTCACCTGTCCAATTTTTGTGATTTAACAGCTCTGGATAAGTTTGTGATCTAACCGTTTGGATTGAACCACCCCTACGATTACGCACTGTGACTCCTTATCCTGCAAGTTTTATATCTGCGGTGTGTTGCAGGTGATCGACGTGCCGGTGATCTCGGACAGCGTGGAGGAGGAGGCGTCCCCCGACGACGCGCGCCGCGACGACGAGCGGAGGGTCGGTCTCATACACTATACCCGCTGTTGCCACATTTCGTTACTAAATCATTAATGTTTATATATATTGAGTCCTACTTTGTTTTCTGCCTATTCTTTTGCCATTACTAGAAACTGTGAATAAATATGGACTGTAGTTGTATTTATTTTGAATAGTTTAAACATTTTTTCCCGTTGACAATGCAAGTTATCAAAACTATATCACCCAACCGACGTGTGTGTCGATGCAGTGTTCGTCGTGGTCGGGCTCGCTGCTGCGCGTGCGCGGCGCGGCGGGGGGGGCGGGGGCGGGGGGCGTGCGGCGCGGGGCGGGCTACCAGCCCCTGCTCGTGGCGCTGCAGCACGGGCCGCCGCACCCCGTCACCGCGCTCACCATACACTCCACCTACAACCTGTGAGTACATACACACACTCCACATATAATTTGTGAGTTCACACACGCACAATGTGTGAATACATTAACACACACACATACACTCTACATATATCCTATGAGTACATACACACACTTTTTTTGCGTACACATATTCACATACATATTCACATACATATTGATACATAAGTTGAACATTTAAATAAACCCTTTTATCTTCAATGTCTTTTATTGTTCGAAATTTTTTGGTTACTTATGAAACGGCTTTATTTCCTCTTTTCTCTGGTAAGTTTCCGAAATACAGTTGTTCTTTACTTTCTATTAGAGCTCTAATAGGGCACAGTAGATGCTATAGACTCCACGTTAGAGTTGATCAGTGCTCACTGAGAACACTACGCGTATTTGGTAGTTGGTAAGAGGTGTGTTGCTGCAGCATGGCGTGGGCGGGCGAGCGCGGCGTGGTGGTGGTGGACTGGCTGCGGCGCGCGCTGGTGTGCGCCGTGCCCACCGCCGCGCTGCTGGCGCCCGACGCGCGCCAGCCGCGACACGCCGAGCGGCCGCGGTCGCCCTCGCTCGACCAGGTACACACGAGGGCAGCTACACACACGGGGGGCAGCTACACACACACGAGGGGCAGCTATACACACACACGAGGGGCAGCCACACACAAACACGAGGGGCGGCTACACACACACGAGGGGCAGCTACACACACACGAGGGGCAGCCACACACACACACACGTGAGGCATCTACACACACACGAGGGGTGGCTATACACACACACACACACACACGAGGGGCAGCTACACACATGTAAATGTTGTAAATAGCTCCAATGAACATATGCCAACACTGCATATTGCAGTCTAGTTAAACAATGTTTGTCGAGGGCGAAACAATTGATTATATCGGGCGGTTCAGAGAACTTTTACTTGCAGCCACTGCCAAATAACCATATGTCGTATTACCATGCCCATGTTAAGCAGAATAGTGTTCTTGAAAGTTTGGACACAATAAAATAATGAGCTTTGAAATCTTTCTAATTTTATTTCGTAAAGTAGTTCAAATAAAACAAAAATGATGGCATAATGTTCCTTGGAGGTATTGAAATGATGGGGAAGACTGACACCGTACGCAATATGTCATAAAAATCATACGGAATTGACAATGTAAAAATCATAATGCAACACTTCTGTTAAATATAACAGGACTATCGTCCACCTTAATATTATGTAGAATAAATGGTGTGAATGAGTGATGCTAGATTATGTGACACTGAACACGCAGAAGTGCAACTTTCAAAAAATATTAATTGTCCCTCTATTAGACTTTGTAATCAAGAAAATACTCCAATGAAAATAGGTATCCCCAAATAAATGATGAATATCTAGAAAGTTGCATTTCCAAAGTAGATATTAGTAGAACATGCATAGCAATGAATTATTTCTACGCTAAATATGTTTTGTTGTCAACACACACGAGGAACTTTACAATTTCCACAAGAGTTCAAGGTAAGACAAAGGATTTGGGAAGTCGTTTAAGAATTTAATTGAAGCTTTATAAACTACCATTGTGAAAGGATTAAGAGTAGTGCCTTGCGGAACACCAAACAAAATATTCTTGTAGTGAAACGAAATCTGATCACAGGTGTTCTGTAATGCATATTCTCTTTTGAAACTAATTACATTATATTTGATTTACCTGAACTATTCCCAGATCATTTCTTATTTTACACACCTATTAGGTAATGCAGATCCCAGCAGTAACTAGTAGGAAAGCTACCGAGTTCGCCTTTAGTTTCGATTATGTTTGATTTGCCTTTTTATTTGTATTATTTTGTTTATTTGCGAAACCGACAGAGTATCCGATTCCCCCCGTAGTGCTTTAGGGCAGCCCTGGTAGTTCCCCGTTAGTGCGTGAGGGGGCGGGGGTAGCGGGCGGGGGGGAGGTCGGTGGTGACGATGGTTTGTCCGCATGTGGTAAGGCGGAGGAGGCGTCCCCCGAGGCCGAGCCGGACCCGCGCCGCAAGTCGTCCACGTGGAAAGCGTTCAACCTGAAGCGGCAGCTGTCCCGCGTCGACCTCAAACTGAAGGCGGCGTTCGGCGGCGGCGCGGAGGACGACCCCGCCCCGGAGCCGCCCGTGGACCCCGCGCCGGCGGTGGAGCCCGCGCCCGAGCCCGAGCCCGCGGACGAGCCCGACGACTCCTCCACGGACGACTCGCAGTCCCCGCCGCGGCCGGACGCGCTCGACCGCATGCACAGAGAGTTGACCGACAAGAGGCCGCCGGACGTGTACGAGCGGATGCACCGCGAGCTGCAGGAGCGCTGGGCGGCGGCGGGGGCGGGGGCGGGCGAGCCCCCCGCGCGCCCCGCGCGCCGCCGCGACCCGCCCCCGCGCCGCCGCCGCCTCGACTTCATGCGCCGCTTCAGTAAGTACCCCCGCGGCCCTCACTCCGGCTCCGGTTAGACCTAGAGGTGATGGTAGCTAGTGTATTGATCGGTGTGGATCTTACGACTCGAATCTAAAATTACTACTTTAAACAAACTTTTTAATTCAACGGTCTTGTAATTAGTCGGTAGTTACGACGTAACCAGTCTGCAAGTACAACTTATTACGCTTTATGCTTTTTGTAATATTACCGCTTTTTATTTGATTTCAATATTGATTGAGTTTTATTTGTAAAATGCCGCCAGTATAATGTATTTATGTACGATCGTGTAAATATCACGGTGTGTGGCGGTGACTGAAGCACTGTGTTTTGTTTCGAAGGACAAGGACACGTCCGACGAGGAGGCCAACTGCCTCAAGTATCTTTTCGCCGACTTCCTCGGTAACCGTTGAGGCTAGCGTGCGTAGTGTATTGGTCTCTGTGTGGCTATGGATGCAGTGTAGAGTAGTGTTGTGTTGGCAGGGGCGCGAGTAGCGGCGCTGTGCTGCCGACCCCGCCCCCACGACACGCCCCCCGGCGTAGGTACGCTCGCACACATACATACACACACACTCTTACACACACACACACTCGGGCAGGGCACACAGTACTAATGCGGAAAAGGCACAGAGATCACTACCTAACATTGTCGCGTGTGTGTTAACTGTTAACCATGTTCCATGTTAGTTGTAAGCGCGGGAGGAGGAGCGTCTCTAGTTACACGGTGTGTAGTGGGGGCGCTCGGTGGAGGCTGGCTAGCGTCGTTGTTGTAGATGAACGGGCCGGGCGGGGGCGGCGGCGGGGGCGGCGCGGTGGCCGTCGCGGGGGGCAGCGGGGGCGGCGGGGGCGTCGCGGGGGGCGGCGGGGGCGCCCGGGCTGCCAGGCGCTCGCGCAGCCAAGGTACCCGCAAACTGCACAAGTGCCTCTCAACCGCCTCCGACGTATTCGCCGCGCCCCCAGCCCCGCAGCACACGCTGATCACCACGCGACAGTATTGCAGTTTTGGTAGTACAGTCACCTTAATAAACCGACCCCTATGACAGCAGTCGCAATTTCTGTTTTGTTTCACTGTCGATTCGGTTCCGTCTGTTTTGTTTTTGTTGTGGCCGACGCTCGAGCGCGCATGCGGGTCTCTGCCCGCGGCGGCAGCGCGCCTGCGCCTACTCGCTCAGTGATCGTTGCGCACGAGTGGCATGACATCTGCTGCTTCACTGTTTTCGTTTCCAATCTATTGCCATCAAGCGATTGTTTGGTCTATCATTTTGGTTGTTCTTTCCATCGTACATTTGTTTGATGCCTTTATTTCAGTTTTGTTTTTTTGTTTCTCTTCATTTTCTTCATCCTCCTTGAATATAATTTGATTAAAAAAATACGTTGAGCTTGAAGATTTATGACCATTCGTATATTTTATGACAAGATAACATTTTATTTGTGTGACTTTAAGCTTAAATATAGCTGAATAAATCTTCAATTTCAAGTTTTAAAATTGTTATCAAAATCCAAAATTTACAAGACGTAGACAATTGGCCATATTATTGACAATTAATAAATTAAGTTGTAGCTCAATCCGATTTTCTTTATGACCCAGTTTTGTTGTACGAGCAAGTACATAATGAGTTGGACATTCCGTATATTTATTTATAATTATTTCCAATTTCAGATCGGAATCATTTAATAGGTAATCATTGGAATATACCTCACCACTTTCCGTTATAATTTTATAATTTAGCTGTTTCATTCAAGTAGTGTTTTCGTTTGTTGTGACTCCATAATCTTCTAGAATGAGTTCCTCAGTCAATATATGGTGTATGTCCATGTCGCCTCGGAGACGGCCCCGCGCTGTCTCCCGTACCTCATGTTGAAGATGTCCGCGCGAGCTGCCCAGCCCGCCTGCACCGACGACGTCACGGGGCGTCGGCGGCGACGACACGCCCGCACCAGGCAGGCTGGGCAGTCGCCGCGCCCTCTGATCTGTCCTCGAGACCATGCTTGTATCATATTGTGATTTATTTGTCGGTACAGAACCAACTATTCCGCAGTCTGTCGCCTCTATGGAGTACTTACACATAATGCAACCCAATGGTATCCAACATTTGCATCGTCGTTTACTTTATCTCCTTCTTTTTATTTTTCATTATAGTATCAACTGGTTGTCTGTGGCTTGTCACGGGCCGCGGCCTCACGCGGTCTCACGTAGTCGTTATGTGCGTTAGAAATTGTGGCTGTGACTGTCTTGACATTTGTTCTCTTCTCACACAACACTTTAATTGCACTCAATTCTCCAACTTCAACTAGCATGACTTCTTTATCATTGAACTAAATAAAGGTGACTTACTACGCAAAACTAACTATCTCTACTATATCTCACTCGCTCGGTGTTACAAGGATCTATATATTGTGATGTATGTTCCATGTGCATTATTGTAAGCGAGGCTTAACATGTTGTATTGAACACACGATCTTTTACTTCTATCATTTATATTTTCTTTATCTCTCTATAGTTAGGATCGACTCTATATTCATGTTCGATCATATTTTTTCATTCTTTTGCCTTCTGCCGCAACTTTTTCTATTTATCGATATTCACTACAGACTTTAAAACAATCTTGATTTCACTTTGCTAATAAAACCGGGAGCGGCAGTAATTTATATTTCTTGTTTATATTTGTATATGTGTTGGTAATTTACGCTGTTGAGTACATGATGTATTGTTTTTTTCTAGCTCTACCACAAAGCAAAAAGTTTATATGGCTCGTTTTTGGCTGCCTGTATATGCGGCTGTCGTTATGTCTATGTATGCTTACGGTATCATTCTTTATATGAAGGCAGTAGTAGCATGCGCGTGAGTGGAGCCTCTGCACCGTACACACGTTATGTTTGATTGCATTCCTACTTGTCTGTCCGTCCACCGACCGCTTGGTATTAGCGCCGCCGAGAAACTAACAATGATCGGAGCTTACCGTAGTCTCTACTGTCTAGAACGTGAAGTAGTCGTGACGCTTGTAGACCGACCGGGGGTAGCTAAGGTCCGACCGCGGCTTCTTGCATCAACCCCATACATACTCAATAATTTGCTTCGTCTTCTTCATTTGATTATTTTTTAAACTTACCGCTTTTCATTCCATGTTCATTCTAGAATTAATTGTCGATGTGTTCTAAAACTACTCTTAAAATTAACATATCTAAATAATCCCGGGTGTTTTGACTATAAATAATTCACTGGACTCACCTCGACTAACATCACGATACGATCACATCGTTGAATCAAATAGTTACTTTAAGTCAAAACACTAGTTCGATGTGAATTCCTAAGTCCAAGAACCAAGCGACGATATCCGATGAAGTTGTGCAAATAAGCTGAGATTGGACGGGCATACAATGCCGAAATCTTCTTTGTAGCATGTTCAATTCCTTGTCCGATTCCGCACTTAAATTCAAATTGGCACAAAGTGATTTCAGCTGATTTCACAACAGCACAACTGCTAGCTATAGCTTGCAACCACTGTAGTTTAGTTCTTGAACTGCTGACGGCGTAGAACTTTTCAAACTTAAGTGTACCTCACAGTCAGTGTTAAGTTGAGCCGTCAGCGGTGTAGTGGGGCCCCCTGCCCGCGAGGAGGTCGCGCGCAGGGGGCCCCGAGGTCAGCGGCGAATAACCGCCCTTTGTCCGTGCCGGCCGCGCAGACAAGCTGGACTCGTCGTTCTCGCGGTCGCGCTCCAGCTCCATGTCCAGCCTGGAGAACATCGCGCAGGAGGGCATCCAGTGCCTCGCCTTCGCCGACAGCTATATCAGGAAGTCTGGTAAGTTTTCGGTTAACTGTTTTCCGTTTTTGACACGTTAACCGATAAATCAATCCATCTCTTCTGGAATGGTGTGTTAATGATCTTTTCAGTATCGCATACCACATTTACGGTCATATAGGAATCGAGCATTTAGAATATTTGATGCCTTCCAATCTTTAAACCAGTATTGGCTTTCCTCGCAGAGCCAACGTGCCTGGTGCCAACGTTATGGGTGGGGACGACGTCGGGGGCGGTGCTGACGATGGCGCTGGGGCTGCCCGAGGCGGAGCTGCGGCAGACCACGCCCGTGTCTATTGCTCCTTCTGGTATGAACGCAACTTTTGCCGAAAGCAAATGTGCAAATTGTGTTATTAACTAAAATCCGTCAACTGAATTATCAGCTTCCAACGTCGACAGTAAAATTAACTTTATAATTAGAAGTAATTAGTTGACTGTATTGTTTCAGGTGGTCCCATGTTTAGGTTAAAAGGTTCAATACTAGCAATGTCATTTCTGGATTGCAATGGTGCTCTTATACCTTATTCTTACGAGAACTGGAAGGACGACAGCAAGGAAGTAAGTCCACGCCGCGATCGCACACTCGCCACCGCACTGCTGGTGTTGTTAACTAGTTTGGTTTGCGTTGTTAACTGGTCTGCTTATCTGATGTTAAGGAGGACGCTGTGCAGGTCCGCGACCGGCGCGAGCGCACGCCCACCAAGCAGCCGTCGTCGGGCTCGTGCCGCATGTCGCCCACGCCCGACGCCGCCGCCGGCGACCGCCAGTTCGTGGTGCTCGCCTCCGAGAAGCAGGCAAGGGTCGTGGCGCTGCCGAGCCAGAACTGCGTCTACAGGCAGCAGATCGTCGACACCGACTTCGTTGTCAAAGCGGAGATTGTCAGTTTAAAAGGTACAGACTAACTGTTACAAATACGTACATAGCTTTTTATGAACTACATAGTTGACCTTAATTTTGATCTTTCAGATAGCGTATGCCTGGTGAACTATCTATCGACGGGTCACCTAGTGGCATACAGCCTTCCGTCTCTACGACTTTTAGTGGATGTTGACTTTTTACCACTATCAGAACTAAGGTTGGTATCGCTTATTTTCCTTTTTACAAATCTCTGTAAATTGATCTCCCTGAGATCTTTTGCTGGTTCCAACGTGTTTGTAAGTTTGGAACCGGCATTAGATTGAATAAGAAACCGACTGGTTCATCTGCCAACCATTGGATGTTCTGTGCTCCGGCACTAGAATCACGACACTTAGACGATTGCACCGAAAGGCACTAAATGATAAAGAGCTTCATAAATCTCCATATCCCTAGCTTACGATAGCTTTGCCAACTTTTATCGCATGACGATACAGTTTTTTGAAAAAATCTCGCATTTTTTGAAATTCTGCATCCATCGCAATCACCGGCCGGAAACATAGTTATATCATCTGCTATTTTATCATTTGGGAGCCACTGACTTCCTGTACATTACGATCGATGTTAGAAAGATGTCTTATTTGCTGCACAAGGTAATAAATACCTCATTACCATTGAATAAGTCAGACATCTTATGCAGCAAGCAAGACTAACGGTGTTATCTTCTTCCTAAAATGTGGAGCACAGCGCCTCGCGCTCACGAGTACGGCATGCATCCTGTAGACGCCGAACATAGCACAACCTTACGGTGCTACGAAAGTATACCAGACCAAGTTCTTAGATTGTCATTACTTAAAATTTAATAATAAATATAAAACAAAAATTTAATACAAATTACTCTCAGCATTTGGTCTGGTTCATCATGCCATACTCAAGAGTCGTCACGAGTAGACAAAATTACGCAATCTATCGAGCACCACTGTGCTTCCGATTTGGCACTCTATCGTATTTATACTAATGATTGGACTACCCTCTAACACATCCAAAACACACCCAAAGTTACGCCGTTGTACCGATCCAACCTGCAACTTTTGCTAAAATATAATTTTCTTGTACAAACACATCCCTAACACGAATTAATCCGAACTTATCCGAGTGTTGTGCTAATGTTGTGGTGGTCCCGCACCGAGCCGGGCGGCGGGTGGCTCTGACCGCACCGGTCAGGGCGCGCCCGCCGGTTCTGACGCCGCGTATTCGTGGTAGCTTCCAGACACAGTCCAAACAGAGGGGTATCGTAGACCCAATGCTGTCCATTTGGGGCCAGCAACTGATAGTTAATGAGGACACGGACCAGTAAGTGCGAGATGCCTTCGTTAGCCGTGTACTGTGATGGCGCCCGCCTTCCGTCCACTCGTGGTCGCTTCTCACTCGACGTCCCGGTACTGGCAACCTTCAAGAGTCCTTGGAGAGTGTCAGTAGCCGGGATCTGTAGATGAGACAGTAGCCACGAGCTCGGTATTAGACATGTCTGTTCATGTTGGAGTTTGCGCAGTCGCTTCGTTCCCAACCCTGTTGAACCAAAGTTATTCCACTTCGAGTGAACCACTGCACGAGACGTCGCGTGGTTCGCTCTACTGAGGAATGCTGCTTATACCCCGCTTCACTCAACACACCTACCTTGAACCACATACACTGTTTATTACACTTGACACTTTATTTTGTTTTCGACACTTCTCCACACTAGAACTTCACTTGTACATACTTCTACAGACTTCTAGACTCTTCTTGGCTGATCTGTTTTCCTCACTGTGTTTCTGGTTTCCTATTGGATGCGTGCATGTTATCCGTCTGTCACTTGCATGATTTCTGCACTGGTTCTAGTTGTATGGTATGTTAGTGTTAGTTCTTTTACCAATTCTAGATTTCAAAACGGATGCTGCTAAAATGGTGAGATAACTAACTAACTGTAACTAATTTCTTCTTTACAACAACATAAAATCTTCAAAATTTCTGTCAATGTTTCAAACAACTGTAATTTCTTCTCTCCTGGTAACTTTCTGTATCTATCAGCAAGAGACAGTTCGCTCCAGGTTCTAATGTCGCTCCAACGTTGCAGGATAGCGAAGACTTTTTGCTTCAGTAACCGCGGCCACGGGCTGTACCTCGCCTCGCCCACGGAAATACAGAAGTTTACTATTGACACCGAGTTTTGGTAAGACTCTTATGTTAATGTTTTTTTCTTCCGCAAAACATTTTACAGAGTTTTGGTCTATAGCATTAATAACAGGGTGCGTAATATACCGTTGTAAGACAAGACCATAATCGTCAGTCAAAGTCAATGAGTCTTACTGCTTGCTTCACGTCTCGAAATTGAACAGAAGGTTCAAATGGTCTTTGATTGTTGTTCCACAGCCAGCAACTGAACGAGATGCTGGGCGAGTTGTTCCTGGCGCGAGACATGCCCGAACCTCCCAAGGAGGGATTCTTCAGAGGGCTATTCGGAGGAGGGTCGAGGCAATTGGACCGGGAGGAACTTTGTGAGTTACACTTTCTGTTAATGTTTGGTTTCTTCAGTACTTAGTTTAAAGACTAAAACATTATTTATTAATTCGTCCTTCCTTTCTCTCTTCTCGTCCTTTTCTCTATAATTTGGTCCTTAACAAAATCGATATAAAAAACATGAAAAAAAAGTATCAAATGGTTATCAACGAAGTGAACGAAAACCGAAGTTACATTACTTAGGTCACTTTAAGAGCAGAGATGCGTTTTTTTTTTGAAATACTTCTATTTAAAATGCAAATACAAAATGCAAAATACCTATTTTGTATTTTGCATTTAAATGCCTTTAATTGAAAAACATTTTGTATTTTATTTGAAATACCTTTCGAGATGTATTTTGTATTTGTAATATTTATTTCAAAATACAAAATACTTTGTCATTAAGTTTAGCCAACATTACCAGTCAAACAAAATGAAATCAACGAATCACGCTTGTTTGCCGAATTTGACCAATAGAGGCGTCTGCTAACCATGCCTGTTCTTTTATCGGTCAAATTCGGCATACAAGCATCAATAATAACTTATTAATAATTACATAAAATAATTTATTGATAAGCATTAATAAATATGACCAAAATTTCAAGCATAAATAGCCTTTTGGCTTGGCAGTGTATCCTATTTCTATTTCTTATAATAAACACCTAAAATAAAAGATACCGATTTGTACCTGTGTTTTCAAAAGGTATTTTATTTTGTAAAAGTATTTTAAAAATACCTATTTTGCATTTAGCATTTGAAATACAAAACACAAAACAATTTGGTATTTTGCATTTGAAATAGTTATTCTGAAAAGTATTTTGCATTTTGTATTTAAATGCTTTTTTAAAACCATTTTGTACATCTCTGTTTAAGAGCCTATCGGAATGGCTTCACACCTTCATTGACTATACGTGTTCCAGTCGGCGAAAGCAGCGGCAAGCCGAACCGAACTGTTGCTCGGCCCGTGCCCGCGGGGGGCGCGGCGCAGCTGGAGAACCTGGGGGCGCGCGCGGGCACGGCGGCGGGGGACGTGGCGCGCGCGCACCACCTGGTGCTGGAGCGCGGGGACAAGCTGTCGCAGCTCGAGGACCGCACGGAGCGCATGCACAACCAGGCCGGAGAGTTCTCCTCCTCCGCGCACCAGCTCATGCTCAAGTACAAGGACAAGAAGTGGTACCAGCTGTGAGCTGCCCGACGCTGCAGCGGCCAACTCGGCAGTCGTGTATTTTAGACTTCTAGCGTTAACGAATGAGCGCACAACCCTCCCGGCACCCGCGGATCGCTGTAAATAGAAGCCGCCCTCCGACGATCCTTCTTGTAAATAACGTTCGTGTACATCTGTCTTTTGTACGTCGCCGACTTGTAGATGGCGCCACTTCGTCGACTTCACTTCTCGCCTCTCATCCTCACTGACGTATACCGGTTAAACCCTAGCTGTAAATTTTGTAGAATCTACCGATAGACGAGTGAAGTTTAATATAATAATAATGATAGTCGACGATCTGTATAAAGTGTTAAGGGAGTAAATAAATAACAAAAATAAAGATATATGAAAAAAAGAAATTGTAAGCATTGGATGACAATAATTTTGTTACTGGTGATTTTTTGGATTATTTCTCGTGGCTTGGTTTCGCTTCGATTCAAATATCTTTCTGCGTCTTACTCCACTGTCGATGTATAAACACGTCAGTTTTGTATATGTGTTGTTAGTTGTGTAAAGTCTAACAATCGATAGCAATACATGGGCGGGCCTCCACCTCACCTGACCAATACGTGTCGTTCGTGATTCGTTGTGTAGAATATTACATTATACTTACTTATATTGTACAGACACTGCCCCCTCCGTGTTACAGGGGGGGTGGTGATACTTCTCTCTTGTGATAATAGCTTGGTTGATCGCAAGCTGTGTGAACAACCTCGTGCACAGTAACTTAGTTCGGTAGTTGTGTCGCAGTAATCGTGTCGTTTCTCGCTGTTCCGCCATCTTGCTTTTGCGTTAACCGTTACTTATTTGAAATGCGAATGTCACGACACTTTGTTTTCACCTCAGAGATTTAAATATGCGTTTATTAATTAAGTTAAAGTTTATCCCGAACTAAATATACCTAATTTTATTTACAATAAATAGACAAATTTAAACTAGTAAAATCAAACAAATGACAAACAGATGCTGTTCTCAATATATCACTAGAAGTTAACATTTTAACCAGATTATTTTTGTCATAAAGTATTGTAGCGTTTTATTCCACAGAAGAACATATTTTATTAATCATGTTTACTCATTTTAAGGAAGTAATGCTGTTTTAAAGTCTGGATTTGAAATTAGCGAATGTTAGGCGAACGTCCACCTGCGAGCATATCACTCGGCGAGCTAACATATTATAAGATATAGTTTTGAGAAGCGCTTACTATTTACTGATTCGTCTATCAATTAAGGTATAATATAAATAACTGCAGAATTTAATTATAATATAATAATACATTCTTATTTATTGTATAAATCCTTCATGTAACTATGTTGCTAGCGTTGTCGAGTTTATGTAATTGCAAATTTTAGTAATCGTTGACTTGTAAGAGTTTAATATGTTTTTAGCGTTTTTATAACGTCATGTTAGGTCTCAGCATCATCGATGGTCTCGTTTTAGTTTTCTATAGTGTCTCTTATGATTATTGCATATAGTGAATGATGTTGAGAGTTGACATGTTGATAGTCCGCCATACTTATGTATTCAGGATCCGCCGCAGCCTACCGCCAGCTCAATCAATATCGATGGTACCTAATAGTGCTAAGTGTTTGCAAGCAAACATTGTGCTTTGTGTAAATAATGCACGAACTTTAATTTCTTGCATTCTTTTTAATACATATATGTTGAGGATAAAATCCTTCGCTCTACATGTTTACGGGTAACAGATTAGTAATATTTTGCACGTATAATGTATATGGCGGTAGTTGTGTATTTGTTGCCGGATCCTGGCGTCACATCTAGTCCTGCTCCACCGCTTGTGTTAACACAGTCTACTTATCTCAGCTAACTTATAAGTTGTATACATCTTCGGATTTGCTGGACATTGAGTTATTTCATTGCTTAAATCAACTGCATTTTCGGGTATCAAACTGAATTCAAAAACATTTTGGCATTTATCTGTGAAATATTGTCCACGCCTTGTCTACGGATGAATCAGAAAGCAATAAAATAAAAAAACGGGTAAAAATCTATAAACGGATAGATAATATGAACTCTAGCAAATCCGTGGATACATTTTGCCGTTCGTAGATACGCCACGGGTTGCATAGCAGTTAAGTTTATCAATTTTAATCACTGTTACGTAGTGGGCTCCATCGCTGAAGCTATTCATTTGGAAATTATGGGACTAAATTAATATAAGAATTGTAAATAAATAAGTAAATAAAAAAACTTGTGGCAAATTATGACTTGTTAACATGTAACTACCACCAACCGTTCATCTCAACATTATTTTATATAAAGTTAACTGTTTTGTTATTAGCTCGCGGGAAGTTTATCAACTATAAATACTGTATATATTGGATGCTGTTGAACCATGATTATTTAGTTTCGTAGATGATTATAGTCATTATATATAAATAAATTACGAAAATATGAGAATAAAATTATATCAAAACACTTTGTGCCTTTTTTTATTTCCTCTGAAGGACGGCTGTATCCACGAGGTGAACTTTTAGAGAATACATTAGTTAGTGTAAGTATTACACACAACTGTCTTCCAAAACTGATCTGATACTAACGATTGTTTTTAAATGGCCCTACGTATGAGTAGAGTTATTTTTTTGGTGCATGTCTCGTGTCCCTACTATTTGACCTACCAGTAGGACTAGCGATGCAATTTCTATGTCTCGTGGGTCCCACCGCTCGGTTAGGCTATCAGACATGCAAATAAATAAAATATACCTATGACTGCTAGACCCACCGCATTAACTATTGGAGTGTAATTAGCTAATTAAACCTTTCTAATTTTAATCCATGAACGAATGTTAAGGGAAAAAACTTGCCTTTTTTTCTAATATTTAACAAGTATTAATTTGATTCACCTAATTTTGTAGTGGTATTTATATTTTCTCGACAAAAAACTACTAGGGTATCATATTCACGAAGGAGTTAATCAATAACAATTCAATGTCCTTTATTGAGAGTTTTTCTTACGTTACTCATGTTATGAAACAAACTAGTAGGTATATCATAAGTTTTAAAGATGTTAAGTAAGTCTTAAGGCACTGCGCAAACAGGCAATCTTCCAATATTAACTTCTATTAGTGCATACAGCCATCGTAAAAACTTTTTTCTAAGTTAATATAAGTCTATTAAGTAAAGACCCTGCTTATTAATTGAAAATATTTTATTTACGTAAGTATCTACTTATTACATAAATAATATGACCTGACCATATTTTTAGAAAATCTAAGCCAAAAAATCGTTTATCATATCTAGGCATTAGCTTGAAAAGTAAAATGGAAAGAACTAATAAATCTAACAATTCACACGCGTCCTATATAAATATAATAACTTTGCCTTATTTATACAACGAGATCTTTAAAAAAGAGAATCAATTAAGTATAGAAATGACAAAATTCTTTGATGAAAATCTAGACGTCAGGCGTGTAGCTTAATTAAACGTCTTATTTTTATCAAAAAACTACTAGGCGATCATAGCTGCCAAGGAGACAAATAATTGAGACAGTCCGTTAGAGTGAGAGAAAAAGGTATGTTTTTGTATTTTAGGATGTCAAAGTTGTCAAGTTTGAAGAAGTGCCTTTATAAAATATAATATTAGTAGAAGATCCGAACCTAAATCGACCTTCACCGGGGTGATAATAGAACGAAACATATTTTATCATGAATTTAGTATATTAGAAAACATATTAAAAATGGGTTTGCTAAAAAAATCCTGGACAGACTATTTTTAATTATTTTTCAAAAAATGATTTTTAATAGTAAGTACCCCTAATAGGACCGGAATTTTCGCTATACTATATCGAACATATTTTTATAATTTTACTAAAAAAAAACATTAAAACGTATACAATGAACAAATCCCGTTCAACGTCTAATTGATGAAATATGAATTGAAAGTACTCCTCTAAGTTTTATATCGCAGCGAAATAAAAGATTACGGGAAGAAGATTTGCCGGCAGAATTTCAAAATTTACAAAGCTACGGTGTCCGGGGAAATGTGCTTAAACTGTTAACGTCTTATTCATCAAATAGAACACAGGCTACCGAAATCACCTCTATGTGCAACTATCTATCTAACTATAACTGAGGGTAGAATCAAAAAACCAAGGCAGACGTATTTATCTTCGCTCGTAATTAAAATTAAGTATTTAATTTTTTTTTAGCCAAAATAGTTATTGGAACCTCAGTTTTATGTGATATAACATTGTACAAAGTGTAATTTAATTATCAACAATGAAGTTCGCTTGCTGCAAACTGTTGACGGGTGATGTGAGTGAAATTCTTTCGTGCTTCAAATGTAAAAACAACTACCATCGGCTATGTATCAACCCATCTACTAAGAACAAGGACCTTACGCACGAACAATCTAAACCGTGGACCTGTCCGGAGTGTTTAGTTAAGTTAAAGCAAAATAACAAAGACAGTACTCCGGTGAGAGGGCAATCTACCGCCAGCAAAAATTACATTGAAATCAACAACGTCAATACACGCAGGGGGGGCTCTGCATATAATTCACTAACGAATCCAGACATCTCTTCGTGTGGGCCCGAATTACTCGACAGTATCAGGTTAATTATTGCCTCCGAAATTTCTTCGTTAAAAAACATGTTTAGCCTGACTATTGAGTCATTAAAAAATGAAGTCAAAAGTGCTCGGGAAGAACTATCGTCTATGAAATCATCGCTGCAGTTTATAAACAACAAGTACGAGGAATGCTCCAAACGTCTCGAACTTGTGGAATCTAAAATGAAGGTCATAACAACAACCCGCGCGGAGGTCACACAAATTAAATCTGACTTCAACAAGATGCTAGTTGATAATGAAAACCGTGAGCAGTGGGCCCGAAGGTCTAATATTGAAATACAGGGTATTCCTGATATTAAGGGTGAAAATCTTTTAATGCTGTTTCAAAATATTTGTGATAAAACGAACTTAAAAATTGACTTAGCCTCAGAAATCGATTTTATCACAAGAGTGGCACCGAAGAACAAAGATATTAAGAAGTGCAAACCCATAATTGTTCGGTTTCTTTCCCGCTGGAAAAAGGATGAATTTCTATCGAAAGTAAGATCATTTAAGTTGAAGTGTAGTGACATCGGTTTTCAATCACATACGGGCCTAGTTTACTTCAATGACCACCTTACACTCGGAAACAAGGCTCTTTTACAGTCCACCAAGGCATTAGCAAAAGAAAAAAAATATGTATATGTATGGGTTAAAAACTGCTGCATAATGGTGCGCCAGTCTGACACTAGTCCTGTACTACATATAACTAAGCAGAGTGATTTAAAGAAAATTGTATAAGAGTAAACCTGTTGCACTTTACACATTTTTGCAACGCTTTTGTCTCATATAGTGACTCAATTTATTTTTTTATAATATTTTTTGGTATTTATTTACTAAGTGAATTTTTATTTTTTATTATTGTAATGAGTTTAGTTTTTTGTTATGAATCTAATCTATGTTTTTATTATTTTCTAAATTTAATTTTGTTTAATATTAATTGTGGGGATGGAATGGGCTACTTTTATTTTTATTTTCAAATTGTACTATGGTTTGTTTGGATACGGATGACTTTGTATATCGATGGAAGTGTGTTTGGTTCCGAACAGTTATTTAATAATGCTATAGGATTGATTTATGATTGTATAAAACATGGCATTCATTATCTCAGTACTGTATCAAACTTGTGCAAGTACATGGTTGGTATTTTAAGCTTGAAATGTTGTTATGTTGTATATATAGTGATTCATAATATCTTTTGTTTGTTGTATATTGCGTTATTTTTTATTTCTAAACAAATTGAACCTTCCACCGTAGGGGAAGATCACAATGTTGGAACACGTATTTCGATCTTGTTTTTTAATTGGATAATTATGGCTAAAAAGAGTCAATACCTTTTCACTCAGGGTTTTATACTTAATATAAAATTATTGTTTAATTGTATTAACTTTAATATTTACATGGATTATTGTGAAATTTTACTGGATTAATGGACGAAGGTTTATCAATTTACTATCAAAATGTTCGTGGACTGCGAACAAAAACTAACTATTTTTTTAAGAAGTTAATAGAAATCGATTACGATGTAATTTGTATTGCGGAAACATGGTTGATTGATGGTATTTTTGATTCAGAATTGTTCGATTCAAGGTATTCTGTATGTAAATTTCATAAAAAGTGGAAAAAATATAAGCGAACCTCTGACTATGATACATTTAAAATGCTGCGTGACCGTCAAAAGCGAGTTCAGTCTAATTGTTATGAAAAAATTATTTTAAAATCAGAGACAAACATTAATATAAACAGCAAGTTTTTTTGGACTTTTATTAAATCTAAAAGAAAGTGCAGTGACATTCCGGATACAATTGAACTTGACGATCGTATAGCCAACAGTGGTCCTGACATCTGTGAACTGTTTAATGAATACTTTCATTCAGTCTTTGAACCTGCCACATCTGTTCCTTCATCATTTACAGATGCCTCGAACTCCTTTTCTTCCGTGGCTATCGGTTCGTTAAACTTGGACCCTGCTTTAGTCCTGCGATATCTTGAAAAACTTGATATTTCAAAAGGCTCCGGACCTGATAACTTGCCTCCAATTTTTCTGAAGTCTTGCAGTTTTTCATTAGCCTTTCCCATTTCTTTACTATTTAGCAAATCCTTAAACTCTGGTATAATGCCTATCATTTGGAAGCGATCACTAGTTGTCCCTATTTTTAAATCAGGTGATCGGCATAAGGCCGCTAACTATAGACCAATTTCTAAACTGTCTTCAATTGCTAAACTTTTTGAAAAGATGGTGTATGATCAAATATATCCTATTCTAAGACCAACTATAATCCCTGAACAACATGGTTTTATGAGCAAGAAATCGACCGAGTCTAATCTTTGCGAGTTTGTACATAGGGTTGCTATTGCAATGGACAAAGGATATCAGGTGGATGTCATCTACACTGACTATTCCAAAGCTTTTGATAAGATTTCACATATTCTTTTAATTCGAAAGTTGCAGGAGGCTGGCATACATGGTGATCTTCTTCGCTGGCTTACCTCATACTTAATGAATCGTAGCCAAGCAGTGGCAGTTAAGGGTTTTAGTTCTTCCTTTGTCCCGATTTCGTCCGGTGTCCCGCAAGGCTCACATCTGGGGCCCCTATTGTTCAATGTGTTTGTTAACGACATAGTTAAGGTATTTCCTAACTCATCGGTGCTTTTGTATGCTGATGATATGAAAATATTTAAAGTTGTTTCCAATCATGAAGACTGTGTTTTACTGCAGCATGATTTAGACAGTTACGACTCCTATTGCGACGGTAACTACTTGCATCTTAACCTTGAGAAATGCTTTGTTATGTCGTTTTCTCGTAAACGTCAACCAATAAGATATATGTATAAACTAAAACAAGAAGTCCTTAAAAGAGAACATGAGACACGTGATCTTGGGGTTATGGTTGATGACAAACTGTCTTTTAATTCCCATATAAAATATATAATTGCTAAATCCTTTCGTATGCTTGGATTCATTCTAAGAGTAAGCAGAGATTTTAAGTTGCCTTCTACTTTGATCTTACTTTATAATTCCTTTGTCAGGTCTTTGCTAGACTACGGGTCTGTTGTTTGGAACCCGCAATATAAACAATATGTCCATGAGCTAGAAAAAATCCAAAACAAATTTTTAAAGAGCCTCAAATATAAATGTACTATTTCGAATGAGCCTGTTCCAGATATTCATTCACTTGAGAATAGAAGAATAGAGAGAGATATTATGTTTCTTCTCAAGATTGTATCTAACAACATAGACTCAACTTACTTATTGCATAACATCAATTTCAGTTGTCCCCGTTTAAGCTCACGCCATCCTGTACCATTTCAAATACCAAGAACTAAAACTAATTATGCTAGCAATACTTTTCTGTACAGATCATGTAAAAATTGTAACAAATACTGCTATAATGTTGATATTTTTTATAATTCCATTGAATACATTAAAAAAACTGTTAAAGATAGTATAATGAATTTGTAATTTTAGTTGGAATTAATTTTATAACAACTTAATAATTATTGTTTTTTTTATTGAGTTTATATACCTAATTTAGTTTTTGTGTGTGTTTTTTTTTCTTTTAAAGTTGATTTGTCTGCCTTAACTTTACTAACCTTATTGAGGAAACTTAACTGGTTTTGGCATTATTTACTGTATTTAGCTTTAATTAATTATGTATACTGTATGTTTCCCAAATAAACAAATAAATAAACAAATAAATAAATAAATAAACTATATTTTCTTAAGAAAATCCCCGATTTTGTCATTAAAAGTCCAATATTTTTTTATTTACGAAACCGAACGAAAATAATTTTAATTCAAAGCCTAATACTGTTTTATTCCGATGCAATTAATACAAATCATCACATATAAAGTTACAATGGGTTCATAAACTTCGTGGAACCAGTGGGAAAAAAATGTTCAGTCAACTTTGCTATGAAAAAAAAATAATAATATAATAGTTTGAAAATTTCATTTGCTTTTAAAAACTTTTACATTTAATACACTTTATAATGATATGCTACATGTAACATAAATAATTAGAAATCTCAACAGAAATAGTAAGTTAGTCCTCAAAGACGCCTGGTAAGGAAGGTACAAACCCGTTAAATTAAAATACGTATGTAGTTAAAAACTTCAACAACAACAGAAACGCAACCCGTGTGCTACCCTCCCTTATTTTATGATATCCTAGTATGTAAACGCATTTTAAATCATTGATCAATTGTTATTCTTTGAAAAAACTGCTTTGAACAGGGTTGCAAGGTAAAAGAGTGAAAAATATTGCATAATGCCAAAGGTATAAATAATTCTTTCTTATATTAAAATTAGAAAACCCACAAATAAGGCAAAGAAGTTAGAAATAGACTACTAAACCAAAGAAATGCATTCCTTTGAATTATTTTAAAAGAATTCGTAGAATTATTATTATTAATTATTGCAGTTTCATTTCAGTGTTGCGATTGTACTCGTAAAAAATTTGCAACAAAAACGAACAAATGGCCCCTGAAAGACAATCACAGTGCTACCAACATGTATGAGGGCCTAGTATTTTTCAAATTCTTTATACCCAAATTTATTTTATTGTAAAATTATTAACTTCTATAAAAAAACTAAGTTTTTTGACTCCTACTAGTTTTGAACAGATAAAAATTTTACATGTTCAATTAAATTCTTTCTAAACTTTGTAAATACGTATTAAAAAAAGTAACACGGTAGGACTACGAGTCAGGCTTTTAGACCATGCCTGGTAGACCTACCGCGCGGTAGGTACACGAGTCATGGTTTTTGGCGGGTGGTAGGACTAACAGGAATGGTAGGACTACCGCGGTAGGGACACGAGTCATGCATCATTTTTTTACATCATATTCAATGTGATGCCAATTCTTGATAGCCAAGATGTCTCCGAATATGTCCTACTTACATTAATTATAATACTTCATGATAAGGTATCAACAGAAACGCCATTATTGAGCAACTTTTTTTTAATAAAACTTTAACTATGATATAAATACAATAGAATACATTACGAGCATTTATCGTGTGTGGAGGGTCCCCCCGCTTCCCCTCAAGGCACATCCTCGATCCAGCTATAGTCGGTGACACTGCGCAACACTAATTAGCATTATTTTATAATGGTTTGCAACATTCGCTACTGAAGCTGGCGCGAAAGATTTTATAAATTTTCGATATCCTACAAATTATCAAGGATATTTTATAAAATATTGCTAATTTCACACAAACGCAGCGGATGTTCCAAAACCGACAGTATATTATGCACGATTGCTATCCAAGATCTGTTATCTGCCTTAAAATATAATAATGCACTTATACAAATTGTAAGTATATACATACAAGTCACAATACTTTCGATAAAAAGACAAGCTCTTCAGAGATACAATGAATACCGTGTTTATAATACGTCACAAACGATACCGTACCTTCCGGTACTTAAAATTGGGTTGCTTTTTAAACAAACGAGTATTATAACCATTAAGAGACATTTTAGATTTTCTTTTCGAGAATTGCAGTCAAAGAATATATAAGAGAGCGTCTTCACGCTATAGTTATTGACCTTTTAATGCATTTCCTCGGCGTAATTGATATTCTTAATTGGTTATATTACTTCTTGGTTTACATTGAATATTCAAAAATAATAGCCAAGACAAATAAGATTCAACGTTTTGACACACTTTTTTTGCGAGTTATACACAATTTTCGTAATAAAATACATGGTTTTAAGACTGAGAAAGAGTCGTCTAACAAAACGAAGGGATTCCCATAGTTGATATAATCCGAGACTGGAGTTACCTAGGACGGTCCGAACGGAGACACCAACAATATCACATTTTGGCTACCAATAGAAACTAAACCGTTTCACACAAGCTACTGAAGGGGAATACATCTTGTCAAAGAAACAGACATTTGTTCGTAAGAACACTGCAAGTAACACGTCAACTATCTTATGTACAAAACCTCAAAATATACAAACTTTTGAGTTTTGTCGACGCGACTTGTGTGTGATTTTTAAAAAATATATTCAAGTATAAACCTGACATAGGGTTTCTACAAATAGTTCATTCTTAATTTAATATTTTTTTTAAAACAACTATATTTTATTAGTTTTTTTAGGTAGGAAAACAAATTTAAAATAAAAAAATCTGTAACCGATTTAAACATATCGAATAAAACGTAGGAAAGTCTTGAAGTATAGTGGTATGCTTGTTTATTAAGAGTTACAGTCATAGGTTCTTTAAGGAATAGTTAAGTGTTCGTGTGGCCTTTTTTGTTGCCAAATTACACTTAGTTCATATATTTAAAAACCCCCACCCGAAAACACTTTTTTTACATTTTATAGTTAAAAACTGCAATCCCCATTTTGTATTCAATCTAATAATATCGTATTCAAATAATAAAGTTCTCACACAAGACGCGTCGATACAACACCTTATTTCTACGGCTACATGATACAAACATACAAAGAGCGGAAAATATTTGCTTTAGTTATATTTACTTGACGGCACATCTTAACTTTAGATTGGAGGGAATATACGTACACACTCACATTTAATACGTGTTTTTATGTGTGTATGTTAAACGATATTTCTATTAGTAACTTGATTGCAACTTATACTTCAGAATTGGTTTGGATATTTCATTCAATGAGCACAAACAACTAAGTAAATATGCCATACAAAAGCTAGTTAATGTTGCATTTAAAATATACATTTATGTTGTTACGTATCTAAAATGTTCCGAGTTAAGATGTGCCGTCGAGTATCGATTGAAGACACTTTATACAGTAAACACTAGACACACGAGACAGGAAGCGCTTACAGTAACTCGTACTTACATGTGTACACAATTAGCACCCAGAGCGAACACGGGGTCACTCACATCATAACATTTCATATTATAACTTAACTGGTGCAATCTGAACTAGCCAATGAATTGTAGGTAAAGAAAAGCAAATTGAAATTTGTTTTTCGGGAAATTTATCGTGATAGTAAGTGATATAAAAATATGATACATATTTTATCGAAATAGATTTCATGGATTCCACTTAAGGCTCTTGAAAAACATGCGAGTTTCGAGTTTCATCTTAATTTTCTTCCAATAAATTACCTCTACTAACGTTGCGAGAAATCCATGATCAATTACATTGCACCGTCACATTAAGTTCCTTTGAGCTCTAAAAGTAAGTAGATAAAAAAGTGGGTGACCCCGGACTCTTCGCTCGTAACATCGAAATCACATATAAAATGTATACACAACAGGATTTAAAGCCAAACAACTACTTTTGCTGCTTACAGCCGACAACTGAATGTAGAAACGTTGAATATTGCGCACTAAACCGACCGATATGAGTTCATATGTGCTGTCGAGCTGAAATGTACTTCACCTATTTCTACAACAAATAAAAACTGTTACATGGTTTATAATTTTGGATTTATGCTCAGTTTCTTTATAAATATACAAAAACCTTTTGGCTACTATATGAAACCACGAAACGGATAGTAGCAGTTATTTTCAACGATTTGTCGTACATAGGTAGTCACCGAGCATCAAAAAAACTTTTAAAATGACGAAAAGGCATCTGAGTTTTGGCACTTAAATATATTAAAACTAAGCAACTACAAAGAACAGTTAGACTTGTGCCGGTAGATATTGAGATCGGATGACATGACACCATTTTAGATTTGAATTTGAACAATTGGAGTTTGTGTAATTCTTTTTGAAATTATTAAGTAAATTAAGATACAGCCTGCATTAATATGTATGTATACAATACATATTTTAAAAGATACGCATCATCTTGTTAAGTCAATGTTTATATTTTTAAGATGAAGATGGTTATAATAATTCATGATATTTGACTTTGTTTTCTTAACCAACAAACCGCAAGTTATAAGTAACAACAACAAATTATGCCAAAAACTCAACAACTCTACAAAATTGACATATTGCACAAATTGAGATGCCATCGCTCATTCCACGCACTCGCCAATAATAACATTCACCCGACAATGACGTAAGTACATTGAAATACAGAGATATGTGCGCACGAGTGGGGAAAATTATAAAAAACAACCTATATACTACTAGAACACAGGTTGCCAACACAAATTGGACTCTAAAACAAATGCATTAAGGTTTACAATCCTATCGCTAAGTTCTACAAGGAATGTAACAGAACTACGTCGGCAATAAAAATGGTTGGGACAAAACTCATGACGTCATCGTGACAGAAACATACGCACCTTATTTAACAATAAGCATTTACTAATAAAACATATTTTAATTAGGTTAATGTAAGCTTAATTTATTTTTTTACACAAAGATAGTGATGCAAAGACTCAACTATCGATATGTCGATTGATATAACACTCGATATGGCTCACGTCGATTGAGTTGTGCGTATGTTACGTCACTAGAGTACAAAACTAAAACATAAGCGTCACACCAGACTTCTATCAAAACATTTCGAATTTCTAGAAAATTCATCTTTACCTTTATTCTAACATATAAAAATGTATGAAGTTTCAACCTTTTGTTAAACAAAGCTAGTAAATTGACTAACATGCTAGCAACATAGAATCTAGCTCCAATGAAATGTAACAAATATAATTATATTAACTAATCGGTTAATGGATATTTGAACTTTAACGTGAACACATCGACCAACTCATACAAACGGCTGCTACTTCGTAACGACTATCGATATATTGCATACACGGGTACATCACTATTATTATAATTTTTAACTACATTTACTATGTTAAGTCACACATGCGTTGCTCAAAGACATCACAGTTCCTAATATTTATATGTTGAATTAATACGTTTTTTTTCGCGCGTTTCTAGCGCAATATAGATTAGCTCTAAGCACCTCGGTCACAGCAAAGTTATTTTGTTTCTATCAAGATGTTTATCGAGGTTAGTATCCAAAAACACTAAAGAATAACCGGCTTACTCGTAAACGCGTTTTAGACCTACATAAGTTAACACTTGTTTTGTCCCTGTCATTTGCGAAAATGTCACACAAGATAGAGACAAGTAATATTTCAACTAATGTAGTTCATAATGCGTTTAAGAATAAGGTGGTAATAGTAATTACTGAAGCTCATTGTAATACACAAAATAACGCATTGTATAATGCTTTGTTTAATGATTCAGGGAATACTTGTGAGGTACATACTTTGGACCACAATTATACTCTTCTTTTTAATAATTAATCAAGTTTTTTAAAGTATTTTATAAACAAGGCAACTTAATAGGACCTCATCACAGATTTGTTTATGAAATATGTAGCAGTATAAATACTAAAGTTTTGAGTCAGTACAAAAATACAAAAGAAAATACGTAGACGAGTGAATACGGGCGACTGCAGATTGTTTTGACACACTAATACCGTATAAAATACTACCAAGTATAGTGCAGAGGTGTAAGCTGAGTCTTGCATTAGTGTGTGTATACAGATAGTTGGTGTGACGTCATGCCTCTAGCGCGACGCGTTCTTTGCTTGGTTCAAACCGGTTTATTCCACTTTGTGTCTCCCACCGCGTGACACATCCCCCCGCGCTTCACCCCGCGCTACTTATAGCAAAGTATTTAATTCTTTCTGGTGATTAAATTGTATTCGATTTTTACTAAAATGGCTGCCAACACAAGTAAACTGAGGATATCTCACTAAATATGGTAGTAAATCTAAATAAGGGATGGGTTTTGTTTCCCTTTTGTATTTACATTCGTCGGTCGCGGTTGAATTTAAATCCTAATTTTTCAAACGACAAAAAACGTAGGAGTTTTTCAAGGCGTAATTTGTGTATTTTTTATATTTCCAATAAAAACAATTACGTACGAACACGTATCGTCTTACATGTTTGTTCGATTTTGCAAATTAGGTATTTACACATTTAATTCTGTTCGTTTTTATTTCAACTGTGTATTGTAAAGATAAATTGATATTTTTTTGTCTGACCCTACTTTTCGTAACCACGCACACTAATGCAAAGCCCAGCTTGCGCCTCGCGGACTAATTACTTTCACAAGATTTTCATATGCAAGTTCATTTAATGATATTTGACACATAATATATTATATGGTTTTGAGGTTGACTAAACTAAAATATTGAATTATCAAAAGGTTTTATAAACTATTGCTTAATTTTTTATAATGAAATTCATAACAATATTTTACTTTAGCCACATCATGATGCTAATTGAGTTGGTGTTTGTTTATTGTAACTAAACCACGCTTTTCAGCATAAAACATGAACCATATTTGACGATGTTTGCGGCCGAACTAATTGATAATTGTTTATGAATTTCGTCAGGTGTTAATTTCAATAACTTATGTAGATAAATAAGGCTAGTTAACACAGACATTGGCTACAGGGCGAGTCGCGGTGAAGTGCTAGTTCATCGACAAATCAGCTGTCGCAGTCGTAGCTCGGACTCGGGTCAGAAGAGTCGCAGCTCGGCTCATACGAGCTGGCGCTTGGCTCAGGTTCAGAAACTGGCTCAGGGGCAGCCACCGGCTCAGGTTCAGCAACTGGTTCAAATCTAACCGGCTCAGGTTCGGCAATCGGCTCAGGTTCAGCAATCGGCTCAGGTTCAGCAATCGGCTCAGGTTCAGCAACCGGCTCAGGTTCAGCAACCGGCTCAGCTTTACCAACTGGCTCAGCTTCAGCAACCTTACACTTGCCAACCACGTCTCCCACTTTCTTCTCTTCTTCATTCTTTTCCCTCTCTCCACTCCCAGCCACTCTACACACATCTTGTTGCCCTCCATCTCTGTTGTCTTCAGCGACTGCTACACATTTGTCTTTATCCTCCACTCCACTCTCATCTTGTTTCTTCCCATCATCTACCCGTGTTGTCACACTATCTTGATTCACTTGTACACTCCCCTTATCCGCTTTATTCCCGAACTCTCCGTCCTCTGGGAACGGTATGTCCCCATGTTTCTCTTCTCCAGCCTCCTCTAGTTTTTCATGGACCGGTCCCCCCGTGAACGGTATATCGTCATGTTTCACTTCTCCAGCAGTCTCCAGTATATCATCATGTTGCGGCAGCATGTCGTGGTGCTGGCTGACGATGGCGTCATCTACGTGGTGCTGGCTGACGATGGTGGCGAGGTCGCCGGGGTGCATGCCGGACATGGCGGCCAGCAGGTGGTGCGTCAGCGCGGCTAGGGACCCGCCCGCCGCCGGGGGCTTGGCTAGAGACAAACAGTACTTATAGTAGATATGATCTGTAATATTCATATACAGGGTGATTGGTAATGCGATACATTCCTTCTAAGAGGTTAAAGTAGAGCTTATTTGCAGTCAATTAAGTCATATCATACCATGACCGAAAATTTTTAATTTCTGAGATATGCAACATACAACAACAATATCCCACCGCCTTTAAGAGCACTTACATCAAAAGCAATATTTAAAAAACATCTGAAATCTCTCATTATGTCTTTTCAAAAGCTCAATGTTTCTAAGCAAGACCAAGATGCGGTTGCTTTCGCCGTGAAACAATAGGGAATGGTTGGCACCATGTTCTTCAACTCACAATTTAATTAAATATTTATTATAATGTCCTATTATATCTTTAAACATGTAAACATATATAAAGCTCATGAAATATGAAAATATGTATTATTTATACTAACTATAAGAATTAATGATATTTATACATCAAGTCCATCTCTTTAACTACAAAAGGTTATAGCTGAAAATCTGTTTGATGCTCTTGTAGCATCTTTCCAGACTGAGCTATTGACCTTTTGCACCACTGCCACACACAATACCTACCTACCGTACGAGAATCATATGTTCCTCTTGTTCTTGTGTACTTGTTTTAGTTTTATGTATTATGTTACCTTTATACCTACCTGTGTGTGTTTTGTGAGAGTGCAATAAATTATTCATTCATTAAACATTTAAGTTTTTTTATAAAAAAACCCCATTTTCGAAGTTCAAATGAATCCTTTTAGTGAAAAATTCAAAATTAAGTTTAATGTTTTGTTGTTTTATGGTAGCTTGATAACTAGAATTATATTTTAGATTCAAATTTGCTAAAAATAATAGTCCTTATTTTAGAAAATGTCAAGAAACCAAAATCAACTTTAAAAAAAGTTAAGTCTTATGGCAATAAAAAGCTATTTTCTAAAAAAAAGTCCAAATAATGTTGCGTACAAATTACATAAAAAACTTCCCCAATTCATTAGCTATTCAAAAAGGTACATTTGTCATACTCAAACTAAGTATTTGATTGACAACTCTACTAATAAAAAAAAGTATTTGTCGTTACCGCGCACTTTTGCAGTGTTTTCTTTGTTTGATGTCGACGTCTTGCACAGGGATAATGCAATAACATTTAAGATCTGCCGTAAACAAATTTTTTATTTCTGAAAAGCCATGGCTTCAAGTGTGTAGCTTTTGCGGTTAATTAGAAAAAAAGAGTATGCTGAGTGCGGAAAAAGTTACTTCTATTACAAGAAAGAAAGCTAACTACATCTTTTTCATTAATCACTACACATCACTTTTTGTTTTTTATTTGGACGATGTCGCCAGCTCTTGTGGAGGTCACTAGATTTCTACGAAAAACATCTATCATTACTTCGTCTACTTCGCCAAACTCGAAGTCTACTAGATTCCCCCGAAAACACTCTAACGTTTGACACACGTTGATAAAGGAAAACCAAACAAGCACTTTTTTGGCTGTAACAGCGTTTCCGTTACACAATCCGTAAATATGAAGAATGTCTGTGTATTCTTCATTACAAAAGGCCCTTGCCCACAGCAACTTTTTGTAGCGATGCTGTCGTGCGTTCGCATCGATACCGTAGACTAGCAGTCGCTGACTGTGTGCCTTCATAGCCACGATCCAGTCGCGATGCGTTGTCTTTGCATCGATACAGTTGCGATAATGTAGCCGTTGTAAATGCGACTAACATGCGTTTACTTAACATGCGACAGCATCGCTACAAAAAGTTTTCGTAGGCAGGGATCCTAAATGATACCATTTCAAGAGTTCTTAATGAAAATATGAAGTTAGTTTTGTTTTAATAGAAGTCACTTTTTGCGCGCTGGACTCATTTTTTTCTATTTGACTGCATAGGCTGCACACTTGAAGCTTTGGCTTTTTACAAAATAGATTTATTTAACGGCAGACCTTAAATGTTATTGCATTATCCCTGTGCAAGACGGCGACATCAACCAAAGAAAACACTGAAAAAGTGCGCTGTCACCACAAAGTAGAGGCGTTCTAAATGATAGGTTACTTCTTTTATTAGTAGAGTTGTCAAATACTTAGTATGACAAATGTACCTTTTTGAATAGCTAATGAATTGGGGAAGTTTTTTATGTAATTTGTACGCAACATTATTTGGACTTTTTTTAGAAAATCGCTTTTTATTGCCATAAGACTTAACTTTTTTAAAAAGTTGTTCTTGGTTTCTTGACTTTTTCTAAAATAAGGACGATTATTTTAAGCAAATTTGAATCTAAAATATCATATTAGTTATCAAGCTACCATAAAACAAGAAAACCTTAAACTTAATTTTGAATTTTTTACTAAAAGGATTCATTTGAACTTCGAAAATGGGGTTTTTTATAAAAAATCTTAAATGTTGCATATCTCAGCAATTATAAATTTTCGGACATGGTATGACTTAATTGACAGCAAATAAGCTCTACTTTAACCTCTAAGAAGGATTGTATCGCATTACCAATCACCCTGTATACGGTATACTAGCTTTCGCCCGTATGCGTTAACTATACGAGCTTTAATATGGGTTTAAAAGAAATTTCGAATTTGGATTATTTTTAAAAATAAATGTATGTTTATCTACCAGCATTCATCACAATCAGTTGAATAACAACGAATAGGAAGATCATTTTTTTCTTATATTTCGTTAGCAGAGACTTCTTTCAACCTAAAATTCATATAAAAAAGAGAATGATTGACATAATATTAAAATGAAAACAAAATATTAAATCCTTTAAGAACTTAGAACATTTACAAAAAAAAGCAAAGATACAAACAAAGAACGTTCTCCCTTGTTCATTAAACAATCTATAATGACTATCAATAAACACTTTTTTATATAGCTTTGTTAACATATCCTACTAATATTATAAATGTGAAAGTTTGTGAGGATGTATGGGTGGATGTTTGTTACTCTTTCACATAAAAACTACTGGATGGATTTGGATGAAACTTTGCAGTAATATAGGTTATACATCAGAATAACACATAGGATACTTTTTACCGCGGGAAAACATCTCATTCCCACGGGAAACCGACTTCCACGCGAACGGAGTCGCGGGCGGCCACTAGTAACATCTAAAGGTAACGTCCACCTGTATTCCTACATCCCGTACCTTCCTCCGCGTCGCCATAGTTCCAGTACTGCGTGAAGTGCGCGTTATTGGAAAACGCGTCGTTGCTGTCGCCGGGGAAGTCGCCGCCGGGGAAGTCGCTGTTGGAGAACGCCTCGTTGTTGACAAACGCCTCGTTGTTGTTGAACGCGTCGTTGTTGGAGAACTGCGCCCAGCCCTCGCCGCTGCAGGCCGCGGGGGGGGAGTCCCACGCTGCGGGACACATCATCATTACATAGTATAAATCTAAGTCGCTAATTCTGTCTGTTTGTATGTTTGGCCGCTTACTCCTCCTTAAGTACGTAACGGATTTAAGTGTTGTTTTTTTTCATTTGTTAGGGTATTTATTCATTTAAATTTGTAAATAAAGAACGTTGAGAAAAAGTTTTTTAAGTTAGCAAAAATACAAGGGTTCACGAGCAAGTCGGCAAAATTACACCATTGCGAAGCGTGGGCGGGTCGCTCGTACCATAAACTTCAACATGAACGAACACAAAACACAGACGAGTCCTAGGCTGGGGGGATACAAACAATATACTACAAGATGGACTTACACAGAACACAGACCACACACGCCTCTTTCTTGGGTACACACGTTTGACTTGATTAACAAAACAATGACATATTATTTACAACACTTTTAACAGGATATTTGCCATGATTGATGATGTTAGTAGGTGTACACTTTCGAGTATTGTGCCGAAATATCGGAAATTAACAAAAGACTGTTATAACATTTATAATTAAATATTGTTGCAAATGTCTAACTTTGTGCTAGATATAATTTGCCAATAACGTAGTTTTCTACATAAAAACAATCACTTCGATGATTTCGATTTGGTGACCATTGGTTCAATAACAAATCCAAGTATTTAGTGAACCGTTAAAATTGCATTTATGCATAAAAAACAACTATTTAAGAAATGTGTACTAATAAACCTTCTCAAAAAACTTCTCAGATTCAAACATTATCATATGATTTGAAAAGAAACCTACATACAAATAAATACGAATTTCGACTGTCGCACACAACTTTTTTTTTTAATTCAAAAACAAATGAAATGAAACTATATTTAAAAACAAAAAGTAGGTATACATTTCTAGTAGTTTTTTGCATTAGGATGTACCTGTGTGGCGGAAACCTGCTATTAAATATCTTCTGCGTTTTGTGCGTGTGTATGTGTGTGTATGTATGTATGTGTATGTATGTATGTGTGTGCGTTTGTGTGTGTGTATGAATGTGATTGTGTATGTGTGTGTGTGTGTGTGTGTAAGTTCATTCAACTCACGGCTCTCGGCGGGCAGCACGAGGTCGGCGGGCGGCTCGCGCGGCTCTTCCTCTTCGTTCCACATGCTGCAACAATACATGGTCGTAAACATATGGAGAACTAGTACAAGGACGTTGTTCTATAGTTTATTAGCTTTGAAAAAATTTGAAAAACGTGGTATTTTACGAAATAAATGAAATATCAACTACAATAGTCTATCTTTACAATAACATTACTTCACGGCTCACGTTCCACCAAACAAATTGAATCGTAATGAAAATCATAGAGTCAATATGTTTATAATATACTACTATACGCATCTACATTATTAACAGACCTTCTCCTTACTCTCATAGTTCAATACACAAATCTTATCATTTTTTCAATATTATAAACGTGAAAGTTTGTAAGTATGTATGGATGTTTGTTACTCGTTCAAACTTAACAGTAATATAGGTTATACATCAGAATAACACATAGGGTACTTTTTACCGCAGGAAAACATCTCTTTCCCACGGGAACCCGACTTCCACGCGAATGGAGTTACTATAAAACCATATAACTAGTATTACTATAAAACTATACGCACTCGTCATCGAACCGCTGCCCCGCGAGCTCCATGAAGTACTGCTCGTGTTGCTCGCGGCGCTCGTCGTCCGCCGGCGCGTACTCCAGCTTCGTTTGGAAGTCGAAGCGAGAGGACAGCATGTTTAGATCCGACTGGGGACGGAAAAATACTGTTAATACGCTTGTAGTGTTTACTTAAACATGTTGTTGTGTGTGTATAGTGTGTATGTATCCTCACAATGTGCCCGCGTGTGTATAGTATGTATGTAAACTCACAATGTGTGTATAGTGTGTATGTAGACGCACAATGTGCCAGTGTGTGTATAGTGTGTATGTAAACTCACAATGTGTGTATAGTGTGTATGTAGACGCACAATGTGCCAGCGTGTGTATAGTGTGTATGTAGACGCACAATGTGCCAGTGTGTGTATAGTGTGTATGTAAACTCACAATGTGTGTATAGTGTGTATGTAGACGCACAATGTGCCAGTGTGTGTATAGTGTGTATGTAAACTTACAATGTGTGTATAGTGTGTATGTAGACGCACAATGTGCCAGTGTGTGTATAGTGTGTATGTAAACTCACAATGTGTGTATAGTGTGTATGTAGACGCACAATGTGCCAGCGTGTGTATAGTGTGGATGTATCCTCACAATGTGCCAGCGTGTGTATAGTGTGTATGTAAACTCACAATGTGTGTATAGTGTGTATCTATCCTCACAGTGTGCCCGCGTGTGTACAGTGTGTATGTACTCTCACTGTGCCCGCGTGTGTACAGTGTGTATGTATCCTCCCACTGTGCCCGCGTGTGTACAGTGTGTATGTATCCTCCCACTGTGCCCGCGTGTGTACAGTGTGTATGTATCCTCCCACTGTGCCCGCGTGTGTACAGTGTGTATGTATCCTCCCACTGTGCCCGCGTGTGTACAGTGTGTATGTATCCTCCCACTGTGCCCGCGTGTGTACAGTGTGTATGTATCCTCCCACTGTGCCCGCGTGTGTACAGTGTGTATGTATCCTCCCACTGTGCCCGCGTGTGTACAGTGTGTATGTATCCTCCCACTGTGCCCGCGTGTGTACAGTGTGTATGTATCCTCCCACTGTGCCCGCGTGTGTACAGTGTGTATGTATCCTCCCACTGTGCCCGCGTGTGTACAGTGTGTATGTATCCGCCCACTGTGCCCGCGTGTGTACAGTGTGTATGTATCCTCCCACTGTGCCCGCGTGTGTACAGTGTGTATGTATCCTCCCACTGTGCCCGCGTGTGTACAGTGTGTATGTATCCTCCCACTGTGCCCGCGTGTGTACAGTGTGTATGTATCCTCCCACTGTGCCCGCGTGTGTACAGTGTGTATGTATCCTCCCACTGTGCCCGCGTGTGTACAGTGTGTATGTATCCTCCCACTGTGCCCGCGTGTGTACAGTGTGTATGTATCCTCCCACTGTGCCCGCGTGTGTACAGTGTGTATGTATCCTCCCACTGTGCCCGCGTGTGTACAGTGTGTATGTATCCTCCCACTGTGCCCGCGTGTGTACAGTGTGTATGTATCCTCCCACTGTGCCCGCGTGTGTACAGTGTGTATGTATCCTCCCACTGTGCCCGCGTGTGTACAGTGTGTATGTATCCTCCCACTGTGCCCGCGTGTGTACAGTGTGTATGTATCCTCCCACTGTGCCCTCGTGTGAACTCACCATGTCCTCCGCCTGCTGCCCGAGCGGCGTGTCCATGTTGGCGGCGAGCGGCGCGATGGTGTGCGTGAGGAAGTCCCCCCAGCGGCGCGCGGTGGCGGGGGGCAGCGCGGCGCGCGGGGCGAGCGCGGGCCAGTGCGCGGCCACGTGGCGCAGCGAGAGCACCACGTGGCCCATGTACGCCGCGCGGGACCGCACGCCCGGCCTGCGGGGGGGGGGGGCACCACGGATGGTTATAGCTAAATAGTGCTAATACTAGATCGACCTTCACAAACCAAGTGACAGTCGATACTGGAAGTCTGTCTCAGAGAGTTGGTGGAATTCTTTCCAATCTTAGAATGTGATGTGCTTCGAGCTTTTATGAAAGAGATTTTATGGTAATTGGTTTAGCATCCTGATTAAGCGATATATCTAAAGAAAGGATCTTCGTAGTACGAATTATGTGTCTGCTCTCGTGGTGACCATAATCATCTATCTTTTGTAACCAAACACCAATGCTTTTCAATTCTTTGAACTTTTATTCGAATATGTTCTAACAACGTTTTTTTCCGATAATTAGTGGAATTCGTTAAAATTTGGAAGAGGAAAATAAGTAATACAAAGACACACATAAAGGTACTTTTAACAAAAAACATCCTATATTTTTATAGTGAAAATTATAAATAACGTTTTTTAAGTAACAAAAAATCAGTTAATGAACCTTTCATACTTAATTTTTACCTACATTATAAAGATACTCACTTTTTATTTTCATTATCCTCGTACAAGTCCATTAATTTATTCAAAAGGTCGTATTCTTCTAATAACTGTAACAAAATAACATTATCACTTTAATTCAATCAAGTTACAAACACAATTTTATACCACTTCCATAAAGGACCTTTACCTTAAACAGCAGTTAAAATATGCTGCAAAAGTAGATTCGATACACAATACAATAAGAAATAGTCCACACTGTATAATTACCTGTTTTACGTATATGTCCGATTCGGAATAAAGTGCGTTTCGTATCAATTGATATATCTCAGCGTGTAGCAGCGAGCAGTTTGGATATCTTGTTAGCAGGTCCACCGCTGCACCTACCGTGCCTGGAATTATATTATAAAGATTGAACACAAACATAAGTAAAGCGAGACTGGTTTAACACAATGGAAAGGAGAGTCATTAAATTGATATTTACTTTAGGTTAAGAAATGGATGTTTATATTTTACTTAAGGAACCAAAATAGGATGTTTAATTTAATTTAATTTAAGGAGATCAAAATATACAAAAACGGAGAATAGAGCCTAATACAGATTTGGCTTTTTCTAATGTCTCGGGCTATATATTCTAGTTACCGAGTACACACGCATGGTGTGTGTATGTTACCGAGCGTGTGCATGGTGTGTATGTTACCGAGCGTGTGCATGGTGTGTGTATGTTACCGAGCGTGTGCATGGTGTGTATGTTACCGAGCGTGTGCATGGTGTGTATGTTACCGAGCGTGTGCATGGTGTGTGTATGTTACCGAGCGTGTGCATGGTGTGTATGTTACCGAGCGTGTGCATGGTGTGTATGTTACCGAGCGTGTGCATGGTGTGTATGTTACCGAGCGTGTGCATGGTGTGTATGTTACCGAGCGTGTGCATGGTGTGTGTATGTTACCAAGCGTGTGCATGGTGTGTATGTTACCGAGCGTGTGCATGGTGTGTGTATGTTACCGAGCGTGTGCATGGTGTGTATGTTACCGAGCGTGTGCATGGTGTGTATGTTACCGAGCGTGTGCATGGTGTGTATGTTACCGAGCGTGTGCATGGTGTGTATGTTACCGAGTGTGTGCATGGTGTGTGTATGTTACCGAGCGTGTGCATGGTGTGTGTATGTTACCAAGCGTGTGCATGGTGTGTATGTTACCGAGCGTGTGCATGGTGTGTGTATGTTACCGAGCGTGTGCATGGTGTGTATGTTACCGAGCGTGTGCATGGTGTGTGTATGTTACCGAGCGTGTGCATGGTGTGTATGTTACCGAGCGTGTGCATGGTGTGTATGTCACCGAGCGTGTGCATGGTGTGTGTATGTTACCGAGCGTGTGCATGGTGTGTATGTCACCGAGCGTGTGCATGGTGTGTATGTCACCGAGCGTGTGCATGGTGTGTATGTTACCGAGTGTGTGCATGGTGTGTATGTTACCGAGTGTGTGCATGGTGTGTGTATGTTACCGAGCGTGTGCATGGTGTGTGTATGTTACCGAGCGTGTGCATGGTGTGTATGTTACCGAGTGTGTGCATGGTGTGTATGTTACCGAGTGTGTGCATGGTGTGTATGTTACCGAGTGTGTGCATGGTGTGTATGTTACCGAGTGTGTGCATGGTGTGTGTATGTTACCGAGCGTGTGCATGGTGTGTGTATGTTACCGAGCGTGTGCATGGTGTGTATGTTACCGAGCGTGTGCATGGTGTGTATGTTACCGAGCGTGTGCATGGTGTGTATGTTACCGAGCGTGTGCATGGTGTGTGTATGTTACCGAGCGTGTGCATGGTGTGTATGTTACCGAGTGTGTGCATGGTGTGTATGTTACCGAGCGTGTGCATGGTGTGTGTATGTTACCGAGCGTGTGCATGGTGTGTATGTTACCGAGCGTGTGCATGGTGTGTATGTCACCGAGCGTGTGCATGGTGTGTATGTTACCGAGTGTGTGCATGGTGTGTATGTTACCGAGTGTGTGCATGGTGTGTGTATGTTACCGAGCGTGTGCATGGTGTGTGTATGTTACCGAGCGTGTGCATGGTGTGTATGTTACCGAGTGTGTGCATGGTGTGTATGTTACCGAGTGTGTGCATGGTGTGTATGTTACCGAGTGTGTGCATGGTGTGTATGTTACCGAGTGTGTGCATGGTGTGTGTATGTTACCGAGCGTGTGCATGGTGTGTATGTCACCGAGCGTGTGCATGGTGTGTATGTTACCGAGCGTGTGCATGGTGTGTGTATGTTACCGAGTGTGTGCATGGTGTGTATGTTACCGAGCGTGTGCATGGTGTGTGTATGTTACCGAGCGTGTGCATGGTGTGTGTATGTTACCGAGCGTGTGCATGGTGTGTGTATGTTACCGAGCGTGTGCATGGTGTGTATGTTACCGAGCGTGTGCATGGTGTGTGTATGTTACCGAGCGTGTGCATGGTGTGTGTATGTTACCGAGCGTGTGCATGGTGTGTATGTCACCGAGCGTGTGCATGGTGTGTATGTTACCGAGCGTGTGCATGGTGTGTGTATGTTACCGAGCGTGTGCATGGTGTGTGTATGTTACCGAGTGTGTGCATGGTGTGCAGCACGTCCTCGTGCGTGGCGGCGGCGAGCGCGGCCAGCACGCCGCACACCTGTATCCGCGCCTCGCCCACCGCGCCCGGCACCGGCACGCCGCCGATCTCCTTATATACATAAACACACATTACTTACAAGAAATATCACCTCGACATGCGATCGTCACCGTATCGCCTTTCGCCTCGCCGTCAACCAAGCGGCAATCTTACGTTTGCACGTAACCAAAACGGATTTCCAGCCGACTAGACAAGACGTCGCGAGCTTGTCGTTTTGTTACGATTTATGTGCGTTTTACTCCTTACCTTAGGAGTTTAATACAAACTTTTCTAAGCGGATCAATGTGATACTACCGTATACCTTTCCGAGTTGATATGTGTGCTGTGACACAAAATAACCAATCACGCTTGGACAAAAACAGTCGCACACCAACAGAACAATTCTTGACGTTGATTTGTCCAATGAGAGCGTAAAACTTATGCAGCGTTTTGGCGGAATTTGATATTGAAAACATGGATGACAAAAGAATTTTGATGACAAAGAAATTAAAATTCTTTAAAAATCCGTAACCTAAATTATCCGAAACTAACGGATAATCCAGTATTATAATAATTCCAATATCCGTATCCAATCCGTATCCGAAATTTTATATCCAAAACATCCCTGTCTTCTACCCTAGTTCATTGTACAAGCCTTGCTTAGTTCAGGACCTCACAGCTGTGTTACTCTGAAGTTTAGTGAGCTACTCACGACGGGGTGGTGGTCGATGAGCGCCTGGTGCAGCAGCGGCAGGTGCGGCGCCGCCGCCGCCTCCAGCGCCGCGCGCTCCGGCGACGCCGCGCCCGACTCCAGCGCCGCCGGACTGTACACATACACCATAGACACAGGCGATAGACACAGAGAGAAGGGGAATACGTAGTAGTAGCAAAATCCTACTAATCTATACTAAGCGCTGCGAAAACGGTTCTAGATACAAAAAATATATGTATGAAAGAATAAAGGAAACTTTTTACCGCGGGAAAACTTCGCATTCCCACGGGAAACCGACTTCTACGCGAACGGAGTCGCGAGCGGCCACTAGTACTACTATAAATGTGAAAGTTTGTGAGTATGGATGTATGGATGGATGTTTGTTACTCTTTCACGTAAAAATTACTGGATGGATTTGGATGAAACTTTGCAGTAATGTAGGTTATACATCAGAATAACACATAGGGTACTTTTTACCGCGGGAAAACATCTCATTCCCACGGGAAACCCACTTCCACGCGAACGGAGTCGCGGGCGGCCACTAGTTAAGTTTATAATTTTAAAATTTAATTTAAAATGTCCATGAATGTTAATGCAATAAATATTCGCAGAGAGTCATTCAACAAACATGATACCAACCCATACTCAGACAGTAATGGGTCACGGCTATCTAGCCTATCTAGAGTACTAACAACAAAAGTTTTTAAATTGCTGTAACTAAATTACAATTAGGTTTAAAAGTTCTGACCCAGAATCAAATACAAAACCATCACCACCTTCCGCAATACAACACAATCAAACTACACAATGGATTTACGTGTTGTAGAGCAGTGTGTTGTATCACTGCATAATCAACTCACGTGTTGTATAGCAACGCCCGCAGCACCCTAGCCCCGGCCACCACGGCTGCGCGCGCGCCGCTCGTGAACATGCCCTGCAGCAGCGCGCACACCGCCGCGCCGCCGCGCACGCGCGAGAGGACCCAGGACGAGGTGCCGCTGCTGGAACACCTGCGGCACTTAGTGGCTGGGGGTGGCGGGGTGTGGAGGCGGCGGGGGTGAGGTGGAACATCGGAGGCACTTAGTAGCTGGAGGTGGCGGGGGTGTGGAGGTGGCGGGGTGTGGAGGTGGCGGGGGTGAGGTGGAACACCTGCGGCACTTAGTGGTGTAGCTGGAGGTGGCGAGGTGGCGAGGTAGTGGGAAAGTTGTGGAAGTAGCAGGGATGTTGTGGAAATAGCGGAAGTAACATTATCAAGTTCGAGGAGGTGAAGTTATGAAGGTTGCAGAAATGAGAAAACAAAGTTAACAGAGGTGAGATAGGAGTATAGGAGTAACACCTGCACTTGTTAGTTATATGTAAAATTATGAAGGTAGCAGAAAAGTTTTCAAATTATCAGAGGTCAAAAATAATTATGAATGCCCCTCAAAAATGTCAATTAAAGATGTTTTGGTTTAAAATGTTATTCTAAATATAGTTTAGTAGGTGGCATAGGTTAATTAAATTGAAAAATGTCACAGGTTTACAAGGAAGCAAAATCGTATTGGGTAAGGGTATAAGGTATGGTCATTTTGGGTAATAATATTTTGGACAATGAACTCAATACTTTTCAACGAAAATGACACTAGCATTGTTTCAAATTAATATCTTCAGGCATATGAATAATTGTAAGATTTGTTATAGAATGTAATACTAGTTTCTATGCTGGTACCTATAAGTAACGGCTCTTAAAAATGTATAAAAACAAATAAACAACAACTTACATATTAAGACTGCCATCCCATGAGTTGCTACAAATTATATCACAGAGCAATCCCGCAGCATTCGCCGACGCTACAGCCTGTAACCTCTCATTCTTGATTCTTTGCCTCGCTACTAAATCCTCCTTTGATTCTTTGCTAGCTACATGATCTGCATTATTAGGTATTGAATCTCTAGCTTTGTCAGGAATATTATCAGTATTTGATATATCATGTTCTGATTTATGATTTAAAGCATTTTCACAGTTGTTTAACTCAGTGCTGTTCAGCTTAGTGCCTGCAAATGAAAAATATAAATATTAAAATTTGTAGAGATAATGAAAGTGGCATTAACACACACAAGGCATGAATGAATCATTTGTTAAATGAATTTAGTTTTATTCGTTATTATCATATTATCAGCCACAAGGCAAAAACCATGATTTTGTGGTTAAATAATAATAAAAGATTTTAAATTACCTTTTATTCTTATGTCTGGTTTATAGTTTTATTTACTCACTATTTACCTATGATGTTACTCAGTATTCTGGACTAACATATTACAAAGAATAGCTATTGTTTGTGTACAAGTTACAAGACTACAGTTCAAAAGCAAAGGTACATTTTTCAAGTGACAATGGATTATTTTCATACCCGTGTCTACACAGTTATCCCCTTGAGAGTTATGGTTGACAATCCCTGATTTCTCATTATTTTCTTGTTCAGCTTTCTCTAGATGTTCGACCCCTTCACCCCTGCTGTTCACGGCCAGGTGGCACACAGGGTGCATCTCTTCAGGGGTGTATAGACAACATACAATTTGGATTAGCGAGTCTACAAATTGATTCTGATCCAGCCACTGCAAAGAAGAATAATAAAGATTAAGTTGCATTATAGGTATTTGAATTGAAATTTTAAGTAGGTATAAGTAAAAAACATGAGTTATGGAAGTTTGTATGAAAGGAAGTATTTTCCCAGTTAGTGGGATAAACATAGGCTTTTATCGCTACTGGAAATGAGCACTGGAAATATGCAATATTATTTTAAATGTAATGGATGCATGTACAAATTACCTCTATAATGTTTTTGCTGAAGAGATCATCAAGCTTAATGAAGTACTTGAACACATCAGCAATGGCTGACGTAGACATGTGTCGTAGTAAGTTGGGCAGGAACTCGGGCCGCGATTTGAAGAAGTCGATCACTCGCAGGCACACTATGTGGTAGAGGTACCAGTCCTGCGCAGAAAATGCCGACACAAATTGAAAATGCGACCGCAAAAAACCAAACATAGATCTTCTTGGCTGTAACATCAAACACAACACTGTACCATGCAACATCCACTATCAACAGCTCGCAGCTAGTACCGCCCACCCTGCGTCCAATGTGGCTAAAGCTCAGGCCTTAAGCAAATATATCCTTACATTTATGTTAACGAACCTGCTTCTGATTTCTTTCCAATAACATTTCCACAGTTTTGCTAAAGTATGATGCCAGTAACGGGTTCAGAGGCGGATCTTTGTTGAGAAAGTCACAGAGACGGTTCATCTGCTCAGTGTCTGATGAGAGCCGGTCACTCAACATGGACAGATGGCTCGTCAGCACCTCACAAGCTATGCTTGCTAAGCGGTACTGGGAAGTCAACTCCACATTTTGAGGAGGCTCTTCAGTGATCAAAGTTATGAGTTCAGCCAGTATATCAGGTCTTGTCAGACTGCAAATAAGTACAATTGGTCAGGTATATGTAACTTTAAAACTTTGGAATCAAAAAGTTTAGAAAAAGCTAAGAACCATGTATAAAATTATGAAATGGTACTTACAACTGGATAAGAGCTTTGTTATCCGCTTTACATTCCTGCAAGATGTCATCCGCCTCCAGCACTTGACTGAGGGTGACATTCTGCAAACAAAACAAACACTTAGGAATCTATTTAACGACCGACAATTACTGATCACTTCACCACCGACAAAACAAACAAACAACGAAAGAAACTATCCACCGCTACTACATCATAACCACGATCATACACCAAAATACGCACCTCTTCTTGGAGAAGTTTATTCAACTCCCTTACTGCGGAGTAATTTCCGCTCCAAAACATAATTAAAATTAATAAGTACGTTCAGTTTCTATTAATTGAATCCATGAAACTGTATTTTTGCAATTTTTCAGCGTTTCTTTTCTATCCGTAAAAAATGCAAACGAACGAACGATTTGATAATGTTGCCGAAATTTTCTAATGTCAAACAAAAACTTCGACTACTTTCTACCACCTACTAACATCAAAAGTAATTTCCCCCAAAAGAAAGAAGCAAAAACTTTTATCGAAATATTAAATCTATTATAAATATGCTAAAAAAATTTAACTGAAAATAAAATAACGTAAAGGATTCGTTCGAGTTACATTGTGTATCATTTATTTAAAGATGAATATTCGATTACGAAATCGGGTAATTTGTTTTTTTCTGTTACTCTAGGTACATAGATTTTAGTAAAATTTATTTAGTTTACTTCCGTTCTTTCTTTGTTAGTTTACAACTAATTAATTATTCATCTATCATCTATCCACGAAGCACCGTGAAAGTTTGTACTTAATAATATTATAATTATCGTAATCACCAAATTTTGTTTTAAATAAAGTTTTATTAAATTAAAGATAAATCTCTATTTAACTTAGAATTACAGAGACAAGCCAATTTTATTTAACAAGACATTTAACTGAATGGAGAATGTTAACAAATTTTGATTATTATCTCTTCGTATTCTCTGTCAAAAATAAAAAATACTGGTGAAAGAATTATTTCGATGCGTCAATTAGTTTCCGATTTATAAGTAAAATAAGTTGCTACCGCACGACGTGGGCTGGCGGCTTAGAGCATTTAACCAAAGGAGATGGCATAGCAGGCCTTTCCCCTCAGGCAAAATCTTGGTCATAGCGATGGTCATAGTCGTGAACAAAAGTACCACGCACGGTACTTGATCATTCTGTGTCGCTCTGTCATGTGTTTATCTGCTCCACAAAATGGTGATTTGTTCGGTTTTGTTGTGTAAATGACGTTCAGAAACTTCGAATTTACGTTTACATGGGATTTTATATCACCTGTTAGTATTTTTGGCAATTTACTACACTATTTATTGATATTTTCGAATTTTAACCTTGATCGTAACGACACTTTAAACGATAGCAAATGTAAACAACGAATACTATATTAGGGAGACAAGCTGTCAAAGCTGACAACCACTGTGATGAGATTTCTTTTTAATTTTTTTAATGTCGTTTTTACAGGCCGGGATTCTAGACAGTGATGGGAAAATAAAAGTGAATTGATTTGAATGACCGGTGGGATGAATGAATGGTTCGAAAAATATAAAGTTTAGCAGACATATATTACTAAATAGCGCTTACAGGTTTTAAGCTAAGACTTGCGAAGATGCGGACTAAAACCTAAGCTAGTATTAAAATAATATCTACTGTTATAACTCATTAATAAAACAATTATTTAGAACTATAATGATGGTATTGTATTCTGCTAAAATTCTACAAAAATAAAAGGATTCATTTTTAAACTGATGTTACCCACTCATTTTATTTATATCCTTAGCATCTTTTTTTAGATAAACCAAAATTTACAATTGTAGTAGTATTAAGAAGAAAAGGTAAATTTAATAATTAAATTGAACTAAAAAACTTCATTCGTTCAATAAAATAACCCATTCATTCTTGTTGTTATTGTCACATCACTTCCTCGTCCCCCACTAAAAGTGCCTGAAAAATATGTTCCTGCTAAAATGATCTTGTCATCTCCTTTGGTTAAATGCTCTAAGGCTGGCGGTGGCGGTGTGACGTCATACCACAACTCGCTCGGTCTGGCTCTCTCAGTACACTCGCGGTCGCGCGCACTTGTCGTCTAAATTAAACCTAAATACTTTTAAAAATGTCTAATCCAACTACTAGGAAATCATGTGTTGTGCCTAAATGTAAAAATACAACTATCAATTCGCCGGAAAAGTTGTTTTTTACAGTTCCAAAGGATACATACATTCATCACCAAATCTTTTAACTTGAACATAACCAATACCACTAATAGCACAGTCATATTAGGGCTTTCACCTCGGAATGAAAGATAAAAGCTGCAAATTGGTATGAACCTTTGTTTTGTCATTCTAAATGTTGTCTCAACAGTCACAATCGTTATCGTGTCCGCGTCTCAAGATATTCAAGGTCAAAGGTCACAAAAATCGGTTTTTCGCGAATATCTGGCTTCCTATCGATTAAATGAGATTTGCATTTATTATAAAAGTTGTAGGCTATAAAATTCCCTACAACTTTTGTTTAAACTTTTTTTTCATACGACCAACCGTTTTGAAGGTAGAGCGCGAAGAATGCACATCGTACAGTCATATACGGCCTAATGCAAGGTCAAGCGTGAGTTATGGTTATCAGTACGTTATAAAGTCAATTATTTACTTGGAAATTATAATTATTAAACAATGCCCATTATTTATGTACTAACTATTAATTATTTATATTTAATTAAAGTAAGTTTTAATTGCAAAAATGGTTGTGGTTCCCGCTGTGGATGCAGAAAATCAGGGCTACAATGTTCTTTAGCTTGCGGCAAGTGCAACGGACAAGCTTGCCTCAACGCTTCACTGTATCCAAGTAATCCCGATAAAGAAAATACATATGATCCCGATATTCTGGAAGGTTTGGAGATGAACATGACAGATAATGAGGATGATGACAATGAATCGAACATTTTTGAGCGACAAGAAGAAGAAGACGACGAAGAAGAAGAAGATAATTAGCTTCCATTTCCAATTTCATTACAATTAAAATCAACAAAGATACTTTTGATATTTGAACTCACATTTTGATAAATGTATATTATGCCGTATTTAATAATAAATAAAAATATGTGTAAAATATATACTCTTACTATCATTTTGACTTAAAATAAAACTAAAATATATAATCCAGAATTAATAATATTTTATACTTAAATAGTTAAATATGAATAATTATATATAAATAATCAAGTTACTTACTTTAATTAAATATAAATAATTAATAGTTAGTACATAAGTAATGGGCATTGTTTAATAATTATAATTTCCAAGTAAATAATTGACTTTATAACGTACTGATAAACATAACTCACGCTTGACCTTGCATTAGGCCGTATATGACTGTACGATGTGCACTCTTCGCGCTCTACCTTCAAAATGGTTGGTCGTATGAAAAAAAAGTTTAAACAAAAGTTGTAGGGAATTTTATAGCCTACAACTTTTATAATAAATGCAAATCTCATTTAATCGATAGGAAGCCAGATATTCGCGAAAAACCGATTTTTGTGACCTTTGACCTTGAATATCTTGAGACGCGGACACGATAACGATTGTGACTGTTGAGACAACATTTAGAATGACAAAACAAAGGTTCATACCAATTTGCAGCTTATTATCTTTCATTCCGAGGTTGACCCCTTTTTTTACCTAATATGACTGGGCTATAAACAATTTGTTAGTAAAAATACAAATAAATAAAAAAGGTTTAGTTCATATCATCTACATTTGCAATAAAAAATATATTAAATTACTTAAATAAAATAGTAAAGTGCATCTGTAACGTTCAACTACATCTAGATCGTATAGGTATCCTACTTCCTAGTAATATAATAAACGCGGAAGATTGTGTTTGTGTTTGTTATCTTTCACACCAAAAGTACTGAACGGATCTGGACGAAGACTGAAATAATCCATAGGCTTCTTTTAATCCTGGGAAAATGTACAGTTCCCGAGGGAAACGCGGGCGAAGCTGCTAACTAAAGCTAGTTAGTACTAAATCAATGCATGTATTTATTTAAATTTACTTAGAAGAGCGGTCTATTCACTCGCTATCGCAAATATCACTTGCTACTTGACTTGGGGGGCAGTAGTTTTTACGTGTAAGAGTAACAAACATTCATACATCCATACTCACAAACTTTCACATTTATAATATTAGAAGGACGTACCTACCTATAGCTACAAAACTATGATACATGATTTGTTGTCTTTAACGTAAAAAAAATAATGATAGGTAGGTAGGTACATACTTCTACTATTGGACTTGCATTCTTCCATTAGTATTTTTATTATATTGGTTATTTTGTTTTGATAAAACAGTTTAGAACATATCAAACATTTCGGCGGCAACAAAATCATTATTTCTTGATAAATAATGCGCAGCCATTAATTCATCTATTTTAGATAGATTACACGATTACCTTTTTTCGAAACCTATACCCAATTTATTAATAGAATAATATTAACTATTAACGTATAATAACGAATAATATTTATATTTACTAATACGCGACCGAAAACACAAAAAAATTATACATTAAATGTTAAATAAATAAAAAAATAAAATAATGTACCAGCTATATGCGCCACCGCTGGCGCGTTGTGGTAAGACGTCACAAGCGGTCACGTGACTGTTAGCGGGACTCGATATTTTTCGAAACTTTGAATGCCTATAAAATCAAAACTACTGGGTATTTTTGATTACAACAAAAACAAGTGTATTTGTATGCATACAGGCTTTACTGAGACAAAATTTCAAGCGATTTGGCATACCTAGTAACATTCTCCATTGGCACAACACAACCCAGTTATCGAATTGGAGAACTACACTACACCTTAACAGTACGGACGTACCGCTGCGCCACAGAGGTCGTCAATTAATTATATTACTGCTAATTAAAGTCAGTTTAGGGACTCTAGTAAAAACAATATTTTTTTAAAAATTAAATTTATTGTAGTAAACATAACTAATAGAATAAATCACTTTATCTCTTTTGCAACAACTGCATTGCTAATGCCTCAGCTTCGTGTACAGATAATGTAGCAGATATATCTTGGATCTTCTTAGCTTTACGTGGTACCACACTCTCTTGCGGAATTCCTTTACTCTCCACCAGCTTCCGTTTTGTTGGCCTGAAAAGACAAAACATTAATATACACACATAAAAAACTAGAACAGAGTTAAAGTACCAAGAAGTTAGCAATGGCAAGTATGTACCTATGGAATTTTTCTTCCTCTTCTGATCCATCATCTTCTTCAGAAACAGAATTGCTGGGATTAAAATTATCAACCCTATCAGAATCTTGATCACCATCACTGTCATCCTTCTTATCATAAACCTTATCAGGATCTGGCAACCAAGATAGATCTGGGCCATCAGACTCAGATTGTGATCCAAAATCGTCCTGCTCCTGAGCATCTTCTTTGTTTTTATTCTTGAGCTTCCGTTTTTCTTCCTTATGCTTAGCTTTAACTCTCTCACGGAACCGTATTTTATCGAATTTATCTTCTTCTTGAAGAACCTGTTTAGCTTTTTCAATATCAATGCCTCCAACATCTTCACTAACAAACTCCTTGGCTAACTCTGATTTGACTTGTTTCTCATCATCTATGGCCTCTCCCTCTTCAGTGAACATTACTTTGGTGTTTACTTTTAGTTTCTTTTTAAGGATTTTCTTTGCCACAGCTGCTTTTGTTAAAGGTTTAGCTTTTTTCTTAGATTTAGTTTCCTCTTCAATGGGTGTGTCTTCAACATCTACATCCTTTTGTTTAACTTGTAAAAACTCATCCTCATCACTCTCTACATCTTGATGAAAGTCAAATGTAACAAGATCTTTTTTGATTTTTTTCTTTTTTTCAACCACTTTTTTGTCTAGCTTATCTGGTTCATTTTGTTCATCAGCACTTATATCAGTACCTTCATCTTTGTCTGCATTTGCTTTTAAATTTTCAACAAGATTGTTAACTTCTCCATCATCACTTTCATCAGATGATTCTTGTTTTTTGATAGTATTTGGTTTGTTATATTTTTGTAGAAATCTTATTCTAGGAGGCACTATCAAACCTAGTGACCTTGCATATGCATCTGTGTCTAGTAGTTGTACATTAAATAATTCCTTGTTCTTCATAAGATGAACAGATTTAAGATAACTTACAAATGCCCTTTGAGCAGTTTGTTTTAGGTCTGTGCTGTCAGATAGCAACCCTTCTATTTTTCTTTGAGGAGCTATAACTTTAGAGGGATCAACAGATATTTTGTTAATGGGTATTTTACTTTTTGTCAGATCTTCAACAATTTTTTCTTCATGCGGTAAAAGCATGAGCAGCCCCTCTCCTTTACCAAAAACTCCTCTAGCTGTGCGACCAGCTCTGTGAATGTAAGTATCTACATCTTCGGGGCAGTCCATCTGAATCACCCAGTTCACTCGAGGAAAGTCAAGTCCTCGAGATGCTAAGTCTGTTGCAAATAGGACTACATTAGATTTTCTACAAAACTCATTATATATTTTACTTCTTCGTTCTTGATGCAGAGTGCCATACAATGCCAGCAGACTTACACCAGGTCTTAATTTACAGAACAAATCATATGTATATCGTACTTGTTTACATGTAGCCATAAATACTATAATCTTTTGTTTTAAATGGTTTTTTATAAAAGACCATAGAATACCAATCTTTTCATCAATTTCACAGACAATGTAACTTTGTTGTAATGACTCTGGTGTAACTGTGGGGGCTTGTTCATGTGGTGCCACATAGGAAGGAAAAGAGAGACTAAGGCGGGCTAGATCCTTCACGGATTTAGTCTGAGTAGCAGAAAATAGGAATGTCTGCCTCTCAGTAGGGAGATTTTCAATGATTGCATTCATAGTTTTTTCAAACCCCATGTCCAGACATCTGTCTGCTTCATCTAAGACTAATACTTGCATCTGGTCACAGCTGAACAGTGGGTTTTCATCCATGTGTTGCAATAACCGACCAGGTGTGCAGATCAGGATATTCACTTGGTCCATTCTCTTTCTCTCAAACTTTAAGTTTTGCCCTCCAATGATCAACCCAGCAGAAAAATCATGGTGATGACCAACTTTTTTAAGAGTCTCAAATATTTGGAAGGCAAGTTCTCTAGTGGGTGATATAACCAGTGCTCCAACGCCATCTAATCGGGTCCATTTCTTACAAAACAATGCCTCTAGTATAGGGATAAGAAATGCTAATGTTTTGCCAGACCCAGTTTTGGCAGCTCCTAAAATGTCTTTACCTTGCAGTGCAAGTCCAATGGACTGCCTCTGAATTTCTGTGGGATTTATATAGTTATTTTCTTTTAGTCCTTTTAACGTTTTTTGTGACAGGGGGAAATCTTTGAAAGTTTTTATTTCATCCGGAACTATCTGAAATCATATTTTAAATATTAAAAATTTTGAAAAGGAACTTACCATGTGACTAATATAGTAAAATTACTAAATAAAACAAAAAATGAGGGATTTACTTTATAACTTACATTATTGTATTGCGCTTTTAAGTATTGTATAGCAGCATCTTCCTCATCAGATTTCTTCTTTCTAGGTTTGAATAAACGTATCTTCTTTTTTGATTTCTTGTTATCAGTTCTATCGTTTTGTTTCATTTTCAATACAAAATCTTATAACCTTTTCACCACATGGATGGCACCAAGATCAATTTCGACATGAATGAAAACATTTACAATCAAATTCAATCATACGACTGACAGAGGTAGGATGACTTGTGACATTTCAGATTGACAAATAGAAAGAATGAATATCAAAATTCATTCACACTACCAACCTAACACAAATGTCGTGGTCCTTTAATCGAATACGTGAAAACGTTGGTAAGCGTGCAAATGCGTGGACATAAAAAGATATCATTACTCACAAACGTTAGCACTGAAATCAATTTAGTCCACTTGTTGGTACGAACATATGCTTGAACGTTCTGTCAAAATGACAGGTGGTTTAATATGGGTCAGAATTATTGCATGTTGAGGTTTTCCCGATGAATCTGCTAAATATCTTTACATTAAACAATATTAGTTCAACAAAACTTGTCCGAAAGTTTAGATCTTACAAATTAAAGTATTCAGTTGTCAGTTTGACATTGCCTGACATTCATCTGACATTGCTGCACACAGTGCACTACCTATCTTTTGTTTGCATCGTTAGCACTGAACGATGACGTCACTAATGACGTCAGATCGCTCAGAGTGTGCAAACGTTCGGATTAAAGGACCGACCGTGTGCACGCAAATAGTGCAGAAAGCGCGCTGACAGCAATTTCGGACCAGTATAAAAAAACAACCAATCCTGAGCCTGCTTCATTCAATAGTAGTGTGATCGAGATCCACCAATAGCGATTCGTAACAACTTCAAACGAAAACAAAATCGACCAACAAAACAATCAACATCCGACAACCAAATCAATCGAGCCCAGAGTGTCTACAAGAGAGGTTGTTAACTTTTTTACATACGGAAGTTCTTTGTGCGGAAGTCGTCTTTATTTTACTGCAACTTGAACTACTTTAAAGTAAGTAATAATAATTTAATTTGAAGGCAGTATAATTCTTACTTTCTGCGACTGGCATTTATAAAAAACAAGCTGAGATTCGTACTGTCTTCTTTGTTTGGGTAATTGAACCAACTAAACCACTTCGTCCTTCCCGTTAGTATTTGTAAGCATACGTAATGCGTAGTTGTGCAACAAATATATTTGCTGTTTTTGTTTTTCATCACTTTGCGTGTATCGACAAACTTGCTTTGTAATCCGCACTCATTTTGTTCGTATTTTATTTTCTTGTTCAACTAATTAACGCATTTTTCGGAACTACCCGCTTTTTGTTAAAAGTGGGCATTAGCTTTGCACGGATTTTACTTTTAAAGACTTCAAATTTTTTATTACTTCAAGCAGGTACTTCAGTGTTTGTAAAACTTAAAACTTATCAATGTTTTAAAAAAAAAATGTAGTTACCTGCTGTATCGTAGATAGATATACCTTCTATCATAAGCGAATTTTGCAGTCTTCATAAAATTAAAAAAATATTAACGTATTAGTAAGTAGTGAACCGCCCTCACTTCGCAATTTTAGTCAACTTGTTCACAAACCATTGAACTTAAGAAAAAAATACCTAAAAGCCTACCATACCTTATAGATAAGGTGGTTCGAATAAGGTACATTGTATCTATTAGTATCATTAGTGCATCATCATCATTATCAATACATAGTATAAATCCAAGTTGCTAATTGTGTCTGTATGTTTGTCCGCTATCTCTTCCTAAACCGCTTAACGGCTTTTAATGCGGTTTTCGCCTTCTAAAGATATTTTATTTCATTTAAATTTGTAAATAAAGAACATTTCGAAAAGGTTATTTAAAGTTAGCTAAAATTCAACGTGTCGGGAAGATGTCGCGCAAAATAACACCATTGCGAAGCGGGGGCGGGTGGCTAGTCTATTATACCCCACAAAAATCACTGACCTCACTTAACTTTATTTTAGCTCGACATAATTTATATTTTCTTGTTGTTCTTATAGAAAATGAAGTTACTAGTCGCGTTGGCGTGCCTGGTGGCAGCCACCCAGGCTGTCTCCTTCTTCGACTTAGTTCGTGAAGAGTGGTCTGCTTACAAGGTACCTCTATCTTCTTACTTAATTTTATTTATTTTTAATCCGACTGCCAAGTTATATATTTTTGTCTTTGCTTGAGTATATCAAACGGCCAACATTTTATAAAAATGTTTTCAACAAACGATGATTTCCTTCCTAGTTGGAGCACAAGAAAGTGTATGACTCAGAAATCGAGGAAAGGTTCCGAATGAAGATCTTCGCGGAGAACAAGCACAAGATAGCCAAACACAACCAGAAGTTCAGCCAGGGCCTCGTCTCCTACAGCTTGAAGCCCAACAAGTACGCCGACCTGCTGCATCATGAGTTCGTCCACATCATGAACGGATTCAACAAAACCAGCAAGTGAGTTGTTTTCCTTTAGAGAAAAGTCAAATTTAGATTATATAATCTGGGTGATTATTTTTAAACTTTCGTAATGAAAAAGCGTACTTAAAAATGTTTATAACCATTTTATACATATAATACCTAAATAAGCAATAAGTTAAGAATTTAACGGCATTTAATATTTATTTTACTAGCCACTAAAACAGTTATCTTTACTTTAAGTTAGTTCTTACAAATGTCATCGCAAATACGAGATACCTATTAGCGAAATACGATTAACTGTTTTAAGTCAAGTGTTGCTAGGTCGCGTGCGTAGATACTTGTAAGGTTTCAAATCCTCAACGAGACAGGATCATCTAGTTATGTAGGTATGTGTGTCACTCAGCAACATGGCCGTTGACTCGTGGGTGCTATTAGATACCATATCACGTTTGTTTTGACGTTTTAATCGATGGTTTACCAAGGCGAGGGTCGTTTGCTCTTCTGCAATGAAATAGGTAGTAATGTAAGGTCAATAAATGTAGTACTTACCTAGTAGTTGACTTTACTTAAAATAGTAATCAATATTAAGATTGTAAAAGTATGAAGGAAGCTGTAAATAAGCTTTTGATTGATTGTTGCTTGTTAAAGTAAGGATGTAACTTTTTTGCGAAGTAGGCACCTCCATAAGTGACATTTAATGACACTAGTTAAAGTTGATTACACTGTTTTTTCTGTATTTGTTTTTTTTTTACTTTTATCGCTGCAAAACATGTTCTGTTTATGATTATCTATATTATTGTTACAATAAGCGATAACGCAATACGCCCACAGATTTAATGACGCGAATTATTTATTTACGATTTTTTAAAAAAACCCATACCTACAAACAAAAAAAATAATTTGTAGAAATTATTCGAATTATGTTTTCACTAACCCGTATCGAGCTAGGTGTTCCATGGCACAATGCATTGTTATATTACTCCTGGTGTAATAACTAGCAATGGGCTCAACGCGTTAGTAAACCAAAAAAAAACAGCCATGTTATTGATACCTTCCTTTCTTTGTATAAGCAGTTAACCCCTTATTCATAACTAGTTAAATAGCAGTCACGAAAACTGTGGCAGCTAATAAAAAATAGTATTGTCTTTATTCAAAGCGACAAAACACCCTCAAGTTCTATTTGTAGCCAAAAGTGCCATTATAATTAAGGAAGCTTTAACTGTCGCGTAACTCGAATACTAAACTCAGCAACATCATTCGGCAATTTCATTCAAAATTTTACGCGATTGCGACTCCAAAACCGATTTCGTTCAAGATTCCCAACACCGATACCTTTCAAAGGTATTGATATTCGAGTTAAAGGACACCCCCACTGGTCTTTCGAACCAATAATAAGCTTATTGAACCTCCAATAACATATCTTTAACACCCATCAGACACAAGTCAGGCCTGCTGACGCAGACCCGCGGGTCGTCCACCCGCGGCGCTACCTTCATCCCGCCAGCGAACGTGCAGTTTCCAGATGAGGTCGACTGGAGGAAGAAGGGCGCCGTCTCTGACGTCAAGGACCAGGGGAAGTGCGGCTCCTGCTGGTCCTTTAGTACGGTGAGTCTATTGCAGTTGCCAGTACTTCATTACATAGTATAAATCCAAGTCGCTAATTCTGTCTGTTTGTATGTTTGGCCGCTATCTCCTCCTAAACCAGTTGAGGAATTTTAATGCGGCTTCCACCATCCTTTAGGTATTTTTTTCATTTAAATTTGTAAATAAAGAACGTTTAGAAAAAGTTTTTTTAAGTTAGCAAAAATGCAAGGGTTCGCGAGCAAATCGACAAAATTACACCATTGCGAAGCGTGGGCGGGTCGCTCGTTGAATATAAGTTGATGTGTCAAACTTGAAGTTGAATAACTTTAGGTGGGTACGTAAAGACTTCTAATTATAGTTTCCTTATTTGAATGACCCCTTTCTTTATACTTTCGTGAGAGAAGCTTACAGCAATAAAATTTAATCAATAAACTTGCGTATTTTTAAAGAATCGTTGCTTTCCAAAGTTAATAAAACTATTTATAAGTAGGTAATCTAATCAATGCCTCTTTACTCTCTTGTTCCGCTTCTATTTGTGCTAGTTAAAAGGAGAATTATCTGTAGGTTGAGGTCTGCAGAGATCAAGTGGACCGTTTGTTTTGTTTACCATCAAGTTTATCAGTCTCGTGATGCCTGTCTATCACGCAGTGGTCGGTGGTGTAAACAAATTAAAACTTGGTTTGTTTAGTATCGTGTAGATATGTTTTTTATGTGTGACAATTTGATATTTTAAGTCAAGGATATAATTGTCCAAAGTAAAAGATGTTTGAGTACACAATACTTACAAAATTTCAGTTGATATGTTGATTTATCACTGATCAATAGCAATGATAAACTTATTTTTATGGTCCGACACCATAATTCAATAATATCGACGAATGATGTACCCACATATTTTTGTATTATCCTAAACAAAAAAGGTCATAAACGATGACAATCATACATTTATGTGAACAATGTAGTTTATTAAAAACAGCTTTTTTGACCCGCATGTCATGGTTCGAAATCGAATGATTCAACTATTGATTCAAGTGTTTACCTTATATTCTTGCTCGCTATGTATCAAAATAAAACAAGTAGGTTTCTGTATCATTAGTTCATCAAAGTTTACGCAGAAGTCAGTGACTCATGGTGCATCAATATTTATTCGTTAGAAAAATTATAAAACAAATAATTTCCTTTTTTTCCTGGTTGTTTCTACATACCGAATATCACGTGTAATGTGGCAGGGTATGTTTATTAAACAGTCGGTACAAAGAAACCAAATCAGTAAGTGTAGAGTTGCTTGTTCGCTGCTTCATTATATGAAGACTTGCCGACGATTGCATCATCCTGCCCGAGTACTATACTATAGGTACTACTTATAATTTATAATCTGAATTGATGAGTCATTATCAAGAAAAATCGCCTCTACATGGTTTCGAACGCACACGCAAAAAACTTGCCTAATAAACTACAATTTTACAATGACACATAGGGATGGAAATCTGTAAGATGAGAAAGACCTTATATTGTTTCATTCATTCATTTTCTTTTATTCTTCTCTTAAAAACGACGGTGTTTTGCGAAAAGAAACCTTTGGAAAGTAGCGTAGCGGTACCTACATAGTTTATAGCGGAGTTTACTGGGAATCACGCGCCGACGGAACCGGTTCAACGAATCATTATTACCCGACCTGATAAAGAATATGCTGTAAAGGTCGATTTAATGACGTATTCGTACAAAGACGTGGATTTCTTTAGTTTGTAAAGGTGATTAAAACTTTGACTCAAATAAGAAATCGTTTGTTTCGCGTTGGTCTAAATGAAACAAGAGATAAGACCTTCTGATAACCAAATTGGTCACTGGGGTACCAAACTAAGTAGATAAAGATTATAATTTCGTTGATTCAAATATTCTCACAAAATATAATATAAAATATGCAAGTTATTATGCTCAAGGCAGCTACAATAACAACAATAGCCAGATGAGGTTGAGGTCAGGAAATTTAAATCTACACAGTTTTAACACAGTTAATAAAATTATTTTCCTTCTCTATGATTTTACGTACGTAAGGTACAAGAACCAAATATGGTAGTTATAAGGATTATGTTTTCGTTTTTGCTCTTTAATTTATACGTTTTACTATACACGTTTCAAGAATTTTGGACGTTAGTAAATAGTGTCTTTAAGAATAAGTTTTAGATAAAAATAAGGATTATTACTTGTTTCATCAAAATAATGATAATTAAATATACTCTCTGACAAGCTCCAGTTATGAACATCTGATATCTTCTTCAGTTGCTGCTCATTTAAAAACGAAAATAAACAATTAGAAACGGTTTACCAGTATTCAAGTACAAAATAAAAAAAAAAAAACAAAAATACACTGATTTAACGTAACTTCATAATTGGGCATATAACCAGATCCAATTATGAATTAAGAAAAAATTTAAGTGTAAAATTCCATAGGGGCTTTACGTTAGAGCGTATAATTAATCTTTCGTTATCAATGGTTCCGCCAATGATTACAAAAATTAACAATACAGTTACTCCTGCTATTTAAAAAGCGTATAAATGTACCTACTTGCGATACGATTCTTACAAGAAATTCTAAATTTTTCAAATGAAAATACCTACGTCTGGAAAAAGGGCTATTGTCTAAAACTAAATTGCGGATAGCCGTCAAATTTGATTCCATAGCACTTTAAATACTGGCACGACTGATTAGATTTGCTATCTCAATAAAATAATTTCCCAGTCTATTTTTAAACAAATGTCGATGGAAAACCATAATTGGTCCACTGCCATAATTGGTGCTCTTACCTTACCTATACGTATGTAAACATGTTTAACATAGTTTGCCATTTAATCTTTTTGAACCGAGCGTTTGATAAATATTTTTTCATGAAGAAATACATGACATAATGATGATATAGGTAGGTCATTAACAGTTAAAAACACAAACAGTAACAACCCTTCCCAATTGAGCATTCCACATTCGTTCTAACGTCGCCATCCCCACCAGACCGGCGCGCTCGAGGGCCAGCACTTCCGCAAGACCGGCTACCTGGTGTCTCTGAGCGAGCAGAACCTCATCGACTGTTCCACCGCGTACGGCAACAACGGCTGCAACGGCGGGCTCATGGACAACGCCTTCAAGTACATCAAGGACAACGGCGGCATCGACACCGAACAGAGCTACCCGTACGAAGGCGTTAACGACACTTGCCGGTAAGTTCAATTTAAAAAAAAAAAAAAAGATTAAGGAAGGTTACTTTTTACGTTGAACTACAAAACAGCTGACTCGGTGTTTTGTGTTTTAATCAACATCGGTTTACGTTTGTGATAGTTTGAATTATTTATGTGAAAAATAACGGGAGCGTACGGAAAATGTACAAAGCGGATATCATCAAAGAACATAAATAAATAATGGAATGACTGTTTTATAGCTAATAAATATGGTTTTAAAAGTTTAATTGTGCAGTGGGTGATATAACTTAATTATGTCGTTCAAAAACTTTTCTGTTTGATAATATTAGTTCATTTTCATTGTTTGTTTATTTAATGTTGGCGAGCAAATTTTTTTTTTTTTTTCAAAGCAAACGCGTGACTAATTTAGTACCGACGCTTCCTTATTTGTTACGTCCTCTATTTTTCTGACTAACTCCGTTTAGTTAATGTGAGTCAAACTATTCATATCTCACATTTAACTTTACAAACACGAGGCAACTTTAATCAAACAAAGAATTTTTTGTTGATATCTAAGACATTAGACAAATAATTATTCCTTACTTAGCTTACCTAGTCTTAAAAAAAACACATAAGTTCTTAAGACTGCCTTTTTGTTTCTTAAATGGCGTTTGCACAGTAAGGCCAACTTGCAGAAAAAGGTGTTACCTCGGATTAGCTAACTCAGATTTAAACAGCCCCAGTCGCCACCGTCGATTGTAATGAGAAGTAGTTACAATCGACGGTGGCGCCATTTAAATCTGAGTTAGCTAACCCGAGCTTAAAACGTTCCCTGCAATTGGGCCTTAGAGTTTAAGACTAACTTACGCGTCTATCATCAATTCCAAATTCAAAAACCACCCCAGCTTCAAGCCCAAAAACATCGGCGCCGAGGACGTCGGCTTCACGGATATCCCTCAAGGCGACGAGGAGAAGTTAATGCAGGCTGTCGCCACGCATGGACCCGTGTCCGTCGCCATCGACGCCTCGCAGGAGAGCTTCCAGTTCTACAGCGAGGGCGTCTACTACGACGAGAACTGCTCCTCCACCAACCTGGATCATGGCGTGAGTAGATTGGGTTTACAGGCAGAATAACGGGGAAAAAAGGTATTGAAGCTAAGAGAGATAAGAGCGGATTCCGAAGAATGATATGCTTAATTATTCGACTGAGGACAAAAATTATAATCAATTCGCATCCTTTATCTTAATCAAATAACATCTTATCTAAGTTAACAGAAGATAAGCTAGTATTAAGTTTCACTGAACTCATTTTAAATATCGACTTCGACAGTTATAGATTTCATACTCAATAGGTATTTTCAGACTAAAGTAACTTTCATAATTAAGTACCTATATGTTAAGTTCTCCCCTAGTCGATTGTGTGGCCTACAGTACAAGCTTTGCTTAGTTTAGGGCCACATAGTTGGTGTGTTAGTTTATCTAGAAAAATAAAAAACAAACACCAGTAAATGTATTTTTTTACATTCCATTTTCAAATAAATATCCTTCCACTCTCAGTTTTTTTAAATTTCCTTTCCCTGTGCCAGGTGTTGGTGGTCGGCTACGGCACGGACGAGAAGGACGGCGACTACTGGCTCGTGAAGAACTCGTGGGGCCGCAGCTGGGGCCTGCTGGGGTACATCAAGATGGCGCGCAACAAGGACAACCACTGCGGCATCGCCTCCGCCGCCTCCTTCCCGCTCGTTTAAAAAAAAACAAACTGTCATCTGTCAAAATTTTTCTTTTTTTTTTCTTTTTTAAAGCTTAGACATGTCTCTCTGATATGAAATTGGTTTGCGGAATATGACAATTTTGTTTAAAGTAAAAAGACAATTTGGTAACCCTTGCTTGTAAGTACATACTCCAAAGAGATTTTTGAATGTAGTTTTACAGTGTTAATCTAAAAAATGTATTACTATGTTACGTATGGTTTCATGTATTTTAATTTGTGTAGTGAAATAGTCTAAAACGCCATTCCCATTGTTTAGCATAAGAATTGCAAAAAATAGGTAATTAATTAAAGCATATTATGTGATATGAATGTCTCTATGTTTAAGATTTAAATTTATAATATAAAAATATTTTATAACTTTATTGTTTTTATTTTTGTTCTTCACTTGGGGGTACCTTATTACCAGTAATAGGTTTACAATGTATCTAATAGTGTCAATGATTATTCATTAAAGCCTGATTACACTTTGATAGTATGTGGCTTCATTAACATAATTTACTCATTACATAGTATAAATCCAAGTCGCTAATTGTGTCTTTGTCCGCTATCTCCTCTTAAACCAAACTAATTTTAATGCGGTTTTCGCCATCTTTTAGGATATTTCATCATTTAAATTCATTTAAATTTGTAAGGAACATTTAGAAAAAGTTTTTTAAAGTTTGCTAAAAAGCATTTCGGGAACAAATCGGCCAAAATTACACCATTGCGAAGCGTGGGCAGGTCACTAGTTTGAATATAAAAATTATTTGAAACTTAGTAAGTAGGTACCTACTTGTAGGTAGTAAGTGCGAGTAGCAATGATAATATAAACTACGTAATAGCGAATAGTTTAGTTGTTGAAACACACATTTTTGTCAGAAAATACCAGTTCCTTTAAAACGCTAACTTCACTTTTGTACTCAGATACTGATTGCCTATCCACACATCAAAACAGTTGAGCCCCGACGACCCTTGCTGGGCTTCCTTATTAGTAGTTTAGGGAAGTTTGAGCTATAATCTAATGGTGGATCCACACCACCCGGCGGCATGTGCCGACGGCCGCAACAAAGCCGGCGGCCACTATGCCGCACGTTCCCGCCGGCAGCGCAATATAGCTCAGATAACAGTTATATATAATGATCAAAGTCTTCAGACTCGTATGGAACTGAATTAGGACGACATCTTCACACTTTTCACAGGTTTAAAATTATTTTAATAAAGACCCAGTTCTTTTTGAGTACTTCGTTGTATTTTTAAAACAAACTAGACCTAATAACTTGTTCACAAAATACATTTTAATTCCCCACACTATATTCTCAAGCTCATTTCTATTAAACGCCGGCACAAAATTTGCGGTGTATTATATTTGTCTGAACATTATGAATTTGTGTAGGTACTTCCACCTTCCACACTGAGGTATTTCTAAAACCTCGCCTTATAAAATTATGCAGACAGACACAGGCCATCACGACAAGCTTTGCTCTCTGAGGTTGTAATTTTAAACGTGTATGAAGAATCTGGAATGTCTGTGCCAAAATGCAAATGCATCTTCTACAACCATGCGTCTTCAACTTATTCTGTAATCGAAGAAAGCTGCGCTTGCCGGCGGCTTTTTTGGAGGATTTGTTTGCGGTAAGCCGCCGGCAGTGCCGCCGGGTGGTGTGGATCCACCATAAGAGCTATTCCAGAAAGGGCGAATTCGCCGCGATTCTCTTGCGCGACCGTTGCGTCCACAATTTGTCCGTTGCGGCGAATTTGTCCTTTCAGGACATGCTCTAACATGCTGGTTCATAGCGGGTTATAGTATAAGTTACTACTTAGGTAGGTAAGTATCTCCGAGTAAAAGTATGTAACCTATTAATACACCGTGATTCTTAGTGACTAAAAGTAGGCAAGGTTTGAGTCCGACATTTAGTATACGGTAAGAAATATTTTTAAATGAAATTCGGCAATCAGCATAAAAAAAATACTAGCTATTCAAAATCGGTTGAGTAAATTGTATAAACTACATACCTAATACATGCCTAATACCTATGTTAGAAAATAACATATTTTATTTCTTAAAATAAAAAAATGCATGGGTAGCCGTAGGTCAGTTACACATTTAATCAGGGTACATATCTGGCTGTCGCTAAGTCCAATATGTTTTATTTCGTAAAATTGTGATCGGAATAGTTATTTAACTAATTCAACTAGGTCCTTGATAACCTAATTGTCATAATATTATGTAGGAACCAGAAACTAAAAAAAACTATACCGCTAAGGTAACATGGTTTGATTTGCTCTATGAAGACGTTATTTTTATAATTAAACCGTGCAGGTATAACTCATTTCTTCCTCTTATTATCAAGCAACTGACTAAGCTAAATACATAAATTTGCTTAATGAATAATAGTGTAAGTAAACTATAACATGATAAGGAGGTCGTGTCAAGTCACCAGACGGCAGCCTGTCGCGCCCGCGGTCACCTAAATGTTTGTGCCTCTTTTACACAACTGCGCAAATCTAACAAAGAACATGATAAACTGAACTAATAGGTTCAAAACTTCGACATTATTTACACGCGTAATGACATCGTTAACGAGATTGCTCATGCATTCAATTGTAATGGAAGAAAAGAGTTAACTCTATGATTAAATTAGTTGCTGGAACATTTTTTTCAATGTTAATTTTAACTAAATTTAACACTATAATGTTAGAACTCATATTATATTGCCGTGTATGTCTCGTGTCCCTACTATTTGACCTACCAGTAGGTCTAGCGATGCAATTTCTAAGACTCGTGGTCCCACCGCTCGATTGGGCTATTAGACATGCAAATAAATAAAATAAACCTATGACTGGTAGACCCACCGTATTTAATATTGGAGTGTAATTAGCTAATTTAAACCTTTCTAATTTTAAAACTTGCCTTTTTTCTGAACATTTGTAGTGGTTATTATATTTTCTCGGCAAAAAACTACTAGGCTATCAGATTCACGAAGGAGTTAATCTTTAATAACAATTCAATGTCCTTTATTGAGAGTTTTTCTTACGTTACTCATGTGATGAAACACACTAGTATATCATAAGTTTTAAAGATGTCAAGTAAGTCCTAAGGCACTGAGCAAACAGGCAAGTTTCCAATATCAGCTACTATTAGTGCATACAGCCATCGTAAAAACTTTTTTTCTAAGGTAATTAATATAAGTCTATTAAGTAAAGACCATACTCATTAATAGAAAATATTTTATTTACGTACTTAGTATATAAATATGATGATTTGACCATAATTTTTAGAAAATTTATATCTATGCATATAAGCTTAAAAAGTAAAATGACAAGAACTAATAAATCTAACTGTTTACACTCGTCTTATATAAATATCATAACTATGCCTTATTTATACAATAAGATCTTTAAAAAAGAAAATAAATTAATTAAAGAAATGGCAGAATTCTTTCATGTAAATCTAGACGTCGGGCGTGTAGCCTAATCAAACGTATTTTATTTTTATCAAAAAACTACTAGGCGATCATAGCTGCCAAGGAGACAAATAATTGAGACAGCCCGTTAGAGTGAGAGAAAAAGGTATGTTTTTTTTTGTATTTTAGGATGTCAAAGTTTTCAAGTTTGAAGAAGTGCCTTTATAAAATATAATATGCTGCCAGTGCGTTTTTACTAATATAAAGAACCGATATTAAAGACATAAATATCGGTAAATAAATAAAAGTAAATTATTTGTATGCATGAATTGAAACAAAGCCGTAAGTCACACAATTCATATCAAACCACAGTTTTGACGCGTTTCTATAAAATCACAAGGTATTTTTGAGGTAAGAAACAAAAATATTTACTTAACGTTAATCGATATACAGGGTTATTTGTAATTAGCGCATCACCTCTTACAGGCGGCTTCCTTAAATCAATCCCAATAACATTTGTTCTACGACTTTTGACAAAACTTGATAATTAACACAAAAACAAAAAAACAAAAACAAATTTGCGCGCTCTGTTATTTATAACTCTGTATTTTGTAAGAAGTACCTAAACCGGTCGCCCCCCCCCCCGTCGCCCGCGCGCCTGCCACGCCGGTTGCCTGTAGAGTATTGTACTGTTTAGATACACCTAATAAATTTGTATGGAAAAACTTATTTTTAAAAAAATATTAATTTTAATTATTCGTTGGTTAAATTTTGTTGGGATTGATGTAGAAAAGCTGCCTACAAGAGGTGATGCGCTAATTAGAAATAACCCTGTATAGCAGTACCGTTACTAAAAAAATTAAAAATAACCGATATTTCTAGTTTTTGGTTCGGCCTGGCAGCTTATACAAGATCTCAAATGAGTAGTTGACACAGATTTGTCATTTTTAATCAAATATAGATAATGCGGTGAGTCGCTCTACTGAAATGCTTGTAGCATAGTTTAAATTACCCATTATTGTCCGGCCACCGAGAGAATGCGTTCCTGACACATTGTGTTTGACATAACGAGGTAACTTTGACAGGCCGTCTACGAAAACAAACAAAAAAAAAGTCGTCTATTTTGACCCTACAAACAAATAATAAGCAATAAAATGATATTAAAACACACTGATTTTAAATTTTATAACTGATGGTTTACTGTAAGGGTAATAATTACTGATAAAATATGTATTTTTAAAAATGTAAACAACATCATATTTTCGTAGGGATGTGCTAAAAATATCAGTCAATTTTAAAGCTATCAATCACTCTATTTTAAAAATTAAAAGTTTTTCATTAATACTATAAAAGAAACTATTTAGATTTGACTTTAAATTTTGCATTATAAATGCTAATTTATTAATTTTTGAAGTTGTAAATACTGGAAAGAGGAACGCGGGCCTCCGAGCATTACGCGACTGGGACTCGAACCCAGGACCTTTGGATGACCGGTCCAATGCTCTTCCAACTGAGCTACCACGCCGCTACGTTGACCCATCGAAATTTCTTCCAGTATCTATGTGCTTTCGTCATATAGTTGACGTTATTCTATCAATGAGAGGAGTTTCCGCCAGGCGTCGAACCCAGGATCGTCAGTTGGAAGAGCATTGGACCGGTCATCCAAAGGTCCTGGGTTCGAGTCCCAGTCGCGTAATGCTCGGAGGCCCGCGTTCCTTTTTCCAGTATTTACAACTTCAAAAAAGAAACTATTTAGTATGAAAGAAGAATTTATGGAAAAATGTCAACCCTAATAGCGTGACATTGGGCGTCAGGACTTTTGGGTATTTCGGTTGTCGTTTCGTGCGCGTAGATCACATTATCTAGTGTTTATTTTTGCTTTTCTTATTACTCGGCTTTTCTCTACTGGACTGTTTCTGCTCTTTATACTTACCTTGGCGCTAACTTGGATTTCGATTTTGTTGTACCTATTTTTCTTTCCGTGCATAACAATGCCTAAACGTGGGCAAACAATAAAAAGTGAAACACGCGAATTAATCATAAAACTGCAAGAATATTTTGAGCGAGAAAGGCAAAATGGCGGACCCTTGGTGCCAGTCCAGCAAGTGCAAGAACGCGTCTCTCAGGCGCTTGGAATTAGCAAACGAACAATTACAAACATTAATAAAGAAAAGTTCGACACTACTGGTATGGCAGACAATATTTTACATACTCCAAAGAAGAAACGCAGAACCAAACCGGTAACAGATATTGACAGTTTTGACGCGGATGCAATCAGGAATCATATTTATGGTTATTATTCAAGAAATGAGTACCTTAACAGAATGAAGCTAATGACATCTTTGAGAGATGCTGGATTGTTTAACGGGGGTAAAACATCTTTAACGAAAATCTTAAAAGATATTGGGTTTTCGTATAAAAAAACTGATAGAAGAAAAATCTTGTTAGAACGCCATGAAATCATCCTGAAACGGATAAGTTTCTTAAGGAAAGTAAAAAATATAACTCACTGGGAAAATGTAGTTTTCATTGACGAGACATGGCTTAATGCAAATCATTCAGTTTCTTATTCTTGGACGGATGAAACACAAGCGTCAACGTCGAAAGTACCCATGGGTAAAGGTGCTCGACTTATAATATGTCACGCGGGCTCAGCTAAATATGGTTTTGTAGAAAACGGCTTATTGGCATTTGAGTCGAAAAGCACTACCGACTATCACGAAGAAATGAATGCCGCTACATTTAAAGAGTGGTTCCAAAGCATGCTGTTACCCGCCCTAGCAGAGCCTTCTGTAATAATAATGGATAATGCCCCTTATCATTCAGTGCAAATTGATAAGGCACCTACCCAAGCTAATAAAAAAGCAGAATTAGTAGCTTGGTTACAAAAACATGGTATTGACGTAAATATGGACATGCTTAAAGCAGAATTATTACGGTTAGTGAAAGAAAATAAATCGGCAAATGTTAGATATGAAATAGATGAATTAGCTCTGCAGTACGGTCATCGGGTGCTGAGACTTCCACCATATCATTGCCAATACAATGCTATTGAATTAATTTGGGCTCAAATTAAGGGTTATGCAGCCCGTCGCAATACGTCCCCACCTTTTAGCACAAAAAAGATGATGGCTCTATTAAAAGAAGCTTGCGAAAAAATCACGAAGGAAGACTGGGCGAAGGCGGTAGAAAAAACAAAAAATCTTATTACCAAAGACTTTGATCGAGATATTAGAATTGATTCGATCATTGATAATAACATAATTATAAATGTTGGAGAAGATGATGATAGCACCTCCTCAAGCGAATCGGAATCTGATTAAATTTATACCAGCGCGATATCTATTATTTTAAGTATTTATTACCTACTTTTAGTTTTAGTACTTATTGTATTGTAGACCTAAATATTTGTTTTGAAAAAAGGCAGCAGTTGGAGTTTCTTGCTATACAAGTAAAATAGATATAAGATAAACTAATTTTTTTACTAATGTTGATTGAAAAAATATTTGTCAATATTATTTTTTACCCCAACACTACTGGCATGTGTCACAAACGCAATCTCTCGGTGGCCAGATTATAAATACTATATTCTAATAAACTGTAATCTCTTTCATCCTGTGATATCCTGGTACTATAACATACCAAACAAGGATTCGAAATATAGCCGTTTTTGATAATTATTTATATTTTTTTGCAAACCCTCAGCGATGCAATCAACTCTTTGAATTTTATGATATCCGAATATGGGAGTGTAGTATCTAGTCTTAATATTATTTTTAGAAAAATCTCTGAAAAGGAAAGAAGTAAATCTCAATCCCTGTAATAACTCCTCTACATGTATGACGGCCTAGTATTTTACAAATTCTTTTTACTCAAATTACTTTATTGTTAAAATAATAGGTTGGGGAAAAAGTTTCTTCGCATTTTTTAAGAAAATTCAAATATATTTTTTTAATACCTAGTTAATTTACATTTAACTAAAGTATGTAGGTACCATTTTGTTCGATAACCTTTTGCCATCTTGTAGGTAGGGACATGATCCCATTGCTATAGAAATTTTGGGGCTTCTGGTAAAAATACCGCGACAAGTGGTTTTGGCAGTCCTCTCGTGATGTTAAACTGACACTGCCTAGATAATTCTAAAGAGAGCGAAACAGGCGGAAATCTGAAGGTGCAAGGTCAGAACTATACGGCAGATGCATTAACACCTCCCAGCCAAACTCTCTTAATATTTGCTGAGTGACTAGAGATTGATGTGGTAGCAGAGCGTGGTTATACTTTTTAAAGAATTTACGAAAAAAAATCTAAATCTCACAATCCAAGAACACAATATATTTTCACGACACATGTGACAAGATAATTTTTTTTATTTACACTTCAAAGTCAATGTCTTTCAGTTGTTGAATACCGTATACACAAAAGAGTTTGTAATAACAGTTTCCCTTATTCAACAGCTGGTCGGACACCCATGTCACGGCAGAGTGTGTGGAAAGTTGTTCGCGGAAGTGCCTTGGTCAGTATGTCAGCCACTTGATCTGCTGATCCTATTCGCTGAACCACGATCGCTCCTTCAGAGACCAACTCCCTCACGTAGAAGTGTCGTATCCGAATGTGCTTGGTCCGCTTGTGGAATTCTGGATTGTGCGCCAGACGAACAGCAGCTTCGTTGTCCACATAAAGAGTTGGGACTTGACACAAAGTTGCCATATCTTGGAAGATTCTGGTGAGCCATGATAGCTCTCTGGATGCTTCGCTGGCGGCAACAAGCTCCGCTTCTGTGGTAGAAATAGCGACCGATGGCTGATCCAGGAAACTGTGCCTCCAGAGTATCGACAAACCACTCCAGTTGTCGAACGTCCAGTATCCGGATCACCACCATGGTCGGCATCACTGAAGCCTTCTAAGGTTCCTACTTTTAGACCTGCTCTGTAGAGAATCCCAAATGTGGTGGATCCTTTAATGTAGCGCAAGATACGTTTTACCTTGAGCCAATCTGCCTTAGATGGTTTATCAAGCTTTCTCGAGACAACTCCTATGGCGTAAGCAATGTCGGGGCGAGTACCGACCATTAGGTAGGCCAGAGCACCAACGGCTTCTCTGTATGGGAAACAGGAGTCTTCTGAGACTACTTTCCCTTCTTGAGGAATCTCTCTCTCAATCGGTGTGCAGACAGAGTTACATTCACTCATTTGGAAGCGGTCTAGAACCTTCTTTGCGTAGGCTTCTTGATTGATGAAGATCGAGCCATCTTTACTTCGATGAATTTGAATACCGAGGTAATAAGTCGCAGGTTTTGTAGTAATGCGTAGTCTCGTCTTTAATTCGTCTAAGAAGGTATTAGCCGTGTCTTCATCCGTGGCAGCTACTAATCCGTCATCGACATATAACGTTATTAGTATCTTCTTTCCAGCTATTTCTTTTGAATATAGACAGCAATCAGCTTCCGACTGTTTAAAGTTTATATTCACTAGGATTTCTTGAAAGCAAGAGTTCCAGCATCTTGGTGCTTGTTTTAGGCCATACAGACTTCGGTTAAGCTTGAAGACAGTAGACGTTCCTTCTACAGGGGCAAATCCTTCTGGAGGTTGCACGTAAATTTCTTCTTTAAGCTTGCCATTCAAAAAGGCTGTGCAGACGTCGAATTGTACCAGGTACAAATTTTCCTGTGCACTGACACTGAGTAGTGCTCTTACCGTAGCTAGGCGTGCCACAGGACTAAAGGTCTGGTCGTAGTCCTTTTACGACAAGTCGAGCCTTGTACTTGTCGATCGTACCATCCGGATGTCGTTTGATTCGCAAAACCCATTTGCACGGAAGCGCCTTTCTTCCTTTAGGCAGAGTACAGGGCGTCCACATGTTCAGGTCTCCAAAAGATTTTAATTCGCTGTCCATTGCCCTTTGCCACTCTTCATGATCGTCCCTTTTCATCGCATCTGCGAAGTTGTTTGGAAACGTCTCGGTGACACAGATGAAATCTCGTAGCCTTTCCGGACGACGTAGCTGAGAGCGATCACGAAGATTATAGCCGGTTGGCGCTGGTTCGGCGTCGTAAAATTCTTCCGGAGCTATTTCGGTGACATGGTTATGATCTTCAATGAGGACTTGTTCCGATTCTTCTTCCTCGAGAGCATTACCATTGCCGCTGGAGATCACTGGATCGGATACTGCATCTCCCTCGTGAACGTGTGTTGGTCCTGGACCTATAACTTCCCTCTCTAGATTTATTTCTGGCCTTAAGGTGATCGGGTATTCTCTTGTCTCAACTTCTTCTGTATTAGGCCTTGTGCTGTTACAGACAGGAAGAGGTTTTTCGAAGATTACATCACGAGAGCGGACGAGCGTCGAATGTTTTCCGTCTGTGACCCAAATTCGGTAACAATCCTCGTTGTACCCGACTAGTCTACCCTTAATCGCCTTTTGGTCTAGTTTTCTCCGCTTTTGCTTTGGAATATGGACGTAGGCAGTCGATCCTATTATTCGCAGGTGTTTTATTATTGGTTTCTTTCCAAGCCAAAGTTCATGTGAAGATTTGTTATTCGAACTTGTGGGACCAGTTCTATTTAGTATGTAGGTCGCTGTGTTAATGAGCTCTGCCCATAGCGTCTGAGGCAATGGCTCGTGAGCATACATCATCGATCTCGCTGTCTCAAGTAGGGTTCTGTTCTCCCTTTCGCTAACTCCATTTTGTTCTGGTGTATACGGCGTGACGAGTCGTTGTACTATTCCATGAGTGTCTAAAATACTCTTTGTGGATGCATTGTCAAATTCACCACCGTTGTCACTCAGAAGGCATTTTATGGTGTGTCCGACTGTTTTTGTTTGAGCGATCATCAAAACTAACTTGTCTTTGACCTCAGACTTCTTTCGTAGAAAGTACACCATGCGGTAGCCGGTGAAGTCATCTTTAAACAGAACGTAGTAACGATAGTTTGAGAAGCTTGGTTGGAACGGTCCACAAACGTCAGTATGTACAATTTCTCCAGCCGCGGTTGCTCGGGATCTTGTACCGAATTTAAGTTGATGCGCCTTACCGAAGATGCAGCCTTCACACGTATCCTTGTCAAGAGGTAGGTCGAGGCCCAGTTCTCGCTTAACTGTGGCTTTTACGTGCCTCTTGTTTTGGTGTGCGAGTCTCTCGTGGTAGAGTTGCATCGTTGTAATTGTTGCAAAGACTTCGGGTGGTGTTTCTGGTAGTACGGGTTTTACTTCCAGTCGATATAAGCCACCTTGTTTCTGTCTCTTCCCAATCAGGCATATTTTGCCGTTGACAGTGACGTTGCATACGTTTGTCCTGGATGAAATGAAAAGATGCTATTTGGGACGCGATCGTGAAGTGCGAGGACGGAGAAGAGGTTCTTGCTGATTGCTGGCACATACCAGACGTCTTGCAGGCAGATGTCGACTTGTTTCCCGTTAACATATCCTCTGAGTTGTACAGTACCTTTGCCTTTGGCACGGACTTCATTGCCAGCAGCCGTTGTAACAGTATAGTTCTCTTTGAAATGTTCGTAGGTTTGAAAAACGTCGGCTCTGTTTGTGACGTGGCTTGTGGCTCCGTTGTCTACAAACCAGCTCTCAGTGTCTGTTACGATGTTGAAAGCTTCGGTATTTTCAACACTTAGTAAAAGCATGTTCGCTGTGTTCGAGGCAGAAGGCGTAGGTGGCTTTGGATTTGAACTCTTAGGCGGTTTCCCGTCGTTTATCCACTTTCTGCAGTCTTTGACGCGATGTCCTACGGCTCTGCAGTAATTGCACCTAATCTTTTTGTCCTTCTTATGTGTGGTCGCAGATGTAGAAGGTTGGTTTGAGTTCGAAACAAGAGCTTCTTGTTGTGCAGTTGAGGAATTGTTGCTTTGAACAGCTCTTTCGTATGCACATAAGTGTGTAGTGAGTCTTTCAATGGTTCTTTCGGATTTTGGAATTAATAGCCAGCTGCTCCTGAATGCAAAAAATGAATCGTCAAGGGTATCTAGAATTTTGCATATAAGCATTAGTTCCGGTAGCTCCTTGTTATTATCCTTTTTTAATTCTATATTAAGCTGTGTCCAAATATTTTTTAGTTTGGACAGGTGGCTAGCTACATCATCTGCGGTATCTTTTTTGTAACCAAAGAAGCTCATGCACAAATTATAAGCTTTGTCCTCGTCGCTGCCGTCGAAGAGGCGAAGTAACTCAAGCCAAATATCTCTAGCGTTCGAAAATCGCATAACTTTACGTAATGTGGTCTCTTTCATATTGGTCGTGAGGAGTAGTATAGCAGCTGCATTAGCTTTAGTAAATTGTTCCAAAGTACTGTTATATGCTGCTTGTTCTGCATCACCTGCTCCGGATGCGGGCGCGGTGGGTCTTTGGAACGAGCCGTCTACTACATCGAGCGCTTTCGGAACGGTGCTCAATAAGCAGCGTACTTTGTATTTCCAAGTATCCCATGTTGTTTTATCCTCTAGTAAACCAATTTGAACTTTTCCAATTAGTGACTCCATATTCGTGCTGGGCCCATAACCTGATGTGGTAGCAGAGCGTGGTTATACTTTTTAAAGAATTTACGAAAAAAAATCTAAATCTCACAATCCAAGAACACAATATATTTTCACGACACATGTGACAAGATAATTTTTTTATTTACACTTCAAAGTCAATGTCTTTCAGTTGTTGAATACCGTATATGTTACGGCTAATACCCGAAGTGCGGCTACACCTAGTTTTAGCCGGTTAGAACATCAATAAGTTAGGTTAGTTAGGTTACTTTTTTGATACCACCCAGAAAAAGGAGTCCCGCATCATGCGGGACTCCGTCGACTGATTTTTTATATACATAGGTTTTTTTTACAGTTATCCATATAAAAAACACTTCTAACCGGCTAAAACTAGGTGTAGCCGCACTTCGGGTATTAGCCGTAACATATACACAAAAGAGTTTGTAATAACAGAGATGTGCTGGGTCTAGCGTTATCATGATGAAAAACCACACCCCTTCTGTTGATTAATTCCAGCCGCTTTCTCTCAACTTCTTGCTTTAATCTCTTTCAGTGAGCTCGTGGTGGCGACAAATGCGTTTGCGGGACTACCCAAACCATGAGCCACTTGCTATCGTGCCCAAGTCTCCCCGCACCGTGTACAACGGAGGACCTGATAGCGGCAAACCAGCGGGCTGTTGACGTCGCCAGTCACTGGAGGTTGATCGTGTGACACTACTATTGACACGAAAAGAAGAAGAAGTGAGCTCGTGGGGTACCCAAATATCGAGCTTTTTTGTGTACCCAGTTTTTTTCAAATGCTTCAAAACTGTTTTGTGGTCAATCTCCAATTCTTCAGCTACGTCGTAACTACTGATATGCCGATCATGCTCCACTTTTTCAAAAATGGCATCAATTTTATCCGTAATAGGGCGACCAGAGCGACGTGCATCTTTGACATCAAAATTTCCGGATTGAAAACGCTTAAACCCAATTTGTGCTACTCCCACAGACACTGCACTAGGTCCATAAACATCGCAAATTTTTTTCGCGGCTTGCGTTGCATTTTTACCTTTTTTGTAGTAAAATTTTAAAATGTATCGAATTTCTTTATTAGATTCACTCATCTTGACAGTACGAAAAACAAATGAAAAACAAACATTTTCCTAATTTGAATTTGGAATTATTTTCTTTAAAATGTAAACTTTTTAATGATACCAAAACCAGCTACATACAAATACTATTAAAGAGATTTTATTAAAAGCTCATACTATAATGCAAAAAGACTTTCCCCAACCTAATATTAACTTCTATAAAAAAAACTAAGTTTTTTTGACTGCTACTAGTTTTGAACAGGTGAAAATTTAATATGCTCTATTAAATTCTTACTAAACTTTGTAAATACGTATTAAAAAAAGTAACACGGTAGGGCTGCGAGACATACTTTTAGACCATGCCTGGTAGACCTACCGCGCGGTAGGGACACGAGTCATGCATCTACCGGGTATCCAGGAAACAATGGATAACCTCTGAAGGGCTAATAGTACAACTAAAGGCAAGCCTAAAAAATCCTACTAATATTATAAATGTGAAAGTTTGTGAGGATGTATGAATGGATGGATGTTTGTTACTTTCACGTAAAAACTACTGGATGGATTTGGATGAAAATCAAAAGTTTAACATTATTTTTTGAGGCAAATAGGTACTCCAGTTAGCTGTTTTATTTGGTAGTTATTCACTGATGCGGTTAATATTAATTATTTAAGCACAGAAATAATGATGGTATTAAGTGATTTGACATCGTTACGAGTAAAAATATGAAGTTTTTTTTTAAAGCGCCATATTTCTAGCAGTGTAAGGGTTATGCTTTTTATCAATTATTTTTTAGGCTTGCCTTTAGTTCTACTATAAGCCCTTCAGAGGTTATCCATTGTTTCCTGGACACCCGGTATATTGTATTCCCCTTCCTTATAAAAATGAGTAATATGTGTTAGAAATAAAATACGAATTGAAAAATCAAGTTGTCTTTTATTCGATGGAATTTGGAAGAAAATACAACAATACAGGCGGAAAATTTACCTCTGAGTACTACACAGTTATTTTCAACTACGTTTCACAAAGTTACTAGAATTCTGTTGTAAAATTAGTACATAGCAAGTAGTGTGTCACTACATCGCACATATAGTTGGTTTAATTAATTTGGCACAAATGATCAGAAAAAAACATAAAAAATATAACGTGCAACTCCTGCACTAATTGCCTTGACAATGCAGAACGCGTAACTGAAGATATTCTTAAAAAAATAACACTAAACTATGGGTACGTAGACATTAATTAACGACTAACAAAAATCTAAATCCTACTTTTAAAACTAATACTGAAACATCAAAGACTTTACACATAAATCACACGTCTAGAGTATACTTACTTACACTTACAATTTTTGAGTTTTTTTTTGTTTTTTTTTTCACTACGGAAGGTACAAATATATTTTAAAATACACCTAGTCAAGTGTACAATGTATAGAAAATAGGTACGTTCAGCCCCCTAAGTGGCAGTAGAAAATTGCGATAGCGAGTGAATGGAATAAAAATGTATGAAACTGACATTTTTGTCAAGCTTGCAATTTGACAGTTCCATACATTTTAATTCTATTCACTCGCTATCGCAAATTTCTATCGCCACTTGACTTGTGGGGCAGGATAGAGAGGATTATGTTATAGAATTGACATTGGGCGGATCGGCAGATTCACAACTGATACCATTCTTAGAATATAAACTACGAGATACATAATAATGTAAAGGAAATAGTCAAAAATATATGTTTTGTGCTCATTTTTAAATTCCTTAAGATTTCGTCCAGATCACAGCCAATTTTACACAACTTTCCGAAATTTTTTGAGTTCGTACGCACCAATATACTTTGTTACGGATGCCAAACCTTATACCGATACCAAAATAGCCTAATTCGAAAATAATCGCAGCCTCAACCAAATTATAAATGCAAATTTTAATAAACGCGTAGACTAGGTGTGGTCATGTGTTTTCTATTGTTAGAAGTACCCAAGCACCAAAATGCTACCAAATTGAGATCAAAAGTTCTGTTTTAATATTAATAATGACTGTTTAACAATAGAATTGAGGGCTGTTGAGATCTTACTGGTTAATGTTTGCAAAACAAATTTTTTATATGAAAAACCGTAAGCTTACCAACTAAACTAAATTGAAGTCATCCCTATCTGCAATGATAAGCTGCGTGCGATATTTAATCAGTCAATTCTCATGCAAAATACATTAAATGTACTTGCATGTTATCATTGCACAAGGGACTAAGGTAAAAACTAAGTATCGGAACCTATTTAGTAACTATACGTGGCTTACATCTTACAATTCGACCTTACAATAAGGAATGATAGTTCCTAACTCTACAACGCAGGTAAACGCCAGATCATACAAAAATACTAGACCCTGTCATCCTCGACAATTTCGGAGCACCATTGAACACACAGATACAATTTCGACCAAAAAATTCAAAACTCGGTACTCAGTCAAACTTTACGTATAAAAATGTGAATATTCCAGGAGGGATAGAATAGTCGTTTCGTCTGGATCAACCAAACTTGAAAGTGTTCTAAAGTACATCGTTACAACACACAGAAGTTATCATAAGTACAGTAACACGACACAAATTTACATTGAGATATACAAACACATTGTCGAGCTAACTCGAATCTATTCATAACAACCAATCGTCACTATGCCGTGCAAAGACCTGTTTACAATCATGACTCACGAAGACAATGAATGACCCCATATATAAGCTCTGTAACGATATGCGAAGTTCTAATGTTATGGAATATCAGTATAAAAAATAGCGTAGGTTTTTAATAGACATTTGTACTTTTTAACAAAATAACTTGTTTTTATCTTCACACAGCATAGGCGTGGCATTGATTACAATGTTATAATCTTGCATCAACGCCACATTAAGTTTATCGTTTCCGTTTTTCATTGAGCTTACGTCGTTGTCAACATTTACAACATTGACTGTAGAGAGCTGAAGACTTTACAAACCAAATCCAGACATACAAGTATCAAAATTATAACATTATTCATTACAATATTAACTTAGGAACTCAGGTTGCGTGCATAAATATCTGTTTACAGCTGACTAGCAAAAAATGAATATACCGTGTGACTGGACTGTGGATTCTTAGCTTCCAAAGTTGCCTTAATGTGTAGCTTAAAAAGAATTTAGTAACGTTTTGTTTAAAATTTTGAAAGTTACAGTACACAGATATTAGATAATTGGGTAGTTCAAAACCTTTGCTTCTTATTTATTGTAAAAAAAGGATATAATCTCAGTTTAAGTTCCTTTTAAGCTAGCACATTCATCTTAAAGAAAGGATGTTGAAATTACGTGTTCATGCTTAAACAAAGTTCTCTTACATTAAATTAAGAACTTATATCACACTAGAACGTAACTAAATGAAGTTTATTTTATCATGTTCGGCAGCAAACTTACATCCGCGATGTTATAAGAGAGAAGACTGTTCTGTAGCATATTTGTTTTTTTATATTTTTATATTGAATCATGTTAAATACAACAGAACAAACATACGTTCTTTTACTTAATTTGAAATGTGAAAGATAGTATAGTATAAAAACCACTTGTTTGGAGAATAACTTAGTTGAAGTTGGATTTATTATATTTGAGTTTAACAATATGTTCCATTGGAGATCAGTAAACATGAAATAATTGTTCTGTTGTATTTATCAGACTTATGTAATACCTATATGTACGGTTATTAAGTCGTATTGCGAGTATAACTTATACATAAATATAAATGAAATGCAATCTATTGTCGAATTACAGTAGCTAAATATAAATTTTAACAACGAAACATACATTTTTATACCACTATCTAGGCGAATTGTTTTGAGTTTAGATTCTTTGTTAAAATTCCTTTCTCGGTAAAGTAATCGTATTTATAGTAATTTTCAGGCAACTGACTGCCTCTATTGAATTTATTTGTTACAAGTTGGACAAAAGTTAAATCTTAACCATACAGTGTAAATGTTGTTCAAATTAATAAAATAATACTGGAAAAAAACTGCCTAGATTGACATTACTTTAAATTTAAGTACTCATACACATCTTGTGTGTGTGTTCTGCAGTCTTCTCTCCTCGCCGGTGGTAGTTTACTTGTGCTCGTGGTGGTGGTGGTGGTGCGGGGGCGGGGGCGGGTGGTGCGGGGGCGGGGGCGGGTAGTGCGGGGGCGGGTAGTACGGGGGCGCCACCAGCGCGCCGTCCTCGTAGCCCACGAACTCCACCGGCGGGACCATGCCTAGCATCGCTGTAAGAAAAAGGTTAGGTCAGTTGCCAGTAAATCCTACTAATATTATAAACGTGAAAGTTTGTGAGTATGGATGTATGGATGGATGTTTGTTACTCTTTCACGTAAAAACTACTGGATGGATTTTGATGAAACTTTTGCAGTTATATAGGTTATACATCAGAATAACACATAGGGTACTTTTTACCGCGGGAAAACACCTAATTCCCACGGGAAACCGACTTCCACGCGAACGGAGTCGCGGGCGGCCACTAGTATTATATAATATACCTACTAGAGAAAACGCTTTCTTTCTAAGAACTTTATGCTAGAACTAAAAACAAAGTAAAGTAAAAAGAAGTATTTAAATAACTATAGCATTAATTCCAAAATATACTTTTACTGCTCAAAAAATCAGTTTTCTGTTACCAGTTCCATATTGTGTTAAAATTTCATTCATAAGAATGTTTCTACAATGTGCCAGTGCAAGATCTCACTAATAGACTCACACTAGTTGAGTTGAAGATTCAATATTGTCTGGAAATTATGCCTGAACGTAATTCTAAAGCGAACAGGTGTTACAACAGACATTGCTTTTAAGAAACTTAAAAATGCTAACAGTAACTTCATCAGATGCCTTAACGGCGATTTAATGAACTCTTGACATTATATGATGAAATAAGTTAAACATACTTTACACAATTAGAAATTTAGACCACACAAAGGTGACTTATGAACAATATAATCCCGTACCAAAGTTGTAAAAAATATTGCAAATTACAACATATACATGTATTAATAATCATAAATGAATAAATATAATAATATTTGGCTCCAGGAGCTAGGGTATGCCAATTTAAGCATAAATTTCGTAAGTATTTTGTTTAACTTCACGTAAAAATATCGCTAGAGCAAGACAGGTATTTCGCTTAAGAACTAGCACTAGTAGAAAAGAGCCGTGCCCGATTTCTCTAACGTCCAGATCAGTGTACGCTAAGTTAAATTCATATATTTATCGCATGCAGAGCTTCATTCAACACAGTGGTTGAAGCATGTATCTCTTAACCATCGTTATTTTGACAGTTGCCATAGTTATTGTTCATACAAATTAACGAAACAATGTCATATTAACAATCCTACTAATATTATAAATGTGAAAGTTTGTGAGGATGTATGGATGTTTGTTACTCTTTCACGTAAAAACTACTGGATGGATTTTGATGAAACTTTGCAGTAATGTAGGTTATACATCAGAATAACACATAGGATACTTTTTACCGCGGGAAAACATCTCATTCCCACGGGAAACCGACTTCCACGCGAACGGAGTCGCGGGCGGCCACTAGTCGGTTATAAATCAAAGTTATTTGCCTGTGACTAGTGTGTTACCTTGTTCGTCGATGTGGTAGTAGGGCACGGGGTAGAGCGGCGGCGGGTACGGGATGTACGGCAGCGGCAGCAACGCCGGCTCCTCCTCGAAGCGACGACCGAACATGCTGCAAATGTTAAATAAGGTTATTTAAACAAATAGGATATCTTGTGTAATAGCACCAAGGCGTGAAGTCTATATACCAATTGTTTAAAGGCTACTAGGACAACATTTTATGCAATAAAGAGAACATCAAATAAATTTTAAATAAGATGTCATCAGAACTAAATAGGTCCTCAATATATGAAACAGTGTAATGTTTAATTACCCGTTGTTCTGCGGCTGCCCCTTGTTGTGCATGTTGTTGTGCCCCTTGTTCTGGTGGTTGTTGGTTTGATTCCCGTCCTGGTTGTTGCCGCCGCGCTTGAATCTAAACAAGACACACGCATTTATTTTAACGGTTTACCTAAAACTTGTATATGTATAATAATAAGTACTTTAACTAGCTTTTTGCCCAGCATTATATGCTATGTCTATCTACGTTTAACTAAATTGAGGTTGAATGAAACAACTTACTTCATTTTGGCAAAAAACACAAAACTAATAAAGAAAATTAGTCGCCTGTAGGATTTATAGCAGCAAAGCTGTCGCGGTTTAAACCTGCTCTTTTATCCAGTTAATATTATATATTTTTTGGAGTGGTAGAGTCTAGCTGCAGGCCCTGTCTGCAGCGATTACTGATCTGACTCGACCGGTGAAATACCACCGTCGCACAGAAAACCGTGAAGTAGGGACGATGTTCCTGCGTTTCGTTCGGTGAGTGCGGTATCCGGTGCCCAATTTCCTCAAAGGCTCAGCAACACACCCCCAACACCCACAGTGTTGCGGGTAGTCATGGGCGGCGGTGATCACTTACCATCAGGTGACCCGCGTGCTCGTTTGCTAGCTTCTCATATAAAAAAAAAGTGTAAGTAATTAAAAGTAAACTATAAGTATTACCTCGGCGGAATCAGCTGCCGCTGGTTGGGCCCCTTGCTTTGCTTGTTGTCGTGCTTGTGCGGCTTGTGCTCGCGGTCCGACAGCGACATCTGCTGCATCTCCTGCAATACATTGTATAGATTGAAGAACAATGCAGGTGAATAACTAGAGTGAATATTTGAGGCAGTAACTAAACATAGTTTTTGTATAAAAAATCGTTAAAATGGTAATCATATACTTGCAGAATTCAGGGTAGGTGTTTTAACATGAATAATATCTGGAACTACAAGTTGAATCTGTTGAACTTCTTTAACATTCATTGATTTCCAAATTTCCTAACGAAGCGTAGTTAATGTGGGTCGGTGTCATTTCGGACCAAAAAAACTCGGACACCTTCGCCAATGTACGGAAAAAAATAATATTAAAATTGAAAATCCATACATTGGCGAAGGTGTCCGAGTTTTTTTGGTCCGAAATGTCACCGACCCGTTAATGTACGAGCCGGGACTCGCACATTTTGCACTCACAGCACTTTAATTTTACTTTAAATCACTCTATTTTAAGTTAGTTCGCAATAAGCCTTTGTCGCGCGTACACATCTAGCACAGCATTTATTAGCATTAGCACAGTTTTTATAATAAATCTTTTAAATGACGTAAATATTAGCAAACCTACGGATCACGTACATTCTGGTCCTTCGAGCCAAAGTTCAACGAACACAAGGTAAAGCCTATTTAGTTCAATGGAAATGCCTTTTTTTCATCGGAATTTAGAAACACTGCTACTCTTTTCAAACATATGCTTAGTAAATCAAGTAACTATATCTTCCTACATGCGCGATATCCCTGTGTGGTCTCGGCGGCGGCGCGGCGGCGGCCCACATGCACTCCACGCCCAGGTTGAAGTAGTAGCGCAGCGTGGGGATGTCTGCAACAAATATTACGTATTATGATGCTGTAGGGGCTTGCCACACTAACAATTAACTGAGTGATAGAAACAACACTTTTGACAAGTTTCAAAGAAGCACCAGTTCACAAAGTGTTGGGTTTCGTCCTTTTCCATTGATTGATTGAGATCTCAGAGTTGGTTCGTGTAGTAATTAGATTTATGGGAAATTTTAGCTCACAGCGATACATTTTTTGGCGAGAAGGAGTTGATCAAACACATTAAAAAAGATATTAAATAGAAATACCTACTAAAAACAGCTGTTCTAAAAACAGCTGTCCTACAAAACGTGCTCTTTTTTTCCATCTGAAGTCCTGCCCCCCAAGTCAAGTGGCAAGTGATATTTGCGATAGCGAGTGAATAGAAAAAATATGTATAATACTGTAAGGCCCAATTGCAGGGAACGTTTTAACCTCGGGTTAGCTAACTCAGATTTAAACGGTGCCACCATCGATTGTAATAAGAAGTATGTAGTTACAATCGATGGTGGCGCCATTCAAATCTGAGTTAGCTAACCCGAGGTTAAAACGTTCCCTGCAATTGGGCCTAACAGCAGTAGATGGTGATGGTGGGTACTGACCGTTCATGGGCAGGTCCTGTCCGCCCGGCATGGTGGACTTGGTGACGTGCGGGTTGACGGGCGGCGGCGGCCACGACTTCATGCAGGACACGGTGCAGGCCCCGGGGCCCAGTGCTGCGGGGCCGGCGGCCGGGTCGGGTACTAGGTACGCTGCGCGGTAGAGAAGGGTTGACGAGAGATGGACATAAATGATATGTGGGACTTAGGGCGGGTTGCATCACAACTACTTAACGTGTCTGTCAACGTTAAAAATGGCGTTAACCACTGTCAAGCTAGAAAACGGGGTGTTTCACCAATGTCGTGACTTTTTTTGTGACGCAACTCTTTGTATTTGACGTACGTTAAACATCTGATGTAATTGTCGAAAAGTTACGTACGTATGATACGTTAACCAACTGTTTGATACAACCCGCCCTTAATGAGATTTCATTAAGAGAGACATTTAACAAACTATGTCGGGGAAAGCACGGTAACAAATTGTAACCTCTAGATATAGTTATACATATTTTTAGACTGGGCTTAGAACGATATTAGATATTACAAGCAAGATTTTTAAAACCGAATCGTATTATTACTTTCTGTGATATTGCGTGTGTAGAGGTTTATTTCAGTCTATTCCATATAGTTTTCTATTTTAACACTGATAAATTAATAAATTAACATTAACGTGGGTATGTTACTCACCATTGTTGTATGTATGCATGGTGTTGGTAGCGGGGGTGGGTACGCGGACCGCGGGGGGGGACATCCCGTGCTGGATCGCCTCGCCACTACCTCCCGCCTAGTTACATACAATATACTTAATATGGATACGAACTATATTCGACAACTTTGAAAAAAAGACAGTAAACAAGAGCGTGATATAAAAGGAGCCGACAGAGAAACTGAACGTTACCTCCCGACGATTAGTATTACATTACCGATTCGAAGTAAAAGCGTCTAAAAATAGAAGAAACTTGTAAACGTGATGAACAGCAACAATCAATATGCTACCCACATAAAAGCTCAAGGGTAATATTTTAAAATGGCGACTAGTAATAGCGAAAGATTCACTTAGCAAAAATGTGGATACGCTGAAACTTAAAAATTTACGAGTGTAAGTAGGGACGCATAGTTTATGACCTGTCTAATGATATTAAATGTCTTTTGATAATAATCTTTTAGGATCAACTTAAAAACGATTACTGAAACGAAAAATAATATAAATACCTACTTAATTTGGTAATGATTTCCTTCGGATATAAATTTTATTAACATTTATTCTCTATTGATTTAATTCCTTTCTTTCATCTTTTTTTTTACCTACTCATTAACCGGTCATATTTTAACCAATAAAACTACTAAGCTTACATTTACCTACAACAGTACATTACCTGGTTGCGATGGTTGTCGGACAGGGCTCCGCTGGCTGGGTGCAGCTCGTGTGGCGGAGCGCCCGCCGCCGGCCGACAGTCCACCATCAGGGGGAGCGCTTCTATTTCTACCTACACACAATTACACATCAAATACCGCACTGGCATCAACTTGCAGATAAGCAATTAGTGAAACCATGGGCTTCTATAAAAGCTTATGTTTGGAGCGTACTAGACGGAAATAGATAAGTTAATGAGGTTTTAAATAAATTATATTTAAGTTATATCCTTTTGTTAATTGCATCATTAAGTAGTTACCATTAATATGATGTAATACGGGACCGTCGCTTAATTACAAATACCTACAAACTAAGCAATATTGAAATCTTGATTAGTAAAGTAAGCTTAATACCGAACTCTAACTACTTAGGTACTAACTTACCACAAACTGTGACCAAAGCTCACAGAACAAATACAAAAAAACACCGCTATTATTTCTAACTAAGTAAGACTAACAACCAAATAGACCGACACACCAAAACTACAAAATCTACGCAACTTAGTATAGCCTACGATATGGTGTGCTACATTTCATTAATAAGCATTTCACAGGAACAAAGAAGCCTTTGAGAGGTACTTATGTGTACGAGAGATCAATTTGTTTATAAGAACTTCTTAGAATAGGTGTAAGGAAGTAGAACAAATAAAGAAATACGTGTAACAATCGTTTGTTAAACGTCGCACTTAATTTAAATGATGTTCAAACATATTTAAATTTTTATTCAAATTATAAAGTAATTTAATGAGTGATATGCTTATAAATAAAATGAGGTCTTTAACTACAGCAACTATAACTAACAGGCATCGGTTCAAAGTTAACAAAGTCCAGATGTTGGTATGCAGACAGTTCTATGTCATTCTGGTACTGAGCCAAGTCGGTGGTCTCCGGAACCTTGTCATTGCACCATGCAAGCTTGGGGGAATCACTCTGAGGAGCTTTGTCAAGACTCTTAGACTCATCAACGTCACCTTTGGACTTATTCCGCGCCTTAGCCAAACCTTGCTTTCGCGACATATTGCCTGTACGAAAACAAATTGTGAATATCCAAAATCCAGACAGATTTTGTAAAAATAAATGTGGGTAGTTGGCAAAAAAATAGAAAGAAATAAGACTGTTTCACACCTATTTGCTGTAGCATCTGGCTTAAAGTCATGAGCTGGGAGTTCGCGCGCGAATATCTATATGGTGGCGCCCACGGGCGCACTTCTTCTGAAGGCAGTGGCTCCAGTTGGTCGTAGTTCACCACTCGCTTCTCCCCCAACTCCTCGATGAACACGAGGCACGGGCCGCCGTCGGGACGCATCTCCTGTATGTGGCAGTGATACGGGGCACTCTGCTCCAACTGCAGCCTGCACAGGCACTTCACACCTACTTGCAGGGTTGTCCCGTCTGAATATCTACTCCCATAACGGAGCTCTGTAAACCATCTCATTATTACTACCCGCATTAAATGATTTATTCAAAATGTTGTTTGCCATTTGTACCTCTTCTCATTTCGCTCCAAACATCAAACTCAATGTTTCTGTATATGTCCGGATCCAATGCTTTTGCAACTTTATACGGAAATGGAGTGATACCATTGTCTAGCAAATCTTTGGCACTGTTGACATTTAGGCAGTTAAGACAGACATTATCCAACTGTATAAGGCTTCGATTAAATACAAAGATACTTAATGACTCTTTAAGGAGACTGGCACGCTCCAAATCATTGGTGTGGTGTTTGCATTTTAAGGCTAGAGCATTGTTGTTCTTATCTTTATCATTATCGCTAGTAGCCTCTATGAAGATCTTTGCCCTCTCTTTCTGTTTCTTGCGTCTTTCAACATTCTCAGACATGAAATACTCAAGATGACTCTGTGGCACCTTATCATGAAGCATTTTGTCAACAGCATAAGACAAATCCTTAAGCTGATACACTCCATCATATAGTACTTCATATACCAGAGCTATTTATAATCAACACAACAAAATCATAATGAGAAGAAAAGCATGAAATCATAGTTTTTTTTTATAATGAGATGTAAAAGAAAATAGGTATGTGATGAAACTAAAAGAAGGTTTAACTTACATTGGCAAAAAGATGAAGTGTTAATAAAGTCTTTAGTATAAACTGCATCAAAATGTTTAGATTCAGGTGAATAGAACAGGTAAATTGTTTCTCCAAAGCCATTACATATTTTTGTTTGAGGACCCTTGTTTGCTTCAAAAATTACAAAATCTCTCCTGCAATATTTTATTAATAATTTTGATGTAAAATTACAAAATTTTATATTTGCAACGCTAATAAAAACATTTATTGACAGAATTTTGTCAGTCTTACCGATATAGGTGGCTCATAGCAGATATTTCAATGAGACCTCCCCATTCTGATGGATTAGACATTTCTTTGAGATAGTTTTCAAAGGAGCAAGTCAGTGACTAAAAGATAAGTGAGTATTATTGCAGCAGGTAGGTGACAAATTGACAAAAAATAAAACATTGAGAATAAATTAAAACCCTACCCCTTCAAAGAGGTGCCTTCTGGAAGCCATGAATTGTATACAATCGAGACGGACTTTATGGAAGAAGCGCTGCGTGTTGTAAATGTTCTCAGACACCACCCTAAACAGACAGCTGGAATCCCTAGCCGTGTGCTTCCGAAAGAAGCCCATTTCGTCCAACCATCGATCGGGCTCAGAAGATCGTTTTTGCAACTTCCAAGGCCCCCGACAACGTATCGGCGAAGGAGACATTGTTTACGGCTATCAATCTAGAGGTAAATAAAAACAAAGTGAAGCTTTGTCCCCAAACATATGGCCACAAATTTTAGAGAACAAGTTTTATAAACTAGACTAAGGATAAAATATAAATAATTACCCTAAATAAAAACAGAAAAGTGCAGCAAAACCATATCGTATCTACACAGATGGCAAATGCAAATGGTTGTTTTCAGACTAAAATACAACACGTGCAATTTACAGAATCACGCAAACATCACAATATTTATATCAATTCACTTACCGAGGAATGTTTCTCAAACAGTCAGCATTCGTGTAGAACTTTTTACTTTTATTGCAAATGTTTTATTTTTAAGATATTGACTGAAAATTGCACGTGCCAAAAGTAAACCGTCAAGAGCCGGCGGGAAGGCAGGAAAATCCAAACATCAAACAAAACAGCTTTTTGCGAAGCACGCAAAAAAAGTTTCGTTCGCTCTAAAGGATCGTTCTTTCATTCAGTAGTTTTTTTTAACCATAGACAATTCTTCGTTTTTGGGTTGCGTTGTCTGTGGCTATTTGTGTATTTATTTAGCTAAAAAGGTTATTGTACTTACTGAAAGCCATACCTAAATATAACATTTTACTAAAAAATACTGGTAAAACCTCCTTTTGTTCTAAGCATGACACCGGGAGGGTCATCCCTTAATTGTAACAACAGTTGAGTTATTCAGTTTACCCATTCAACAAACAAACGAAAACCAACTAAATTATTTTATATTATTTTCTTCAAGTTATGTACCCATCACAGACTAAGAAGGTGCTACCCATTTTAAACTTTCTGTTGGTACTATTTCTTAGGAAGACTTCTTCTTGTCTACGTTACGTGATAAAACTAAACATGTAATATCATCCGCTTTTAATTATTCACTCATAACCGTGATATTTGTTATAAGTATTTTCCTTATGTGCCAATAAACAATCGATAGATTAGGCCCTAATCATTAGGGTTACGTGTTACCTACAAATTGTATCCCATCCCAACTAATGCGTATATCGTACTCCAAGCTAGGGTTTTAACTCTAAATGATATAAAATAAAACCAAAAATGCATTTTCAATCTATATTTATAAAAAGCACCGTGTGTAAAACGTACAAAATTTTGTAAAAATCTTCCTTGGCATCTACTGTTAAAAAATTAAATATTGAAAAATAATCTGGTTTTAAAATTGGTTTCATACGTTTTGAGCAATTATTATTGTAAACCTACCGATTCGATGATAATTTACTACTTCTAAGTCAATATAACATGGAAGAACATACACAATATTATATCAACTGAGAAATTCTGAAAGCAAATAAATCCAATCAAAATACAACTTGGTAACTACACTCCTAATTAAATTTATTGACCAGAGGCATCACATTGTTACACAGATGCATGAATCGCAAATTCTTACAATAATCTCAACTAATTAAAAAGAGAACACAGACCCAAACGAAGCTCAAAAATATTTAACATAAATTACATTTTTTGTAATAAATACGGAGTGCAGTGTTCCCACTTAAATTAAATCAGTACTGGACAATAATACTAATTACTCATCTCAATATAAATTAAATAATAAAAATGCTCATATAAAATACGCTTATTAATATATACCGTTAAAAGTGGCATAGAAAATTTTGGTTCTTATAAACTAGTGATAAGGACCAGTTACTGATGCGGCGGAGATTGTGTTTCGGTCTGATGGTCTGCGGCCGATGAACGTTCGTCGTTTGAATTTCACCGTGCAAAGTAAACGGTCCTAACTTATTCGACTTACATCGAGTTTAAAATACGGAGATACTAGCGAGATATAAGGTTATACAAGGATGAGACGGGCATTCAGGCCGTCTTCTCCTGCTCGATGACGTCCTTGGTGGGCAGCGAGTTCTTCTCGCAGGTCTCCGCGTGTTTCAGCTTGGTGGGGTCGAAGTTCTCGATGCCGTTCAAGAACTTGTTCTTCTCCTTCTCGGCTTCGATCGCTACAAGAAACACGGCAATTACCTTCCATGATAAAACTGTAGGACGTACGTGATTACCTACATCTTTATTTTGGCCAAACTACTTAAAAGGAATACGTGAGATATTATAAGTGAGAATGAGTTAAAAATCATAATCAGATGAATAAATCTGAACAAACAAAATGTGGAGTATCTTGAACAATAGCAAGTTTGACCCTGAGAACTGAAACGAGCATTTTGCTGATGCTTTCCCAGAGAAACCTTCACATATGAACTCGTAGCCTACTTACATTAATAAACTTTTTAACGACGTAATAATGTGTCAGTAAATAATTGTTACCATGGGAGGATGTCTGCAAGCTTATAATAGCGTGGTTCTTAAGTCTAAGTGCAGGCAGATATTATAGAAATAATAAAATAAGAAAGCGGGACATAAACCTTCGACGGGTGGCAAGAGGTTCTTTTCTTCCGTGGTGGTGTGCTTCATTTGTGATTTGTCGAAGTGTTCCACTCCTTCCAGCAAGTTCTGGTGAGCTTTCTCCGCAGCGACGACTGGGTTAAGCAAAATCGTGCACGGCAAAATAAATAATAAGCAACACAGGTTAAACTCAATCCAAGAAGTGCTAATTATAAGTAAATCGCTAATTAGAACTCAAAAGAAAAAACCTATCGTGTCATTGAACTTGTAAAACAGCTAACATTTACTAATTAAGTTTGGTACTTAATTGCTTATTTTGCAGATTAGGCAATAACTTTTGTATAATAGTGCTATTAGCGTTGGTATTGCGTGTTATGGCTTGTACAACAATCGTTCAGCTCATGCAGTACAGAATGTATTTCTAAATACCGTCTTTGTCAGGAAGCGGGTTCTTTTCTTGGGTCTCCGTGTGCTTCAGTTGGGTGGCATCAAACTTCTCAATTCCGTCAAAAAGCGACTTTTGAGTCTTTTCTGTTGCTACATCTGTCAAACATAATCGTAATTAGTAAATGATTCATCTTATAAGGTCAGTTTAGTTAACCAAAGGCTTGTTGTAAGTTGGCTGGCATGCCGTATCTCAGGATTATGCTAAAGCCTATTTTTAGTTCCACAGATCCAAAAAAACAAATTAGTCGTTAATATCGTTCATGATTAACTGAATTAACCTATATTAAATCACCAAGCCATTGAACTCCAAACTGTAAATTAGACATATAAAATCGGGCGCCACAAAGCGTACAATAAAATCGACTGTGTCAGTGTAGTGATTTTATGTAGCTCGTAAAACTTGGTTACATGTTAGTTTAACAACTCCACCCAGGATACCTAGGGCGTTCGGTAGAACTATCTTTTCTACGGTGTCTGTCCTCCGGAGAGAGGAAGTCTGAAATTGCTCAACACCTTGTAGTAAGGCTTGTTGTTGTTTTTCTTTGGCTACGTCTAAAAAGAAAAGTTAATCTCAGTTGTTAACTGCTTGTCTTGATTCCTCATTAGTTATGTTCGCAATTATAAAGCGATCCTCGTTTGCAGCAGTGGAATAATTGTGAGAAATAGAAACAGACCTTCGGCTGATGGCAGGACGATTTTCTCGTTGGTGTCGACGTCCCGCAGACAGCTAGTGTTAAAGCCTTCCAGCTGGCTCTTCAGGTCGGTTGCCACCTTGGGCAGGTCCTTGAGGGAGGGGGAGTCACCGACGGAGCAGGCCATTTTTTATATAGTTCTGAAAATAAATTGAAACTAACGTAAGCTATGCCACTTTTGCAGTCAATTTATAGTATAAATTTTATACCAATTCTTAGCTTCACTTTTAATAATAAAATTATTATTTTTAATTATATGTATGTTATTACTTTATATCTATGATGATTTTACTAATCGTTTACGGGCAATATTAGTGCACGTTGATCCTAATTTATCGGATTTTCCACTGAACTCCATAAATTTCTCTTTGTTCCATTCACACACGATTGTTTTGAAGTTGTGACTAATAAATCAATGACGTGTCCCATCGTGTGTTAGTCAAGGCGACTAATCGACCGTAAACCTCCATTTGACCCAACCCAAATGTGTTTTAAGAATTTCTTCATTAACATAAGTGCCTAAAGATGTAGATATCTAATCATTTTAAAACTTTTAGCTTTATGCTGAAGATATTTGTTTTATACTTCTACAGGGTCTGTCGTAATGAATGGATAACCCGTTACCTACAGTTGATCCGGATGTGAGGTTATAAGAAAATGGTGTTTTCTTGCCAGGGTTGTCAACCATAAGAAAATGGCGTAGACTTTTAAACTTTTCTATAAATTTCGCTATTTTTTCCATTTATTCCGCTGCCATTTCTTCAAATTTTGATGTATTTGTATAATTCTTTTAGTATTATACTGCTGAAGACGTGTTTTATGTAATTTAAATACAATTTTAGGTGTTATTCACGTTGAACATTATCAAAATACTCATTTTAAGAAAAATATTTCCAATTTTTTTTCTTTATGTCAACTTTTGATCATCTCCTGTGGAAAAAAAAAAGTATGACGTTATAGCTGCCCATGATCTCAATAAATTGTCTAGTATGTGTAGATTCTAAAAAGGTATAACGATGTTTACTTTACAAGCAACATTAAGTTACAGGAGCGAGAACACTAATCAAGGTCGGAATTTTTATTTTTCATGTTATGTTATAAATGGTTGTAAAACTTCGTCATAATGATTTTATTCTATCAAGATACTTTGCACAAACACTATCGGGCCACTAATAGGATATTCAGAAGAAAACCCGGTTGTTTTTGAGAAAAAATTAACATTACTTCACGATAATAATGTAATGAAAATGTACAAATGAAAATTGTTGTGCTCTAATAGTTACATGCGACAAACATGTTGCGACAAGTTTATTCGAAATTAAAACGGATTTTAAAAATCGAACAAGACCGACAAACAAAATTACAAAGAAAAGGGTACTCATCACATCAGTGTGATTTTGACCATCGCATGTCCTTTTGTTCACATTGGCCCCGATTCTGAAAACACTCTCTAAACTAAACTAAAACTATCGCTGTCACTTACACATCAATAAGACAGAGACAGGTAATCATTTTAGTCCTGTCAAACTAAAATGTACGTGCAATATGACACGGCGAAGGCAATTTTAGGCTAGTCCTCAGCGCATTTCGTTCAATTTCACAATGATGTGGACTAAATTTAGTGAGACCAATGTACCTGTCTTGTTCTAATACGAAGCATGAGAAAGTAACAGCGATATTTTTAATTTAGTTTTAGAGAGTGTTTTGAGAATCAATTCGTCAATTTGTTACTGCTTTCTAATATTTGACTATGATTTTCCTTGTGATTTGGACTTGATAACGTGGTGATACTGATGACTTTGCTCACATTTACGGACATTGTGTTGTGCTATCGATTGAACTTGTTGTTTTGGAAAAGTTTTTGTGTAGTTTGTGTATCATGCCGCAACAGTATACGCCGGCCGAATACGCGAACATGCATTACATTTACGGTGTATGTAATGGCAGCACCAATAGAGCTTCTAGTGTTTATCGTGTAAGATATCCAAATGTGCGACATCCTGATTACCGTGTGTTCATTAAAGTGCACAATGCATTTATGGAAGGACGATTTCCTTCTAATTTTTTCCACTTTTCTTTGTAATGCGGTCTTAGTTCGATTTTTTAAATCCGTTTCAATTTCGAATAAACTTGTCGCAACATGTTTGTCGCATGTAACTATTAGAGCACAACAATTTTCATTTGTACATTTTCATTCCATTATTATCGTAAAGTAATGTTATTTTTTTCCCAAAAACAACCGGGTTTTCTTCTGAATATCCTATTAGTGGCCCGATAGTGTTTGTGCAAAGTATCTTGATAGAATAAAATCATTATGACGAAGTTTTACAACCATTTATAACATAACATGAAAAATAAAAATTTCGCCCTTGATTAGTGTTCTCGCTCCTGTAACTTAATGTTGCTTGTAAAGTACACATCGTTATACTTTTTTAGAATCTACACATACTAGACAATTTATTGAGATCATGGGCAGCTATAACGTCATACTTTTTTTTTCCACAGGAGATGATCAAAAGTTGACATAAAGAAAAAAAATTGGAAATATTTTTCTTAAAATGAGTATTTTGATAATGTTCAACGTGAATAACACCTAAAATTGTATTTAAATTACATAATACACGTCTTCAGCAGTATAATACTAAAAGAATTATACAAATACATCAAAATTTGAAGAAATGGCAGCGGAATAAATGGAAAAAATAGCGAAATTTATAGAAAAGTTTAAAAGTCTACGCCATTTTCTTATGGTTGACAACCCTGGCAAGAAAACACCATTTTCTTATAGCCTCACATCCGGATCAACTGTAGGTAACGGGTTATCCATTCATTACGACAGACCCTGGGCGTAACGGTGAAATATGCACCAGGGCAATGTCGTGCGGCGTTCCACAGGGGTCTGTTCTTGGGCCGACCCTGTGGAACGTCGGTTACGACTGGGTGCTGAGAGGCGCTCTTCTCACGGGTCTAAGCATCACTTGCTATGCTGACGACACTCTCGTCATGGCCCGTGGAAAGACATTCCGGGACGCTTCTCGTCTAGCCACTGCGGGTGTGGCAATGACCGTGAACAGAGTTAAGATGCTGGGTCTTGAGGTGGCCCTACCAAAATCGGAGGCCATCTGCTTTCATGGCCCTCGTGCCGGACCGCCCCCAGACGCCAGCATCATAGTAGCAGGTGTCCGCATCAAGGTTGAGCCTCAGATAAAATATCTGGGACTGGTCCTTGACGCGCGTTGGACATTTAATGCCCACTTTGAACGCCTGTCGCCCCGTCTATTGAAAGCAGCCGCTGCGCTAAGCAGACTGCTCCCAAACATCGGGGGTCCAAACACCGAATGTCGTCGCCTCTATATAGCGGTGGTAAGATCTATGGCCCTGTATGGTGCTCCAATCTGGTTCGAAGCTTTGACGCCTGGGAGCGCCATGCAGCTGCGCCGGCCACAACGCGCAATGGCTATAAGGATCTGTCGCGGCTATCGCACAGTTTCCTTTGAGGCGGCGTGCGTTCTAGCGGGAACATTACCGTGGGACCTAGAGGCGGAAATCAGCGCCGCCACTTACGAATTTCGGCACGACCTGATCGAACGGGAAGAGCGAGCCCCACCGCTCATTGTAGAAAGGTGGAAACGACAAGCCCGCAAGGAGATGGAACTCAAATGGATAGAGAGGTTGGAAACACCATCTGCCGGCCTCCGAACCATCGAGGCTATCCAACCCGTCCTCCTTGCGTGGCTAAATAGACGACACGGGAAGTTAACATTCCGAACGACGCAGGTGCTCTCTGGACACGGGTGCTTCGGAGAGTACCTGCATCGAGTAGCTCGGAGGGAGCAAACTCCGGTTTGCCACCATTGTCTTTGTGACATTGACACGGCGCAACACACCCTCGCTCAATGTCCCGCCTGGGAAGTTGAGCGCCGCACTCTATCAGCGGAAATTGGAAATGATTTGTCTCTCCCTGCTGTCGTTGATGCGATGGTGGGCGGAGAAAGATCTTGGCAGGCGGTAGTTTCTTTTAGTGAGACAGTCATGTCTCAAAAAGAAACGGCGGAAAGGGAGCGTGAGCTTGATCCTGCAGCTAACGCGATCCGCCGCAAGAGATATAGGGGAAGGAACCATCAACAGAACATTCCCCTATAACAGAGACTTGGGTCGGCAGACTAGGGGAGTCGGCCTCCCATACAACAAGAAGTCTCAAAGAAGGCGCGCGTAGTGTTCGCTGCGCGCTTTCATTAGTAGTTCGGGGTAGAAACTTGACCATCTAAGTTTCCCCCCATAAAGAAGAGCGCCCGCCCAAGATCTGGTGGGCCAGCGTCGACTGGGCTGATGTGTGTGTATGCGTAAGCGATCCCGCAGTCCAGTAACTCAAACGACGCCTTCGTAGAACACCGCTGAGTTTTAGTGGGTATACCCCTGGTCGGCAGTCCTAGCCGCCAGGAGCAGCGCCCTTTTTAGGGCGCCGGGAGTCCCACACACGCCCTTCCATTTCCCCAAATGGAAGGGTATGGTGCGTAAAGCATTTCTCAGCGAAAAAAAAAAAAAAAAAAAAAAAAAAAAAAAAAAAAAAAAAAAAGACGTATCCATTCATACTTTTCACATTAGCAGTATTGAAAAACATCTTTTGTCGAGCTAATTCAGCCTAATTGAAGTCCAAAGACAATCGAATGATTTTTAAACCACATCGGGCAAAGCCATCACCTTCACGTTCGGAATATAAAATCACAACCCATTGTTATTTCTAGACAAGTAAACTAATGTGCATCCGGTAGCAAGGGAAACACAAAACAACCTTTTGTTCAAAGGATGAAGCGTAGACGGCTAACGAAGTTACTGCCAACTAACAAAACAACTAACTTTGTGGTAGCAACTGTACATTTTTTCTTCTCTTAGCAAGTTTTTGTTGCGTTGAAAACAAGTTTATAAGTACTTAAAGTCAGTGAAAGAAATTATTATACATGTTTCCCAAATTCATATAAAAACTAATAAATCGGTTATTTTATTTAGTTTACTTTTCCTGAACTACGTAATAAATATATACTGACAAAGGAAAAAATGCTATCAATACGATTGGTATTCGAGTTCGATGAATAGGCACGCCAACAATAAAACATGTCTAATCAATCGTTGAATTTGTTATTGTGTTGTTTGTTATCAAGTTCAAAAAAACTTTGTGCTCTATACATTGTTTTTTCCTTTGCATATTGTAATCATCACATAAGTAAAGATGACTGAAAACATATTAAAGTTAAGGTATAGAGGTAGTATTATTATTTCGTGAGTCTAAGTTCACAACAACAAAAAATACAACAAAAAAAATACGCCAATACTGTAGAGTAAATATTTGCGATAGGCGATGACTCATCCTTAATAAATTTTATATCACAACAAGTTCATCCGTATATCTACAATTCGTCGACAACAAATATAATATATCTTATAGATTTCTTTTAAAATAAAAGTTAATTGATATAAAATCAGACCAACATAAATATCTTTGTAAGCAGGTCACACGATTTTTATCTACTCTATAAACTTTAACCAAAGTGAACAAATTCTTGTTATTGTAGATAACTCTACTGAGTACGGTTGTGAAATAGTGCTACAGCAATCCTTTATATGGACTTCAGGACAAGACCACTTTTATGGGCGTTTAAATTCTTAATTTGTGGCGTGGTAAAAATGGCGGCTCACGCACGCGCACCATATGGACGGTGAAATTACCACAACGCCTGCCTGTAAGTATAAATACGCAGTTTTAGTCACTGAACAAACGTTACTTTAGTGTTATAACTTCAACCTTTTGTTTGATACGATAAATATTTAAATATCGCTGTTTATAGATTAACTTCCATTTGACACTCGCGGTTTGCTAATCGAAACAACGGTTTCCTTCCTGTGATATTTCCGTAACGTCTTGTATCTACGAAGGCACAATATAATAAAAGTCATTTTAGTTTGTATTGTAGTTCCTTATAACCCTTTAAAGATCTAAAATTTTGTTTGGTTGCACCAAGAATATTGGCTTAATCGGCTCAATCAATGTATTAAAGATAAGTATTACCAATTAAATATTTGCTCAAACTGATAAAGTCTTGGAGTACCTAACTTTAAAATATATTTTTTCTTCATAGGTATGTAACTTACTCATCAATAAAGGTTTGTTATCAGTTTAGTAGTTTGCACTTGGGATTATGGTCATGTATACATTCGACAATATATTTAGTTTAAATATTAACATTACTTTTGTACTGTGGTTCCGACTGTACTTTGTGGGGTTACCAACATCCAGATAGCCATAACAGCATTAGTTCATTCTATACGAGAATTGTGGGTATTCACCGAGTATTCAAATGACTTTGAACAATCCGTATGAATTACATTCCAACATAGTAATTAATCTGTATTGTCAATCCAAGCCACACACACAACCACAGCTGACCCGGCCTTGTGGTTAAAATTAGATCAATCCTTTACTGCATTTTGAGATCGTGCGTGGCATCTGTATAAAGCCTGGCTAACCTTGTTTAGAACATCTATAAAAGGAATACGTCACTTATCTCTTAAAGAGCAGTTTTACCATCTTTGGTCTTCAATCAATGTTATTGATTGTGATGTGAATAGCGACGCAAATTGTGCCTTATTGGACTCTAACAACGAAAACCGTGACCCGTGAGAAAAGGTTGAAATATAAAATGGCGACCTACTCATTCATTCTTTCATTCATTAACAAACCCCGTTCCATTACATCGTGAGTGAAAAGTCTTTACCTATTAAAAAGAAGAAAATCTTTTGTTAGGTAGATCTTTGTTAAAATATGTTTTTACTCTTTTAATTAAGCAGGCAGCAGAGGGACAAAGACGAATAATTTAATAAAAGTTCACTAAATGGGCTCGACCCGGGTCATTCCGTTTAACAGCCCGGTAGGATATATCCTATACATACCGCTGTGTTGTCAAAATGGTGTTTATGACCACCTTTCCGAGTTTTTCAGGATAAATTTATTTTGCTTGAGACACTCTGTCTGTATTATTTTCATTTTTCTTTAAATTCAAGTTATAGTATATGAAAATGACAAAATAATGTCGTCTTATATAAGGTAGGGAGGTACTAATTACCGGAATACTTAACATATCTACTTAGTACATCTAACTGATTGAACAAAGAATTTTATCGACCGCGTTAACATTCCAAACCCGTAAATGTGTTGTTGAATCATCAGCGGATGTGTGGTGCCTCATACTAACTCTATACAAAACAGAAGAACCACATTATACACTCGACAAAAAGATAAACACCAAACTGCAACTGTAAACAAAAATGTCTACTTCTAACTAATATTGCCTTGCCGCCGCCGCCCACCCCATCCTCGGCGTCTATTTCCGTTTATGATCATTTTACCCTTGAACTTGAACTGCTGTGTACCTATCGAACGACCCCGAGACGTCCTTGCTGCTCGGACGAATACGCTATTTTTTTATTTATAAGTAAAATTGCTACTCTAAGACAATTTCAGTATGGCATATATCGGCGTGTGCACGCATTCCAGAGAAATTTAAATTCGGTACCGAATTCGCAGCGTAATGTCATCGACCTCGTACGGCGGCGGTAGAACGTAACCGTGCGGCGAATGCAAGATACCTAACTCACTTCGCTTCAAATTTTATGGAGCGTCAAGTGGAATGAAATCAAGCAATTATAAGATTGCTTTGAAAGCATCACGCATGGCCGCTGGCGCTGACATCGTCTTACTAGCACGTCAATTCTTCGTTTAAAAAATATTGTACATTCTATTTTTTAACTGCATAAAAATAGATATCACTAATTAACTACCTACATACATGTATTAAAAGTTTAACAACCTGTATTTGCATTCATAATAATGCAAAAAATGCATAATTCATAGGTTTGGACTGAATCTGAACTGTGCGCCCTCTATGTAGAACAAAAATTTGTTAATTTAAAAATTGACGAAGCAATTAAGCTTATTTAAATTAGTGCTTGTCTTATTCAGGGATATATCTCATCTATCTATTCACAAATTTCATCCAAATCCACGTGATTGAGTAACAAACATCCCAACTTTCTCATTTATAATGTTATAAGATTATAGGATGCCTAACTGTATAATATAACACAGACCACCTATTCATTTGCAGATATAATAAATTAAGTAGAGTTATAGTTGTATTATTATTATCATTACGACTACATATATAGGTATATAGGAACCACATGTCCACTTCCCCTCGCGATAGGTATTGATTTTCACCAACGCCCTATCCCGTTGTAGCCTTCCTAGAGCTTTAGTCCGCCTAAAATTCTGAGGGGTGCATTATTAAGGTTTATTGATTTTACGAACTCAGCTCGCTTTTTTGTACGTCTGGCAGGTTTAAAATAAAAATGAAACTTATAAGCTAATTTATGAATGTGTTACTCCTGCATGTTAGTACAACAGTCTAACTTTTTTTTATTATTTTTAATTCTAACTGCATTGTCATAATAGTACCGAACCCTATCTTGAAGTGCAATTATGATGGAATCCATTGTATCGGTAGGGCTCACCGCCTGTAGCTAATCGATTGATGTCTCCTGCCTCTCATTCTAGACTGTCTGGGTCTGATCCGTCTCTTTCTAACATAAATGTCCAGGACTAACTGCACATGTGTAAAGGTATTAGGATTATTTTATACCTACTTCCTACATGAACTAATGTTTGCTAACACGAATTTGTTTTTTTGATGCCTGCAAAACGACTGTGAAATAGGAATTCTTATTCATTGGGCATGTATTAGTCAAACATCAGTCTTTTAAGTTATAACTTTTATTTGCAGCTAATAAAAACAAACATTACCTTCATATCCCCGACTCAATTATTAATAACAGACTGAAAATTTCTAATCTTCACGTAGGTATTCTGTTTTCTAGCCTTAACCGACAGCTTTCATCGTTTCACATAATGTTGTTGTGTGTTGGATGTTTAAGCCGCGTACCAAACACATTAATGGATGACGGTTCTTTGACCAATAATTACAATTTCGTCGGCGTTGTTGGCGCCATCACGCGAAAGCGGGGAAAGCGAGCTGCATGATGCGACATACCTACGTAGGTACGATATGCAAACCGGTTTAATCCGAGTGTTTTATTAACATATTTTACGTATATGTCATAATTCAGCGGATAAGTTCATTGAGAAAATGGAATGTAGATGTGTTAAACCCTTATTCTTTCAGTTGGTCAAGGTATCCCAGTTGAGTTGACGACCATGAGTCATTCTTAGCTGGGTCACGAGAAGCTACCGAAACTTGTTGGCAAGCAAGATGACGAATTATATTACAGTTTGTAAGGATATGGAAATAACTTCATCTTTTTTACCGTAAATCTGAAATCTTAAGGCAATGAGGTGCAAAAACTTATTAATTAAGTGTAAGAAAGTATTCAAATCATAACGGCTAAGTATTGAGCGCGTCTTGTCATGAGTATTTGTCCGGTATATTAAAATGAGTTAGTCAACCTTCTATTTATAGCGAGTGGCGACTGATACTAAACTTTGAGTTCGTTAACATTTACCTCTGGATAATCCATTGGTGTGAATCCTTCTTAAAACAGCTCAATTAAAATCATTTGTTTAACATATAGGTTACTTATTGAACAAAATGCTAATTAATTAACACAAAGTCGGCAAATTACAATTAATTTATTCACAGGAACGTTACTTTTAGAATTATAACGTCGTTAATTTCTTGATGAATAACAATAAACAGTTAGCTTTAAACCGTTATCTCTAGATTTCATCTCCCTCCTTATTAACTCCCCCTTCCGAGTTCACCCTCTAAACAAAGTATTTGCGAACATTAATGTCAACTGAAAGTGTCACGAACGAACAACACAAAAAAACATGTCATTCCTTCGTTTGAATAAATCATTGTCTTCACAGTTACGTTCTATTGCCAAAACTTTTTTATTAATTTTGCATATTGCGCTAATAAACAAAGTGAATGTACTTATGAAGGTATCAATATACCAAATAGTTCTAATTCCGCAAAAATGAATAAACTTCAAGTTAAGTACCCAAAATTCAGGTCAGAGCACACGTCTTAAAAGAATAAAATAAAAGTCAGCAACTAACCGCGGCAGATGTTAACTTACGAAAGTAGTTTCTACACAATGAGTTCACGATAACTGCCTGTTACATACATAAAATTAACACCATGATCTCATAATGTCACTACTGTTCGTTTTATTGGAATCAAAATACTTTGATATACTGCGGGTATAAACTTCAACAATGAGTCAGTCCGATAAATCGATCCGCACTTGTTCATTACAATGCCGTGCCGGTACTTTATAATGCCGCCGGCTTATTTTCTAAACACACTTTCCAACAACGTAGTTACTAATATACGTCTACTACTGATTGTTCCCGGTTAAATATAATTAATTAACTTACCAAGCTAAGTTAGCAGGAAGAAACGTAATACGTGCACCTCGGTCCAACGACAAAACACGACTAACGAACGAATGGGAAGGCAACCGATGGTAATACAAGTCAAAATCGAATGCAGCGCGCGGGTGAACGAAACGCGAGGGTGGCGGCCGCTGCGTACGGTACTTGCAAATGAAATAATAATACCGTCTTGTGTGCGCGAGTCTGATGATTCACGACTCGATGGGCGTTATATAGAAAACTAACTGACGTGATTAGCTTCTCTACCTTTGAAACAAAGTAAAATAACGTTCAGCAGTTGATTTGTAAACATTACATTAGATTAAAGAAACTATGACTCAGCAATTATTGACTAGACTAGGAAAGTAAGAAGATACAGTCGACTGGTTTGCTGTGCTTAGGCATGTACATACACCGCAAATATGCAAATAGATAAAAACATAATTCTTTAATTTTCCACCTATGTTCAATATACATACTCCGAAAAATCGATGAGTTACTTACATAGATACTTAATACAAATTGTAAACAAATATTGACAAAATATCCGATTTAGCATCGTGGGCTCCCCTACTAATAAAATCAATGTAAACAAGTGCAGATTAGGGATGTTACGGATATTGAATTTCGGTTTCGGTTTCGGATACGGATATTGGTTTTTTTTATATCGGTTTCGGTTTCGGATACGGATATGTAATTATTTCGGATTATCCGGTAGTTTCGGATAGTTTCGGTTACGGATATTAGATTCTATGAATTTCAAAATTAATACAAAAAAAATAGATCATAAAATGGTTTTATTTATATAGAGGAGGACGATGGGTGAGAACGATGACGTCATAAACACAGTTACATTGAGCTCAGAGAGAGAACCAACACTTTGATCACAGTTCTGTAAGCGGTTTACGGAACGAAGCCACAACAACTAACTACCACTAAAACTTGTCGTAACGTGTTTCATTTAGATTTTTTGATTCCGCCACTATCCGAAATTATCCGAAACATTTGTTTCGGTTTCGGTTACGGATACGGATATTTTTTTATTTCGGATATCCGGTAGTTTCGGTTACGGATATGGATATCCTTAACATCCCTAGTGCAGATGGACGACGTCTTGGGCGCAGCAGTATGGTTACCGGACTGTGAAAAGCTGAGTATTGAGTATTGAGGTTCTTGCCGAGTGTGTGTACCTAGTACCTCTGTGAGTACCTCTTTTTTTTTTTTTTTTTTTTTCGACGGAAAAATCCTTTATGGATACCCAGGGAGATAACAGGGGCTTGCCCCCTGGGTTATGTCGGAGTCGCGCAGCAGAAGGCTGACATACCGACTAAAAAACCGTCGTTGCCCATCATTCCAGTATGGGGCGTGACCAAGGGAGCTTGTCGCATTCTTCTTGGTTCACGCCACTTGGTGTCCTTGCGAACTCGGCAGGTGTTATGCACGGGCTTACTCGCCCTTCGGCGTCAGGGGGTGGTGATAAACACCGGACCGTGGAGCCCCCTCCACGGCCTTCACCCCTTATAAGGTTGGCGACAGTTGCCTATAAAGGCGCCTTTGCCTCCCTGTTCTCCTCCGGCGGGAAGGTTCCGCAAGGGGGTCATCCTCGCGTGCCCTTTCCGCTGCCTCTTTGAGCCTGATGACTTGCTCACAGTATGAGGCGACAGTTGTCCAAGCCGTTTCACTGCAGACCATCTTGGACATGATAGCCCGCAGAGACAGGTCACCTCCTATATCCTGCACGAGGATCTCCCGCTGCTGCGACCATGCCGGGCAAGATTCCAGCATGTGCTGCGCGGTGTCTTCATCGGCACCACATTCATGGCACCTCGCATCAACCTCCCGGCGCACGACGCGGAACAGGTATTCGCCGAAGCAACCGTGTCCGGTCAGCACCTGACAAAGCCGGAAGGTGAGCGCACCATGTTGCCTTTTCAGCCACTCCGGAAAGATGGGACGGAGGGCATCAATAGTCCACACACCTGCTGTTGGACTATCAAGGCGTCTAAGCCAATTTCGAAGGGTGGTCCTTTCAGCTCTTGTACGCCAGCGCTGAACTAGCTCTGGCGTTGGACGTACTCCTTCGCGTCTAACCATTGCGCTGCGACGGTAAATATCCGCCAGCGCTTTGGCTGCGAGTTCCCAAGGTGGGGTGCAGTGCAGGCAAGGGCACAAGCGGCTTCTCCAGACACCGTCCGGTAGCCACGAATTACCCGTATAGCCATTCCCCTCTGTGCCCTACGTAACGCAGCTGCATTAAGAGACACCAGATCGTCAGCCCAAACAGGAGCCCCGTACAGTGCCATAGACCGAACGACAGTCGTATAAAGTCGTCGGCACGAGGCACTGGGGCCACCTATATTGGGAAGTAAACGGCTTAATGCCGCCGCTGTCACTAATAATTTCGGCACCAGCTGCCGGAAATGCTCGACGAAACTCCAGCGAGCATCGAGCGTCAAGCCGAGATAGCGCATGTGCGTTTTAACGTCAATGCGCACCCCATTCACGATGAGATGCGCGTCAGGTGGTAGTCGTTGACGGGGCCCGTAGAAGAGAAGAGCCTCCGTCTTATGGAGAGCGACCGTCAAACCCAGTCTTTCGATACGGCCGACTGTGAGTTCGGTGCCAATAGTGGCCAGTCGAGCCGCATCGTTGTAGTCAGCTCCCGCTGCCAGTATTAGGGTGTCGTCTGCATAGCATACGACTCTGAGGCCCGTCAGAAGGGCGCCACGCAGGACCCAATTATATCCGATGTTCCACAGGAGTGGGCCTAAGACCGACCCCTGTGGAACTCCGCACATCATCATTTTCTCAACCCGGGAGCCATTGCGGTTGTTGCAAATGACTCGCCTGTCCCGCAAATAATTGGCGATGATCTGCCGTAAGTAGTTTGGCACCCGATGAAATCGGAGCGCCTCGTCAATACAAGTATAGGGTAGGGTGTTAAAGGCATTTGCAATGTCTAGTGACACTGCCATAACAACCCTACCCCTAGTTGTGGCCTCTTCCGTGAATGATTTGACGGCTACAATCGCGTCTACCGTAGAACGGCACGCCCTGAAACCGTATTGGCATTCAGCGAGATTTGGCCCCGCTGCGTCTAAATGCTGGACGATGCGGTTTGCAAGGATACGCTCTAAGAGCTTTCCGCTCTCGTCCAGCAACACGATGGGACGATAAGCCGATGGGATGTTTGCCGGCTTACCCGGCTTCTGCAAAAGAACCAATCTGCCAGTTTTCCAGGTGTTCGGAAAACGCCCTGACCTCAAAGCCAGATCAAAGATGGCCCTAAGTCGATCCTCGAGGATATTAAGGATCAGGGCTAATACCCGTCCAGGGATGCCATCCGGGCCCGGTGCAGTAGCTTTGCCCCTGAGCCGATTAATGGCAATCGCCATTTCGCCGTCCGATATGGCAGGGATATCATCGTCTCCTTCTGGCTGTGAGTGTGGCAGCATGATGGGTGCTTGATGTTCGGCACAGTCCGGGAAAAGCGTCGAAATGACGTGGACTAACAAATTCGGTTCCATGGTGTCCGCAACTGGGGCCCTTGGCCACAAAGTTTATTACGAACAGCACGATAAGGTCTCCCCCAAGGGTCTGCGTCCAGTGCTTGTAGCCACAGCTCCCGAGAAGCCTCCTTCGCCTTAACAATTGCTACACGGAATGCATGTAAGGCTTCTTTGTACGAATCATGGAGGAGAGCTTCCTCCACGGGGTCTCGTCCGTTGCGTCTACCTCGGTATCTCGTGAGAGACCTACGCCGAACTACGCACACGCGGCGCATTTCAGCTAGATCCTCCGACCACCAATGTACCTGTCTTTTAGGTGGCCGATTGCGAGTCCGGGGCATAGACGCATCGCAGATGCGCGTCAAGGATGCCGAAAAGCTGCAAGCAGCTGCATCCGGATCTTCATCTAGAGTGGAGGATTGAGTAAATGCATCCTCCAGGAGAGTTGCCTCCTCGAAAAGCTCTCGGTTCAATTTTTTGTGTGACAACCGAGGAAACGGTTGGCCACGAGACACGTCCAACGTGGCACCGCCGGACCACGATAACTTAAAGGTTATGTAGCGGTGATCCGACAGTGTCAGGCTTTCGACGTGTACCTTCCATTCAGAAATGTGCGAAGAAGCCACAGGGGTAGCGAACGTAACATCCACTATGGACGACCCCTGCGGTCTCACGCAAGTGAACTCCGATCCGCGATTCAGAACGACCAGGGGCCCGATTCCGTAACTTTTTTAACGATGCAACACGGTCGATATCGACCAATACGTGTGACGTTTTTGCAATTTTCGTATTCTGTAACACGCCCACACGCTGCATCGAGCCACACGTTCATTTTCTTATTTTGGTATTCTGTAAGTACAATTTAATGTCATTTTTTCCCAAAGACTAATAAAACCTATAGACGTACAACATTTGTTTTCAACAAACATAGAAACAAAAATACCTTCAAGCGGTCGAGTAGCCATTTTGGTTTTTAGATGCCTTATTTTTTGGGTAATTTTATTATTTTTGCAATCACTGGTTTTATAAAATATCCCTTTTATTGTAAAATATGCTAATAATATTGATTACCAGTATGAGCAAGTATGTAGTATTTTGGGTATTTTTTTTTTTCGGTCTACCGAATCCTTAGTAAAGCTGAAGTTGTAAATTTTAAGGCGGCTAATCTATACTAATATTATAAAGCTGAAGAGTTTGTTTGTTTGTTTGTTTGTTTGTTTGTTTGAACGCTCTAATCTCAGAAACTACTGGTTTGATTTTAAAAATTCTTTTTGTGTTGAATAGACCATTTATCGAGGCAGGCTTTAGGCTATATAACATCACGTTGCAACTATAAAGAGCGAAGAAATAATGGAAAATGTGAAAAAAACGGGGAAAATTATTCATCCTTGAGAGCTTCCGTTGCGTGCGCTGCCAAAAACGGTTCTAGATACCAAAAATATAAGTATGAAAGAATTAAGGGAACTTTTTACCGCGGGAAAACTTTGCATTCCCACGGGAAACCGACTTCTACGCGAACGGAGTCGCGCGCGGCCCCTAGTTTAAATATAAGTAGGTAACCATTATTTTAGCGATGCTAAAAACTGCTAGGGATTTTTCTCATAAATTAAATTATGCATATATTTATAGTTAGGTATGCTATGTGTAGACACATGAGGGTTCTTAAGTTATTGGTCTCAACCTTTTATTTATCTTCTATCTCTTTTTACCATAATGGTAACGTGCGTGTGGTTCAAATCGGTTGGCGTCCTTCTAGGGCTGTGCTTTCCTTTTAACCAGTCATTAGTGATGTAACCTCTTTTAACTAACAAATCTCGTCAATCATTCATCAATATTTTGCAACATACCACCAACAGGCTTAGGAAATAACTATTTTTGTTAATTAAAGTCAGTGTGAGGTGTTCATAATTTTTAGATTATCATTTACCTTAAGACAATGTTATTATAAATAATTTTATTAATAAATTGACAATGTCAATGACTTAGAGGAATAATTAAATCTAAATGACATGAGGTAGACAAAAAGTAGAATGGTTTTTAACATTTTTGACAAGCACTGACAAGTTGTTTATAAACAAACAAATTTTGAACCCAAATCAATATAGTTACATTTTATAAAATTAGGAACATATTTTCTGTTTCTATGAAGTAATTAGTAATGCCTTTATTTAATAAACATCTCCATTTATTCACAGGCAGTGAGTGGTCCTCAAATAGAAAATCAATTTTGGGTAAAATTTATTTTCAAAGTATGAGATGAAATAAATTCAACAGGGTGTGTTTAGTAAATGAATTGTAATAACCTATTTATGATGTTTCTGTATGTTTTTACCCAACCAAAGTTGTATTAAAAGTTACACCTTTACTTTGACACCAATAAAATACAATTGCAAAGCTATGATTTATTAAACGAACCACTACCAAGAGTTAGGTAGGTACTTACGTAGTGTATTTTATAACATTTTTATTATTTCATTAATTATCATTAAATAAATCTCCAGAATACCATACAAACAATGTAGTTTTAAAGTTAGCGCAGTACGCGTTACAGAATAGCCTAAAGGAAAACGATACGAGCTGATTTGCAGAAGAATCGAGAATCGAACACGGGACCTGCCTCACAACAATCACGCTGCGCAACAGAGGTCGTCGCAAAAGCTTTTGCAACTTACTGTACTCGTACCTACATATTAACGAAATTTGTGGAAGAGTAGGTTTTTCAAAAAAAGGAGATATTGTCTTTCCCTAGATGCATAGGTTTTGCCTCCGATATCCTACTAATATTATAAACGTGAAAGTTTGTGAGAATGTATAGATGTATGGATCTATGGATGGATGTTTGTTACTCTTTCACGTAAAAACTACTGGATGGATTTTGATGAAACTTTACAGAAATATAGGTTATACATCTGAATAACATATGGGGTACTTTTTACCGCGGGAAAACTACTCATTCCCACGGGAAACGAGTCGCGGGCAGCCACTAGTAGGTGCCATAAAATCGGTAGCTTTGAAGTGGTAGGCACAAAAAAATATATTTGTACCTATTGTTAAACTTAAAACACTTACAAATAGGTAGGTTTTACATATTTAAGGTAAATTTAATCAATTATCTAGCTTTAACTCGCTAATAACTCCGAAGTATGTATATTGTTTGTTGCACAAGTCGTATTTTTAATATATTTTTGTGTTTTTGAAGTAATTTCTATTTCAATTACGATTTTTTGTAAAACCAAAAACTTACGTAGTCAAACATACAAAATTATAGACAATAACAATAGAAAATAATAAGTGCTTTGCCGTTTAGAAATAATAGGCGCCAACATCTTTCTATTCAAAAAGTATATTTATTAAACAATTCAACATTAGAAAGTACAAATTATTAAGTAAGTAAGTAATTTATAGTAATAATCAATCAAATAATTATAAAATATTGCTAAATTATCAAAAACGTTCGAGTAACAAGTGGCCGAAGAGTAACTGTTGTAAATCGCACCACACGCACGTCAAAAATGACGTCACATTGTCCCAAAAGTTTAGAGAATACCTATTTTTACCGGACAAGTTGTGACGCCCAGTCGTGTGGGCTTATAGAATACCAAATTTAAGAACATAGATATTGAACAACGCGTAACATGAGTGAATGGGTTGCGTCGCTGTCATGTCATGTAGTGTCACCCATTTCTGTAGGTTTGTTAGCAAACAAAGATAAATATTGCATTTAAAGGCTAAAGTCAGAAAAAAATACTGAAATAAAGTATAACGTGATAAGTGTGACTGGGAGAAGCTCTATTTTGAGCTGCCGAAACTTTATGCCCATAAGAGAAGTCATCGCCTCGCTAAACTAAATTGCGTGTAGTAACGAGGCTTTTACCAAGTTCTTGGTTCGTTTTGGAAAGAAATGATTACAGTTAAAGGTAAATATCAATTTAAAATATTCAATATTATCTATTTCAATAAGAAAACCTCGATATTCATAATAAACGATGTGCTTAGATTGCAATTGGTTCTAAACAGAAACTTTTCCCAATTTGGAATTTCATTGGATGTATGTATGTACCTACGTATGGGTACATACATACATCCACATAAAAAATATTCAGTAGGTACCTAAGTAACATTGTACCTAATATACTTAATTATGTTATCATAAATATTTTTTTTAGGTAAGCTACTGGTTCAGTGGCTTCAATGGTAAGAGGAAATGTCCTCAGCAATCTGCTGGTGGAAACAACTAAGGTGTGACGTCGTATTAGCTCGACGCCCGCTTCATGAAGTTGAACGTTCACGCCAAAGCAAAAGCAGGAAAATAACTTGATTAAAAATATATCTTTTATTATACTATTTTTGTATAAATTAATACAATATATATTTTTCAAACCTATAAACCTAATTACCATTTATTTTGCATGGTGTGTAATCATAGGATATTACAATTTTAAGATAAGCTTTGTCATGGTATTATTAGATTGTGTCTATAGTCACCAACGCACACAACGATCAAAAGACTGCTTGCCACAGGATATTCGTAACACCACGGTCTTGCTACGCTATTTTCCCGTTAGCTTGAAAAATATATAGGTAATACCTAGTCCTTAAGGCAAATCATGATGGGAACCTAACCATTCCTTTTTTTTTTTTTATTGAATAACTATTTGAGACCAACAAAATAAACGTGTCTAAAACACGGAAGAAATCAGAATATAATACCACAAGCGTTCACCCATCCTAGGACTGTCCGCGGCCGACGTCGCTTAACTTCAACAATAGACTCGAACCTTAGGATTACAACGAGTTATCGAATTATTACATTTCAAAGTCAGGCTCAAGGTTTAAAGGCAGAGCAGACGAAACATTATTTTAAATAATATTTAATCAAAGCGCTTAAAAAAGTATATCCATTTATATTCAAAAAACTTTTAATACAGATTTAAAATAAAATTGTACAAAAGTATTATATTTTTTTCTTAATATTGATGAATTATTGACGAGATATTGATATTGAGAAATAATGAATGGTTGAATGAACTATCAATCTAAGCGAAGCGCCTTATGGAGTTGCTTGCAAGCCACACGTACGACACGCGTGGCTTACAGAATACCTACAAATTGTCCTCACAGGACCCACTGGCATGCCACACGCACGTTACCACACGAAACGTTAAAAATAACAGAATCAGGCCCCAGGCCCATCATCGACAACCAGTCATCAACAATTGGCCCTCGGGTATTTGTGACAGGGGAACCCCAAGCCGATGACTTGGCGTTAAGGTCCCCCAGCACCAAGGTGTTGCTAGATGCTGCACGGTGAATCGCGGCTCCGACCTCACTAATATAGATTTCAAATTCGTCTGTTGGGCGATTTGGAGAGAAGTAACAACCGACCAGAACTAGGTCTCCCCATCTCACCACCACAAATCCATGGCCCCGCTCCAAGATGGTCAGGAGCGGAGACCGAGACGACGGCGACCGTATAACGGCCACTAGATCATCAATGTCGCTACAGTAGTTAGTGTTATCTGGTGGACAAAAATAAGGTTCAGCCAGAACGGCTAAATCCACAGACCACTCAGCCATAGTTTGCAGGACTAAGTCCTGCGCCCTACTGGCGTGGTTTAGGTTGCTCTGCAGTATTTTGTGAGCGACTTGGGCCATTAAAGTTCCATGATCTCGTTACCGGCTATTCCCTCAATGGAGGGATTTGACGGACCAGGCCGTATAGAGGCCTGGATCCGTGCAGTCGGCTTTCGTCTCGGGGGCATAGGGGCCTTGCAGCTCTTACCCCGGATGATATGATTAGCTGGCCTCTTCAGATTGTGACAAATGGCACAATGAGGCGCAGCCGTGCATGTCCTTGCCTGATGTCCAGGCTTACCGCAACGAAAGCAAAGTTCGCTACGGTCAGTATCTGCGGTACACATTCGACTGGTGTGACCCACGTCGAAGCATCGGTAGCAGGTCATCGCTCGTGGCTCTTGCGCATAGACCCGCGCAGAGCTCCAGCCAACAAGCAGACGACGATCTTGGACCAGTGTTTTAACCGAGCCGACTGGACACTTGATGATAGTAGTGCCCAAACCGTCCGATCCTCTTCGGATATCACTCACAGTGACGTCGGTGATATCACATCCCGTGCGTTTTGCTACGGCCTCTGACAACTCTTCTTCCTCTATAGAATCATCCAGACCCGACACACGGATCTCTGCCCGCTTTGTGGGCCTGGAGACTCTAACCTTTTCAGTTATTCCGGCTTCGGTGAAAACACCCTTAAGCCGATCGGCAAGGAGGTCTGCCTTGATCTTATTGTCCTCCGCTGAGCCGGCTTCAAACACCTCTAGGATGCGTGCCCCTGTAGCCGCTTCTTTGATTCTAAACGGCTTCATGTTCAGTTCGTTTAGGTCAAGAGCCGCTCTCGCCTTTTTGATGATCTCGGAGTACGAAAGACCGTTCTTTTGTGCCTCCGGATCAATCGTAAGAACTGCGGCAGCCGTTTTAGGCTCCCGCAGCTTACGCCGTCTCCTTTTTTTATTCTTCTTCTTGGAAGAAGCTGTCGGAACATTTTGTGGCATTTGCTTCCCCTTCTTCTTCCTCCGCACAACCTTTGTCCAGCCACCTCCGTTTGGTTCGGACGTGGAGGTTGAAGGTTGTGGATTAACCGGGCGTGCTGCTACAGCAGCTGGTGTTTGGGTCGTCGGTACCTTTTCTTTAGTTTTCTTCCCCTTCCCCTTGCCTTTCCCTTGCGCTGGAATAGCTGCAATAGGGGGGGCAGTAGTTTTTTGGGGAACCTTCTTGGGCTTGGAAGCTTTTTGGGCCATTGTCGGTAATGCCGGGAAGTCATCACTATCCGCCGCCAAAGGGGGGCGGTGACGCTTTGCCGGCAACAGTCTGTTATCGACCTCAAGACTCTCGAATCTAGCCTTGATGATGTTGTCGATCGAGGTCAACGCCGATTTGGTCCAGGCTTCGAAGTACGGCGGGATGGAAGACTCCGCCTGTCCTGGGACAGACGAAGGCGCCGGTGACTTTCGGACCTCGTTGCGAAGCTCTTGCATCTCCTTACGGAGTTCGGCGATTTCGCTTTGCAGCCGCCGGTTGTCAACAAGGAGCTTCGCATTCTCATCTGTTGCTGTTTTTTGTAGCAGCAACTTGGTGGAGTCAGCTATGGATTTCGTGACAGCCTTCAGGGCTCTTTTGTATGAGCGCTTAAGGTTGCCCGAATTCTCAACCACCATCGTAATGGTCTCGAGCTCGCCAAATATGACGTCACCCACTTGTGCCGCCAATGGACCCTCGTCAGTAATGGGGGGACCAGCCGCCAGATTTTGTGCCAAGCGTGAGCGCAAATTCTGTCGCTCATGCAGGTGGTCAGCTATCTCTTCTTCTGCTCGTAAGCGAAGTTCCTCTTGTTTTGCCTCATTGAGGCGTCGCTTGGCATCTGCCAGGCCAACATACTGGCCAGTGGTTGGTGGTCTACCACGGCCGCGCCTTGATGATGTTATTTTGGCGCTCAACTTTGGTTCCAAATCGGTGTCGTCATCGCTAGTCTCTAGCACTCGTTTCCTGGTCCACTGGGACCGTGTATATTTGTTACCGGGGCTAGAACCCACGGTGTTCATGGAGGCTGCGGAATCCGAGCCTGTCGCGTCCAGGTTTGTCATCGCCGAATTGGCGGGAAAGTCAACTCCAGGAGTCATGCGTGAAGGCACGACGATCGCCTCGCCTGAGGCAGACGCGCCCGAAGGCACGGAACAGTGGCTGCCCTCCCCAGATACTGAAGGGCTGCCTGCCGCCACCGAAGCAGCGACAGGGAGGGATTCTCCAACCGCGGAGCGATTGGTACCCTCCTGGGGTAGTCGTTTTGTTGGCACACTATTCATGATTTTTTTGATGGGGGGATCGCCCCCAGACACCCTAACGACAGTATCCACTGCCATTCAGACCCTCGCCGGGCGTCAAAACTTGGCCTTGGGATTTTTATTGTGGTTTACTCCACTCGGCTCGGACAAATGCCCCGACAGCCCCCGGTCCCCGAAAGGATAACGGTATTCTAGGGTTTTTATAGTGGTTTGCCATCCACGCAGCCCGGGCAAAGCCCCGCCGGCCCCCGGTCCCCGTAGGGATTACGGTGTGCTAGGGATTCTTTTTTATAGTGGTTCACCATCCACGCAGCCCGGGCAAATGCCCCGACGGCCCCCGGTCCTCAGAGTGAGGATTACGGTGTGCTAGGGATTCTTTTTTATAGTGGTTCACCATCCACGCAGCCCGGGCAAATGCCCCGACGGCCCCCGGTCCCCGTAGGGATTACGGTGTGCTAGGGATTCTTTTTATAGTGGTTCTGTGAGTACCTCTAACCCAAGTGCTTGCTAAGGGACCTGGAGATTTATTTATTTTATTATGATTAAATTAAGTACCTACTTGCTCTTTCTTTAATTTCCAAAAGATATTTATTTTACAATAAAACACCATCTTTATCGATTTAAGAGTATAAGAGCGTTTGCAAAGGAATTAGTATGATAATAGATAATTTAGATATTTACCTGCATTTTATGGCGAAGCATTCAAATCAACATATTATTTGGCACAACTTTTAGCATTGGTTCTAGGGTCAAAATCGGTTCAAACGTTTGTGCATAAAAGCATAACAAACAGAATAATAAATAAATGGCCGATCCTAATATTCCTGCCATAGTTAAAACCTTAGTAACAAGGCGTCAAAGGTGAAAAAGTTATTAGTTTGTTAGTTCGTAAACTATGTAATTAAAATTTTCATATTCCCTGACATACATGTCGTCACGCCTGTCTCTAATTGGGGTAGGCAGAGACTATGGATCGCCATATATTTCGGTCCAGACATACTTCTTGCGCTTCTTTCACACACATCAACATTCATACATGCTCGTCGATTACGGGTACTTTTGATTTGGCCCTTTTGCCAATTTGGTCCCTGAAAGTATTTGTAGTAGTATTTGTACTCGACGTTTCGCTCAGATCAGTCTTACTATAAAATTTACTTACACAACAGTATCTACTTAGCCTCAATGATAACTTGCGAATTCCAGCGACAATCCCTCCAGCCCTTCAGCGCAGTAAATGCTAGCCCTTCGTAAGGATTTGAATTATTGTGCTATAGACGTCATAACGCAGCCGACTTATGCCCGTTTGCACCAAACTTAAGAACATCCTAAGTCTTTGCCTAACTTGTTTAAGGGCTGATTTTTCAATAGTCAGTTAAGCCTTCAGATAGGACTTATTCTATGGATAGCAAGATTGTGAATTTTTCAATTAGCGGATAAGCTCTAACAGAAGGTTAAACTCGATAACTGGCGGATAAACTTAGCTGCCTCTTTTTGCCTCAGTTAAGCAGTTATCTAACAGATTATTTGACGTTTCTGTCATCATGCGTATGTAAATATAGGATAATTTATTTGTGTTTTGCTTATTTTTTGTAAAACCATGGATATTTTACTTTATTTGAAGACAATAATGTATAGTTATCAAAACGGGACAAAAATATATATCACAAGAGGTTTAATTTTGAATATCTGTGCAGTAAGCTATTGTTGACATCACAGATGCATACATTTCTAGATGGAGTAATACGTTTGATGTGTGCGTGTCACAAATAACACACTGCTAAAGATACGCTATATCAAAATGAGGATTTTTTGAGAATTATATTAAAATACTAAGTAGTTATTAAGACATACAATAACATAAAGTATCTCTGAGTATATGAAATACCAAATCGATTTTTTAAAAAAGCATCAAAAATATTCTTAGCAATCAATATAATAAGATAGAAATACTTTCTTAAAGTTTACAGACACATGTTAAAATATATTGTATTTGTAACTTTTATTTGTATTTTTTTTCGGTGGGCTCCATCTAGTTTTCGGTATATCTATGTATTATCGTTGACGGCAAGTCTTGATGTCATACCTAAATTTTTTGTCAATTGGGACACCCGCTGTCAATGCGTTGAAAGTTTACAGTCCTTTTCTAACAACTGTAAAATATATAAGAATGTCTCTTTCTTGCACAAATATCATTAGGATAGCTAGCAGGGGGTTATCTGACCATTGAAAAATTGAAACTTTATTATTCGTCTCAGTTAAAGCTATCTGGCTGTTCGATATCTGGCGTTTTAACTATCTATTGAAAAATCGGCCCTAAGCAACTCCTAACGAAAAATTGGTTTGCACTAACCTTAGGTCATTCCTAAACTCACTTAGGCATTTCCTAACTTTAGGAGCCCGTTTATGACATGCCTAAGGAGTTAAGAAACGCCTAAGTTTTTTTTTTCGTAAAACATTGACATATCTGTCAATAAATGTTTGTTTTGAGCTGGTTTTGAGGTTATGCCGAGTAGTTTCTGTCTGTTGTGTTGAGAACTGTTGTGTAATTTGTAATTTGAGGAGTTTAATAATAAGTGCTGTAGTGCTTTTTGCATCATGACAGAGGAAGTAGGTATTAGATGTCCTTGATTTTTAGAAGAAGTGGACTTTCATAATAATCAGCATCATGATCAGCATGCCTCGTAAGATCACGACCACATCCTTCTGAAAATTACGACGACGTGGACTTTGAAAATATACCGGATATGCAAAAGCACGGTTTTGTGGGTTTTGGATCAAACTGCTGAATAGCTTTCTGCATCCTGCATAACATTTATGTAGATTTGAATGATGATATGCCCGCTGCTCCAGAAGAATTGTGTGAAGAGTCTCCCAACTATTGGATTCAGGCTGGTCATATTGAAAACGAAATTACTAACATTGGGATACTACCAAATGCCTTAGATGGGAGAAGTCTGTTTTACTGTGCACAATACTGTTTTACTGTGTAAATAAATAAATTATCTTTATTTAAAAATATTAACCTGAAGCTGTTTTTAATAAAATTTCCAATATGGTTTTTATATTTTTCTTTTCCATTTTTATAATATGCAAATGCATTTTGTGCCTTTTGTTGATTTATAAGGGACTTTTTTCTTGCTCTACCCTTATTCTCATTGCTGCAAGTCTATTTGCTGGTTTAGGCTTAGTTTTGATTCTAATTATTTCATTTGTAATACCTAATTCCCCTTTAAAGTCTATAACTTTTCAGTAAAATTTTCTTCATCTGCCTCACATTTCTAAAAAAAACATTTAAAACCATAGGCAATCAATGTTTCATTCGTTCAATCATTCACTTTGCTAGGCAATGCCTAATTTAAGACACGGTTACGACCGGGCTGTTGGTGCAAACCGTTTGTTAAGATAGGTTGAACCTAAGCTTAGGTGTTTCCTAACTAAGACAAGCCTAAGTTGAGGTTGGTGCAAACGGGCATTAGCCTCGTAGACGTAAACACTGAGATTAATAATGTTTGGTAATTTAGGATAGATTGATAATGCATATTAAGTAGGTATGACAATGTGTGTGGATACTACTGAAAGAATCTGAAAATACCAAAGTAATACCTATCACTGACTCTGATAAGTGAAGTGGCCCCTTATGTTCCTTTCTAAAATAAAATTTAAAAATCAGAGTAATGACTTTTCGGACACCTTGTTTTTTTTTATTAAAATTTAAAACCCACAACTCGGCCAAGGTGTCCGAGTTTTTTGTGTCCGAAAAGTCAATGACTCAAAAATCTATTCTGTCTAAGGATAAAACTGTTACAATGAAACCACAATGTTCCTGGAACAGAAAAAATCTTTTATTAATATCTTCCATACTCTTTTTTTCCATGAATCGATTTCTTTTTTTCGATTCCACATATTTTTTTAAACCAAAACCATGTTATAATGAATGATCAGCATTTTTTACAAGTTACAACTATATCTATACACATTATTAAAACAATTAGGAATCTTCAGTTTTTACATAGAACTCTACGAATTAATAAGCTAATATTTAAATTTTGAAATAAAAGTATCTTTTATAACAATCAATATAAACCTCTGAGCGGTAGGGACAAGGTGGGCTCGATATGTAGTCGAATCATAATAACTAATGTATTCATTGCGGGATCACTAATAAGAATAATAAGCAATGAGATAATATAATGATTATTAACCTAACAACGGCATGAATAATATAAGCGTATGAGAAGACAAGAGGACACAAAATTATATCGTTTTTTTTCATATTAAGAAACAAAATCCGCGGATACCACATTTTAAAGTTATGCACAAAGTTTGAAGATATTCAACGCATTTTGGATAGCGGTTGATTGCATTTATTTTTATCTTACAAACAAGAAATTAATGATTTATTAAAAATATTGCCTCGGCAATGTAGATAGATTGAAGAAAACATTAGTGTTAATGATTTCAGTGGTTCCGGTAGCTAAACCCGGCTTTTATTATCTTAATTATTGCGTCTAACAAAAATAACTGTTACAAATTAAACTCAACTAAACTCCGTTTCATGTCTAACACAGTGGCAAGGCGACTACCAAATATTTAGGTGTTAAATTGTGTTTGAAAAACACATGCCTTCTTCACCAACTGTGATAAACAACTAAACTAATAATTATAAACTAACATTTAGCCGTCACGATATTACTAAAGTAGTGTTTCTCCTAACCTAACTGTAGCTTTAAAAATATATATATTATTCCTCTTTTTATCGGTGGAAAATCATTTAAATACACAATTATGTACAACATTACGAATCTAATTCACGCGGGTTTACCTAAATCTAATTTACCACAGCACCGATTAAGATTTTATTTGTTGTCTAAAATCATTGTTAGCAATTCCGGTATCCTATTTAGCGGATTTCTTAAAACAAATTCACGTTTCCGCAGAGCAAGTAAAGCTCCTCGTGATTCACAAATTCTACATTAAATATTGTCAAAAAAGGCGGAAGTTTTAAAACTACAAATTTTACCGCGCCTTGTCAATTGGATCGAAATAGTTTGTGTAAATCAACATTTGTACATATACCTACGATAGGTAACTATCTAACAGTTTGGATTTACAAGCTTAATTTTGACATTATCAAATTCAAAGTCAATTTAATACCTCTATCAGTCGGATAGAATTTATCGGACTATTGAAAAAACCAGTCCTTCCTAAATTGACAAATTTTGACCCCACTGACATGGCTTGGTAAAATTCGTATTTTCCAAGTGACCGCCTCTTTTGTCAATATATAATGTCAAAATTGAGATCACGAACAACCGTACTTGCACTGCCGTCCCGTACCGTGGTGTTAAAACTACATGACAACGGCTTTTAGAACGTTACTAACTTTACAATTGCACACTGGACACCGTTTGGCCGTGGTCCACACTTTGACCGCGCATTTATAACAACAGCAAATATGCGCTATCCGACCGTGGACGAACACCCCCGACTTGGGTTCCGCACAGCACACTATACAAAGGTCGTCTTTCGGATCGAGTTTGACAGGTGTCATTTTGACATTTGCGTCGATAGTGAGCGCGGGGTCGCTGATAGTTTTGACAAGCGGCGTGATCTCGACCTCGGCGCTTTTCGACTGTCGCGTGCGTTTTGGCGAGTGTTCAGAGTCGGAGTCGCTCTGCAGGGGTCCCAGCGACTCGGCGCGTCGTCGCTTCAATGGTTTGTTGAGCATGAGGCCGGGCGCCGGGCCTGGCGGCGCGAGGTCCTGGCTGGCGAGGTCCTGGCTGGCGGCGGCCGAGCCCAGCCCGGAGTCCTGCGAGAGGCTGCGCGGCACGGAGCACCCCGCGGGGGCTTCCTTGCGTCTCTGTTTGCGCTTCGGTCTTGGTGGGAAGAAATTTTTACGTACCTAGAATTTTGCATGACTTTTAGTATGGGCAATTTGGTCTGGTGGTGGTTTTCTGAAATCATGTCGAAAATAGGTTAATCATATTTTGCTTTTAAAACGATGTTACTTTTACACGGCTAACTAAACTAACCACGAAATGCGTTATAACATTTCTGAACACCAAAATATCATTCTACTAATATTATAAATGTGAAAGTTTGTGAGGATGTATGGATGGATGGATGTTTGTTACTCTTTCACGTAAAAACTACTGGACAGATTTTGATGAAACTTTAAAGTAATATAGCTTATACATCAGATTAACATATAGGGTACTTTTTACCGCGGGAAAACTTCGCATTTCCACGGGAAACCGACTTCTCCGCGAACGGAGTCGCAGTAATTTTATAATTGTCTTTCTTAAGTTTTAATGCGTAAAGTAATCTATAGATTACTTTACGAAGAACCGAGTCAACGACAATATAAATAAAATAGGTATCGTAAAATGTATTACTTTCTAGCCAGGAAAGTTGGCTAAATTAGAACTATTTTGAAATAAACATTTCTTTTTGCTAGGGGTTTTGTTAAAACACTCTTTTAATAATTGTTATCCGTCATCCAGAAGAATAACTTCCGCTGTATACCACCTTGTGCTCTAGTTGTCCTGTCTGGTAATATGCCAAGAGTTTGTAACCATCCTTTTGATTGAACCTTGCTTCGAATACTGTGATCACGATTATTGTCAGTGCTACAAATCTTATCTTAAGCTACAATTTGTTTTATCGCAAACTTGAAATAAATTCAGATTTTACTTTAATTTTAAATGTTAAACTGCAACGACACACCAACTACTTAACATCACTTCATTCACCATTCATTCAACAATGCCATGACAGTAACTCGTTCCGTTACATTAGCCCATTGAAATGTTACATTTTTTAGGCCTTATCTTGCGTTTTTTAGAGGACGCAATTTTTTTTGAAGTTCAAGTTTGAGGTGAAAAGCCATTTCAACCCCTATTTTCAAGATGGCGGCCGTGGGACAAGGGTGGCGACCCCACAACTTGGTTTTAGCTTTACGCTGACCCCCCCCTACACTTACATAACGCAACCCCAAATGTAACAATGGACTACATCCACATGGGGACTCACCTTGAAGCACCTCTCGCAGTATCTATACAGCGGGTTGTTGTTCTGGTTGCGGCACTGCGCGCATTTCCAGTAGTCGTACAGGTCCAGCTCCGAGTCGGAGTCGCTGGAGGTGGCCTCGCCGTCCGCCAGCTGCGGCGAGCCGTCCGACTTCACCGACACGGCGATCACGCGCGTCGAGATTATCTCGTTCTGGAATATATTAATAATAAATCTCCAGACTAACACACCAATTATGTGGCCCTAAAGTAAGTTGCAGTAAGCACTTGTGTTATAGGTACCACATAATAGACTAGGGGAGAACCTAGTTACACCCAGACACGAGCCAATATCGAAAAACCATTTTTACGAAATTGGCCCGACCCGGGGATAGAACCCGGAACCGGAGCTTAGCAGTCCGGTATATACCGCTGCACCACAGAGTTCGTCAAACAAACGTTAAATTTAGGTATACTCTTAACAATACTTCTAGGCAAGTGGATTCGGTCGATGGTTAAGTGAAATAAATGGACAACCGTAAAGTGCTTTGCTTGTTAAGATCGATAGTCTTCTATTACAGAGAACAGGATACATTTTTCTCAACGTTAACAAAGATGGATTATGGCGAATTAGTAATAAATCTTCGTATTTTAATCTACCTAATTCGTTAATTCTGTGCATAGTCGCCATTTCTGTATGTTTTTATGTATAAGCTAAATCAAAAAACACGCAAGGGATTATAGAAGGTTTTAATATAGGCAATTTAGAAAGAATTGCACGTCTTTTTTCAAATTTCAAACAGTAAATTTTGTAATCGTAGAAGTAAAACATTGCACACGCCACATTCCTATAAACACTGTACTCACGTCGCTGTCAGTCGAGGCGGCCAGCGGCGCGTCGTCATCGTCGTCGGTGACCGGCTCGAGCTCGGCGGCCGACGCGCACCACTCCGTGTCCGACGTGTCGCACACCACATCTACAACGCAACGCGCTCAGAACGAGGCCACGCGGCGCACGCGAAAACATGGACAAGCTAGTCCGATATGCGATTTATTTATGTAGGGAAGATTTAGTTAAGCTAAGCTTTAAGTAGAAGGGGGTATTATTTTGGGTCGATGACATTTCGGACAAAAAAAACTCGGACACCTCGGCCAATGTATGAATTTTCAATTTTAATATTATTTTTTATCATACATTGGCCAAGGTGTCCGAGTTTTTTGTGTCCGAAATGACGTCGTCCCGTTATTTTACAAGTGTTTGTTTGTGAAACTTTTAGAATAACTCAAATAAGCTTAATTCTTTGTAAATGAAAATAAATCGCATAACTTATAGTGACTTGGCCCAAGTTTTCGCAGTGGGCCGCCGAGAAACACAAACTCGTCAAAAGTTTAATAAATGGATTTTGTTATTTTGTTTCTTTTCGTTTTTTTTCATCTTTTTTATTTTATGTTTCTTTTTTTTGTTTTCCCTTTTATCTCAGTTTACTTTTTATAATTATCAGTCTTTTTTCTTTACTATTTTTTGGTTTGATTAATTTGCTTTTTAATCTCCTCTTTTTGTTTCTTTTTTTTTCCTTATTTTATATTTTTTAATATTCTGCTTCCATATTTTTTTTCAATTTACCAGTCTTAAATCTAGCATGCCTCATCAATGCTCAAAACAAAACACAATGCTTAAATTCAACAAATATGTAGATAACTGTAATCTTACAAAATACTGCAAGACATAGGCTAATATTTCAAAAGTATGATACTATTTTAAATCTGGTGATTAGGACAATATTTTTAAAATGATATCATATCTTGACCTTGACAACAGAACACTTCAAAACTAAAACATTGTTAAAACAATTAACAAACTATTTTATCTTACAAACATATCCATCAACTAAGCTTAAAAAATCAATGCACTAAAAGTATTTTTAACAATTAAACTAAATAATCTGATGCCTCCAAGAAGGTGAAGATAAACTTCTTTTGATGAAATTGGATGAGCAGAACTGGGAACATCATGTGGTGACCTGAAGACCACATATCTGACAACACCATCAAGCTATGTTAATGAAATTATCAAGACAAAATTTTAAGGGTTTTAATTTCATATACTTTAGTGAAAATTCATAAATTTAAATACTTTAAAACTGGCAAAACCAACAATGAAAATATAATATAATCAAGTGGAAGACATTATATAAAAAACAGAAGGTAAAAATACAAAGAATACAATACAAATAAATATGTATCTAACTAGTTTTAAAGGCCTTTGTTGAGACAGTCTCTAAGTAATACAACTTAATAAAAGAATAATATTGAGACAAGTTATAAAATATTGAATGATATTTAGGTACCTATAAGTAGTAGGTATATTTCATCAAGACGTAAGAACATTCAACTCACTCATGTAAGCTTTGATAACAATGATAATGTGCCCATTATGCAGGATGAGACCATGCATGCATTCCTTATTCAAACATGCTGCAGGTCCTAACAAGTCTTGCAGATTACTTCAATGACTCAACCTAACAGTGACACACTAAATGTGGCTGTACAAAAACTGGCGACTCACTGGCAAGGACTTTATGACTCCAAACAAAAACAAATAAACACAACCAACATGGTAAGACATGAATAGAACAAATATTAAGACAGATAAAATAAAATACAAGTAATATAATACATGACATACCTATCAGATTACTTTAAACATGGAGGTGATGAAATATAAAAAATAAAAAAAGTGTTGCTACATACCAAACATGGTGTACTTATAAAAATAATAAATATGAGAAGTTCAAGAATAAAGATATATTATGTCAATGACTATAACTTAAACTGATAAAAATGTTCCAAATAGGTAATCAAATATAGAAATGAAAAACATTACCAACACAAATCATGCAAAAAATTAAAAACATGACAAGAAACTATGCATTAACTTGACGATATCATACCGGTCTCTTTGCCCTGGATGCTGAAAATAGTTTCTGTTGAACAGCGCCGGCTCCATGAATGCTCTGAAATACACAATAACAAATCTGATAGCACTTTCACAACTTGTTTAGTTAGTAGAGAAGGCAAAATTCTACAAAGATTCTCTTGTAAAAACGTTTTAGGAAAGTAGGTAAATAAACAAATAGTAAACTCAATAATTGATAAAATTTAAATGGGTATCTTTTAACAGGTTTAACAGTCTGTTTATATTTAAACCATTCTTATTCAATGGATCAGATTATCCATTCCAACACCTCCCGCCAAAGTAGTCTAGCTAAAGATCCATCAATGATTGTATGGCCTTCAACATTCCACAACTTACAACACCGCAACACAACCCATAGTATAGAGTAGTATACTACATACTATATCTACGTGCCTATATCTTACTTCACAAAAAAACACATGCTCGCTGCTACGTTTCAAGGAAGACTTTTTTAAAACTCACTATTTAACTAAATAACAAAACTGATCAACACATACCTGAAGAATACGATGCTGTCGTATTCATAATACGTTACACTATAATTTGAATCGAACTAGTCGATTTATAAATTATTTCCTTAGTATGGTTCTTGTGTACGTTGAATATATTTATGCGTTTGTTCGTTTGATTGGACTCGTTTCAACTCGCTGGCTGGAGTTGGTTGAAGGTTTTTTTTGAGGAAGGAATAGAAAATGAAAGATGGCAGAAATTTATATTCATTCGGGCAATCAAAAATGACATTAACATTTAATCCACCAATCGTTCCTCAAGGTTACATTAAAATAGCCAATGATCACAGTGGCTTAAGAATTTCGACCAATCAAAAAACACTTAATTCAAAATGGCCGTAATCTTAGAATTGCCAGCACTAAAATATATTTAATGTTTCCAATTTAAAATTTGTATTCCTAGAATGGTACTTTGAACTTTGTACATTTTCAAAACAACAAATGCAAAGCAAAGAATTCTGATCTACAAATAATGAGATTTAATATAATTTAATATTTAATAATGCTGTTACAAATTATGTTAAAATTAAGTTCTTGTTTAATTTCCAGAGACTACACTAAGAGACTACACCATTAGTTCACCAAGTTTAGCTGTAGCCGGTGTGGTATTAATTAACGTTGTTTTTGTGGGTTTAGGTCTACTTTAGTCACAAACAAAGCCTACAATCAAGTTTTTTATGATTTAAGTGTTTAACCATTTGGTTAAATCCGCCAAACTTTAACTTTTGCAAACTGAATAAACCTTGAATATTTACATATTATTTGGACACACCGAGACAAACTATCTAAAAACTTATTTTTGTCATTGGCAACTGTGTAATTAAATTTCCTTTTTCCGTGGCATGGTGTCGGCGTGAAGGTGAGTTTGTCCAAATATTAACTAATTTTCCAAGTTTCCATAGTATTTTACTATCTAATGTTAAATTTATCGACAAATCGGTCAGTTTTGTGTCGGTGTCATAAGTAATATCAATGTGGATTGTAAATTATTACTGAAACATTGATCGGCGTGGTCAAGAGTTTCAGACACGTGGAAGAGGTTCTCAGTGATTAGTTAGTGAACATACTTAGCATTTTTCAAGTGTTTTCTCCCATTTTTGCAATCCAGTAAAAAGTTTCCCACGTTAATTTTCTAAGAGAAGGCACCAGTCAAGAATCAGAAATCATTGAAGAGGTTATGTTTTGGGAAACAATAGAATCAGGCAATTGATACCTGTGTTTTGTTGTAGTAGCCGAATAATCATCCACAATGCCGCAGAACGAATATATTGAACGTCATCAAAAACTTTACGGTAGGAGACTTGACTATGAGGAAAGAAAACGTAAGAAGGAGGCCAGAGAGCCACACAAACGTGCTGAAAAGGCAAAGAAACTGCGCGGTATTAAAGCTAAGATCTTTAACAAGGAGCGCCGCAATGAAAAGATACAGATGAAAAAGAAAATCAAAGCACATGAAGAGAAAAATGTTAAGCAAAACACAGAAAAGGTTGCCGAAGGAGCACTTCCTGTATATCTACTTGACAGAGATGTGCAGTCCCGTGCTAAAGTACTGTCTAACATGATCAAACAGAAACGCAAAGAAAAAGCTGGTAAATGGGATGTACCTATACCTAAAGTTAGAGCACAAGCTGATGCTGAAGTATTTAAAGTTCTAAAATCTGGTAAATCAAAGAGAAAAGCATGGAAACGTATGGTGACTAAAGTCACATTTGTTGGTGAAAACTTCACTAGGAAACCTCCGAAGTTTGAGAGGTTCATTAGACCAATGGCCCTGAGGTTTAAGAAAGCTCACGTAACGCACCCTGAATTAAAAGCTACATTCTGTTTACCCATAATTGGGGTAAAGAAGAATCCAAGTTCTCAGATGTACACAAGTCTTGGAGTGATCACTAAGGGTACAGTCTTGGAAGTGAATATTTCTGAGCTGGGTCTAGTGACGCAAGCGGGCAAGGTTGTCTGGGGGAAGTATGCTCAGGTCACCAACAACCCTGAGAATGATGGATGCATTAATGCTGTATTGTTGGTGTAAATTAGATTTAATGTTTGTCAATAAACTTACCGTAAAGTTATGATGTTGTTTTATTACATGTTAATTTGTATTTGGAATGCTAAATCCATCTTTCAGTAGGTAGGGACCCAACCTCGAAAATAATCCCACAAAATATTCTGGTTATTATTTGTAACAGCCTCACTGAATAAACTTTTTTAATCCTTAGCAATGTCTAGCGTAATTTAACTCTGACTATATGTTGCACAATTTTGCTCAATAGGTAAAGATGCAGATTTTCGTCAAGACCCTTACGGGCAAGACCATCACCCTTGAGGTCGAGCCTTCTGATACCATCGAAAATGTGAAAGCCAAGATCCAAGATAAGGAGGGAATCCCTCCAGACCAGCAGAGGTTTGTACCATGAACTTGATTTTTATCTTTAATCGTAGATTGGTAGGTACTTCTCAGCACTTAAAACTTCTATTGTGTAGAACTGTAGATAGCTACCTACTTACTAAGATTTATTTTAAGAGGCGTTCCCACGGTGGTCAATTCTACGCATATAGTAACTAAGTTAGGTGTATACATATAAGATAAAATAGACTTTATTACATAGCCTACGTGAGAACACCTTTTTACGACAGTTCGGAAAATTACCCAGGTATTTTGTTTTTAATCAATAGCTCACTTCTACCTAATTGTAAAATAATCTTTTTACGGCATTCATGTAAAAGAAATAAATCTCGATACCTACCTGCTATAAAAAATCAGTCAACACCTTCTCCTGAAATCAGGTTGATCTTCGCCGGCAAGCAGCTGGAAGATGGCCGCACTCTCTCAGACTACAACATCCAGAAGGAGTCCACGCTCCACCTGGTGCTGCGCCTGCGTGGTGGCGCCAAGAAACGCAAGAAGAAGAATTACTCCACACCCAAGAAGATCAAGCACAAGAAGAAGAAGGTCAAGCTAGCAGTACTCAGATACTACAAGGTGAGTGAAGAAAGTTAGACTAGCGACCCACCCACGCTTCGCAATGGTGTAATTTTGGCCGACTTGCTCACGAAACATTTTTGGCTAACTTAAACATTTTTTTTCCGATTGTTCTTTATTTACAAATTTTAATGTAAAAAATACCTAAAGGATGGTGAAAACCGCATTTAAATACCTCAATTGATTTAGGAGGAGTTAGCAGACAAACATACACAATTAGCGACTTGGATTTTTTCTATGTAATGATAATGAAATGATGCTGCATTTCTGGGGTTTTGTACTGAATAGTCCCCTATCTCGCATTGGGTATTCCATTAAATGGAAAACTAATTAGCATTGTTTTCATGGGAATCATGCTTATTAATTTAGCTACTTACAAGATCTAGTATTCTACAATGTAGTAAGCGGCTACTAAAAAAGCTCGGTAATTTTGTTGCAACTAGTTACAGTAGAGATGTACCGACTAGTCATTCAGTTTTTAAGTCTGCTCCACTTTACTAATAGAGTTAATTCTAGAAGGTACCTACACAACGTTACGTAATTTATGTAGCTAATTGTTATTGTGAAGCATCACAATCGCTTTGTCAAAGATTGTGACGTAGGTAATTCTGCTGTGTTAGTAAAATGTCTGGTACAAATCATTTACTTGTATGAGTCAGATAGCAAGTTTCGACAAGTTTCAAACAAATTTGCGTGATTCACAGTACTTAGATAAATTAGTTAAGATACCCACTTTTTGTTGTAAAATACTCATTTATGACGCGATTTTACGATTTAGTTGGTCATTAAAATAAAACTATTCAAGGGCAAAACCAGTTGAGACTTGCGTTGGAATGCGTTGTTCCTTCCGTTTCGTAAGCGCTTCACAGAAAAGGGGGTTGCGTGTAAAACTAAAAAACATGAAGACTGGTTTTAACATGCCAGTACTTTTAAGCATCTACCTGCTACAAGTAGTTTGTAGGAACACCTACGCAGATAATAAATATTTCGAGAAGATTGGAATTTAACACGAATAGTTACTACAACGCTCGAAGCATGGAATGCATTACTCGGCTGCGCGTAAAAAGAATTCTCGTTCTTAGTTAATTAATTAACACGTAATTATAAAGGTCGCATAACCGCTTCGTTAAAGCTAGTAATCAAGCGTTAACGCAGCTTGATCTATTTTACCCATTGTTACCTACTACTGCTTCCGTATCCTCAAGTGTTCTATTCCCGTCAGGTCGACGAGAACGGCAAGATCCACCGTCTCCGCCGAGAGTGCACCGGCGAGCAATGCGGCGCGGGAGTGTTCATGGCCGTCATGGAGGACCGCCACTACTGCGGCAAATGCCATAGCACCATGGTCCTCAAGGATGACGACAAATAGACTATACCCACTACAATACACATAGGTTAAGGTCTAATCACTCAGACTGCTGTGTATGACGGATTTTTCAATAAATCTTGACACAGTGTCCGAGTATTTCGTTGGTTTGATTTTTTATTTACGCCCTTTTCAGGCGGTGAGTATTAAACAGTGATAAGTGTGGCTTTCAACATTTTAAATTCATATTATATTTACAAGATTCGACGATTTAGATTTTTGATAGCAAAATACACCTGCAAAATATCTTTTGGTAAGTAAATTTCCTGAAAGTAGACCTTCCTTAGATGTAGTGTAGACAATACACCTAGTTATTTTACTTGACATGTATGTCAATAAGAATGTTATGGTTTCCGAGTGAAGCAATTGGGACGTGTGGAGGTAAGTGATTTTTAATAAATAATTTTACAATAGATTGGTCTTTTGATTTACTATATTCCCTATATTCTAGGAACTAATGTCAATAATTAGAATCAAACTAGAATGTTTAGCGCTTACATTTTTCACACCGAAACCGCGTAGTATTGAAGTTTTTTTTATCCTATTAAATGAGTTAAGTTTGTAGTGAATAGATTTTAAAAAAAAAATCACAACCACACATTACTAATTAATCACACAAGTAATTTTACACAAAATACGTACAACTACTTTCTTGTTTTTAACATAACTCGTCAGATATCGCTGAAAAAAGCAAAGTAACGATTAGGAAGTTCGTAACATTCCGACTGGGATTCAGTTTATTAGGATATGGAAATCCTTTGGTAGGTATCCTATAATTTTCGACATTAGTTCCTAGAATTTTAACAAAATATGAATAAATAAGTACCTCTGATATCTTTGTAGTATACTTTCGATAGCTGTAGGTAGCTTAGCTTTTGAGAACCGTAGGCAAACACAACTTGGTATTTCAATAAAATAGTTTATTTCAAATACTGAGGACAGGATTGTCTAAATTACATTTTATGGAATTTGTGCAGTCGTCCGAATAAACAGGGGGAATTGTAGTTAATTTGTAATGCACACTAGACTAACTTATAATTCTTTGCTTTTGCCCTGCTTGCTAATAATTGTCAAGTGAGTTTTTTTTAAACAATTATTTGCAAGATGGGTCAAAAGCTATTAGAATCTACTTTCACTCTAACAACGAACAATATATCTCTAACTCGTATTTGATTTATCACAATTTGATAATAATAATTACATAATATTTAGGGGCAATTTATCGTACCATACAATTAGTGCACCTCCTTACAAATGATGTTGCACACTAAATTAAGTCGATGTACGAATAAAAAATAAATACATTATGTAATTGACACATTGAAATTGAATTTACAACTGAAAAAATATTAAAAATAAAAGCACCAAACCTTTATCGAAAGTTTCATTTGAAATTTCGTAAAAAGTGACTCATCGTAAACAATACTAATTTAAATACCATTCAACACTTATAATCCACGAATTCCAATATTCATTATTTCTACTTATGTACGCTAATAGTTTTATTTTATATAAATTTCGTTTGGAATATTTTACTTAGTTACTATTGCATATATTTTTAATTTGGCGGTGAAATGCAATATATTCCAAACTTTATATAAATTCTCTTTTTGGAATAATTCAATATTTATTTATAAGGACATAATATAAAAGCAATTAAATACACGCCGACGATGTTTGCCTCATACAAATTGATTTTGAACCAGTATGGGGCATTCATTTATATATACAGTATATTTTATGCATTGTGGCAGTATATATGTACAGATTATTATTACTTCATTACCACTCCCTTCATTATGATAAAACGCACGCATTAAAACAAAATAGGATATTAAAATTAAAACATCTACTTATCACAGTGGGAATCTGTGAGGTTTTCGACTAAATTGGGTAGAATATAATAGAAATATTGTGATATTTATAGTATTGAGATGCTAAAGCAATTGTGGCCTAGGAAAGAACTGGCGAAAACCTCTAGCAGACATTTATAAATAAATTTGGATACTAACAGTACCCTTGCATTGTTTGTAATGGGTTCTACATCATATTGCACAAATAGTTAACTTAGTCACTTGGGTAGGTTTCTACTGCCTACCATTCAACACTTTTATCACCCTTAATTTAAATATTTTACTCTGTATTTTTTTAAGTTTTCTTAAATTATGCTATAGAAATGCAATGTTATTGGCCCGCGCGAGCTCCCAATAAATAATTAGTCTAGTTGAGATGTTCAGAGCTCCGTGTGCTCTGTTTGTGATTCTGCTTGCTTTTCTAGCGCGGGCTTGATCATTTCTAGAAGTTTCGACAGCGCCTGTTCTGTCTGTAACACACCAAAACAACTTCTATTACTTAGAACTTTTTCGAAATGTAGTTGTAGCCCCTAAAATATCAACGGTTTTTCTAAGTATAATACTTTAATAGAAAATAGAGGATACTTGTTATTTCCTTTAAAGTTTTTTTACTAATTTTTTACTAAATCTTAATATAAAAACTATCAGCACAGTATTAGTACTTTTTGAGATTGAGACCTTGCCATTTGGTTCAAACGTCTGAACTGAGTGTTCTAGTTCTTGGGTTCTAATAGATTAAATTTAACTTTTACTAATTTTTGACTTAGTGTTATGAGTTTTTACTATTTTTTACTATTTTTTACTAAATATCTTCAAAATCTCACGTCTTTTACTAAACGTTGAAAAAAAGAACACTCAATGCAGATGCACATTTTTTTTTATCATATTTTAGTGGTGGGAATCGATCCCAGACGAAGCAAGTAATTTTTAGAAATTCTTTAAATGCTGAATTACTTAGTTTAAAAAATAAATTAAGTCTTCTATCAGCAAAATATCCTATCTACGATATTTAAGGTACTTTCCCTTGATGTACCGTAGTCTTGGGACGCCCTGTATAAAGATGAAATATTGTAATATACACGAAATAAGGTTTAAATGTTAGAAAGTCAATATCAATGGCAGAAATAAACATTGATACAATGATAGTTTGAAGACTAGCTCGTTTGGTATTGTCAATACTTGCTAGAAGTCGATCATTTCTAGAAGTCTACGTAGAATATGTGCCTGCGTATGTGTACCTGGTGCAGATGCCCCTGGCTGAGCGTGAGCGCGTGCCTCCAGGCGGCCAGCTGGTGCCGCTGGCGCCGCGAGTGCTGCTCCAGCAGCCGCGCCCACGAGCCGGGGTCCGCGCCCAGCGACATCCTGGGGCGGGCATACATACAACTACTAGCTTGTTGGGGGTCGAGAAATTACTTGATTTTAGAGACTGTGTAACTTAGATATAGTAAGGGCCGATTTTTCAATAGATAGTTAAAACGCCAGATATCGAACAGCCAGATAGCTTTAACTGAGACGAATAATAAAGTTTCACTTTTTCAATGGTCAGATAACCCTCTGCTAGCTATCCTAATGATATTTGTGCAAGAAAGAGACATTCTTATATATTTTACAGTTGTTAGAAAAGGACTGCAAACTTTCAACGCATTGACAGCGGGTGTCCCAATTGACAAAAAATTTGGTATGACATCAAGACTTGCCGTCAACGATAATACATAGATATACCGAAAACTAGATGGAGCCCACCGAAAAAAAATACAAATAAAAGTTACAAATACAATATATTTTAACATGTGTCTGTAAACTTTGAGAAAGTATTTCTATCTTATTATATTGATTGCTAAGAATATTTTTGATGCTTTTTTAAAAAATCGATTTGGTATTTCATACAATTCAGAGATACAATATGTTACTGTATGTCTTAATAACTACTTAGTATTTTAATATAATTCTCAAAAAATCCTCATTTTGATTTAGCGTATCTTTAGCAGTGTGTTATTTGTGACACGCACACATCAAACGTATTACTCCATCTAGAAATGTATACATCTGTGATGTCAACAATAGCTTATTGCACAGATATTCAAAATTAAACCTCTTGTGGTATATATTTTTGTCCCGTTTTGATAACTATACATTATTGTCTTCAAATAAAGTAAAATATCCATGGTTTTACAAAAAATTAGCAAAACACAAATAAATTATCCTATATTTACAAACGCATGATGACAGAAACGTCAAATAATCTGTTAGATAACTGCTTAACTGAGGCAAAAAGAGGCAGCTAAGTTTTTCAGTCAGTTATCGAGTTTAACCTTCTGTTAGAGCTTATCCGCTAATTGAAAAATTCACTATCTTGCTATCCATAGAATAAGTCCTATCTGAAGGCTTTAGGGCCCTTAGTAACTGAAAACGGCAGAATTAGCCGTTTTCTATTAGCTGTTACTTACAAAATATATAATATTTCGCACTGATATTTCAAATATATAATAAAGAACGTAAATGTGATGGGAGGACTGTTTTAAAAACACGATTGTAATAATTTTGCTCGATAGAAAAAAATCCTGAAGTCACCTCTAAAATTTCATATAAATGCACATTAAGACGGTGTTTTACAATTATAAGTCTTATAAAATCGCAAACTGATAGATTTTTACCTTTCCTATGTCGTGACTGTTTTAGATTTCTGAGAAATTGAACATTATATTAACTTTTTAATGATAAATGTGTTTCGAGGCCGTTGATTCTATAGGAACCGCGTTCCCCGACCCCCCCGCCTAAGGCGTAGAATCGTAGCGAAATCTGAATTTTCGCTGACCGCCTAACCCCCCTTAACTGACTATTGAAAAATCGGCCCTAAGTCTGCTATGAGAATAAACGTCAAAATGTACATTTTTCCATACAAATAATGGAAGGTTGACGTTTTTTGATAGTAGTTGGTGTCACTCAAAAGATACAGAATCACCCCGCAGAAGGCAAAGCTAGTGGTTGGTCTCGGTTGCCTTTAGAATTAGGTTGAAGAGTAGTATTGTGAGATGTTCGGGTGTTCAGCAATATTGGTGGATGATAGTAAATCCCAATTCTTCTTGGAGGCCTGTGCTCGACTAGTGAATAGTACGGGTTGTTATTGTTATTAACCTAGAAAGGATGTTCGTCACTTCAACGACATCATGCGTGTCCTTTACCAACCTATTCTGCAAGTCCTCGATATCATATCCGAAGTTCCTCTCCGCGTAATACAGCTTGTAGTAGAGGAAGGCGTTGAGCAGCAGTAGTAGCAGCAACAACCCGAGCAGCCAGCGCGGGGGCGCGCGCGGGGCGGGGGCGCGGGGCGGCAGCAGCGAGGGCGCGCGCGGGGGCGCCAGCGACGCGCACTCGGCGGATGAAGCTAACGGGGGAACGTTGGGTTAGTGCGTAGCTTACACGATAAGCAAAATCGCTAACAGATAGGGACTGGAATAAGGTCGTCGCGACGGCTAAAATGGTTTCTAAAAACTTTTCTGTTAGCTTTTGAAGGGTAGAGATAGAGGAGAGTAGCGATCGAAGAAATGTTCAACTTGTTTTTTAAGTTTACCCGCATTTCGACTAATATTTTTTTAAAAATATGTTTTGGCTTAAGTCTTTTACGTTAAGGTTGAAAATAATTTGTAACATTTAATGTCAAAGTGTGTGTAATTTGTATGCGAGCAGTTATAGACCTTACACTATGTATGAACTTTAGTAACCGACCGTACCATCATAGCTGTTACCGTCCAAAGTCCTACCACTAAAGAGGGAACACACCATGATGCCTCCTTCTTCTATATAACCCACTCACCATCCAGCTTTGGCGCTAGAGGGGTCATAATAGTGGTAGTCAGTCCCAATACATTATGTTTGACAACTTTAATTAGTGGTCCATGTACGTCCTGCATCCATCCATGTTACGACCCCCCTGGACCCGCCCCTGGTTCCTACAGGTCTTACCATGATGCCTCCTCCTCCGCCGGGGCCGCGGCGGCGCGGCGTCGCCCTCCGCCATCAGCCGGCTGCGGAGGATGCGCACGAACTCCTCCACGCCGCCCAGAGCGTTCTTCTCTAGGAAACCTGCACAACACACAATACATACATGTTATAAATAATGAGTTGTATAATTAATTATAAATAAATCTCCAGACTGACACACCAACTGTGTGGCCCTAAACTTGTACTATAGGTGCCACACAATGGACTAGGGGAGAACCTAGTTACACCCAGACACGAGCCAATATCGAAAAACCATTTTGACGAAATTGGCCCGACCCGGGGATAGAACCCGGAACCATCCGCTTAGCAGTCCGGTGCTCCACTGCACCTCAGAGGTCGTCAAATTTCACGTAATGAAGCAATGCTGTGATGAAGTAATGTCTGGGTTTAGGCACACTAGCGGTTTATGATGAGAAGATGAAGTTGAGTAACATTGACTTACGAATTGCTATTGAAACGTGACTCAACTTATCTTTCTTTACTCTCAATACAGAAAACAATAAAGAAATTAGTCAAAAATAAAGATGACTGACACTGACTACCTAGTAGCAAATAGATTTCCAATAAGTCGCAGATTACAAATCAAAAGAAGACACCTCTAAATGTAGAACTTAAAAACGTACATAAATAAAATCTATTTAAAATTATTTATCTATATTATAAATATGTCCTTAACATTTCTTGTTAAACTTCCTCAATCCTAAACAAATTCTCCCGTAATTACTAAAACTGAAATAACATCTCAGTTCAAACACTTCTAGCAATTCTCTACAGTCCAGGGGGCCTACCGCGTTGGCTAGAGACCCGCCATTGTTAACAATTTAGCCTATGAAAACAGTTGTCGAGTTCAAATCGACGCTAGTTACGCGGTAGAAGGGCAGTTACTTTCTTTACCCCGGCTTACTTACTCTTGACGACGGGCCACATGGGCTTCCTGTAGCTGACGACCCCGTCAAAGACTTCTAGCAACTCTCTACAGTGGACTCACTTTTAACGACGGGCCACATGGGCTTCCTATAGTTGACGACCCCGTCAAAGACTTCTAGCAACTCCCTACAGTGGACTCACTTTTAACGACGGGCCACATGGGCTTTCTATAGCTGACGACCCTGCAAAGACTTCTAGCAACTCCCTACAGTGGACTCACTTTTAACAACGGGCCACATAGGCTTCCTATAGCTGACGACCCCATGCAGCGCTAAACTTCTAGCAACAGTCTACGTACTTTTGACGACGGGCCTAGTAATTCTCTACATTGGCACTCACTCTTGACGACGGGCCACATGGGCTTCTTATAGCTGACGACGCCGTACAGCGCCAGCTCGGTGCGCGCGGCGGCCGCGCGGCGCAGGCAGTAGTGGATGTCCACGCTGAAGTAGTCCGCGTACGGGATGTTGGCGTTCTCGCCGCGCGACTCGATCGAGTACTGCACGCCCGGCTTCGAGCACTTGTTCATCACCTGGGGGGGATAGGTACGGAGGGTGATGTAGAGAATAGAGACAAACCGTAGACTAGTAAAATTAATACTTAGTTAACATATTTAGGGCTGATTTTTCAATAGTCAGATAAATGCTAACTGACTGATAAAAGGTATGTTTTCATTGTCACTTCATACATATGTCAAGTATTTATGTTCGACTTGCAACAAAAACATACTGATTTTCTGTCAGATAGAATTTGTCTGACTATTGAAAAAACTGGCCCTTAAACTAATATGCACAGAAATAACATTTTTTAAATTGTCTTCTTAGGTCTCCAACTCTACTTTAGGTGACCACTACCACAAACGCAAAGCTCAACTTAAACCTAACTGTTGAATTGATTCGATTATATTACAAAGATAAATCGATAGATATTCACAGGACTCATAAAATCTCATTTGCTAGAAGACACGCGTTGCCATGGTTACCTTCGTTGTTTATTTCCACCACTCGAGAACTGCACTAAGCCGTGAGCCACTGACCTGCGTCTCGGTGACGTGCACCTCCTTGGGTCCGATGGGCCCCGACGTGAGCGCGGCCGTGTACGACACGCGGCGGCAGCGCTGCCCCCCGACGCCCGCCCACGGCGCCTGCCAGTTATCAATATTGTAACATCATACAGAGCAAACTCATCGTAATGATTTACTAAGGCCCAATTGCAGGGAACGTTTTAACCTGGGTTAGCTAACTCAGATTTAAATGGCGCCACCATCGATTGTAATAAGAAGTAGTTACAATCGATGGTGGCGCCATTTAAACCTGAGTTAACCTGAGGTTAAAACGTTTCCTGCAAGTGGGTCTTAGTTGGTCAAAATTACAGCATAACGTAGTAAGTATACAACAAAACTTTAAACAATAATAAAACAAACACTAAACCAAATTAAAATATTGCCGTCACTCTCTCGTGCTAAGTGTCAGATAAAGACAGGTTTTTGGCCTCACGAAATTTAGGCCATATCACTGTAAAATTTTACGAAATGCGTTGATGAAGAGTCTAAGCTCGCTTATCAAAATGCACGCAAATTTGAGTTTGACTGGACTAAAATGATTACCCGTCTATTTCTTATACTACTGCGGCGTAAGTGACAGTAATATTTATAGTTTGATTTAGAGAGTTTAATGTAGAATTGGCACCACTATTTGTTTTTCGATTCGACTAATGGGTATCCGCGACAACGTCTGCGGAAGAAGTGATTTTTCCGTGGGGATGAGACTTATTTCCGCGGTAAAAAATTGAAGGCTTGAAATTAAACTCATTTTAACGGGTTTTACGCGTTTATTTTATTATTTTTGATTTTCCGACGTTTCGGAATTTTTGCAAATGCCGTGGTCACGGGTAGACTACTAATAAAATAAACGCGTAAAACCCGTTAAAATGAGTTTAATTTCAAGTAATAATAATCGCGTAAATCTAAGAAGTTATATTAAATTGAAGGCTGCTGAACTATGTCTATTACAAAATTCAATCGGTCCAGCCGTTTTGACGTTAATGCGGAACACACAGCCAGACAAATATACACTTTTTACATTTATAATATTACTAAGGATGTGATCGTTCTAAATTGATACCCTAAAAATAAAACAACCCCTTTTTAGATAAATCAATTCAAATTCGTAAAATAATATTCTACAAAACAAAAATAAAAAAACATTCAACTTGCACTAACCTGCACATAGTCCGTAATATTCCTGAGCGCGAGTATCTCCAGGTTGAACTTGGAGTTGGTGAATATCATGGTGAAGAGCTGGTCGATGTCGAAGGGGAACTCCTGGCGCAGGAACTGGCGCCAGTCGTGGTGGATCGAGCACTTCTCCACCGCGCCTGCGCTGCACACACAACACTATACTTGTACCACGTCTTTGAAAATTACTTATTGACAAAATCATTATTTATTGCCAATTTTAGTATCAAATTGTTTTTATTTGTGTATCAAATGTGTTACTAAATCATGCAAGTCCGTAAGTAATCTCTATTAGTTCTAAGCTTACTGTAAGCTGTAAAAAAACGTAATTTTATATACGTAAATGTGTGATATTATCATATATGTTGTATTTGTATACCTGTGCGTAGTATTTACCTGTATGTTCGTAAGTATATGTGTAGTGATAGCACGTAACCCGTGTACCTTGTGTTACATTTACCTGTATGTTCGTATGTATATGTGTTATGATAGCACGTTACCCGTGTACCCTGTGTTGCATTACCCATTATCAACCGTTCATAAGTGTTATGATAGCACGTTACCCGTGTGCCCTGTGTTGCAATAACCAGTACACAACCGTTCATAAGTGTATTGTATTACTAGCACGTTACCCGTGTGTCCTGTGCTGCATTAACCAGTATCAACCGTTCATAAGTGTATTACCACCACGTTACCTGTGCGGCTTGTCGCGGTCGGAGTCGCTGGAGTCGGACATGTCTGTCGGCAGCGCGTCGCCCGCCTCCTCGTTGGCGAAGCCGCCGCCGCCGTTGGTTACTAAACACCAATAGCACGTCAATGACACATATTGGTGTTAAGATAGTCGTTCAGGCGCGATTGGTCAAGTGATGAAAAAATAACAAATTCAATATTAGGCCAATTAGATTAGTCCAAAAAAAAGTTATGTAAAATTATGCAAAGTATGTCATTTTTTATGCATTTTAACTTAAGTAACTGGGATTCATTAATTAACAATTAGTTTCATATTTACCCAAGAAACTTAAAAAGGTAAAAAATATATTAAAGTAACATGAATGACCAGTAGGTACTTAACTAAATAAAAAATTGCAAGTCGGACTAATCGCAAATTTGTAATTTTTTTATCATTGGACCAATCGCGCCTGAACGGAGATAGTTAACTTCTTAGTCTAAGCACTTAGTTAACTTCTTAGTTAGTCTATTGCTGCACTTTTAATTCTGGTTATAGTAAAGACGCGTTAATGAGATAAAGTAAATATTAATGGGGAGGCATTGTTTACAATGCTTGTATGCTTCGTCATAGAGGTTTAGTCTAATAATAAACACACCTAATGCTGGTGTAGCAATTTCACATCCTTCTGCCACGTGACAGTGATCACGCAGCATGAGAGAAACATATTCGAAACCTTCTTGTGCACAGTCGGCTAATTCCGCACCCGACATCAAATCACTCGACGTCATCGATCCTAAACTTTCTAGAAATACCCTCAACCACATACTAACACTATCTAGATAAAATTCTATTATTTTTCAATTATTATTTACTAAAAATATAAACTTAACCACGTTTTAGCAAATGATTAATTCGCGACCAAAGTAATGAGATTACAATAATTTTATGAACGAAAGTAAGGAACCAAACTGTGTTATTTTTTATCAGAGATTTAGTACAGACAGGAATGTAAATTTGAAATGAATTTTATAAATTGGATGTTATCATGCCAAAAAATTTATATCTTTGAATGAGGTGCTTAAAACTAATTTATTAATTAGAGATTTAAACTTTTGTGAACGTAAAAAAATTTAATATTTTTTAAAATAATATTCATACTTATACACATTTTAAAGCTCTATATTTTTGCTCTGACCGTATTTCATGAAATATGTAAATGCGCCTTTGTATATATTTTAGTAATGTGCGATAAAAATATTATTAATATCTGTAAAGGTCTGTTTGCAACATTTTAACACATTGACCAACAGGGATATGAAGCAGTATTTCGTCCATACAAAATCGTGTCTTTGTAAGCTTCTTATCCCTCATCCAAAGTAAACTGATTTATATATTTTGACCAATAAAATTGCATGTGTTAATGCTACTTTATGTATTAAATAATACCTGTAAGTTTTTGCTTGAGATAAGTTCAGAACCACACAGTTGATGTAGTAATCGACAACTGTTTTCATTGGCTAGAGACCCGCCATTGTTAACAATTTAGCCTATGAAAACAGTTGTCGACGTCGAGTTCAAATCGACGCTAGTTACGCGGTAGGGGGGCTGGAAATTTATTCAACTATCCTCACTAAAAAGAAACAACTATTTCCACGACCACGGCATATCGCCTCGTTTACTGACCGGTGGGCGGCGGCGTGGAGTCGGGGCCGAGCGAGGCGCGCGCGCCGCCGTCCTCCTTGCCGTCCGTCATGGCCTCGCCCAGATCCTGGGAATACAGGAAAACAGACGATAGTAGAACGCAAGCACCGGTGGGGGTGTCGCGTAACTCGAATATCAATACCTTTGAAAGGTATCGGTGTTGGGACTCTTGAACGAAATCGGTTTTCGAGTCGCAATCGCGTAAAATTTCGTGCTGAATACTAAACGCAGCAACATCATTCATTCCTTTCAAAGGTATTGTATTCGAGTTAGAGGACAACCCCACTGGTTGTGAATTAGGAACAGATGTTAAGGTGCAACATACAAAGTTACAAACAGAATGTATGGACAGTTAAAGATAGTTCTTATTTCGCGCGAGTTCTTAATTTAGAAACCGGTACTAAGGATTAGCATGTTATACCAACTGATGCTATATAAAAAGTAGGTATCTTAGAAAAATTTAGAGAAGTCTTATGTCAGCACATTTTTTCGTTGTTATGGAAATCGGTCCAGTTATTTATGAGTTCCGATCACAATTTACAGAAAAAAAAACTTTAATTTGAGAAATTAACAATTAAAATACTTCGATTTTAGCTAACACTAACATTTCGCAAACTATGACTCAACTAAAATAACACTGAAACCACAAATTAAACTGAATTACATTAGTTTTTTTCTTCTCCTTCTTTATCGGCAATATGTTTTGTAACAAATCCATTATGAGTCAAAGCGGTGATTTTTCAGCAAGATCTTCAGATACACTACGACAGCGAGTAGTTATCTCTCTCTATCTATCGATAAGACAACAGAATGATAGCCGGGCATTTTCTTATGAACCGAGAAGTTATTATGTTTATTTGTATTTCGCACGTTTTTTTAAAGCAAGTTTGTGCTCAACTACTGGGACGTATTGCAGCTGATGTGATGTGTAATATCTGTCACTAATTAAATCCGAATTGTTCACAAAAAATCTTGATAAAAACATGTTCACACAACACAAACAACAACATTCGGAAATCTCAAAAGGAATTTGGCAATTAATGATGTTTTCTTAGAGAATGCTTCTTTACCAAAACATAAAGTCAATTCGCATTCTAACTAAGATAATTATGATTGAAAGACCTTTTGCGAAATGAACCATACAATACGTTACATCACTACGGGAGACTAATAATAGCCCTAGCATGGAGGGATTATACACATATTGTAAATTTACAACTCAGTAATGATATTAACATTAAGCCTTTTTTGAAATTTGATAAACGTTAGATAATAATTTTACTTATGATCTATAGTTAATAATGATGATAAATATTTAATGAATTCAGTCCATTATCGTACTCTATTGACTTAGTTTTTTTGGCTATTATACAAGGGAATGATCTTCATAACTCTAATATGTACGTCTAGCATACGTGTATAATCTTTAAACACTTCGTAGCATAGAATAAGAATAGGCCTTCGCGCACTCAAACTAGAGCACTACCTGTAAACAGCTCCGAAATGGCGACAACTTATTCTGTTGGGGGAAAAATACACATATGCCTCCCGGACTAAAATCTGAATCTGAAAAATGTTGGATTCTTATAATCTGTTAAAAGTTGTATTACTGAACGTTTTATGTTTACAATATTAGGTCATGCCGATGTCAGTATACTGTTCCATGTCATTATTCAACTATGTATCTCCATTTGGTGTTAATATATGTTGTCTTCTTCATCGTGTGATGAATATGCACTTCGCAGCACATATTCATCTAGTGTCAGAGTTTTTGGGTACCGCCTTTTTAGGGCCTCTGACGTGGTTCCTGTAGGGTAGTGGCCACCCTACTGTCAGTATTTTTCAAGCCGCCAACCTATTAGGGAACCTGACTTGGCCTAATACATGTTGTGTAGTGTAGTGTATGTATCTCCATTGGTGTTAATCTATGTTGTGTAGTGCTACTTACAGCGGGCAGCGCGGGGGGCAGCGCGTCGTCGAGCAGCTCGCGCGGGTAGCCCTCGTCGTCCGAGTTGAACCCGAGCTCCTCGCCGTAGCACGTGTGCACCTAGTTATAAACATTGTTAATTATTACCTACTGATGACGTAGGAACGAGGAATATAGCTTGATTGTGGTTAGAAATTGTGAGAAATGCGAGAAAACTCGCACATCGTGGTTTTTGCTGGCAGCGACATTGCTGTTTTAACACCTTCTATGATTTTAGTTTTATGGTGTCCTCTCTAATAATTGAGATTCTCCTCTTTTTAATAATTGATGATGGATTCTTTAGTTCAATTCTAAAACAATATGAAAGTACTGTACTAATACAGCACTATTTGTTTTACAAAGATATATTACAAGACGTTTTCAACTGCATTACCTATATGCATCATTTTAATATCAAATAAACAATTTACATTAGTTTTATATGCTAACCCCATAAATACACATAATACAGCGAGCAGCGACACATTATAAATTAAAAGAACAAAGTAGTGTACCTACGCCCTAAATTCAATACTATTAACAAATATATCACATAAAGACAAAGAAATAATATTGTTTGTTTGATAAGTTAAAATAATTCATAACTGCGCGAATATCTAACAAACTTGCACGGAATGTATTTACATGTTAATTTATTCAAAAGGAAAATGGACTTTTGCTGCGAACAAAGAAATCAGTTCAGGGGTTTATAGGCCTAAAGTTTTTTAAATGTCCTTAGTTGTACAACGATTCACGTCCTTAAACATTCAATAAGCATTTTTCACTCAGTTTTTAGATCATCGTTTTGCTTTTTATAATTTAATTCTCTCCTGTCATTTGCAAATTTCCATTACTGTGCACGAGAATTCTTGCTATAAACAAGAACCTTCTAAAAATCCTTCTAACAATAAACAGAAATCAGTTAATTTCAAAATGTAAATGGCTTTAAATATAAAAACAAATTGAAGATCAAGATAAAACTCGTTTATATTTTGCACTGCACAGTTTCACTTTAACTTACTTTCATCTCACTTAGAGTTAGGTCATATTTATAGTACATACCTACACAGCTAGACTCCGCAACAACAATATCAACAATTTCCTCCTCAAAGCCCGCCGGCGCACAGCACACTTTCATATGTTAATACAACTTTATTCTTGGATCGAAATGCTTCGCGTGACTCCCCCTCGTTAGGTAAATTTGTACCGCGGGTCGTTCACATGAAGAAAATGGCAATTTTTCAGTGAGTCTACGGCTGCCTGAATATATGTACGAATAAATGTAGGAGGCAGGCTTCGGCCGAGCCGTGTTACTGAGCACTGGGCGGCGGCGACCTTCATCGATGAATTAACATTGGTAATACCCCATGAGAGGCAGAACACTGGCCATTCGCGAAATATTATACTTGGGGCTTTACTTCTAAGGCAACTTGGGTTTAAAACTTTGTTGGGAGGCTAAATAGTTAAGTTGTGAAGCTAGTATAGATTAGAATCATGTACAAGTATGTTGTAGTTATAGGTATCTAAAAGACTAAGGGGTAGGAAAATATAACAATAATTGTTAACTTTACGAAAGTGATAACGGTATTAGATACCACAGGTAATTTGTTATTTTTAAACAGGGCCTAAAAAAATTTGAGACATTTACATCGAAATAAAATTTATTTTGTTAAAATATACTTTTAACAAAATAGGAGTAAATAAAAATAAGAAAATAAAAAAGCCCTAGAGAAGTAATTTTGAGACAAAAGAAATACAAAGTAAGCACAGATTATAATCTGTAACCCACTGATGTTCTGCGAGATTGCGGATATTTTCACACTGTTGACTTACTAATTGATCTGCTAATTACCGAACACGTTTGTAACAGAAACATGTAAGTATACAGAGATAATCTTGTTTATATTTAACTTCAAACACGCTTAGAGTTAATTACACTTAGCTTTTGCACTTATTTTTATTCCTTTAAGTCAGGTTTATTGATTTTGAAGGAGTTAAAATACACGTCAAAATTACCTAAATTATAATATTCAGAAATACTTTTCAACAAGTGGTATTGTAGATATTAAACTTCTTCTTTCGTGTGTATTTGTCCAACAAACATCCGATATTGGCTATAATATTTAATTCATGATCTGGGATACCATTTTAAATTTCTAATGTCCCCGATTGAATGTTAAACGCCTACTTTGCTGAATGCTTAGGGTCCGTTCTTTTGTGTGAAAAAACGTGAAAACTAAATACATAAGTGAGTTGGTCCAGTGGGGCACACGTGTGTGGCTGTTGGTAGAACATGTGATTTTAAATAACTACTATCATTGATGTTTGTATGGAATTGCAGTCAGCACTTACCTCTTTATACTATATTATACTAATATAAACAGGAAAAGTTTGTGAGTTTAGAAGTGATGGGTAATCTTCAGTACTAAGTACTAAATCTATTTAAATAATAAATATTTCACGACGTATCTCTTGGCTTTTAATTTATTTTAACTAGTAGGACCTAGTCTGCGAAAAAGAGTTTTTCCCGCGGTTGTGACACTCATTCCCGTGGTGACAAGTAGCCTTTTCCATGCCATGCTGTTGAACTGTCTATTCCGAAATTTATTAAAATCGGTTCAGTCTCGACGTAAAAACGTAACAACCTGACAGACATACATATTGCAAGTAAGCATTAGAAGCTGTATTTTCTATTGCTACGCGAGTGGAGCCGGCTGAAGGCTGGTAAACTATATTACCATACCAATGATGGTAATGGCACAAAATAAACCAAAACAAAGTTTTTTAAAGGTCGTTGTTATAATCATCATCACATAATTGTCCTAGTGCAAATGTAGCAAAATTTATAAGAAAAAAGTTTTATAGAAAGCCTAGTTTTAAGAAAAATCTAAACAAAGTGGACGTAGACAGGTGGTAAATAATTGGTAAACCGCCTCCTTTTTCTTTATTTATTTCTGTGGTTTAGTAGATGAGACGGTACCGTTGTTAAAACACAAATCTTTACCTTGTCTTTAATTTGGGTACTTATTCGTAACTTTGGGCTCAGTCTGGAAGAACTTAAAGCAAAGTTACCGCTTTTTAGGGGTCCCCATACAATAAACGTGTTATTTTCGTTATTTTTTGCTCAATATAAAAAACGGTAACAGGTAGACGCTTCAAATTTTCACAGAATATTTACTTGTATATTACCTTTTAAAATAAATAATTAAATAACGCACAAAAGACCAAAATTGAGTCCAAGTGCGGAAACAAGAGCCCACTAACCTAAACCTAATATGTAATTAAATAACAATAAAGTTAATATTAAAGGAGGGTTCCCATACAACAAACGTAATTTTTAAGCAATTTTTACTCGATCCTAATAAACAGGTAGAAAATGATAGTACGGAACCCTTCGTGAGCGAGTCCGACTCGCACTTGGCCGGTTTTTTTGTTACTAATATTTTACTTTGAGGCAGTAGCCTGTGTCGGAAATGCTGAAAAACTTAAATTGGGTTTGTTTGTGTCAAAACTCAATTTTAGTATTTTTTATGTAAGTTACATAAGATGTTATTTGGTTAACTTGTTTACTTTTAATATTAATAATTTGTGTAATAGAAAACCAAACTAAATAAACCCTTATTTTCCTCCTATAATACATTTTTGATTCCATATTTTGTCTAAAAACACTTTACATAGTTAAGTATTGAATGATAGTTTTGAACCATTTGGTTTACTATTTTTTCTGACAATACCAACGCATCGGTCTAGTATATGAACGCTCAGCTCTGATCTGACACAGGGCGGCCGCTGTATAGCAATTGACAGTTTCCATTATTGACTTCTACAAGTATTGTTTAGTTTACGTTTATAATCTAATGACTTAATATCTGTTATTTCTATAAGATATTTACTTTGCAGTGAGTAACCTTAATTGGTGTTTATAACGTATAGGGCATTCGTTCATAACATTTAAATAATTTATTGCGAATGAAGAACGTATTTTGAAGTAGTGTTCGAGAAGTTAATTTTAATAATTATTATAAAATGCTGTTAAAATGTGAATCTCCCTATTTTTGACGGCTTGAAATGAAAACATTGAATATCCATAATTAAAAACAAAATATCTGAAAGTTATTTACTTACATCTTTCTTAAAATATCTTGTCGATAGTAAAAATAGTCTCAGACAAAATCCGTCTTACTTAAGAAAAACCGGCCAAGTGCGAGTCGGACTCGCGCACCGAGGGTTCCGTACAAACCTGCAAAAACTACTTAAAATTTTAAGCTTTTCGGAATTTTTCTGTTACCTGTGCTGTAAGCTATTGCTTCTTACCAAATTTCGAGATTCTATGTCAACGGGAAGTGGTCTTTAGGTTTTAATTCCCGTGCGTGTAGTTGCGAGTTTCAAAATATGCGGTATCAATGGTTGTACTTTTGCGTTTTGCGTTTTTGCGTTGACTTAGATTTTTTTTTTCACGGGTTAAAGGCAATTAGATCTAAGTATTTGATATGAATTTCAACTTGATAGCTCTACGCGTTCATGAGGAAAAAAGTAATAAGTTTATATTTATTAAACAATATATATTTTGTAATGTAACTAAAAATTTAAGGTTTTCGGAATTTTTCCTTTATGTGTGCTATAAAACGTTGCTTCATGCCAAATTTCAAGATTCTAGGTCGACTGGAAGTACCCTTTAGGTTTTGATTCCCTTGCGAGTACTTGCGAGTTTCAAAATATGCAGCTTAAATTGCTGTTTCTTTTGATTGCGTTGACATAGAAGTTTGATTTTGTTACAGCTTAAAGGTATTATAGACCTGAGTATTTGGTATGAATTTCAATTTAATACCTCTACGCGTTTATGAGGAAATGGGTAGTAAGGTTAAAATTATTAAAAAAAATATATTATGTGATGTAACTAAAAATTTATGGTTTTCGTAATTTTTCCTTTATCTATGCTATAAGACGTTGCTTCGTACCAAATTTCAAGATTCTGAGTTCACGGGAAGCACCCTGTAGGTTTTGATTCCCTTGCAAGTGTCGAAAATTTGCGGCATAAACGGCTGTATCTTTTGATTGTGTTGGTTTAGAAGTTTGATTTTTTCACAGCTTCAAGGGACAGTAGACCTGAGTAATTGATATAAATTTCAGCTTCATACCTCCACGCGTTCCTGAGAAAAAGGGTCTTGACAGACGGACGGACGGACGGACAACAAAGTGATCCTATAAGGGTTCCGTTTTTTTTCCTTTTGAGGTACGGAACCCTAAAAATGTACATGAAGAGATCTTCCTACGAATATTATACTAGTGCTAGCGCGACTCGTTTCGCGTGGAAGTCGGTTCCCTATGTGTTATTCTGATGTATAAACGCATAGGGTACTTTTTACCGCGGGAAAACATCTCATTCCCACGGGAAACCGACTTCCACGCGAACGGAGTCGCGGGCGGCCACTTGTAATACTATAAATACGAAAGTCCCTGAGTGTTTGTGTGTTTAAATTTTGTATATAGATAGTCTTTAACCTGGAAAAACACATGGGTTACTTTAACTGCGACAAAGTCCCTTATTCCCAAGGTAAAGCCATTTGAGCCCTTAGGCAAGGTTTTTTTTTTGTTTTTAGACAGGAAAATGCGTTACGCACCGTACCTCCCGCCCGGGGGGACGAGAGGCGTGTGTGGGACTCCCCCTTTCGGGTATACCCACTAAAAACCTGTTGATGTTCCTCCTGTTACGCCATAGTGCCGGGGCTGCGGGATAGCGTAAGCCTTTGCACAAATCAGCCCCGGCGGCAGCCCTTTGGCAAGCTAGTTCTTTAAATACTACGTACACTACATGTATCATAGATGCGTAACTAAGTGCTTTTCAATCATGCATAAACGACTGGTCCGATTTGATTTTTTTTTACTAAATAGATTTTAACTAGGGATATTTAATTTTTTTATATCGGTTTCGGTTTCGGATACGGATATGAAATTATTTCGGATTACCCGGTAGTTTCGGATAGTTTCGGATAGAGTCGCGGGCGGCCACTAGTTTATAATATTCGTAGGAAGATCTCTTCATGTACATTTTTCTTAAGTAAGACGGATTTTGTCTGAGACTATTTTTACTATCGACAAGATATTTTAAAAAAGATGTAAGTAAATAACTTTCAGATATTTTGTTTTTAAATTTGGATATTCAATGTTTTCATTTCAAGCCGTCAAAAATAGGGAGATTCACATTTTAACAGCATTTTATAATAATTATTAAAAATAACTTCTCGAACACTACTTCAAAACTATAGAAATAGCCTGTATAGAACTGACACATTGTATAGTTGTTAGTATTTATAGGCCACCTAGGTCAAATTACGATAGTTTTGAGTTAGTTTTAGAAGAAGTTTTGATTAAATTATGTAATAATAATAACAAGGAAATATTTGTTTGTGGTGATTTTAACGTTGATTTGTTAGAGAACTCATCAATGAGTAAAAAGTTACTAAACATATTTAAATGTCATAACCTCACCAATCTGTTCTTTGAACCAACAAGAATAGACAAGAGTAGCGCAACTTGCATAGATAATATTTATTCTAATATAACACCCGTTAGTGCATCTATTATAAATAAATTAAGCTCGGATCACTGTGGCCAATTAGTTACTTTTAGATATCAGAGAGAAAAACAGATTAATAGGAAATTAATAGTTGTTCCCGTCAATGAGAAACGTTTAGAGACTTTTAGATCAAGTGTCGCTAGTAAGATGCCTAATGTTTTCAACTCTAAAAATGTTAATAAACAATATGAGAATTTGAGTACTTTTATAAATAAAAATCATAAGAAAATATTTATACCTAAAATCATTAATTTAAAACTATGTAAATCGTTTTGTGACTGGGCAACTACTGGTATATACATCAGTAGAAGAAAGTTGTACGATCTCTATGATCAAAAATCATATAACAAAAATGATAGTTTTTGCCAGTTCGTTAGAAATTACTCTAAAATATTTAAAAAAGTATGCACTGCAGCTAAGTCTATGTATCTGAGTAACAAAATAAAAAATAGCTCTAATAAATCAAAAATGACTTGGAACGTTATAAATTCTGAAACCGGGAAAAATAATAACAAACGCGCAAATCAAATTAAGCTCGTCATCGATAACACTGTCATAACTTCCGACGAAAATTTAGCGACAGTTTTTGAAAAGTACTTTGCTGATATTCCAGTTTCGACTACCAAATCACTTAACGCATCGCCCGTATTAGCTGCGTCGTTACTTAAAAATAATGTTAGTGAATGTAAAGAAAGTTTTAGTTTTCAACCAATAGATACCGGGGATATTTTAAAAACATTTAAGACAATAGATATTAAAAAAACTACGGATCTATGGGGTATATCAGTAAAAAATATCAATTCCATTATAGATATAATAGCTCCTTACCTTGCAAAAATATTTAATAACAGTATTATTAGTGGTGAGTTTCCAGACTTGATGAAGCACAGTAAAGTCATTCCTTTGTTTAAATCGGGTAGTACTACAGACCCCTCTAATTTTAGGCCAATTTCTATTTTACCTACATGTAGTAAAATTTACGAAAAAGTCATTTTAAGCCAACTTTTAGCTCATTTTAATAAAAATAATTTGCTTCACAATAAACAATTTGGATTTACAAAAGGTCGTTCAACCACTGATGCAGGTGTTGATCTTATTGTTAATATTGTTAGTGCGTGGGAAAAGTCGCAAGACGCTTTAGGTATATTTTGTGATTTGTCTAAGGCATTTGATTGCGTTCAGCACGATACATTGATAAGAAAACTCAATCATTACGGTATCAACGGTACTAATCTTAAACTTATGATTTCGTATTTGAATGATAGGACTCAAAAGGTTGACGTGAACGGTAAAAGGTCGTCAGGGTCGGTTGTGAGTATGGGGGTTCCTCAGGGATCGATTTTGGGCCCATTTCTATTTTTGGTTTATATTAATGACCTACCCTTTATGGTAGGAAACAATCATGATATAGTGTTATTTGCTGATGATACATCATTAATCTTTAAAATTAATAGACATAAAATCAATTATGACGACGTAAATAATGCTCTCTCTAATATTGTATACTGGTTTAATGTTAACAATCTAGCCTTTAACGATAAGAAAACTAAATGTATTAAATTTTCTGCACCCAATGTTAAACAAGTCGATTCAAATTTGAAACTCAATGGCAATAGATTAAAATTAGTAGACACTACTGTTTTTCTTGGAATAACTGTAGACTGTAAATTGCAGTGGGGAGCCCACATCTCACAACTAGCGAGTAGGCTTAGTTCAGCAGCGTTTGCGGTCAAGAAGATTCGCTCACTAACTGATGTTAATACAGCCAGGATTGTATATTTCAGTTATTTTCATAGCATAATGTCTTACGGCATCTTGCTATGGGGAAACGCTGCAGACATTGAGACGATCTTCGCACTTCAGAAAAGGGCTATTCGCGGCATTTATAAACTTGGAAATAGGGAATCTCTTAGGGAAATATTTTAAGATATACTAACTTTTGCGTCGCAATATATTTATGAAAATATATTGTATACTCATAAAAATATTGATAAATTTACAACGCGAAAAGCAAATCGTGTCGGAAATTGTTCTGTAAGAACTAGGCAAGAGAATAAATTAGCGGTCCCTAAACATAGATTGGCCAAGAGCAGTAAATCGTTTATTGGTATGTCGATACATATTTATAATAAAATAACGGAGTCAGTTCAATCCTTACCTTTTAATAAATTTAAATTACATGTTAAGCATACACTATGTAAAAAGGCTTATTATAAAGTTAAAGATTATTTAGATGATAAAAAAGCGTGGGATTGATTTCTGGACAGGCTATTTCTTTAGATTGTATCTTATTGTAACTATTTGTGTCTTATTCTAACTATTGACTACTCTGTTAGCATCTGGACCAAGACAAGACACAAGAATTAGTATTTGTATTTTCTTACTTCAATTTAACCGTCTTGTGACCTTACGTTTTTATCTTGTCTTGGTGTAGTTGTATGCCTTGATCTATACTAATATTATAAAGCTGAAGAGTTTGTTTGTTTGTTTGTTTGTTTGTTTGTTTGTTTGAACGCGCTAATCTCAGGAACTACTGGTTCGAATTTAAAAATTCTTTTTGTGTTGAATAGATCATTTATCGAGGCAGGCTTTAGGCTTTATAGCATCACGCTGCAACTATTAGGAGCGAAGAAAGAACGAAAAAAACGGGGAAAATTATTCATCCTTGAGGGCTTCCGTTGCGTGCGCTGCGAAAACGGTTCTAGATACCAAAGATATATGTATGAAAGAATTTAAGGGAATTTTTTACTGCGGGAAAACTTCGCATTTCCACGGGAAACCGACTTCTACGCGAACGGAGTCGCGAGCGGCCACTAGTTTTGTATATTTGGTGATGGACAAAAGAGTGCCGAGTTTTTTTCCGCCAGCTTTTTTCTCTCGGCCTACTGATGATAAGCTGATGATCGATATTTTGACTTTCATCGAATGTAATTAAGTTACTTAATGATGAAATAAATGATTTTTATTTTTTTTATTTTATTTTAGTTTCGGTTACGGATATTAGATTCTAGGAATTTCAAAAGTAATACAAAAAAATATAGATTATAAAATGGTTTTATTTATATAGAGGAGGACGATGGGTGAGAACGATGACGTCATAAACACCGCTACATTGAGCTCAGAGAGAGAACCAACACTTTGGTCACAGTTCTGTAAGCGGTTTACGGAACGCAGTCAAAAACAACTTGTCGTAACGTGTTTCAATTAGATTTTTAGATTCCGCCGTTATCCAAAATTATCCGAAACATTTATTTCGGTTTCGGTTACGGATACGGATATTTTTTTATTTCGGATATCCGGTAGTTTCGGTTACGGATATGGATATCCTTAACATCCCTAAATTTAGCCACGAATAACTCACAAAGTAAGCTCAATCATAACATTACATATTATTACATAGTATAAATTACTGTCTGTTTGTATGTTTGGCTGCTAACTCCTCCTTTTTAATGGGGTTTCCACCATCATTTAGGTATTTTTTTCATTTAAATTTGTAAATAAATAACAATCGGAAAATGTTTTTTAAAGTTAGCCAAAAATAAATGTTTCGTGAGCAAGTCGGCCAAAATTACACCATTGCGAAGCGTGGGCGGGTCGCTAGTTGTTTATAATTTATTGATAATAGACAACATTTAAACATAATAGAAGGCGCCACATGTATTCAAATCGCTTATCGTAAGCGAAGCAACAGGCACTATAATCCTACTAATATTATAAACGTAAAAGTTTGTGAGTATATATGGATGTTTGTTACTCTTCCCCTAAAAAACTACTAGACGGATTTGGATGAAACTTTACAGTAATATAGGTTATACATCAGAATAACACATGGGGTACTTTTTACCGCGGGAAAACTTCTCATTCCCACGGGAAACCGACTTCCACGCGAACGGAATCGCGGGCGGCCACTAGCAGAAATGATATAATAATGGGTCGACGACATTTCGGACACAAAAAACTCGGACACCTTGGCCAATGTATGGATTTTCAATTTTAATATTATTTTTTACCATACATTGGATAGGGTGTCCGAGTTTTTTGTGTCCGAAATGTCATCGACCCATAATAACGTCAACGTACCCACTGCCATATGCTGTGGCTGGACATGGGCTGGTCCATGAGCGCGTTCTGCCAGATGCGGAACAACATGAGGTAGCACTTGTCGCGGCCCGCGATCGACGCCAGGAAGTGCTTCTCCGACTCCGTGCACACCAGGATCGCGTTGGGGATTACCTGACGGGAAAATAGTTTGAATTAAAGAGTTTGACTGGATAAAAGAGCAGACATTGACAACTTTTTTTTTTATAAGAGAACCTAGCAAACGAGCAAGTGGGTCACGTGATGGTAAGTGATCACCGCCGCCCATATACACCCACAATTACATATGCATTGAGGGTGCGTAGCTGGCCTTTAAGAAAATTGGGCACCGGATATCGCACTGACCGAACGAAACGCAGGAACATCGTCCCTACTTCACGTCGGGTTGCGACGGTGGTATTTCACCGGTCGAGTCAGCCCAGTAATCGCTGCAGAGAGAGCCTACAGCTAGACTCTACCACTCTCAAAAAAAAAATTGTATTATACTCACGAGCGCAGTCTTCTCCTTGGTGATGGCGGTGACGTCCTTCCAGCGCACGGTGAGCGCCGTCTCCCAGCCGAAGATGCTCGCGTAGAAGCAGAGGTAGGACTGTGACGCGTACAGCCGGCCCTGCACCAGGATGTCCTTCTGCAGCGCGCACGAGTAGTCTGTGGAGGACAGACTGTGAGGACACTACACGAGGCGAGGTTACACAGAAACATCACTGGAGGCCGGTCCCTACAGTAGAACAGAGGTAGGACTGTGAGGCGTACAGCCGGCCCTGCACCAGGATGTCCTTCTGCAGCGCGCACGAGTAGTCTGTGGAGGACAGACTGTGAGGACACTACACGAGGCGAGGTTACACAGAAACATCACTGGAGGCCGGTCCCTACAGTAGAACAGAGGTAGGACTGTGAGGCGTACAGCCGGCCCTGCACCAGGATGTCCTTCTGCAGCGCGCACGAGTAGTCTGTGGAGGACAGACTGTGAGGACACTACACGAGGCGAGGTTACACAGAAACATCACTGGAGGCCGGTCCCTACAGTAGAACAGAGGTAGGACTGTGAGGCGTACAGCCGGCCCTGCACCAGGATGTCCTTCTGCAGCGCGCACGAGTAGTCTGTGGAGGACAGACTGTGAGGACACTACACGAGGCGAGGTTACACAGAAACATCACTGGAGGCCGGTCCCTACAGTAGAACAGAGGTAGGACTGTGAGGCGTACAGCCGGCCCTGCACCAGGATGTCCTTCTGCAGCGCGCACGAGTAGTCTGTGGAGGACAGACTGTGAGGACACTACACGAGGCGAGGTTACACAGAAACATCACTGGAGGCCGGTCCCTACAGTAGAACAGAGGTAGGACTGTGAGGCGTACAGCCGGCCCTGCACCAGGATGTCCTTCTGCAGCGCGCACGAGTAGTCTGTGGAGGACAGACTGTGAGGACACTACACGAGGCGAGGTTACACAGAAACATCACTGGAGGCCGGTCCCTACAGTAGAACAGAGGTAGGACTGTGAGGCGTACAGCCGGCCCTGCACCAGGATGTCCTTCTGCAGCGCGCACGAGTAGTCTGTGGAGGACAGACTGTGAGGACACTACAGGAGGCGAGGCTACACAGAAACATCACTGGAGGCCGGGTCCTACAGTAGCACAGAGTAAGGAATGCGACGCGGACAGCCGGCCCTGCACCAGGATGTCCTTCTGCAGCGCGCACGAGTAGTCTGTGGAGGACAGACTGTGAGGACACTACACGAGGCGAGGTTACACAGAAACATCACTGGAGGCCGGTCCCTACAGTAGAACAGAGGTAGGACTGTGAGGCGTACAGCCGGCCCTGCACCAGGATGTCCTTCTGCAGCGCGCACGAGTAGTCTGTGGAGGACAGACTGTGAGGACACTACACGAGGCGAGGTTACACAGAAACATCACTGGAGGCCGGTCCCTACAGTAGAACAGAGGTAGGACTGTGAGGCGTACAGCCGGCCCTGCACCAGGATGTCCTTCTGCAGCGCGCACGAGTAGTCTGTGGAGGACAGACTGTGAGGACACTACAGGAGGCGAGGTTACACAGAAACATCACTGGAGGCCGGTCCCTACAGTAGAACAGAGGAAGGACTGCGACGCGGACAGCCGGCCCTGCACCAGGATGTCCTTCTGCAGCGCGCACGAGTAGTCTGTGGAGGACAGACTGTGAGGACACTACAGGAGGCGAGGCTACACAGAAACATCACTGGAGGCCGGTCCCTACAGTAGAACAGAGGAAGGACTGCGATGCGGACAGCCGGCCCTGCACCAGGATGTCCTTCTGCAGCGCGCACGAGTAGTCTGTGCGAAAACTTGATTTGACTTTTTGGGATACCCTGACTTAAAAATGACAAATTACCGGTACGAAACAAAGTTATGACGTTTGAACCGACAAAATTCGTGTTGTCAATGGGATTACAGAATAGCAATTTACGTCAAAACTAGGGATGTTAAGGATATCCATATCCGTAACCGAAACTACCGGATATCCGAAATAAAAAAATATCCGTATCCGTAACCGAAACCGAAATAAATGTTTCGGATAATTTCAGATAGTGGCGGAATCTAAAAATCTAAATGAAACACGTTACGACAAGCTGTTTTTGGCTGCGTTCCGCAAACCGCTTACAGAACTGTGACCAAAGTGTTGGTTTATGACGTCATCGTTCTCACCCATCGTCCTTCTCTATATAAATAAAACCATTTTATTATGTTTTTTTTGTTTACTTTTGAAATTCCTAGAATTTAATATCCGTAACCGAAACTATCCGAAACTACCGGATAATCCGAAATAATTTCATATCCGTAACCGAAACCGAAACCGATATAAAAAAAAATCAATATCCGTATCCGAAACCGAAATTCCATATCCTTAACATCCCTAGTCAAAACCCTTATGCATTCGGTTGACGTTCGGATTTCAAATACGTCAACGATACGCAAGCCAAATAGAATAGCAATAGGGGATATGCATAAAATTTTAAATGGCCTAAAATATTTTTTTCTTGAATACTTATTATCGTTATATTATAATGCAAAAGTTTTTTTTTAATTTATTTATTATTTAAACCCCTAAAATAATATTTAAAAAGTGCAAAATAAGGGAGCGAAATTCAAACTTCCAAAACGCGCCACCATTGGTAGAACGTAATGTGACGTCATCTGACACGACATTGCATTCATCAGCGTCGAAACTTATACTGTTTTACAAGTTTTTGTGAAAAAAATAAATAAATTTAATCTATATTCTTGTGCTGATTGTAATGAAGTTTAGTTTAGATTGTTAGTGAATCTTTGACGATGACTGAAGCTGGTTCTGTCATAGCACATTAGGACAATCTACCGAGAACAGGTGCATTTATAAATGATAGCATATAATTTTGCATCTGTCGCGTCTCCAAGGCGCGATGTGGGTTGTGGTGGTGTAGCAAATGACAACCCCAGATTCTTCTTTGATATTAGATTTAATAAGGTTTACAATTTGATGTTGCGTGTTCAACGGTTGGTTGGCAAGTGAAGTTATACAAAAAAAAAAGAAACAAAAACTAGACTAAATATGTAGTTGAGACGTATTGCTATAGAAAAGACGTAGGCGCGCAGACAGCTTCGAAACCCGATTATACGAGCGCAGAGATCAGAGGATGCTTCATAGTATATTTAAGACCATAATATAGATTTTTATTCATAAACGCACACAGCAGTTTACTTAAAATACACCAAAACATTTACATATTGACACAAAAATATATGAGGCAAAACTCCTTTCTTCAACCGTAGAGTAGGTACGTTTTTCTCCTTGCTCTTTTATTAAATTGTATTCAATATAATTTTCTGTATCTTCCTTTACCTGGAATAAATCAACAACCATAAAAAAATCGTAAAACCACAACAGGAATAAAGTTTTAATAGAAAGTTATAGCTACTGATCTTTTCTTATAGGGTAGGTTAATTTTATACCGAATTTTCTAATGTTCAATAGCTAATGCAAAACTTACTTTTTACTAATTCACATTAAGCTGTATATAAATAAAGTATACTTTCGTTAAAATGATCTTCACAACAATATGAACAAGATTTAGGAGATATATTATCCCTTCTCATCACCTTACACGACCGTCTTCGTATTTTCGCATAACTTGAAATACGAAACGAAAAAACGTTTGTTTCCTTAGGCACTACCGCTTGGCACTACTAGTAGAGTCAAGGGAAAATATACACTCCCGTGGCACTACTGGTAGTGCTACGGGTAAAAGAACATTTCCAGTGACACTACCTTGTTGTCAGTAGATTCACGGGAAATTAATTTACTATGGCACGAGTGATATACCTACATATCTATACATATAATAAAGCTGAAGAGGATGGAAAGTCTGTACATAAAAGATATTCGAAAAAATTTTTATTGGGGATACTTAAAATTGATAACAGAACACGTTCCAATAGTTTTTAGAATTTTTGTCTGTTTATCTGTTTATTTGGCTGAGCATCACGCGAAAACGGCTGGACGGATTTTGATGAAACTTTTACTATTATGTAGAGAAAATTATGGACCAGGTTATAGGGTAAAAAAACAACCCCTAAAAGGGGGGGGGGGCAAAAACTTGAAATACGTTTGCACTTGAATTTCATAGGGGTGCGTGGTAGTATGATGTGCAAACTACACTGAAAAAGTACCAACATAATTATAATATTAATCTATCTAATATCTTATCTAATCTAATAATAATATAAATTCTATAATTTTCTAAGATAAATAATGATAATACACACAAACATCCAAAAAACCATAACAATATTACGAAAAATGAAAGGAATAAAACATGTGCATTCCTTCCGTCCTTCTTGCTTCCATCTTGCTTCATCTCCATCCATTGCGCATGCGTAGACATTTTTTTTTTTAAATTAAATTAAGGCATTGACATCTGGGTCATCAGCCTAAACATGTTTCTCATCTCTTCTCCTCTGATCTTGCTTAAATTAAGTAAAATCAGACCTAAAACTCAAGTAACTATACGTACATGGTTTGTCTAATCTAAAGTACCTACTTACATAAGAAACCTACCAAAGTAAAATTAAACGTACCTACTCCTCCTCTTGGAATCCGCTCGATGACAAATTAGCCGCGACTGAAAAACAGCGTCTATCTCTGTTAAGTGATAGATATATGCTGAGGCGTGACCTATTCATTGTTGTATTGCATTGCACACTGAAATGTAATTACTTACATACTCTGTTTTTTTCTCCCTATCTACTTTTGATATAATTATTATTACGTAAGTACCACAGACCAAAGAAAAACCACGCGCGCCAGCTGCCTATTGTATTTTAGTGTGTAAGGTGCCACAATTACTTGAATAGACTTATTTTCTTCTTCTAAGTTGGCGAAACGAAGTTCGTGGGCACCAGCTAGTAAGAGGAATAAAACCTTAAACTATTTGGAATGTTAAAGTCCACTTGAAATGTAGGCGATGAGTAAAAATTGACATTATCATGCAATATTGTTTTTTATTAGACGTTAATATCTTATTGAAATATTACAAAGGAATATTTGTGGAATTTAAGGAACATTAATGTTATAATTATATTTGTGCAACACATAAAGCTTTTCGAAATGGACCAAGAATTGTTCTTCAGACTACATAAAGGCGGCAAGGTAGTTCTGAATCGTGATTTCCAATACCATAAGCTACGCGAGTTCAAAAATGGTTCATCTATATGGCGATGTTCAGCTTATAAGAAATGTAAATGTCCGGGAACAATTACAATCAAGGTGAGTACAAAAAAAATCTATGCTTAACAGCAACTAATTACAGTCCTGCCCACGCTCCTAATTTATGTATTTATTTATAGGGGGACAAATTAATCAGAACATCGCAGAAAGTTCACACGTGTGAACCTTTGGTGGGCAGAAACATGGTTACAAGAGAGATTGACAATTTAAAGAGTAAAGTAACAAAATCGGACAAACCAATTACCCAATTATATGATGAAGCCTACAATTCATTTCAAAATAAAGGTTTAAATTTTGTAGCATCTCTGCCCCCCCTTTCAAGTGTGCAACACTGCCTGTACGATACGAGGAATAAAGCACTCGGTGTACGAAAAACAGTTTATCAACGTTTCGAAGACGTTCAAGTACCAGCGAGTTTTGCGGATTTTATTTTGGCTGACTACTATTACGAAGGGACGCGCATCATATTATTTTGTTCGCAAGATTGCAGACACACAATTGGTGAGATCAGTGAATTTTTTGGGGATGCGACATTTAAAAGTTGCCCTCTGCCGTTTGCCGAACTATATAGCATACATGGTGACGTTGGTAGTACGGTAGACAGCACAAACACGATTCCCTTAATTTTTGCTTTAATGCCTAACAAGCAACAAAAAACATACGCGACTGTATTCCGCCTAATAAAATCGACGCTACCCAATTGGTCCCCCAAAATATTTCATTGCGATTTTGAATTAGCAGCCATAAATGCGTTGATCGAAGTTTACCCTGCAATTGAACTAAAAGGCTGCTTTTACCACTGGACAAGAGCAGTATGGAAAAAAGCTAAAACCTTAGGATATACCAACAGAAAAGACCATAAGCGAATTATTGGACTTACAGCAGTCCTACCATTGCTGCCGACTGATGACATTATTCGGGGTTGGGAATACATAAAAACTGAAAGTAAAGATTTAGGCATGCCAAAGTTTATTAATTACTTAGAACGTTTCTGGTTAAAAAGCCAATTTCAAAAAATGTTGAGTGTTTTCGGTCTACGTCATAGAACCAACAATGTGTTGGAAGGTTGGCACTCTAAAATTAATAAAAGGGTGACGAAGGGAACTATCACGTTATCGCGATTGTTGAATCTCCTAAAGGAATTCCAAAAAACTAAAACTTTTAAAAGACAACAAAGCAATAATGGTGCAAAGCGGAGTAAAACTGCAATCGATCATGATGATCACGTAATGAACATTCTCCTTCAATTCATCAATGGAGAATTAACAGTTGGTTACGCGTTAGAGAAATTGCGATAATATGCCTATCAAGGTATACAGGGCTATTTGTAGTTAGCGCATCACCTCTTGCAGGCGGCTTCTTTACATCAATCCCAATAACATTTGTTCTACGACTTTTTGCAAAACTTGATAATTAACACTAAAACAAAAACAAATTTGCGCGCTCTGTTATTATGTACTCTGTATTTTGTAAGAAGTTCCTAAGCCGGTCGCCCCCCCCCCCCCATCGCCCGCGCGCCTGCCACGCCAGTTGCGTGCGCGTAGAGTATTATACCGTTCAGAGGCATCTAATAAATTTGTATGGAAAAACTTTTTTTTTTAATATGAATTTTAATTATTCGTTGGTTAAATATTGTTGGGATTGATGTAGAAAAGCTGCCTACAAGAGGTGATGCGCTAATTAGAAATAACCCTGTATATGTAAATATAGAGCGCTCCTGCGACGTATTAAATAAGCACACATGCTGCCTTATGATTGTTAGAGATGAGTACCTAAGCTTGCGAAGCATCCTATAGTGCAGAAGGTTTAAGCTGAGCTTTGCATTAGTGTGAGTGTATATGTTACGGCTAATACCCGAAGTGCGGCTACACCTAGTTTTAGCCGGTTAGAAGTGTTTTTTATATGGAAAACTGTAAAAAAAAATGTATACCTATGTATATAAAAACTGGCTTGAAACATGAGTCGACGGAGTCCCGCCACGCGGGACTCCTTTTTCTGGGTGGTATCAAAAAAGTAACCTAACTAACCTAACCTATTAATGTTTCTAACCGGCTAAAACTAGGTGTAGCCTCACTTCGGGTATTAGCCGTAACATATACAGACAGTGTTGGTGTGACGTCAGGCCTCAAGCGCGACGCATTCTTTGCTTTTGCTTGGTTTGAAACCGGTTTTTTCCGCATTTTGGCTACTCCCACGCGACGCAGCTTCACTCTTTATGCTGATAGCATCGTAATGATTTTATTTATTTCAAAAAATATAATTTTGTATTCGTTATTTTTTAATAAAATAGCTGCCAACTCAAGTAGACTAAGGATATCTCCATTGATATATTACTCTCTAGATGGAGTGTTGCATCCAAAACGTCACTCCAAAAGCGGCGCAAATTTTTATGAATGTGTGCGTGACGCGCGTATAACACTATTCAAAATTGTGCATGTGTACGTCAAAGGGATACCAAGTTATAAAATTAAATTTCACAAGTTACCTATGCAAATTTTATTTATCAAGAATAAAAAAATATTAAATTAAACATTTTTTTCTAGTAATTAATACACTAACATACAGAGGCAAGCTTTTGTAAGTACTGCACTTAAAAACTTTTTAAGTGCAGTACTTACGTGGCCTTAACACTTTGCCACGTCCTGCTAATATTATTTCATACTAATATTACAAATGTGGAAATTCATGTTTGGATATTTATTTATTAGTTTCGTTAAAAATACTGTTAAAATAGGCATAATGAAGAAGATGTCAAAATTCCGCTTTTAAAAAAATATATAATTATAATTATTTTACGTGCTTAAAAAAACAGCAAAATTTTATTTTTTTCCTACAAAAGAAGTTGGCAACACCAGAACATTTCAAAACATTTTTTCTATTCGAAAACTAATGTAATGTTTTCTAGTATTTTACTACAAAATCATTATTAAATGCTTAAACTAACCGAAATAACTATAAGTCAGGGATATTGGTAATGTTTCTTGAACTATTACGGCAACCTTTGAACGCGCATTTAGGCATTGTTGTCTTTTTTCCTAGAGAACCTCTCTGCTTGACGGACCAAATGACACTAACGTAGGATGTACGTATAAATTGGATTTGGTAGCTTATTTTTTGCGCCGCTTTTGAGTGTCGGACTTGGTATCTAGAGAGTAATATATCAATGGATATCTCACTCTTTGCTAGTATACCTTAATATGGATTTATTTCTGTTTTCGTTTACTCATGTTCAAATTTTTTTTACTGTTATCTATTAGTATCTACTATTATTACGTAGTATTTATTTTTTAACCGTTAAACAATTAACCTTTAAGTTGTTTTTTTATTTTACTCTGTGTAAGGTAAAATCCTTTACCTGGTTTAAGAGGAGCTAGCGGACAAACATACAAACAGACATATATGTAATAAAAATAATGATGATGATATTGATAACACCATTATTTTAGTTGTTAGAGAAATCTTTGTTTATTTATGCAATGTAGTCCAAATAAGAAAAGGAGAATGTTTTACATCTATGCACTCTATACTTAAATGTGAATTATTTTTTTATAAAAAAGAGAACTTTTGTTTATTAAACTAATTAACAAATAATTGTTTTATTTTATTTTACTTTGCTACAGCTACTTTTCAATACCAAATTAGTATCAGTAGTGCCATTGGTAATGAGGTAATCCACGGGAGATTTTGTTATATGCGTTTAATCAGCTAATATGAACAGTAGTGCCACGGGAGTGTATATTTTCCCTTGACTCTACTAGTAGTGCCAAGCGGTAGTGCCTAAGGAAACAAACGGAAAAAAACACTTTCTCGGGTGTTTTTCGAATAGTATTTGTGCACTCCGGTACTATGCAATACTTATAAGATAATTTTTTGGCTTCTTCCATGGTTTTAAAGCTATTAAAACTGTAAATATGTGTGAAATAACTGAAAAGTTCATAGTAAAGTCCCACTGGACGTGTCGTGTGACGTCACGCAAAGCGCGCGCAAAATGGCGGCGTTTCAACTGCTCTAATTTTTTCAATGTTTTAAATTTCGTTTTTAAAAATATCTAAAGTATTTTGAAGATTTTTTATATTTTTTTATAAGTTATAATGTCGTAAACTCTTAATTTAAGGCAAGAAAAAGAAACATGAATATCCCCTATTGCCCGTTACGGGCAACACGTTTCGTTTTATAGAATAGACCTACAGACTGTGCTGTGAGGTATGATATGAATTACTGAACACTTTTTTATGGCTGACAAATTACTAAGCGAAGTTACAGTCTTGCAGTAAGTCACAAGGTCTCACTGTGAGGTTCAAATCTAGTCACATACTTACCCGTTTTTACAAATTATTTTTTAATCTTACTTTAGGGGAAATGTGTACGAGATGATCCCTTGCGGTAAATTGATCTTTTTCAATTGCAGCGATATTAGTAACGCTATATATATTTAGTTTTCGGTATTACATAGCTTCTAATACCCCTCGCCTCAGTCAATATGTAATGGCGGTGTAAGAGAGCACATTTCTTTTTTGGGAAAAAAAGAAATTGGCGTGTCATCGATCTAAGGTAAGTTTGATCCTAAGCTTATGTTGTTATATTTGTGGCATTATATGCCACCCTATTTAGTTTTTTGAAAAGCATTTTAACATGAACGCATTTAAAGTTATGTTAATGAACAAAGAAAAAATAATGAACTTGGGGCAAGATGGTTATAGTAACGGTGTCCAAGATGATCCAGGGATCATTTTGTCCCATTTCGGAAAAGTTTTGCATTTTAAATAGAATAAAATAAAAACAACAATTGGTTAGAGATAGAAAATGAATTATTTAGGTAATCTTTGGTCCAAGATGATCCTTGGTAAGGTTTTAAAAAATGTTAAATATTATAACGAAAGATAAATAAATTAAAACTTTTAAAAATAGCAACAGATTAACAGATAAATTTGGAATTATTAAACGCTTTTACATCTATGATAAGATGAATCATCATCATCATCGTCATCTCGTACACCTTTCCCCTGCTTGATAATTTTTATATTATACTTTTCCCAAATCATCCGTTTAACTCAATAATTTTTTTCTGTAACACTTACCAAGGACTTTCTATTTCTAAGTGACACATCTTCTATGCTATAGATAGACTGTCCTGGTAAATGTCTTAGGTTTGTTGAAGCATTATGAATGTGTCCAGTTCGAATAGCCGAGAGATTTATTTGTGTATAACTTAGATCAATATTTAGTTTTTTATGATAGTGAGTTCTTTTTTTTGATTCTTGGTTAAAATCCTATAACTTTTCAATACATACTTTGTATTCTTGTTTTAATAGGAAGGTTTTATAAAAAAACATAGTTGAAGTAGGAATGTTGTGATAGACCTACTATGCATATCATGAAAAGAGCCACAAATACCTTTGCAATATGTTTAATCACAATATGTTTAGGTTTGCTTATCTATTTCCATGGCGACCGTGATAAATCAGAATGTTGGTAATAAACAAATCGATGTAATCCTACTAATATTGTAAATGTGAAAGTTTGTCATGTTTGTTACTCTTTCACGAAAAAACTACTGGACGGATTTGGATGAAACTTTGCAGTAATATAGGCTATACATCAAAATAATACATAGGGTACTTTTTACCGCGGGAAAACAACTCATTCCCACGGCAGACCGACTTCCACGCGAACGGAGTCGCGGGCGGCCACTAGTGGTTGCATGTTTTATTTCAAGTATTTTTTTTAATATTTTCGCTTTCGTCCAGCAGCGGACGGCGATTGGCTGATTGATAAAAGTATTTGAATAAAATATGAAGTACCTACAATAAATGTATTTTACTACTCTACGATTAGTCTACAACTAAAATGGTCTAGTCTTCTTACACGGAATGTCGGTCTACTTTTACTACACGTCTATATTTACCCTTCTGGCTTATCGATAGCAATATTTTGAGTTTTGTTTAGATACTCTGAATCGGCACCAATAAAGACAATTCATTCATTCCATTTATTCATTCAATTCAATCATTCACCAAGTCAATTAAAAAATACGTCTAAAACTACACAACATGACCACATACCCACAATAAGTCGCTCCTCCTCCGGCAGTTCTTTGAATATCCTCTTGAAGTCTTCCGACTTGCTCTTGTAGGTTCCGTACAGCGCGTTGTACCAGCTCTTCTTCTTGACGCGCGCGCCGTCCGCCGCCCGCGGGGTGGGCGTCGACGACTGGCGGACATACTCCTAGCGAGTGTAGGAATGTGTTAGAGAATGAGGGTAGTCTGAGAAGGTCCGCCGCCCGCGGGGTGGGCGTCGACGACTGGCGGACATACTCCTAGCGAGTGTAGGAATGTGTTAGTGAATGAGGGTAGTCTGAGAAGGTCCGCCGCCCGCGGGGTGGGCGTCGACGACTGGCGGACATACTCCTAGCGAGTGTAGGAATGTGTTAGAGAATGAGGGTAGTCTGAGAAGGTCCGCCGCCCGCGGGGTGGGCGTCGACGACTGGCGGACATACTCCTAGCGAGTGTAGGAATGTGTTAGTGAATGAGGGTAGTCTGAGAAGGTCCGCCGCCCGCGGGGTGGGCGTCGACGACTGGCGGACATACTCCTAGCGAGTGTAGGAATGTGTTAGAGAATGAGGGTAGTCTGAGAAGGTCCGCCGCCCGCGGGGTGGGCGTCGACGACTGGCGGACATACTCCTAGCGAGTGTAGGAATGTGTTAGTGAATGAGGGTAGTCTGAGAAGGTCCGCCGCCCGCGGGGTGGGCGTCGACGACTGGCGGACATACTCCTAGCGAGTGTAGGAATGTGTTAGTGAATGAGGGTAGTCTGAGAAGGTCCGCCGCCCGCGGGGTGGGCGTCGACGACTGGCGGACATACTCCTAGCGAGTGTAGGAATGTGTTAGTGAATGAGGGTAGTCTGAGAAGGTCCGCCGCCCGCGGGGTGGGCGTCGACGACTGGCGGACATACTCCTAGCGAGTGTAGGAATGTGTTAGTGAATGAGGGTAGTCTGAGAAGGTCCGCCGCCCGCGGGGTGGGCGTCGACGACTGACGGACATACTCCTAGTGAGTGCGGGGGGAAATGTATTAGTGAATGAGGGTAGTCTGAGATGTTACCCCCACCAATGATGTGTCTAGGTTAACCAATGGGAAATGAGTTATTTGTATTTTTTTTTCGGGGGAAATTAAAATTAAGAAGATTTAATTTATGTTTATAGAATGTTTGAGTAAGTAAGAGACTATTGTTGTTGACATCAGCGTCATCTATTTATTAATTTTCTAAAACCCCGGAATTAAAAAGAATGAATTTGTTTCACGTATCGATATAGTATAAATTTCGTAAATCAAAAAGATATCATCGACAATGGGGAATGTTACTAGGTATGCCAAATCGCTTGAAATTTTGTCTCAGTAAAGCCTGTATGCATACAAATACACTAGTTTTTGTTGTAATCAAAAATACCCAGTAGTTTTGATTTTATAGGCATTCAAAGTTTCGAAAAATATCGAGTCCCGCTAACAATCACGTGACCGATTGTGACGTCATACAACAACGCGCCAGCGGTGGCGCATATAGCTGGCGCAGTATTTTATATTATTTTTAACTTATTTAACATTTAATGTATTATTTTGTTGTGTTTTCGGTCGCGTATTATGTTAATAGTAAATACCTATTATTCGATTAATAAATTGGATATAGGATTCGAAAAAAAAGGTACCTAATCGTGTCATCTACCTAAAATAGATGGATTAATGGCTGCGCATTATTTCAAGAAATTGTGATTTTGTTGCCGCCGAAATGTTTGATATGTTCTAAACTGTTTTATCAAGACAAAATAACTAATGGAAGAATGCAAACCAATGATAGAAGTACCTACCTATCATTATTTTTTTTACGTTAAAGACAACAAATCATGTATAATAGTTTTGTAGCTATAGGTAGGTACGTCCTTCTAATATCATAAATGTAAAAACTACTGGACGGATTTGGATGAAACTTTGTTGTAGGTTACACATCAGAATAACACATAGGGTACTTTTTACCGCGGGAAAACTTCTCATTCCCACGGAAACCGACTTCTACGCGAACGGAGTCGCGGGCGGCCACTAGTATGTATACAAAGATACCGCTCTTCTAAGTTAATTAAAATAAATACATGCATTGATTTAGTGCTAACTAGCTTTCGTTAGCAGCTTCGCCCGCGTTTCCCTCGGGAACTGTACATTTTCCCAGGATTAAAAGAAGCCTATGGATTATTTCAGTCTTCGTCCAGATCCGTTCAGTATTTTTTGTGTGAAAGATAACAAACACAAACATAATCTTCCGCGTTTATAATATTACTAGGAAGTAGGATACCTATACGATCTAGATGTAGGTAGTTGAACGTTACAGATGCACTTTACCTTTACTATTTTATTTAAGTAATTTAATTTACTTTTGATGATATTATCTAAACCTTTTTATTTATTTGTATTTTTACTAACAAATTATTTAATGGTATTGGTTATGTTCAAGTTAAAAGATTTGGTGATGTATGTATGTATCCTTTGGAACTATAAATAACAACTTTTCCGGCGAATTAGTAGTTCTATTTTTACATTTAGGCACAGCACATGATTTCCTTGTATTTGGATTGGTCATTTTTTAAGTATTTAGGTATAATTTTGACGGTACGGGCACGCGAGTGCGGGCGTACTAAGTGAGCCAGACCGAGCGTGTTGTTGTATGACGTCACACCGTCACCGGCAGCCCGCGTCGTGCGCTTACAACTTGTTTTACTTATAAATCGGAAACTAATTGACGTATCAAAATAATTCTTTCACTAGGATTTTTTATTTTTGACACAGAATATGAAGAGCTAATAAGCAAAATTTGTTAACATTCTCCATTTAATAAGCGAGTGCTATAATAGAGCTGTTCATTGAATTTACCTTTGGATCTCTGAGTGTGACGACGTCGCCGGCGACGCTCGCCGAGTCGAACCTGTCCACTGGAACTGTAAGGGACTGAAACAAGATATAAATAACATAATTAAACATTATAACGTAGAACACATGGTGTGACTTGACTCAGACTAGAGCATGTAAGTGTGAAGAAAACATCGACTGATTCATGCGAAATATGCTTTGAGAAAACTTTAAAATGTTTGAATTAAACTTGCTTAAAATTTTATTTGTGTTTATAATCATAAATCAGAATTATGTAAGTAATCAAAGCAATTACTGCTCCGTTAAACTAAATGTTTGGCTGCCTTATTAGCTAGTGTTAACAAAATAGATGTTTAAAAATTGGTCGTTAAAAATTCACTGTCGTTTAGAAGGCTAATAAAAGTTGAAGGTATGTAACTAATTTATATATGGCGTGAAATTAGAAAAAAACTTTAGGTTCAGTAAGTGTTAATTATTTACGTTCCGTTACTATAATTACTTATAGTAAGTTCATATAAGTATATTTTTTGCATGTTTCAACTATATGATAAACATTAGAACCTACCTTTACATTATATGATTCCCTGAGTATTATTATTTTTAGTCAGGCGCGATTCAATTGCTCATAATGTTCTTAAAACAAAGGTTATTTCGGTTTCATTGTCAACGGAAACAAAACCGGTTTCTAAGTCCTAAAAACTAAGTAATTATTCAGTAGTCGCTGGTAAAATTACGTGTTAGTCATTTACAGGAAGCTAATATTTTATCTAGGTTTTACAAGGTAAACAATAAAGAGTTTCAAACGTTCGCCTAGGGAAATAGGGGCGAAATAACTTGTATGGGAAAATATTTGTCGGCCGCATGGAAGGAATATAAATGACCTATTCTGAAACACGCATTATTTCTATAGAATTGAAGGCTGCTTGTTAGTGCAATAAAGACAGTCTAAAATGTCTTGAACCTTAAGAAGCCTACGCTTTTAAACAATCCATTAATTGTGCATAGGCTTCCATCTTGCTTAACACGAGCCTGACTTTCACTGGTCGGACTTTAACGTTGCGGTAAACGCAGGGCCGAGCCGGCCGAGCCGCCCCTGTGTGCGATGTGTGCGGCGCACACAGGCGCCTAAGCAAAAGGGGCGCCGGATTGTTTTTTTTTTTAATACAACATAGTTGAAAAAAAACCGGCCAAGTGCGAGTCGGACTCGCGCACCGAGGGTTCCGTACAAACCTGCAAAAACTACTTAAAATTTTAAGCTTTTCGGAATTTTTCTGTTACCTGTGCTGTAAGCTATTGCTTCTTACCAAATTTCGAGATTCTATGTCAACGGGAAGTGGTCTTTAGGTTTTAATTCCCGTGCGTGTAGTTGCGAGTTTCAAAATATGCGGTATCAATGGTTGTACTTTTGCGTTTTGCGTTGACTTAGTTTTTTTTTTTTCACGGGTTAAAGGCAATTAGATCTAAGTATTTGATATGAATTTCAACTTGATAGCTCTACGCGTTCATGAGGAAAAAAGTAATAAGTTTATATTTATTAAAAAATATATATTTTGTAATGTTACTAAAAATTTAAGGTTTTCGGAATTTTTCCTTTATGTGTGCTATAAAACGTTGCTTCATGCCAAATTTCAAGATTCTAGGTCGACTGGAAGTACCCTTTAGGTTTTGATTCCCTTGCGAGTACTTGCGAGTTTCAAAATATACAGCTTAAATTGCTGTTTCTTTTGATTGCGTTGACATAGAAGTTTGATTTTGTTACAGCTTAAAGGTATTATAGACCTGAGTATTTGGTATGAATTTCAATTTAATGCCTCTACGCGTTTATGAGGAAATGGGTAGTAAGGTTAAAATTATTAAAAAAAATATATTATGTGATATACCTAACTAAAAATTTATGGTTTTCGTAATTTTTCCTTTATCTATGCTATAAGACGTTGCTTCGTACCAAATTTCAAGATTCTGAGTTCACGGGAAGCACCCTGTAGGTTTTGATTCCCTTGCAAGTGTCGAAAATTTGCGGCATAAACGGCTGTATCTTTTGATTGTGTTGGCTTAGAAGTTTGATTTTTTCACAGCTTCAAGGGACAGTAGACCTGAGTAATTGATATAAATTTCAGCTTCATACCTCCACGCGTTCCTGAGAAAAAGGGTCTTGACAGACGGACGGACGGACGGACAACAAAGTGATCCTATAAGGGTTCCGTTTTTTTTCCTTTTGAGGTACGGAACCCTAAAAATGACTAAACAGACTAAAAAAGGCGCTTCATAAGTTTCGCACACAGGCGCTTCATAGGTGTCGCACACAGGCGCTGCTTAGGGTCGGCGCGGCCCTGTAAACTTGCAAAGTTAGTCTTTCCAAGGTAAATCATTATTGAAATTCTGACTCAGAACAGTCAACCAATTCCGTAGCTACTACCATATTTCTTTTAGCTTATAATAAGTAAGTATGTATAGTAAAAATCACCTTGTTATTATCCGCCGACTCAGCCCCGCAGTCCGAGCTCCGCAGCGAGGGTGACGGCGAGCGCGACACACTCCTGCAATAACACAACCATTACTTAATGTTATAATACATACCAATTTGATATGTAACCAACAATATTCTACGGTCTACCTAATTTCAACTAAGACAAGCGAGAAACTAAGGAACACACCGTGGTTTTCCATTTGGATTAACTTTTTTATTAAAAAGTTGACACAAACGACAAATTGAGCCAAAATTGACATATTATTTAACAGTGATTAAATAGACGTGATCTTATGGTATTTTTACTACTTGTTTACGTAACTTGTGGTGATTTAATAGAAAAATTCCCCTGTTTGTGTAATGTTGGCTGTAAACATTAGACCAACTTTGATCACTCCTCAAAATAATTATTATAAACGCTGTCGATAAGTTAATTTAGTCTATTCCGTGTGCTATTACATAGGATCAGTAAAGACAACACATTAAATAAATTGTAATTTAAGCGTGGGAAAAGTCATAGTTAATTCTTTTCGTTAAGAATTAATTTATATTGGATTTTCTGAGAATAGCAGGTGTATGACACTCACCCACAACACACCTTTCCTGGGGACCATAATGTTAACTTATGCTTATTTCGTTTTGTGGTTACGTTCATGAGTTTAAGATGAGTGTAAAATAAAAAGCAGTTCGCCATTGAGCTACTATTTTACAACTGCTAATGGTTAAAACCATTTTCAGATTGCCAATTTACACAGATGTTTTGTTAAGAAAGCAAATAAGTGTTTTTAAAGGACGTCAAATTTTCGGCAGAGTTTGTTCTGGCCATTTTGAGCCCATTTTGATTACGTGGAGAGGGATGTTTTGTTATTTGGGTTTTATTTTTACTATAGGAATATTTGCCCATCACCCAAAAATGCATTATGTGCAGTAAATTTTACTAAAAAGTAATAACTAAGTTTGATTAAACATAATTTTATTGTGGGTCGCTATACAGCAGAATTAAACTCAGGCTACTTATTATTATTGAATATTCTTCGATTAATGTTTAATGATAAAAATCAGGCGGCATTGAAAACTATTTAACATTATTTCCATGTTTCTTTCTGAGGCTTATAGGTACAACTAGAAACGCTTGATTAAAAACGTTAAAGATAAAAATTCATAATATTTAAACCATATCGTAACCATAATATCAAGCGTAGATCTGAGTGCGTAAATTGTGCGCAATTTTACGCATCGGAACGCTCACATTCATAAACTAATAGCACTATAAAAGTACTTCGAACGGCCCATTACAAATACTTAAGAGTAATCCATCAACTGCCGAAATTACATTACACAATCTGCTAACTCCGAATTACAGTGCGTTTGCGAAACATTCAACAAAAAAACATAGGCTATTTGTTGCCAAGGCCGGTATTGTATGATTAAAATTGACGCCGAATAAAGTTAGAACGATGTTTTTGAAACGGCGCGGGCGACGGTAGCTGCGTGAAAAAACAGACGCAAAAAGCGATGTAATTTCTACGTGCAAAGAATGACTCATGATTCATTTAAAATTATACAGAAGTCAAACTCGTGCTCGCGATTGCAATTTTTTTACTGTAAATATGAACGCAGGACATAGACTATTTACTTGTTTTAAAGACATTTTTCATATTTTATGATATAATGGGTTTTGTAATTGGTTTCTGTGAAGATTACCTTTTTACAACCTACGATTATTACATACTTAAAATGCTGTTGAAATTAGTAAAGTGCAATAAATAATTACGTTGGAAAATGAGTGGATACAACAAACTAAAGAGGAATAAGTTATTGAGAAAATAATGGTTTAGATTTGCTATCTACTTATTTGCAACATATCCAATGCAGGCTGCATTTGTTTTTAAATATGTTTTAAACATTGATATATTACTCTCTAGATACCAAGTCCGACACTCAAAAGCGGCGCAAAAAATAAGCTACCAAATCCAATTTATACGTACATCCTACGTTAGTGTCATTTGGTCCGTCAAGCAGAGAGGTTCTCTAGGAAAAAAGACAACAATGCCTAAATGCGCGTTCAAAGGTTGCCGTAATAGTTCAAGAAACATTACTAATATCCCTGGCTTATCGTTATTTCGGTTAGTTTAAGCATTTAATAATGATTTTGTAGTAAAATACTAGAAAAAATTACATTAGTTTTCGAATAGAAAAAATGATTTGAAATGTTCTGGTGTTGCCAACTTCTTTTGTAGGAAAAAAATTAAATTTTGCGGTTTTTTTTAAGCACGTAAAATAATTATAATTATATTTTTTTTTTAAAGCGGAATTTTGACATCTTCTTCATTATGCGTAGTTTAACAGTATTTTTAACGAAACTAATAAATAAATATCCAAACATAAATTTCCAATAAAATAAATATTAGTAGGACGTGGCAAAGTGTTAAGGCCACGTAAGTACTGCACTTAAACAGTTTTATTAAACTATCGCATTTTTGACGCTTGTCTCTGTATGTTAGTGTATTAATTAATAGAAAAAAAATGTTTAATTTAATATTTTTTTATTCTTGATAAATAAAATTTGCATAGGTAACTTCTGAATTTTAATTTTATAACTTGGTATCCCTTTGACGTACACATGCACAATTTTGAATAGTGTTATACGCGCGTCACGCACACATTCATAAAAATTTGCGCCGCTTTTGGAGTGACGTTTTGGATGCAACACTCCATCTAGAGAGTAATATATCAATGGTTTTAAAGATAAGTCCAATAACATAGGTAATGCAAATAAACTATGATTATCGGACAATAGTTGTAAAGAAGGTTCGTTGGCCGCTTTTTAATGACGTTCTACTAGTGCATAACAAAAGAAAGAAATAACGAAATAAATAAGCTACAAAATCAAAATTTAAACTTTTCTTTATTAGTCTGTTAAAAGCAGTCAAAACAAGTTAACAATTACAGAAGCGAAGCGCTACCCAATTACGACATTCTAATGTCTACGAATTGTTTATTTTATTCAGATCTTTGATGTCCCGTGCACGAGTGAACACATAGACATTTATTACGTGGATTTATTTACCTATGACTATGGATGATTTCACTTACATTGTTGCGAGCGACTCTAAAAATACGTCATTACTGCGAAGTTTTATGACAGTCTCATATTGAGATAAGTAGGTTTCTTTGTCCATTTTTCCATTGATAGTAAGTTAACTGTGTCTTAAGGCAAAATTTAAATATTTTATAGATACCGATCTTATTGCGCAGGGTTTAGTTATAAAAAGTATTCATAAAAATTATTAGCCTTACTACATGTAAACACATCGTAGTGTAAAAATCAGTTTTTTACGTATATAAATTAATTAAAAAGTAAAGTTGACTATGTCTAGAGTTACTGACGTAAAAGCTATAATAGTTATGCAAGTTGCACCCAATCGATTTTAATTAAACTGTTGTTTTATTACCTTTTGTTGATAACCACCGAGGAATCAATCGGTTTGAATTGCACTTCATAAAACGCACTTCCCACCATCGTAGGCTACATACGTCTATAATTTACGATTCAGTTTTTAATACTAGAACGCACGGACTACAATTATCGTTGGAAGATAATTAATAAGATTACCTGTGCTGGTTATCTCGCATTGTTTTTTGTAGTAAACTATTTTTTATTAATTATTACTTCGTTTATTGTTTAATAAAAATGTTTTTGTGGAAGTATTGTTAAAATTTAAAATACATACTAGTACAAATTCTCTTATAAATGAAATGAGGGATAGCCAATGACGCTCGTTGATAACGAGGCATTGTACAATAAAATAGATTTTTAAATAAATTTAGAAGTTCCATGGATTTTCCATTAATTCCAAACTCACGGATTCTTATACTTAAGAATATTTGTTTAGATAAAAAATATATTAGAAAATAAAACACACAAATGTTTACGAAATAAGACATACAAGTTAAGATGGATTATAGAATCGGATTATCAACAAAGAATCACTCTTTATGCATATTTTCGCTTTAACTGCTAATTAATACAAACAATATCGAGTTTAAAAATTATGTTTGCATTAATCTCACGCATACCTGCATGCTAATAGACGATCAAAATATGAACGACATGCAAAATTAAAAGTAATCAAAACTTGCGCCTTCTTGCAGCTCAATTCTTCCAACATTGATACTAGAAACTACTATACTGCTTTGTTTATATCAAATTTTAAAAAAAGCAACGCTTGTATTATTCATGAGAAAAGAACAAGAAGCGATGTTATGCTAATGTTATTGCCACCAAAAGTCAACAGAAAAGTTCGAAGTCCTTCTAGAAAAGGTGTCCCACTCGCCCCTCAAAATATCGGAGATCAATAAACTCTATAAACGTGATAATAAAACTGCCTTATCTGCCATCTGCATTATGTATCGATCAGGAAGGAACTACATTTTAATATGTAAACTTTGTTCGTCTGACCTAAAACAGATAACTGGCACTAAGCCAGGCGAAAACGGGAAGCTTTTGAAACATATTAGACAGTGTTTCATTTTTTTTTCTTTACACATTTACTTCATATTTGTAAATAGACGTGAATACTATGAATCTATAGGCCAACTCTATAGTTTTTTGTTTTTTTGTTCATATACATAGGTAATTAATATTTAGCAAGCTGTGCCCTGTGGTTTCATCCGCGTTAATAAGAATAAATTCTAAAACGTAAGCGTAACTTTAATCGTTTACGCAGCGCACGAAAGTTTTGCGTCTTTTGCAAACTTTTTCATTGTTGCTCCACCCCTATTAGTCATACTTAGCGTTATGGTCGTCCTCAATAAATGGACTAAACACTAAAATAAATTTGCTAAACGAACCAGAAGTTCCTGAGATTAATGCGTTCAAACAAACAAGCAAACTCTTAAGTTTTATAATATTAGTATGGATTTGGGCCCTCATCATATGACATACAAAGACTTGTCAACCAATGTATGCATTGTTTGTTGCCAAGTCTATCTATATTATTAAAACTTCCATTTATGGACTTAACTTTGTTACTAGACATTTGTTGAAGGATTAATCAATAATGATATCTTTTTAAGTCTTACATTGGTATAATGATGTGAACACTACACTATGGGATAGCCATTTTGTAAAAAGTACTTTTTATCACCTTTATTATGGAGTATTATGGAGGTTGTATTTGTATAATTCATAGAATATCACTTTATTTTCATGTAAATGAAAACTAATATCAACGTCAATTTTTTATTTGATTAAAAACTATAGATAAAGATAATGAAATAACAAACTCTAAAGGTTTCAAGAAAAAGTAATTGAAGCCATTAAAAACTCAACAGTTTATTTTCAGTATGATGCTTTTTTGTATATTTTTTTACATTTGATTTAACTAAATTTGAGAATAAAGATAATGTTGTTTTTTATCAATATTTAATATCTTTTGTATAGTTCAAACACATAAATCTGATATCATAACATATTGTAATTAGTCTGTTTATATTATCATTTAACAAAATATTAAAGAGATTGCTACATATTCATATTCTAACTGAAAAACTAGAATTCTGAAAGATAAAGTAAAGTGAAAGGTGGGAGATGTTTCAATATATTGCATGCAAGTCTAATACACTACTTAAATTATGATAATTATTTATGAATGCAAGGTAGGTATTCTAATTAATAAATAGTATGTAAATCAAAGTTCTGACACGAGGAGAGTGCCTTATTATGTTGACCTTGTGTTATATACACTGTTGGATTTTATCAACACTGATCAATGTAAATAAACACTAATCAGTGATAAAGTTCCAGAAGCTATGCTAAATTGAACCTTTAAATAAGTTAAGCAAAGTTATATTAATTGTTTGTATGAATGAAATTGGTCAAACAAACTTGGGGGTATAACAATCATGATATGAATGAAAGGATCATAAGTATTAATGTTTGGTACCTGTTGTCCTGTGGTGCTATGTTACTCTGGGTGGCATGCTGTGAAATGACCCCAGAAAAGTTGAGCGCCTGGCTGATGCTCTGCCCGATCGCATCCTGGGACGATATCACCAAATTCTCCACCGACTTTCGCCTGATCACAGAATCAATCATTTACACATTCAAGAAACTTTGGTGATAATATTTTAGAATTATGACCTTAACATGCTTATGAAACCACACAGTTTGTCTAAATAAACTGAGAGTGCAAATATTGAAATAGCGTACAATGTAAGTGGTATATCTCTGGAATTAAGATAGTCTTTAGATCAATGACCTAACGCGATTTACCACAAATCTTAGCTAGGCCTATTATTTACTGGAAATGCCAATCTAAATGGATACTAATCAATGATAACTGAAAAATTAAATGTTATCGCAGCGAAAAACCAATCATTAGAGTAACAAACTCAGAATAACAAGTCAATATTACGAACATGGAGATGGCGATGTTTCGGCTATCCAACTCTGAAGCACTCATGGTCGCGCTGAAGAACTTTCAGATGAGGAAATTACAAAATTATAAACCCTTCACTACATTGGCATCTATTAACAGCACTTTTCTCACTGTCATCGTCCAAATAGATAATTATTTGGACAAAAACACAAGCAAACAAAACCACACAAAACTAATTCGTGCTGTCGCTGGACGAGCGAGTGAGAGGGAGACAAAAGAAAGACAAGTAGGCACGTACTGACAGAAGCAAGTTTCAAACTAAAATTGACAATGCGAGTGAAAGATTATCAATCGTTTGACTGAATTAAATATAATTTTTTGTTTTATTTTGTCAAACTTCTCTTTCTAAGGGAGGTACAACTCTATCTTGTTAATTTTTTCTTAAAAAATATAATTTTAAAAATGTTACGACCTCGTTTTTTTCCTCGTTTCGTTCCGAATTAGTGCTAGCTTGCTTATTTATGGTACCTGTCAACACAATTTCTGGCAGCGCAGCGCTTACATACGCTATTCTACCTGTCACCCCAATCTTTAGTTAGCAGAGTGTGTGATGTTAGCGATGTTCCTTGACTTCCTCGTACGTTGCTCACGCGATAATCGCCTGAACGATATAAGAAGCGTGAGCATTGTTCGACTAAATAGGAACAGTTGCCAATGTTGACATTCGTTAGATGTCAATGACAAAGTCAAATAGACAGTAAACAAAATAAGATGCGGCATCCGGCAGCCCGCAGCGCACACGCATACAGTCAGCCAGCTGATCAGTGATAGTTTCTAATTAAATAATTCTGATAAGATTACAACGAATTACATCCCTACAAGACAAGTCACGAATGAAACATCCGTTTTTGTGGATCCAATCCAAGGTTCCAATACGTAAAGATAACGATGCGATGGTGAATGTGAACCGATCATCACTCTAGACTTCACCTTTGAACTTGTCGCACGATTATTTTGTATCTACAGAATGTGAATATCTCTGTTTAATCCCAATAAGAAAGCATGGGCTGTAAAAGTAATCAATTGTTAGAACGGGTATCGGGATGGAAAGCAGTGGAAATACTGTTCCAATGTGTATTTATTGGTTTATGGCAGTTCTTACAAGTGGCTGCTAAAAGACTATTGAAGGGACCCAAGAGAAAGGAGGGTAAAAATATCAATTCTGTTGAATTAACAGTTGATGCTTCAGTGGGAACTCATTGTTATATTAAAATTCTGGTAAGTACCTACAATTTTATACACTCAAGATTTGTTTTTTTATGTGTAAATTAATACATTATTTATATTGCAGGGTTCAAAATACCACTATGTTAAAACAGGTCCAAAGACTGGTAAAATTGTTTTAGTACTTGGCGATGCCCCTCATACTGGTCCACTTTGGGGTACTAATTGGGTGCGTGTGGTGAAACGCCTCGTGGAGACTGGCCACTGTGTTATTACATTAGATCTAAGAGGAACAGGTGCTAGTGAGTGTGGCAATCGACATGACTTAGCACCACCTAGAGTAGTTCAGGATTTGACAGCATTGTTGGAAGCTCTTGGTGTGACGGAGGATAATCCGGCTGTAGTAATAGGATTTGGGATTGGTGGTATGTTGACATGGTAAGTGAAATAGTATTATTATAATTGTAAAAATTTCTTTTAAAGAGGTAATTAGATGTAAGTGTCCACATTAAAGGGAATTGACTTCTACATATATGTCAGTTTAAAATTTAAGCATTTAAAACAGACTGAATATTCAGATGATTAGAGGATCTAAGTACACCTACATGTTATTACAAATCTATTAAGATTATACACATAATTAATGGGTTCATTTCCATAATAAATAAGGTAATTAATTATATAAACCAGACACAGTTTAGTAATAATTTAAAGGTCAAGGGTTTTTTCATCACAAGGTTACAAAATAATGATTATGTTGAGTCATAAACATATTATTTTTTTACTATAGTAAGAACACTATTTAAGTATTTTGTTATTTTTGAGCATTATCAATGTATTTGTATATTTAATTGAGCATTCCCAAACCAAAATGCACCCAAACAGTCTTGCATATCTAGTTCATTGACCTTGGGCATTAAGATACGTAAAATCGTACCATTCACTGATTAAATTTGAGGGTATGTCTAGAATGATTTCAAAATATCAATCATAAGGATCATTAGATCAAGGGTCACGCCTTGCTATGTAAATCACCTCCTAAGTCTGCAAGACCATTATGTAAGACAATGGCAATGAATTTGCAATTTAATGTAACTTCATAACTAGTAATACTGTATTCGTTGTATGAATTCTGAGACATACAACTCGTCTATTTATTTCAAATCATTATTTACAAAAACGCTTCTGATTGGCATACTCTTAAATTATGGCCCTGATGTATGATGAAAGATCTTCGCATTATTTCAAGGATATAAATATATATTTGGCAGGTACTTGGTGCACTGCCAAGAGAGTCTGATCAGCCGATTCGTGGTGGTCGGCAGTCCGCATCCGAACCACTACTGGGTGCACCCACCAGCTGAGTTCTGTGAGAATGCACTGTATTTTATCCAGGTGGGTTATGAATTGCCTAAAGTACTTAGTTATGTTAATATTAGGAAAGATTCGTTTTTGTTTGTGATCAATGAACTTAGAAATTACAATGAACATTTTTTCTGCCATAAGTAGGTATAAGTAAGTAACAAAGGTTAAGTTTTATTCCTATAAGAACTACCTAATATGATTAAGAATACCTACCTATTTGTAAAACAATCTAAAAGAAAAAAGGCAAATGTGCTGATAAATAATACCAATTCCGTAAATATTTAATGTAATAGGAAGTAGAACGATACTGAAAATAAATAAAATATGGTTTAAAGTTAACGTACGCGAAACTGCGAGTGAAAAGCAATAGAAAATCTTGATTGCCTTTACATTGCGTCATTACAGGTCAAACAGATTAGTCGTAAGACGTTTATTAATACTTGATTAAGTAATGTTTTTTATACTTAGTACACATAATTGGTAACGCCTTTTAAGGAGAAATTGTTTTGGTATTTAGGTCAAAAACACTTGACTTTACTGTGTCCTGTGAAACATTAATGCACAAATGGTTAAATTGTATACAATTAAGTATATCAATTAAAAGGTCATGATATCTTAATAAAAATATTAATAGTCATTAGCTTTTTACGTTTCAATATTTATCTTTGTAACGAAGTCTGATGACGATGTCTCTAAATATAAAAACAAACATATAAAATCTAACATTACGGTCTCACGGTGCGCAATACAGTGTGCGGTGCGATGCGTGGCTTAGCACACTAGAAATCACTTTACCAAGGTTAAGTTCTAGAAATCAAATTTATTTCAAGAAATGAAAATTATTTTATCCATTTGAACCACCCACAAAACTAAAGCAACCATTATATGAATCTATCAGCTGTGCCCTTTAACTTGCAGGGCGGTAGTATGTTTTTTTTAACAATGTCTTATATTTGTTTATGTATCCTCAGTGGCCGTTCCTTCCGGAGCGGTGGTTAGCAACTGAAGACTCATCAGATTCACAATCCAGCATTAGAGCCTGCGACTGGACCGGAGCGCTGAACTATGTTAGAGGTAATAGTGGTTATAAAAATGACATTCATTTTAGTTTCTATTAAGTACAGCAAATGAAAAAATCCAAATATTGCGAGAATTAAAAAAAACTTAATAACACGCCTGAAATGCAGCCATGGCCTTTGGAGCGCTGCATGCTTCTTTCCACTCTGGGGGCGAATCATTGAGGATATCAGATCAGGACCGACTTTTCATAATACTGCATTGTCATTGGTCCCTAATAAATGTGTGTTTTTTTTTAATTAATCTGAAGTTCCAAAGTATATCAAAACTACGTTCAAAGAATCCGTTAGATACCTACCACATACATACTCGAGCTTATAGAAGCGTTTTTAAAAAGCGGGAAGTTATGAATTTCCAGACAGAGGGATCTTACCTGTCTTGTTATTGGTCAATGTTCTTAATCAAAATAAAACTATTTAAGCATAAAAGTTTTGAACATTACTGTAAGTATGAAATACCTGTGCCGAGAGTTATCGTTCTCACATAGCAAAAACACAAATACTGGGAGTGGATAACGTAAATATGCAGAAAGTTTATCGAGTACCGAAAAAAAATGTGTCACAGGCGATTTGTATAATTTGCCCGACATACTGCTTATGTACGAGCCAGCTTGTTCATTGACCTAATCATTTTAGCAACTAAGCATTTTACGCTATAAATGTAATTTACTTAAGTCAGTTCGCAATAGGCTATCAATCGCGCGTCTCAATTATCATTTAAAATCATTATAAGTCTTCGTATCAATAAATTAGTTATTAATCCATTAGTGTCTATCAATCTATCATACAAACTATCACCCGAGTGTACGCACCGTACATTCTTTTGATCCTTCGAGCCGGATCTGAACTAGCGACCTATGGATTGCCGTATGTATGCTACTACGCCACAGAGTAGTCAACAGCGCTCTTAGTTTAAACTATCACTGTCCCCCCCGCAGCCGCGGCGTGGTGGCGCGTGCCCCCCGCGTCCCGCGTGTCCCCCCCCGCGCTGCTCCTCGGCGCGCGGCGGTCGGCGGCGGCGCTGGTGGCGGCGGCGCAGTACTGCCGCGCGCCCGCGCCGCGCCTCGTGCCCGCGCCCGCCGCCGGCGAACCCGCGCTGGCGAGTATCGTGCTCGACTTCTTGATACGTGAGTATGGCTCGGTAGTATATGGGGTCGGGTAGGAGTAAGACTCCGCTGTTTGTCTATTGCAGGCTGTTCCTAGTAAACTGGGATACCTATAGATAGTCCTAGTAAACTGGGATACCTATAGATAGTCCATTCGCGTTAAGAAAATAGTGAGTCATCGTTGTCAGCCGGCCTGGCCACGCCCCCCAGCCAATTAAAATGCTAGAAATTAAAAAGTCGAGTTCACAGTGACCATTTGAAGTCTGACCTTCGAAGAAAACGGTTGTGTATTTTGCGTGACTCGTACAAAAAATATTTTTTTAAATTAATACTTCACCAACTCCAAAGAATAAAAGTGGATCAATAATTCATAGTGGAGAGAGACGCATAATTTACAATGTTTATAAGTACTTTAAATTGTGTGATTTAAATGCAACTGTGGGGAGCATAGTCATAGAAACAGCAAGTGCATGCGGGGTGTCTGAAAATACTGTTTATAAAATTATTTTTCTTTTGTACTTTTACTCCACTGTGAATACACCTTTATCCTGTAGTTGTCACTATTTTCTTAACGCGAACGGACTATACATTGATAGCTGTGGTAACAAATACTAGAAACAAAACAAAAAAATAGTGTTTTTAGTATGGAACCATTTATGCGCCAGTCCAACTCACACTTGGCTGATTTTCTATATTAGGTACTTTCTGTCGGTGCGGGCAGTCGATTTACATAATGAAATCATGATTGTACCAAATAGATTTCATGTTTTCTCTCTCTTTCGCTGTCCGGTGAGTGAGACAACTGTAGGTCGCACTGCATATGCAGTTGTTTCTATATGACTAGTACTTTCTATATTGCACTCTGTCTAACATGCAATGACCCTATACGAACATTACAGCTAAAGAGAAGCCACAAGAAGAAGCCCCCGAGTCTCAGATGCGGACGTTGATGGGCCGCATGCTGGGCGCGGTGGCGGGCACGGGGCGGCAACTTACTGCCCGGCTCGTGTTGCCGCCACACGCGTAGATGTAACACACAACGTGGGGAAAAGACTGTAGACTGTTACCACAAGATTTACCTGTACACGCTTGGATAAATAACTAATCGGGGGGGAAAGTTACAGAAAAGATTTAGCTGTACATTAGACAACTAACTGACCATACCAACATGGGGAGAAGTAACTGGTAGACTTCTACGGCAAGATTTACCTGTACACGCTTAGATAAGTAAGTTAACTAATCGGGGAAGAAAGTGATGAAGATTTAGCTGAACATACTTAGTGTATTAACTTACCAATATGGGAGAGAAGTTCCTGGTAGACTTTGTCGACTTAACTTTACTCTATCATGGCCACAATTGCGCACAATTCAAGAAAGTTTATTTTTAATTATAACAAAGTTGGTACACCTGCCTAATGTAAGGTAGTTTACAGCTCTATAAATATACTTAAAAGTAGACATCAAAAATAGCACGCCGTAAAGTACCTAAATAGTTGTCTTTTAACACATTGATAGTGAAACCACTGACGGCCATCACAATAAATATGTCGAAGTTTTACCCAGTTTTCTATACATCGTGGATAATATTTTATACCCATTGATTAGATGTAATTTTAGCATGTTTGATAGTGCAAAATATGAATTTTAAGGCATGGTGAATGAAATTATATTGTGATAACTAACATTCCTGTAAATTAGATTTAATTATATTTTTATATTGAATGGAGAGGTACACATTTTATGAATATACCTAAGGGGTACACAAGTAGTTTATAGAATTTTTTATATTTTATATGATTGATTTTTAGAAAATATATGGTTTTGTTGTATATTAAAAACTGTTGCCAGTAAACCAAAGAAGTAGTGCCAGATATACCAAAATCTCATTTTTTATATAAAATTGTGAATAAAACATATTTTCCAGTGCAAATGCATTTTATTTCGCAATATGCCCACAAAAAGCTAACTGTTTATATAAATTCTATTTATATATTCACAAAATCAATAAATGTGTAAATCTAACTTCTAATTTTAAAAAATGTGTGCGTTAAAATTACGCTTTTTAAATATACAAGAACGCATCAATTTTGTTATAAAATATTAACTAAATAGCTTCTAAAAGTTGTTAAAAATATGTTACAATTAATATCAAATGTTTATACAAATTACAGTCGTTTCAGTATTAAAAATACTGAGTAGAAAATCATAAATCATTACGTTATTGCTTTGTTCACTGAAATTAATATCTAATTCTGTCTTATACAGTTAGTTTTAGTTACACACATAGGAAGATAGATATTTTAAATTTTCGCAACAAATTGACAATATACTCGTACTTCAAACAACATATGATATGATACATAAATTGGCTACTATATCTACATAATATTTTTAATAGTATTGGTTTTTTTGCTGTCAAAACATGGTTTCGACTGTCAAAATTTATATTATTTCGAAACAATTTCATTTAATTTGTTGATTTATTGTGGCCAATTCATGTATTCCATTCTCTTTAATAATATATTACTGTCACATAGAACCACAATGCAGTTTAGGCTTTAGAAGAAAAGGACAGACAACAACGATATAGGCACGTCAAATACTGCGAATCACTAACTTCTCTAAATACAAATAGTTATCAAAACGTCGAGATAAAATCATAGACTAGAAGACGAGGCGGGGACATTTCTCCAGTCAGTTCATACTTCAAACAAATGTGGAAGAATCATTGTTAGAAAAACACTACTTTAAAATATTTTATGTAAAATTTTGGCACTTTGTTCATGTATTGTTACTGTATCAGAAATAACTATATTTAAAATGCACACAACACAAGCTCATCGTTCAGAAACTAAAATAAGTTACTATTCACATTAAAGTACAACTTAAGTAAAATAATACAAAACTAAAATAATGGCACTTAATAAAGTCTATATTCGCTTGCTATTCCCAAAACATATCCTTACCGTTTGAACACAAAAGTGTGTATCCCACATACAGATTTCTTAGACAAGAAAACTAAATACTCTCCATGCAGCTAAAGCTCGTTCATTATATTTACACCCATCAGTTCCCTACCACTATACTCACACCGTCGTCTCTCCTTTCACTTCGACATCTGACATGCTCTCGCTGACACAACTCTCGCTGTCAACTGGCTTGAGCGTGACGTCACTGCTGACAGTGAGATCCAGGTTGGCGTCCTTAGCCGCGTTCCTGTCATTGTCTCTGCTGGTTATCTGTGTGTAGAGCTCGTCGAGATCGCTGAATGAGACCGGACTCTCGCGGTTCACGTCCGGACAGCTAATTGCCGGCGTCGGAACGTATTTACCCAATTTAGGGTTGCTCTTTATAGTCTTCCGCCATCCAGGGTCGTAGTTGACGTACTGGCTCTCGATGTTGGACACGTCCTCGTTGCTGAAGCTGATCTCGTTGGGGCACATGGAAGACGGCGATGGCGCGTACAGCCCGTGGCTTCGTATGCTCACTTCAGACAGCTGATAGTTGGGGCAGTAGATATCGCTCTCGTTCTCGAATCCTTGTTCGCTGGCGTTGGTGCTGCACGTCTCGAAGTCGTACGTGGTTTTCGCGAGGTAGAACGAATCTTTGTCATCATCGACCTTATCCTTCGATCCTCGCAAGTCCTCGTTTTTGAGTAGGTGATCCATCTCGTCCATGCCGCAGTCGTCCAGGTTGTGCGGGGTGCTCGACGGCTGGATGTCGTCGCTGTTCATGGTGCATTCTTCAGAGATGTCCTGCAGAGATTTGTCAATTTGATTTTCTTTGACTTCTTGGTTTTTGGTGGGTTGCAGATAATCGATGTACTGACCGAAGCTCTCGGTGTCTGTGATTTCGTTAGTGGAGCACAAGGCGCTGTGTGTTTCTTGCAGCGAGGTCATCTCCGAGTGCGTGTTGAGTGTTTGGTCGGAGACGGTGTGCGGCATCGCTATTTCGGAGGCTGAACTATATTCTAAACTGCATTGTTGTGATACGGTCCTCATCTCCGGTTGATCATCAGCGTGGCTTTGCAGACACTCCTCAGAAACACTGGTTCTGTGTCCGTTGAATGGTTTCGGCAAATTTGCTTTGACGACTTGATGTTGCGGCACCTGAGTTTCGGGAACGTTCGTGTAGATGTTCATGATCTGCCTGTTGGATTTGGGGTCGTCTATTTTGTTCCATGAGTTTCTGTCAGCGATGTAGTTTTTGAAATCTTTTGGTTCCTCTTCCAAAAGGTTTGGGTTCAAAGTGTTTCTAGTTTCCTTGATGCCGTTGTTGCCTCGTTCCACGTGTATGTTGGTGTTGTTGATCTTTGATCCTGCGTTGATCATGTCTACTACACCATTGTAGGCTTCTTTTGTAGGCATCGGTAAAGACATGTGGCTATCTGTATCGCAGTCTCGTCTAGTGGGTAGTTCGAGACAGTTGGTCTTCATGTGTTGACGCTGTCTTTTGAAGAACTTCTTAGCGACGTTAATTTGGTTTGGGTTATAAAACATCTCGGGAACTACGGTTCCGGTTTCGGGATATGTCATCATGGAGTTGTTCGATCTGTACTGCTGTCGGTGTAGGACCACCAGGTTGATGTTTGGAGATTTTCCGTTGGTATTTTTGTGATCTTTGGCAAGAGTTTGTCCGTTGAGTTCCGCCCCCGCTTTGTAAATAGCGCTGCTGTTGTTTGTTTTAGAATTAGTTCTGTTGGAGCTTCGACTGCCGGATCTCGATCTGTTGTCATTCGGGATTGAGTTTAATGGAGGTGCAATAAGGTTCTGATGAGTTTGCGTCGGAGGCGAGAGGTTCTGTTGGTTTGTATCAAACACGCTACGATTACGACAGCACTGTTTGCTCTTCTGCAAATAACAGTGCATCATAGACCACTGCGACCTGACGTCACTTCTGGCGATTCCATAGAAGAACAGAATAAACGTGCCCAACACTGTCGCGCAGACAGCGTATATGATGCTGCAGATATCTTCTTGATATGGTAGATACGCTGGAAGCGGTCTGTAGACGGTGATCGCTCCACACGACCAGACAGACATGTACAGACACATCACTATGACTTGAGCTCTGAGTTGTATAATCGGCGTGTGTTCAACGTCATCGATTTCCGAGTCCGCCACCGACTTGATGCTTCTTCTTTCCCCGGCATCGTTAGTGTGGTTCGGTTCCCACATCTCCAAATCAACATTTTCCGTCGCCTGCGTGCCTTCGGACAGCTGTACATTCATTGTTCTAATTGTGCATCGAATTAGAAGGTACAGTACCAACAAGAACATCAGCAGGATTCCTCCCGGAATGAACAGAGCGCTCAGCGCTGGAGCCGTGCTCAAGAAGCACTGCGAGTACCCCGCGTAGTCCTTCAAATTGACCGCTCCTGATATCCCGCAAACAATCAGCGCTATACCCCACCCAACCAAATACAGACCTAGAATAGGTTTCTGCACCGGAACATCAGGAGGCAGCTCGTCTTCCGGCGTCCTCACTGGGCTATGAGTTTTCGTCACCCACTTGTACATATTACTGGCCGACACACACATCCACAGCAAGCAACACAGCGATAAATAATGGATCAGCAGTCCTAGAATCTGACACAACTTCACGTCTTCCGTCTGATAGATTCCTAAGGTGTACAGGAAGCAGAGTAGTCCGATCGCTATCCACGTGTTTATGAGAGCGTGTTTATTTTTCTTGTGCATCTGGATAGCTGGATAGCACATGACGTATGTGATGGTGGCACAACTGACGCATCCTATAAGAATCAGACTCCCGACGTAGACCGCTGGATGAGACACTTTGAACCTGGCGCCGTCAGTCCTGGCGCCGTAGATACCGGTCTCCACGTTTTGTAGAATACCGACGTAAGACAGTTTGTAGCAACTCATGATTATCATTTCGGCGATCACGTGCGATATCTTGCAATCTGTGAAGTAGAGATAAGTGTTATGAACGGTTTGTAAGCTTAGAACTATTTAAAAGTAAAGGATGTCAATTAGATCAGTATATTTGCTTTTGTTTGAGAAAGCTTATTAACAAATAAACAGCAAGAAAAAAAAATGACTTGAATATAAACAGAGTCGAGAGATAATGTAGCAATGCGATATAATTATGAGGCCTTAAGATGAGTGCTCAGTGCTTGTGTTACAAGCACCACACAATAGACTTGGGGAAAATCTAGTTACAGCCAAACACTGTGTTTTGTTATGCGAGAGTTGTTTCATACATAGTTATGTTGTGATTGTGTTGTGCTATAAGTGCGTAGTTTATAAGAGTGTTGTGAATATGTGTGTTGTGTAAAGCTGTGTTGTTTCATGCGTATGCTGTAATGGTTGTGTTGTGCTATAAGTGCGTAGTTTATAAGAGTGTTGTGAATGTGTGTGTTGTGTAAAGCTGGGTTGTTTCATGCGTATGCTGTGTAATGGTTGTGTAATGGTTGTGTGTGGTGCGCGGACCTGGGTTCTGGTCGTTCCACCTGCGGGTGTGGTGGGTCCAGGTGGCGGCGCGGCCGTCCACGCCGCCCAGCGCGGGCGCGCGCACCGTCGCGATGATCGGCTCCAGCAGCGCGCCCGGCACCGACGCCGCGTCTGAACACAGCCGAGCGATATAACGAACAAATGTTGGAGTTTTATCACAGGGGATCATTGACAGGAGGAAATATTAGAGCTTTTACACCGACGCCGCGTCTGAGCACAGCCGAGCGTTATAACGACCAAATATTGGAGTTTTACACCGACGCCGCGTCTGATCACAGCCGAGCGTTATGACGACGGAATAGTGGAGTTTAGACACTGATGCCGCGTCTGATCACAGGGGATCGATATAACGACGGAATAGTGGAGTTTTACACTGACGCCGCGTCTGATCACAGCCGAGCGTTAGAACGACGGAATAGTGGAGTTTATACACTGACGCCGCGTCTGATCACAGCCGAGCGTTAGAACGACGGAATAGTGGAGTTTATACACTGACGCCGCGTCTGATCACAGCCGAGCGTTAGAACGACGGAATAGTGGAGTTTATACACTGACGCCGCGTCTGATCACAGCCGAGCGTTATGACGACGGAATAGTGGAGTTTAGACACTGATGCCGCGTCTGATCACAGGGGATCGATATAACGACGGAATAGTGGAGTTTTACACTGACGCCGCGTCTGATCACAGCCGAGCGTTAGAACGACGGAATAGTGGAGTTTATACACTGACGCCGCGTCTGATCACAGCCGAGCGTTAGAACGACGGAATAGTGGAGTTTATACACTGACGCCGCGTCTGATCACAGCCGAGCGTTAGAACGACGGAATAGTGGAGTTTATACACTGACGCCGCGTCTGATCACAGCCGAGCGTTAGAACGACGGAATAGTGGAGTTTATACACTGACGCCGCGTCTGATCACAGCCGAGCGTTATAACGGCGAAATATTGGAGTTTTACATTGACGCCGCGTCTGATCACAGCCGAGCGTTATAACGAACAAATGTTGGAGTTTATACACCGACGCCGTGGCTGATCACAGGGGATCGTTGTAACGACCAAATATTGGAGTTTATACACTTATGCCGCGTCTGATCACAGGGGATCATTGGCAGGAGGAAATATTAGAGTTTTTACACTGACGCCGAGTCTGATCACAAGGGACAAAGTTAACGAGGTTTAAAATATACGCAGCGTTATCTCGATGTCAAAGATGGTATGTTTATGGAAAAACAAAGGATGGTATGGTTATGAGTAATTGATTTTATCGATCCGGGAATCGAACTCGGAATCAAATACTACAAAAGTTGTAATACAAATCAGTTTGACAAAACGACAAATGTGCGATAGTGGGTTTAAAGTCAATTTTATAATTCACTGTTCAAAATAAAAATTGCATTACTGTTTGCTATCAAATTTGCTTTTTAAAGAGCTATAGGAACGATAATACTAAATAAGGGATCGACCATAGAAAGCATTGAATTTAGAACAAGAAGATCGTAACCCTTATACCCTTGTCCATAATATTATACATCACTCAAAATTAACATTCAAACTCACCCAACTGAAACCCGACGACCGGCGACGTAATTTCCATGTTAATATCCTCTCTCTTTGTACTCCTTCCATAATAATCCTTCGCCCGATGCCCCCTCATCGGCCCGTCGTTATCCAACAGGGGCAATAGTGGGAACAGAGCGCCGTTCTCGAAGAACGAGATGATGAGGTCGTGCGGGGAGTCCTGCAGCTGCTGGCCTGATGCCGTGGTGCTGTAGAGTATGGAGTGCGGGATCTGCGGGGCGTAGAGGGGGGTATGAGGCTTGTGAGAAGTAGAGTGTAACTGTGGTATTATGACTCGTGGTGATAAGAACAAAAACAGTGTTCATATTGGATGATAGTAGTTGGTATTCGAATATTGTGTAAAACGTTCTACTAAGAAACAAAACGAGTTTGATTTATTTAATTTTCAATGTTCTTTAATACTACTAGTGCTTATTCGCACCTATAACTACATTTTGTTTATGTGTGAGAGTCATTTATCACAGTGTAAAATAGTATAGTAGCATGTGTGTGTGTGGAATTGTGTATGTGTGTGTGTGTGTGTGTGTGTGGATGTGTTTGTGTGTGTGTGTGTGGAATTGTGTATGTGTGTGGATGTGTTTGTGTGTGTGTGGGTGTGTGGGTGTGTCAGTGTATGAGTGTGTGTGTGTGTGTGTGGAATTGTGTATGTGTGTGGATGTGTTTGTGTGTGTGTGTGGGTGGGTGTCAGTGTATGAGTGTGTGTGTGTGTAACTGTACGTGTACCTGCACGGTGGCGTGTATGTTGTGCGCGTCGCTGGTGAGCGGCGGCGCGTGCGTCACGTTGTTGTTGGTGCAGTGTATGTGTGTGTGTGTATGTACCTGCACGGTGGCGTGTATGTTGTGCGCGTCGCTGGTGAGCGGCGGCGCGTGCGTCACGTTGTTGTTGGTGCAGTGTATGTGTGTGTGTGTATGTACCTGCACGGTGGCGTGTATGTTGTGCGCGTCGCTGGTGAGCGGCGGCGCGTGCGTCACGTTGTTGTTGGTGCAGTGTATGTGTGTGTGTGTATGTACCTGCACGGTGGCGTGTATGTTGTGCGCGTCGCTGGTGAGCGGCGGCGCGTGCGTCACGTTGTTGTTGGTGCAGTGCAGGCGCCGCGAGCCCGCCAGGTACCACACGCAGGACACGCCCGCGAACCCAGGGCGGAGCGGGAAGCGCTCGATCGAGAGGCGCTCCTGGGTGGCAAGAGGGATAGCACGTGTTACGCTCTCCTTGACAAATATGACCCAACCAGCTAACCCCATGTCCATAACTAAAAGTTATGATCACTCGCGATAGTCCTACTAATATTATAAACGTGAAAGTTTGTGAGTATGTATGAATGTTCGTTACTCTTTCACGTAAAAGCTACTGGACGGATTTGGATGAAACTTTAGTGATATAGGTTATACATCGGAATAACACATAGGGTACTTTTTACCGCGAGAAAACTTCTCATTTCCACGGGAAACCGACGCCACTAGTATGATATAAGAAAAAGATAGGAAGTAATTTAAATGCAATAATAATGGGCCAGCCGCATTATAAGCAAGTTTAAACCAGTGTTCGGCACATGCTGATGTTTTGCAACGTTTGACTAACTAAGCTAGTTAGATAGTTAGTGAGCGCAATTTTATATCCTTCATATACCAAGTAAAAGTAAAACAGAACTAAGTTGAAACTCTCTTAATTTAACTATAAATATTGCTATTTTTTATACAACAATAGTATAAAACTGAGACGAGTAATCATTTAAGTCCTGCCAACTTAGAATAGTATTTCGTTCCATTTTACAATGATGTAGACTATTTTTTTTCCTAATACTAAGTATGAGAAAGTGTCGGCATTACTTTTGTTTGGTTTGGAAAGAGTTTACAGAATCGGGGACAATGAAAACAACACGGGTTGTAACTGGATGATGGTCAGATTTATTTAGAATTAGAACATATAAGAAAATGTGAATAGGCCAAACAAATTTTACTTTTGGTGGGGGAAGCGTTGTGAGGATACCCTCACGGTTACTTAACGAACTACGGTTAATCAACTATTACATAGATCCACATATTTTTTAAATATTACTTCATATTATAATTTTCAGTAAACGCACCTTATATATAATATTTTTTCTTATGTAGGTTAAGAAAAAATATGGTTGATTTCGTCAGTCACGAAAGCTGTCTGTCTGATTGGCCGATATTTTAACTGATAAAGGTTTAAATTGCGTTTATGAATAAGGGGAGTTTTACGGTACACACCATAAAGTTAATTTGGTAGCACCGATACCTAATAGAAGTATACACATGTAAGGCGAAGATTGTACTGACTTCATTAGCATCCACACTAACAAATTTAATTTACATATACGAGGCACAAGAAACTCAAACTAAAAACACGTGTGGCCTTAATACGAAGCCACATAAAGATATCTTTTCACACTACATGATTTAATTTCTTATTTGATGCACTGGAAATATTTTTGTTTTTTTTGTGTCAAAAGATTTTTTTTTTCAGTTTGATCCCTTTTTTGGTTCATACCACTTTTGTACACTGTTGTTACTTCCAAGGGGCATTGATTAATTGCGTGTGGCGTTTGAGGAAGGTGTCTAATGCAACTTAATCTAACTCCAGCAGGATGAGGGAGTTCAAACAAAAGTTCACGTATATCTCACGGTCGAAAAATCTTACAGTAATTATTTTATTTTTTCGACCGTGAGATATACGTAGTACGTGGTAGCCCCTAAAGATACATTATTGCAAAACTTTACCTAGTTTTTAAAAGCGATCGCAATTGCAAAGCAACCCTGAAAATGTTATAAATGATAAAAATTGATGCTACGAATAAAAACTACCACGCTACAGTATATCTCCCTGATGCCCCTATATTTACATGCTACAGTATATCTCCCTGAAGCCCCTATATTTACATGCTACAGTATATTCACCTGATGCCCCTATATTTACACGCTACAGTGTATTCACCTGATGCCCCTATATTTACACGCTACAGTATATCTCCCTGATGCCCCTATATTTACACGCTACAGTATATCTCCCTGATGCCCTTATATTTACACGCTACAGTATATCTCCCTGATGCCCCTATATTTACACGCTACAGTATATTCACCTGATGCCCCTATATTCCCACGCTACAGTATATTCACCTGATGCCCCTATATTTACACGCTACAGTATATCTCCCTGATGCCCCTATATACACGCTACAGTATATTCACCTGATGCCCCTATATTTACACGCTACAGTATATCTCCCCGATGCCCCTATATTTACACGCTACAGTATATCTCCCTGATGCCCCTATATTTACATGCTACAGTATATCTCCCTGAAGCCCCTATATTTACATGCTACAGTATATTCACCTGATGCCCCTATATTTACACGCTACAGTGTATTCACCTGATGCCCCTATATTTACACGCTACAGTATATCTCCCTGATGCCCTTATATTTACACGCTACAGTATATCTCCCTGATGCCCCTATATTTACACGCTACAGTATATTCACCTGATGCCCCTATATTCCCACGCTACAGTATATTCACCTGATGCCCCTATATTTACACGCTACAGTATATCTCCCTGATGCCCCTATATACACGCTACAGTATATTCACCTGATGCCCCTATATTTACACGCTACAGTATATCTCCCCGATGCCCCTATATTTACACGCTACAGTATATCTCCCTGATGCCCCTATATTTACAGGCTACAATATATTTACCTGATGCCCCTTATTTACACGCTACAGTAAATCTCTCTGATGCTCTATATTTCCACGCTACAGTCTATTCACCTGATGCCCCTATATTCACACGCTACAGTACATCTCCCTGATGCCCCTATATTCACACGCTACAGTATATACCTGGTGCCCCTGTCCGTTCTGCGTGTACTTGGATATGTCCTCCGCGTCCCGCAGCAGCTGCGAGCAGGACCCGTGCTGCGACTCCGCCGCCGCGCGCGCAGCCAGGGACGCGTTCATCGTGGACGTTATCACGTTTAGCAGCAGCGAGCCTGGAGAGAGATCACCTAATGAGTACGATAGGAGAGAGACGCGTTCATTGTGGACGTTATCACGTTGAGGAGCAGCGAGCCTGGATGGAATAAATTAAGTGAACAAAAGCATTTTTTTTTATTACAACTTAGTTCATACAGGGTGTTTGGAGGTTGAGTAGCCAAATGAAAATGGTGCATAGGTGAGGCTATTAGCTATTTACTTCCACTTATTAAATTTCATTTTGGTTCAAGTTTTAGAATTTATTCGATTTTTAAGATTTTCTTAAGAAAATCCCCGATTTTGTCATTAAAAGTCCAATATAATTTTTATTTACTGTCGGAACCAAACGAAAATAGTTTTAATTTAAAGCCTAATACTGTTTTATTCAGATGAAATCATAAATTTATGCAAATCATCTCAAATAAAGTTACAGTGGGTTCATAAACTTCGCGGAACCAGTGGGAAAAAAATGTTCAGTCAACTTTGCTATGAAAAAAAATAAAAAAATATGAGAGTTTCAAGATTTCATTTGCTTTTAAAAACTTCTACATTTAATACACATTATAATGATATGCCACATGTAACATAAATAATTAGAAATCTCAACAGAAATAGTAAGTTAATCCTCAAAGACGCCTGCTAAGGAAGGTACAAACCCGTTAAACTACGTACTCGTATGTAGTTAAAAACTTTTGTCTCATTCTTACAAAACTATGCCTATTGTGTTATCTCATTCGACTCCCTCTTCACTTTTCTTGCCTCGAATAGAAGAGGATTCTACTATTTCACATGTTTAACTCCGCTCAGCGCAGATTCTCGGTGACCTACACTTTTCTACAGACGGAGTAAAATGTTGCTTGAAAAAAGTCATGACCAACGGTAGCGTGGCCTTTGTGCATGCAAGAAAATTTCATTTTACAAGTTTTTTTTGTTTTTTTTTAATTTGCTGGTGAAAGATGTCACTTGAAAATAAGCTATTATCTATCTGACTTTCGTCTGTCTAGTCATAGCCAACGGTAGCGTGGTCTTTTCGCATGCAAGCAAATATCATTTCACCAGCTCCAAGTCATGTAGAACCGGTTCACGGAGACTGAATCTAGGAGTTTCTTTTACTCCACCCCTTACCACCCCCACCATCCGCTCTTTGCGACCCTCACAAGAGGCGACCAATCACAATCGTCAAACGAACGTCAAACGACAAAAGATTACCGTAAGAAACAATCTGCTTCCTCCAGCCCGCGCCCGCTGCCGCGCCAACCCGGTGGACACGATAGTGGTAATAGCTTTAAATCTTCCCTATAAATACACCGCTCCAACCAGCAGGTGCGGCATTCAACATCCGGTTTCCTCGACTATCAGATCCGACCCCCGTTGAGTTTCTTGCTGGGTCTTCTCAGAGAGAGGCCCCTAAGGGAAACAGTGTAGTGAAAATGATCGAGACGCCCTGAACTGAGGTCTGAATCCAACTAGGTGGCCTTAGTGGTCGCATAGTTCGGTGAAGCTATAAAGTTTTCATATGGGCCAACAACAATCTTCAGTCAGAAAATAAAAACATTTTTTTATACATGAGGTCGCAAACAAGATAAGTGTTGCCTAGTGACAAAAAAGATAACCCAATAGGCATAGCTTTGTTAGAATGAGACCGAAGTTTTTAAATACATACGTAGTTTAACGGGTTTGTACCTTCTTTACCAGGCGTCTTTGAGGACTAACTTACTATTTCTGTTGAGATTTCTAATTATTTATGTTACATGTAGCATATCATTATAAAGTGTATTAAATGTAGAAGTTTTTAAAAGCAAATGAAATTTTCAAACTCTCATATTTTTTAATTTTTTTTTGTAGCAAATTTGACTGAACATTTTTTTCCCACTGGTTCCGCGAAGTTTATGAACCCACTGTAACTTTATTTGAGATGATTTGTATAAATTTATGAATTCATCTGAATAAAATAGTATTAGGCTTTAAATTAAAACTATTTTCGTTTGGTTCCGACAGTAAATAAAAATTATATTGGACTTTTAATGACAAAATCGGGGATTTTCTTAAGAAAATCTTAAAAATCGAATAAATTCTAAAACTTGAACCAAAATGAAATTTAATAAAGGGAAGTAAATAGCTAATAACCTCACCTATCCACCATTTTCATTTGGCTACTCAACCTCCAAACACCCTGTATAACTAAGTTTTTTTTTTTTTCTTATTTATTGCCATAGAATCAACAGCACTTGAACATATTACATAGCAGGAATATCAAGGTTAACTAACTGCCAATAACAGATTCTCAATTAAAAAAAAAAATTTAAGAAGAATATTTTGTACTTATAGTCTATTCGCGTTAAGAAAATAGTGAGTGATCGTTGTCAGCCGGCCTGGCCACGCCCCCCAGCCAATTAAAATGCTAGAAATTAAAAATTCGAGTACACAGTGACCAGTTGAAGTCTGACCTTCGAAGAAAACGGTTGTGGATTTTGCGTGACTCGTCCAACGATAAATTTTGAAAAAATGAATACTTAACCAATTTCAAAGAATAAAAGTGGATCAATAATCCATAGTGGAGAGAAACACATAATTTACAATGTTTATAAGTAATTTAAATGCAACTGTGGAGAGCATAGTCATAGAAACAGCAAGTGCATGCTGAAAATACTGTTAAAATTATTATTTTTCTTTCGTACTTTTACTCCACTGTGAATACACCCTTATCCTGTAGTTGTCACTATTTTCTTAACGCGAATAGACTATAGTATAAATGAGGTAAAGTAATATAACTAAACCTAACAAGCAATTTTCACAAAATATTGTAATTAATAAACATCTCTACTTTGAGATCACATATTTCGCGAATTAAAACGTTTAAGCTCTTTGTAAATAAAATACTTGACAACATGTCGTTAAAGAATGGATAGCACTGGGACCAAGTAACGATGTAACACTAGTTTCTATGTGTCGACATATTCATTCCATTTCAGTCATACTTAGTTATAATTACGTACAAGAAAAAGCAAAAAAGTAACTTAGTTTAAACTTACCCAAATCTTTCTCGTTCGGTATAAACTGCATATAATTCTTGACAGCCTGAGCAATGAACATGATATCGTCCGGGTCTGAGATCTCCGCTATCGGATACGACTTCTCCTGAATCAACAGAGCTAGTCTCTCCGTAGCATTCAATACTGAATACTGCACCAAACTTAAATTTAGTAATGCAAACTGTTGCAGCAACTTTGTAGTGTTGCTGATATACGCACACTCTGAAGTATTCACAGCTCCCCATGTTGCATTTGCATGACAATATCTATAGGCAAACCCATCCCCACTACGACAAGGGACCGTGGCTGTATGATTCAGCAGTAGTTGAGGCCAAGAATATAACCCCTTGTTGTTAGTGGTGTGGTCAGTCGCACAGTATTCAGTCTGATTGGACAACACTAGCACTTCAACGGTGTAGTTGTGTCGGATATGGTTCTGATCCGAGTACATACAAGTCCAGTTCCCGGTGTGATGGTTAGTTATATTCGGAACGAAGACCGTAGTCTCTGCGAGTCCCTCTTCCTGCATATCTGTGTTCGTTGTGTTCACATCACAGACTTCCACAGTCGGTGGCAGCCATTTGAGTTCGTACTTCGCTATGACGGATGCGAATGGTGCATTGCAGGATAGCATGAGTGTATCGCCTACAAAGACCACTTGGTCGTGTGGAGGCCGGACTATCAGAGTGTTGAGTGGTAGAACACTGCCGCATTTGGACAGGTCGAGGAATATCTTCAGACTGCGCACAGTTTTGTTGAGCATGTTGTCCGGGAACGCACACTTGGGGTTGCCGAGCTTCATGCTGGTGTTCCGGGCCCAGTCGCCGAACCAGAGCAGCTCGCAGTCGCATACGAGTGGGTTGTCAGTTATGTCTCTGAAAATATTAACATCATTCAATATGTTACTCATAGAACTTGACTATTATTGGCTGTTTTTGAGTAGATATGTAAGACTAATCACAGCGATGACTTAGAGTGAGCAGTTCTGCGAACTTCTGTTTAAGAAATTAAAGGAAAATGCTTGAATCAAACCTCAAATTGAAAAGAGTATACATAAATAGACAAAAAGCACTCACAGTTGTTTTAATCCCGTTAGATATTCAAAAGTACCGGCTGCTATAGTTGATATATGATTGTGTGTGAGTATCAATCTCTCCAAGTTAACTAGACTCTTGAAGATTTCTTTGAAAATATGACTAATTTGATTGTAGGACAAGTCCAGCCGTTGTATAGCAGACATGTTGTAGAATGCATCTGTTTCTATGGAAGTTATTTGGTTTCTGCTTAGATCTCTGCAAATAAAACATGATAGGTAATAAAAAAACGTTTTTAGTAACTCAAGATTTTTTACAGTAAAAAACAATATCATTTTGTAATACAATAGGTAGAAATTGCTGCAAATAATGCAAAAATTAAATATATTACAGAAATATGTAACAGAAAAGAACAGAATCATGTTTATTTAACAAGAAAGTTTTCTCTTAGGTCTTGCAGTGCACAAGAGTTAATCTGATAAATGATAGACATTTAGATAATAGGCTATGATTAAACATTGAGCTAACATGACAAAATAAGAGCCAGGAGTGATGAAACAGAATCTTCCCAAAATCAAACTAGTATGAAAGGAGACAAACACATAAATGACCAATTAAAAAGAAGAAAAAATACAGAGACCATGGGTAATTCAACACAGGGTCAAAAAAACAATAACTGTGGCAGCTAACAGAGGTAGTCTTATTCTAAGTCAACTGCTTGACTTGATAGAAAATAACCAATGTTATACCCACATAGTAGATAAAGTCGATTTTTTACAGGAACATAAAATAGAATATACTTTTGGGTCAATTGTAATGAGAAGAGCTGAAAATAGTCATAGATCAATACTAAGAATGCATATTTACTACAAAGGTAAATAACATAGATGTAGTGGGGAGTTTACATTGTCTGAATCACAGACAGGAAATTTGCTTGATTCTTCATAAGATGATTTTATTATAACTTAATAGGACTTTAGGCAAAGGGACCCAATATCACCAAGACTTTTTCCTAAAGTTCTTAATAATAAAGTCAATGTAATATGCGAACAAATATTTCTTAGCCGACAACATTGTTACTAATTCTGTCTGAATTCAAAATTATTGCATCATTATAATTTCAGTAACACAAGTGAATGTTCCATGCAAAAAAAGAGCAAAATGGTTCCTTCAACAGTTTGGCCGTTTTGGAAGTGTATTTTGTAATTCAAATGGTGTAACATAATTATCAGGAGCAAATAGAAAAATAAAAAATGGGCTAGGAAATAAATAAACCCTATACTACAAAAGGGATAAATAAATGTTTGTTTTGGACATAAATAATGAACTTAAAAAAATATGAATTTTCTTACTTACAATTGTTTTAATCCTGCTAGATATTCAAATGTTCCATCGGCTATAGTTGATATATGATTGTGTGTGAGTATCAATCTCTCCAAATTAACTAGACTCTTGAAGATTTCTTTGAAAATATGACTAATTTGATTGTAGGACAAGTCCAGCCGTTGTATAGCAGACATGTTGTAGAATGCATCCGTTTCTATGAGATTTATTTGGTTTCTACTTAGATCTCTGCAATAAAAACATCACAGTTTAATAAATGATCACTCTGTTGAGTGATATCACAATTATTGAAATACACACAGTTTCTGAAGAACTGGAAGACGAAGATCTCTTGATAGAGTTGAAATAGCATTTCCAGAGAGGTTTCTGTAAAAAATAAGTTTTGTAAACAATGTAACTAAAAATAATTGATTGTAATTTGAAAATTTTAACATACAAGTTTAGAATTATGGGTGCTAATCTAGTAAGGTCGATCTCTTTGAGCTCGGTGATCTGGGCGGGACTCCCCCCACACTTCAGTTTGAGCTGCTCGCCCGGCAGCGGCTCCACAGGCGAGGCGGCACCATCTACCGACTTTAGTCTCCTGCACGAGCATAACGCTGGGCAATAACCAACGCTTATCCGCAACACCGCAAACAATACTATAATAACTCCACTGCACCTCATAATGCCCAATTACTTTCAACTTGCAATAAAAACCATGGCAATAAGCCAAATACGAGAAACAATCACATTTTCAAACATTCTTCTGTTTCATCACTAAAATGATCCAATTTTAGCTCAAACGTTAAACACATCAATCAAAAGTAATGTACTCAGCTAATTGCGGCGCATTTTATATTCAACACAATTCAAGTTTGGGGAAATAACAAAAATAAACAATAAAGTGAACTCAACACAACACAGGCTGTCGTTTTTCCGACATTTGTAAAATACTTTTTTTTTAGGAAATTGGCAACAGTTTTATTCAATCTGCAGCCAGACGGTCAATATTAATTTATCATTTAAAAAAGCTGATTGATAAAACTAACTAAACTACCTCACTATTGTCAATGTCATGTCAGTCATAAAAAAAGCTTCTTAAAATCAACGATAGAAAAAACGGCGGGAAAATTCGACGCGTTCGGACGTAGTTTTTTCTTGTAAAATTTTTTAATTCACATAAATTGTGATCAGAGTGGTTTTAGTTAGTTAATTGTGTTTATTTATGTTAAGTAATTATATTTTTATGTAGTTTATGTAATCTCACCTCACATTTGCTAAGTTTTTTTGTTTTTTCTATAGTAGTAGTTGGTCATGAATGAACCTCCTGATCCTGGAGGCAGTGGCCTCCAGGTTGCTTAGTTATAATTTAACAATAAACTCGGGTAATGAGTCTGGTATGGACACGGACGGCTCATTTATAAGCGTATCAGGGAAAAAGAGGCGTGTACTAAGTGGTACCAAAGTTTGCCACCATTGCAATAAAAAACGACGCAAATATGGAATTTACATTTATTTCGTATATACATTTGCTTAACCTCTTGAGACAAATTAATTCTAATAATCAAATTCGATTCTAACAACAGCACAATTCTAACGCAACTTGATGAGGTTAACAATATAACATGTAACCGAGTTTACTCAACATCTCAACTCACATCTTTGATAAATCTAGAAAATAATAAGTGTAGTTATAGTTAAAAAAAATGTCTAAACCGACCAAAAAAAGGCGCTTCATAGGTTTCGCACACAGACGCTGCTCAGGGTCGGCGCGACCCTGAACCAAACCCACAATATGATAGTTCAGAAAAGTATACTTGTTAAAAAATCGCTTCTACTTGATAAAAGTATACATATCACTACAAGGGCGGAACCAAAGGGGGGGGGGGGTCATGGGGGCTCAGGTCCTTGGTAGACCACTAAATAAATTGTTAAACATAATGTATTTGACCATTGGTAGATTCACAGATTTGGCGCCTGAAGGCTATAAATTTTTTGCCGCCCCTATGTAACTGATGCCCTCAATTGTAACTATATTACGCTCGGTCTACCTACTTCTTACCTTTTCTTTAAAATTGTAAAATACCGACTTGAATTAACACTTCATTTTACCTCTGAATATCGCGTTTTTGCAAAAAATGCGACTGGATCTATTTGATGGTAAATCCACCACTAGTCTGACTTGACCACTACTATGTGACTCCCCCTAGCGCCAAAGCTGGATCCGCCCTTATATTACTAGCTGAACCCGCAAACGTTGTTTTGCCATATAAAAATGTTAGGGGTGGATTATCACCCTTATCACTAATAGGTATGAAAAATAGATGTTGGTTGATTCTCAGACCTACTCAAAATGCTCACAAAATTTCATGAGAATCGGTCAACCCGTTTCGGAGGAGTACGGGAATGAACATTGTGACACTAGAATTTTATATAAGATGATACAAGTGTGCAAAGTTGTTCATTCCCTTTTAAAGCATTTGTGTTGGAAACATACATTATTTAACTTACAATGTTTAACAATAGTTTTGTATTGTTTACCTATGAATTCAGAGATTGAAAATCTGGTGAAAATGCCAATAACATAATATATGTAAAACCAACGTTTATATATTTTATAAATTGCCATAAGTACTACATGGATTTTACGTTGTTTTTCATTGAATGTATGTAGTTAATTACCTACTTTATACTACCACATAATTATAAACTGACTAATCGGAAAACCCTAACAATGTAGGTATTACCCGCATTACCTTTATGAAAATGAAATAGGAAAAGGAATGTATTTGTGCGACTCTATCAAAATCCTTTTGTAAATTGGTATTTGTTTTAAGTAGGAACAGTTGTTTTTATTTAATTTTCTATACTATATCCAACTTAATATTATAAATGTGAAAGTTTCTGAGGAAGTATGGATGGATGGATGGATGGATGTTTGTTACTCTTTCACGTAAAAACTACTGGATGGATTTGGATGAAACTTTGCAATAATATAGGTTATACATCAGAATAACACATAGGGTACTTTTTACCGCGGGAAAACTTCTCATTCCCACGGGAAACCGACTTCCACGCGAACAGAGTCGCGGGCGGCCACTAGTAATATTATAAAGTGGAAAACTTTATAATATTACTAGTGCACAACCAAACGGTTGTGTCGAATAGGCTCAAAAACTACTGGACCGATTTAAAAAATTCTTTCACCATTTAAAAGCTACATTATCCACGAGTAACATGGGCTATAGGTATTTTATTTTGGAAAAAATAGGGTTCCGTAAGATATTTGCGTTTTTCAGACACAAGGTGCAAAAAATCAACCAGAAAAGTTACTTAGGTATTTTGCGTACGCTGCCTTAACTTTAAAAGATAGAACCATAAAATGTTCGAATTAATTGTGCATCTTATAAATATCTATTCCCACGGAAAAACCATTTAATTGCGAGTGAAACCGCAGGGCGGAAAGCTAGTAAGTAATAAAATTAACCTGAGCACATCCTACTAATATTATAAATGTGAAAGTTTGTGAGTATGGATGTATGGATGTTTGTTACTCTTTCACGTAAAAACTACTGGATGGATTTTGATGAAACTTTACAGTTATATAGGTTATACATCAGAATAACTTAAAGGGTACTTTTTACCGCGGAAAACTTCTCATTCCGACGGGAAACTGACTTCTACGCGAACGGAGTCGCGGGCAGCCACTAGTTTAACATAATTCTATATGTACCTAGATATATTCTAGATACCAACAGTACAGTTCAGAGCCATGAATATAATGATACATTCCTCACTAAAAACTTAAGTCGCTTGTCTTCATAACCTTCAAGCACATAAGATTTGTTTCGTTTAGGTATGTGGCGTTTGATCTACTACCACTTTTGAAACATACTAAAACAGATATAATATGTAGATGCATATAGATAATTCAGAGCGGTCGTTAAGATTGGGTGATTGGTAATCAATCAATTATGGAAAATGAACAGACATAAAAATAATAAAATTTAATTTATTTAGTTTATTGACGATCCCAGACTAAACTATTTATAAGTTCTTCCAATGTTTCTTTAATGTCTGGTTTCGTACTCGTAGTCGTCATTTCTTCGGAGTCATTTGCAGATATATCTGGAATCATCATTATCATTATCATTACTCAGTATAAATCCAAGTCGCTAATTCTGTCTGTTTGTATGTTTGGCTGCTAACTCCCCCTGAAGTACGTAACGGATTTAAATGCGGTTTTCTTTGAAGAAGAACGTTTAGAGAAAGAGTTTTAAGTTAGCAAAAATGCAAGGGCTCGCGAGCAAGTCAGCCAAAATTACACCATTGCGAAGCGTGGGCGGGTCGCTAGTTAATAATAAACTTAATATTGCTGTTTTATCTATCGAGGTACCTACAAGTACGACCGAGGGCGGATCCAGCTATGGCGTCAGGGGGGGGGGGGGTCACACAGTAGTGGTCAGTCACATTATGTTTAGCAAGTTTATTATAAATACATGTTTTAGGTACATGTTGGCCCTGGACCCAGCCCAGTATGTTTAACAATCTAAATAATATTTTAAATAAAGATCAGGGGACATTTTTGTAGTAAAGTTACGACCAAACCACATTATTTGCCTTAAGTGTAAAGAAATGGTTTATAGAGTTAGGGCGTATAAAGTTAAGAATTTTATGGTCACGAAATTGTCACGGGGATTGTCAAATTCCTAAAACGAATACCGATCAGTAAATATGTCATAATCATATTGAATTGAAATAAAACAACCTACCTGTTGGTAATTAAATATTGTTTAGTGTTAATAACTTGCCATAGCCATTATCCAGAATTTCAATAACATCAAAGTCGTAAAATACTAGTTCATACACAGCTTAATTAAATTACAATAACGAATTAAAGAGAATAAAAATAAGAACTTAAACAAATACAGAAGAAATCAATAACAGAAATCAACTTACAAATAAATGCCGCACACAAAATCAAAAAGACAGCCAACATCTGCATATTGTCACAGTATAGTAAGTTTACTTTTGTTTCAATTATATTCTTTATATAGGTAAGTAAAATTAAGGTAAATATAAAAAAAATGTAAAACAATAGGTGGGTTACAGTCAACGCCAAAAATTCACAAACCAATACTAAGCATCTCAAAATTAACTAGTTTCTGATGGTCTATACAGAAATTAAATACTATTGTATTTTGATGACTTCTATGACGCAGTGGTACGGCCTGAAGGTCCGAGTTCAAACGGTTCAATTTTGATTCGTGTCCGGGTCCCGAAAACGGATCAAAGTAACATTAGTGAACGGGTCTGTCCTCGTTCAAGATTAATTTGAAAAACATTCTAATTTATAAAAGCTTTTATTTATTACTTAAAAACATTCAAATTACAAACTATTACATTCACAATATCAGTAGTCTATACCTAATTAATATTTCGGAACCAGCCAATACTAATTTCTTTTCTAATGTGTTAATTTTCGACTGCCTAGTACACCCAACCAGTACCTACCTAGTCTAAAAGTGACACCTGATGCAACAATTGTGTTTGAACAGTAGTTATAAAACTAACAAAGATTTTGTTATAGAAATACTAAATAAATATAATATTCCTTAAAAGATAATAGATTTACCTACCTAAGGTGTAAAAAAGCACCAACTACATATGTTTTACTGTCAGATATAGACTACCGTTTCAGGGGTTTTGTACGTTATAGATAGTGTCTTTTTGAATTAGTTTTCGATTTTCAAAATAAGATTATATTAACTAGCTTAATCAAAATAATCTTAATTAAATATACCCTCTGTCAGACTCCAGTTATGGACATCTGATACACATCTAAATATTCACAATTGGGCAGACGCTTCTTTTGCTGCTCATTTAAAAACGATAATAAACAATTAAGAAACGGTTTACAAGTATTCAAGTACAAGGTGAAAAAAAAATGTTTATTTATAGGTAATACACTGAGTAATACAGTAAGTTCATAATTGGATCCAGGCATAAAACCAGACCCAATTATGAACTTAGAAAATTTTGAAGTTTAAAATTCCATTGGGGTTCTTAATGAATATTTTATTATAAAAAGTCCTACCAATAATAACAACACAGACTTGCCGTATAAAAAGCTGAATGAATATGAATCTACCTATTAGTTTTTCAAATGAAAAAACCTACGTCTGGAAAAAGTGCTATTGTCAAAAACGAAATTGCGGATAGTTCTCAAATTTGATTTCACACGACTGATTTCAATAAACTAATTTAGCAAACTATTAATTTTTGAAGAAATGGCAATAAAAACTATGATTGGTTCAGAGCCATAAATGGTGCTCTTCCCTTACTCTATTTTTTTTCTAACATTTACAAACTATTTTTTTTGTACTAAATAACCAATGAATATGTCGCAGGTAATTTTGCATAGTTCGGCATTAACAAACGGCGTCGTCCTTTTTCATTTGTACATAAATAATCCACATAATCCACTTCAGCAGCATTGTCGTCGTCATTTTTGTGTTTCAATCTGTACATACATAGCATAATAAAATATGTTCTTTGGACTCAGGCACTATTATTTTTTGTAAGAAATTGAAATAATGCAATCCCAGATTTATGGTTTTCCGCCCCTGCTTTTCTTTGCTCATCTTTTAAATAATATCATTTTTTTTAAACAAACTGGCAACTTTCTTTAATCCATAAAGCAATAGTAGTACTAGTTTACACGGTCAATCAATATTCATATGATTTTAAGGAGTTACGACTGATTGATATATACAAAATTTCACTAGTATTGTGTTATCAATGTCAGCCAGAATAAAAAAAAAAAAATACGTCACTGTCACTTTCCTGGGTGAATGTTTATTATGTTTATTTACGGACTATATCAGTAGCTTTACCATTTTTTGTAAGTAAAGTTAAAGGATCTGACAAAGTTAAAAGGTTTGTTAAACTATCTAATCAACTTATAAACCCTATCTTATATCAAAGGAGTTTTGTAACCTGTGTTTCTTTTTACAGTATTTTATCACCATGGGTGAACGAAAGGGGCAGAATTTGTACTACCCCCCCGACTACGACCCTAAGGTCGGGGGTCTCAACAAGTTCCAGGGCACTCATGCCCTCCGCGAGCGCGCCAGGAAGCTGCACTTGGGCATCCTCATCATCAGGTTTGAGATGCCATATAACATCTGGTGTGATGGTTGCAACAATCACATCGGCATGGGAGTCCGGTACAATGCGGAGAAGACGAAAATTGGCATGTACTACACCACACCTGTGTACCAGTTTAGAATGAAATGTCACCTGTGTGATAATCATTTTGAAATCAAGACGGATCCTGGTGTAAGCCTATTATTTATTTACTATCAAAAGCTCTTCTATTTAGGTTTTGTGCATACTCTTTCATTTACTGTAAAGCCTTATACAATTAGTCGATAGTTCTGTTTACTATATTTTTCCTAGATGTTTTCCCATGATTAAGATTATTTTTATCATCTCAATAATTTCACAGAACCTTGACTATGTCATAGTATCTGGCGCCAGACGTCAGGAAAACAGATGGGATCCTACAGAGAACGGGCAGATAGTGCCAGAGACCAAAGAGACTCAGAAGAAGATGTTTGATGATGCCATGTTCCGGTTGGAACATAAGACTGGGGATGAAGATGCAGCTAAACTTGACAAGCCGAGGTTGGGGCGCCTCGTGGGGAGGAACGACAGTGTGTGGAGAGATGACTATGAAGCTAACTGCAGTCTGAGGAGAAGCTTTAGAGTAAGTATTAGTGTAGCTACATTAGTATAACAATTAAATAAAAACTTATTTTTAATAAAACAAATGACAACTTATGTTTTCTTTCAGAAAAGAAGAAAAGAACTAGAGGAAGCTCATGTGAATGACAGTCTCTTACTAGCAAAGTCATCTCTAAACATCAATCTTCTACCAGAATCTGAAGAAGATAGAAATATGGCCGCTCTCCTATCTCTACGACCCTCGCGGAGCATAGAGGAGAATGAACATCAAACCAAGCACAAGATCCTTACAACTCCAGCCTTGCCGAGTTCCACCGGACTCATCACGAGCTTCGGAGGGCTCAAAAGGGAAGAAAGTTTGAGTAAGAATCCACCACTTAGTAGAAATGCCTTAGGAATTGTTGTCAAAAAGTGCAAAATACAAGATGATATGACAACATCTACAGGTTCCGAAGAGGAGAAACAAAATATTGAATTGAGCAAAGACAGCAAAACAAAATGTGAGGCAATAAAAGAGAAAGATTTAGAAATTAAAGATACCAAGGCAGGAATAAAAGAAGAATCAATAAAAGTAAAGGAAAATCAATCAAGTTCACTTTCCTTACTTGGGGCTTATAGTTCTAGTGAAGAACATTCTGAATAATCTGTAGTTTATAATTTTACAAGCATAGAAATTATTACTTATTCAGATACTGTAAATATTGTTAAAAGTTTAAGTGAAAATAAAAAACATATGTTACATAATATTTTTATTAATTGTCGCGTTTAAAAAACATTTATTTATATATTTCTTTGGTTAACATGTTTCGATGTAAGCATACATACCCGTTTTATAATCAGAATCATTCTGGGGCCTAATTACCAACCACATGCTAGATCGGAAAACTTATATTTATTTTTGAAACGCGTAAAGGTGCCATTACGACTTTTTTAATTTGTTTTTTTTTTCTATGAAAATGTATGATCTTTCACCTGGTTTAAAATAGAGTTAGGCCCCTAGTATAGATAAGTACAATTAAGCTGTAACAGAAAAGATTAACAATATAAATCAAGAATAGCTAAAAATAATAGGTGCTTACAGAAATTCGGATAATAAGCACAGTTTTTATAATTTCAGTTAACATCATTAAATAAGGGTTCTTAAAATCTAAATAAGTAAAATATCTTGATTGTTTAGCTGCATGATTATATCTTACACATTTGATAGTGATAATATTTGACCCTTTGTCCTTATATGCTAAACTTGGGTACAACAATGCCTACATAATTGTAAATGAGGGAAACATCCATCAGACGCTAACGTATTCAAAAGATCTCAATTGTAACACCTAATGTTCGTGATTCATAGATTTTGACATATAATTCTGTCCAGGGGCGGACTTGCAGTCTCGGCCGCCCTAGGCCCCAAGCCATCAGCCGCCCCTTTTTAACATCCATAACAACATACCAAGGATTCCTGTCAAATATTAAAGTTGGTATGTTGTCTGGCATTTCCCTCAATATTAACTAAACAATTACACTACATCAACAGCAAAACATCAATAACATGTATCGATTATATAGACATCGATTTCAAATCAAACATAAACCAAAATATATATGATTTATAAATATGAGGCAATTTATAAATTGCACAGTTTTTTTTATGTTCAAATTGCGTATCACATTAATTTTATATCTTTGTGTCTTTTTAAACATATTTTTATGCGTTGTGCCTACTTATAAATAAAATTAAGGCTAAAAGAGATCAATTTATTTAGGAACCATAAAATTAGGTCTTGAATTCTTTGGTTTAGTAGTTGACTAGAATTAGGAACAAAGTTATAGTTTAGGTTACTAAAACAGATAAACAATTTTGCAAATAATTGTAGAGGTTTTTTTGTAACTGCTATCCCAGTTAGACTCTTAATAACTTCGTCTACTTTCCTCAGTGACATTACCATTGCATTAGTAAGCAATTCATATTATACGCTAGGGATGAACATACTCGTGATTCGGTTGTAAATTATACAACGCACAAAATCTATTACAAAATTTTGACATTAACTTTTGCTACCAGTGTTTGTATATTATCCTACTCAGGTCCACCTTATGGTTAAGTGTAACGATTACCAAATATTTCAGGTTTTTTATAAACCTCATTCTCATTGACTACAGACAAATCAACAGATTTTTTTAAACGATGTCAAAATTTAACACGACCGGGGTTTTCTCAACATTGTATAGTTATTTAGTACAAATGATATAGTTTGATATTTATCTATATGTCGCTGGCGCATCGCTTGTCCTCCTGGGCCAGCTCGATCGCGTACTCGATGCGGGATTTGATCCACAAGGCGAGCTCCGGGTCCGGGATCTCGAGGATTTTCTCGTCCGTCGCGAAGTAGTTTATCACTTCGTCCTGAGAGTCAGTCACGTTTAACTATTTTAAAACATATAATTTTGAACAAGATTTATTCAATGTTTTTCCATGAATCCATGCCCATTCTAAATATTGGAGTTGAACTATCGGGAAATTAATATGAGGTAAACTTAACTTTCGCAAGTTACAGAGACAAAACATATTTTGACTTGTATACTTAAACTAGCTTTCCGCCCTGCGGTTTACCCGCAGCTAATTTTAGTTTCATACAAACTTTCATCCCCTATTTCAAATCCCCTAGGTCAAAATCTTTTCTTAGGGGATGCCTTCCTCATTACATCTACCAAAGACTACTCTTGGCATGCAAAATTTCAGCCCGATCCAGTGGTTTGGGCTGTGCGTTGATAGCTCACTATGTAAGTTAGTCCCATTTGAGTTATAAATTTAGATGTGTGTTCATGAATAAGGGCGTAATGTTCAATAGATGTTCGTCTGTATGAACCTGTAAGTATACCTGTTTAACGTTGAGCACGAGTTTGTCCTGGTATATGAGGGGCGGCGGTATGACGTCATCGACCCGCGCCGACCACTCCGCCCCCCACGCCCCCGCCCCCCGCCATCGCACCACGGAAATGTGACTACAAAATTATACGATAGAAGTTTTTTTAAATTAGTGTTGGTTAGAAAAAAAATGCACTGTAGAAAAATAAATTGACATAGATTTGTGAAAATCATCAAAAGTTTTTCGCGTTTGAGCCGGGATCCACAACTCATTGCGGAAGAAAAGTGACTCAATCAAGATGTTTTAGACCACAATAAGTGTGTTTATAATATGCAAATACCTACATAAGAAATTCAAAACCTACCAAACAAGCATTCGGCTTCAAACCTACTTCCCAGATGGTAAATAGTATGTTGTAAGTCACTAATTCATCGTTTTGTGCCTACACTAAACTTCATTCATTCTACTCAACAATTGATCCTTCCCGCGCATCATGAACAACCGTCCCAGTCTCTCTACATCCAACTCACCCGGTGGTGACGAGCAGCAGCTGGTGGTGGTCCAGCTGCGCGTGCGCCACGTACTGTCCCGGCGCGCGCGCCGCCGCCGCCAGCTGCGCGCCCAGCGACCAGTGCAGGCTGTAGGGCGGGATGCCCTGCAGCGGGGGGGGTAAAAGACGCGAATTGGTTGCCGGTAACTTATTAGTTGCTATGAGTTGGCTTTAGACTTCAAAGTATTCTAGAATCTTGACTTGTGCCTTAAATAAAATTATTTAGTCGCCAAGTATACCAATTATACGCTGAAGTAGATAAGTAACATCGGGAGTCTGTAGGTATGCTAAGTGCAGGTTAATGTAAATAATACTGTCAAAATTTCTTTATAAAATGTTTTGTTACATTTGTCCATTGTGTCACAGCGCTATTCCTTTTTATGATTTTGCAGTAAAATGTTTAAAAACAATTTTTTCCTTATAAGAGAAAGGCGTAGTTAGAAGGGCGTATACCTAATATTACGTTAAGAAGATATCTCTAGTATGTATTCTATAGTTTACCTGTACACTGGAGCAGTATCTGGGCAGCCTCTTCCTAGTGACGACCCGCCCCTCGAGCGCGCTCCGCCACGCCCCCTCGCCGCCCGCGCCCGCCCCCGCCCCCCGCCGCAGGATGCAACGCACCGCCTCGCGACAAACGTCTACAAGGGGATAGGCTATTATACCAATTGTATGGAAGAGTTGGCTCTTTTATTTAATTACCATAGGCGATATTGTTTTTAAACTGGAGATTTATTATTTTTGACAGATTATGGCTTTCAAAATATTGTTGTAAGATATAATCGACAGTCAAGCAAAAAAGAAACAAATAAGTTTTCAGAGAATCCTTAGGATCTCAATATGTTTAAGCTCAATAAGCTTAGTAAGGTAAGAGCACCTATTATGCATCTGAACCAATTATGTTTTTTTCTTGACATTTCTTCAAAAATAATAAATAGTCTGGTAAATTATTTTATTAAAATACCAACTCTAATCAGTCGTTCCAGTATTTCAAGTGTTATGAAATACAATCATAAGCTTTTTATATGACAGGTGTGACTGGGTTGTTAATTTTGTTATTATTGGTGGAACTATTGATAATAAAATATTAATTTTACGCTCTAACCTGAAACCCCAATGGAATTTTACAATTTAAATTTAAATATGTGTATTTTTGAAAAATATTATTTTCCATTTTGTTCTTGAATAACTAGTTAACCGTTTCTAAATGTTTATTATCGGTTTTAAATTAAATGCAAATAAAATCTCTGTCCAATTGTGAATATTTTGTGTATATTTAGACATGTAAAGTAAAACGTATAAATTATATAGCAAAAAACGAAAAAACAATACCTATAATGTTCATAGTTGGTTCCTTAACCTTACCTACCTAAGGTATATTTTGCTTTAGCCAGTAGCAAACAGAACAATCAAAAGCGCAGTAAAAGCAAACCATTAAGGCTCGGTTGTTTGATCGATGCGTTAGATATATTTTCACATTTAAATTAAAAAAAAACATAAATAAATAGATCAATTGAAATATTAGGTATGAAGCAGCAGATCAAACATCCGGCCCAAGTAGAGTAAGTAAGGTAAATATGAATTTAACGTGCACCAATCATGCAACCAATTGATACTCACTCTTCATAAACAAATGGTCCTCGTCTGCTCGCCGGCAGACAGACAGACAGACAGATAGACAAATTAAATTGACACAAGTATTAAAAACAAAATGTTAATAAGAAATTCAGAAAACCATTCATCATGCAAAAGTTTGGGTAAAACTGTATTTTAATCTAAACAGTTTAAAAATCAAGACATTTCAAGAATCTATGTACAAAAAACTACATTAGCATTCTCGAAAGTGTTAAGTAACAGAAATCTGTCAAAATCTATTATTTTACCAAACGAAGGCCGGGCGATGAGTCCAGTGAGAGCGAGCGCCACACTCGCGGGGCTAGTTCTGTCCGCCTCTAGCACGGATGCTGGCAAATCTTCTGACGTTTCTTCTACTAGAATGTCAAAATCACAAGTATTATAAAAAACAAAATATTTTAAGACTTTTTCGTGATTTTCTTTTAAAACTTACCCAGTTTTCTTTTAGTTTTCAACCGTAACGTATCTAGCCTCGTTCTAGAAAATAATGTTTCCGCGTAGTCGTTTAATTCTGAGCTTATTACTCCCTAAAACGAAACAACACCATTAATTTTCCAATATACACCAACTACATTTCACAATGACACCTGTCAAAATCGCCATTTCTTTTTTCAAAACCCAACTCTACGACTTACCAAACAAGGTTCATAATAGCACTTCAAGCCCTTGGTGAAGTTTCCGACGTAGCTGTAGGGGTTCCCCAGGATGTTGATTCCCAGCACTAGGACGTAGTACTGCTGGATGAGCTGCATCCAGTAGTGTCTGGACGCCAGTTCCAGGAGGGAGGCCGCGGTTATAGGCGCGTTGCGGAGTTCCAGGTATGACATCCTGGAAGTAGGTTCAAAGGTTGATGTGGTAATGTGGACCTGTAGGGTTCTATGTAAAACCTAACATCCAGAAAGGTAATTCAAACTTTTATATCATTTGTTTTCATTGTGTTTTGTGACAGTTCATTTTTACGGTTTCTAACGTAATTACCTATTTAAACTAAGCAAAGTTCGAAGTTATTAATCTATTTACCTGATGACAACATCCTTTAAATCACACAGCGACGACCCAAACGAATTAAACAGATACTCTAGTAAATCACTATTAAACATTTTAGGCCGATTCTCCTTGTTCCCGTACTTGCTATGAGGACTTTGTGCGTCACCGGCGTACCCTCGAGAAGACAGACTCAACGTGAACTTGATCGGCGATAAATGTACGAACTCAAATAGAATATTCTTTTGTGCGTTGGTCTGGATCTTCATAGCGATCACAGGTAAAGGCATATGCACTAACGCGAGGTCAGCTCGGAGTCTGACGGCAGGCCTCTCTTCAGTTTTCCAGTGGTTCAGGATATCAAACACGTGGTTGACGAAACCTCGGTCTAAGTTGACGCTGTACTCTTGCACTAGGACTTTGAAGTATTTGAACACAACTTGATTCACATCGGGCCTGTACTGTTTAAGAGTTAGTATTTCGACGCTCGGCTTAGCTAATCTCTTCGACCTCATATCTGGTGGCAGGGGGGTTGGGTACAAAACAATAGGGAACACGGCATCGTTTAATTGGTTATCTATCTGTAAAGTGTGCAGTTTCAAATGGTAGTAAGTGCAGGTTTGTGATTTGCGAATTTGCAGCCAAACTCCCGGGCTGTAAGTGCGTCTTAGTTCCGAAAAGAATGGTTTGGTCATCTGCATTTTCTCCAAGTCGATATCGATGTATTCTTTAAGCTGACATTTCATTTGATCAGTTTGGTATTTGTCCTCGATCCACGACGTCAGTTCTGGTGACAGCTGCTTCCATTTCTTGCTGACGTTTACTTCCCATCGTGGTAGGCTGTCAGTGACACTGATGTACGCTAGTTCCTTCGTTGTGTTATCTTCATCGATGCAAATCGACAGTCCTATACTCGGTAGGGAGAGGCAGATCTCTACGTTGCTTCTTTCGGCGTTGATCTTCATTTTGTAGAGGTAGGCGATCCTCTCGTCCTGTGCGAGTGCGAAGACTCGCTGATGTCCTTCCATGAACGAGATCCAGTAGACCACGACCTTGTCCTTCCTCATCTTCTTGGTCTTGGCGCGTTCCTCCGGGAGGTCGCCGCTGTCGGAGTCGTCGGTGCTGGACGACGCCGGCTCCGGGGACTTGGGCGTGAGGCGTTTGAAGGTCGAGGACAGTTTGGATGTGACGCTGCTTGTGGACACGAGCGTCGAGTTCTTGACGGAGTGGAAACTCACTTTCTCTTCTCCGAAACTGCAAATTGTACATGATGTTAAAATTACATCATTAAATTGTTTAAGTAAGGAACGTTGTTAGATAAGATATGCAGAACTTAGGTATGTCTTAGAAATATAACATTTTCTCTTTAAAACAAATATATTACCGTTGAAAAAGTTATTTCCCATTAAGAGACTGCAACTTACCCATCCTGCGAGATATCGGCCACAAACCCCTTGCCCTTGTTGCTGTAGATGTTCCACACGAGCACCCGCTCCTTGGCCGGGTCGTCCCACGTGTACAGGAGGGACTGGTATGGACTGAGGAGGGCCACTTGACCACAGCCCTCCTAAGAAAACAACAAATTATATCACAAGTATTGATGCAAAATGAGAAACTGAAAGAATTGACTACATTTTTCACAAATAAGAATACTTACCAACGAAAACATAGCAACTTTAATTCAACGCTTTTCTTTTAACCTTTCAAATGTATTTTGCATCGCTATTAATTCCGGTTCCTGAAGGGTTGATCAAACCTACAACTAATGGGAATTCTGGGAATAGAATCCGGAACCTACCGCATATTAATCAGGTATATACAGGGTGTCCCAAAACTCGACGTCAACCCGAAACCGGGTGACAAGGCAAGTCATGCTGGTTATCAGAAAAATGTTTAAAAAAATCTAAGTCACGTGTTCTCAAAATTATTGGCATTTTAAAAAAACACGCAAAATTTCACACCCTGTGACAGTGTTTTTGCTGCTGTTGCCACAAATGTTCACTTTTGGAAACTTTTTTTTTTGATATGTAACCCTGAATAATGCTTCTCTAAACTGTTATCAACATTTCAAATCTAGCTCCTCGAGATTGCATAAAAATAGGACTTATTTCCAAAAAAAAAATTAAAAATTAAAAATGGCCTAGTTTTAACTGTCTGCATTGAAAAAAAATTGTATTACGCGAGTTTGGCAAGTTGTGTCAAAAGTTGGCGCATTTAGTAAGGATCCCAAAATGGTATGACACGTGGTAAATTGTAGTTGCTATCATGAACAAAAAAAAAATTCGTAAAAATCCAGTGTTCAACAATTTTTTCTTACCTGGTTAAAAAATATTCTAATGGGCCCAAGGTTTTCCAAAGAGTCGTAAATTGTAAGTAGTGACAAAGGAGTCTTTCTAGGAAGTGTAAGCGAGATAGTATTTGTGCTAAAGTGATTGAGTGAGACGGAGAGAGTCACCTTCTCAAGTGCGAGCGAGACAGGTATGGACGCTAAAGTGACTGAGATGGAGAGAGTCATTTTACCAAGTGCGAGAGAGACAGAGAGTGACGCCAGGTATTCGCTATTGTAGATACACATTACAAACCAGTCAGTACGTTACGTTCCTTCGTTTACTGCGCTTGTTTTCGTATTCGTTTGTGTTGATTTCGTACTGTTTACTTTTGGCTATGTTTATGGACTTGTGATTGCTTGCGATTTAGATTCGGACTGTTTGTTTTCTCTTAACGACGACCTTTGCTTTCCTCTGGACTATTGTGTGAGTGTGTGACAAGTGCCGAGATGTCTTCGTATACCACTCGCGAATACGCTAATATGCACCTTATTTATGGTGAGTGCAGGTGTAATGCCAGTGCTGCTGCAAGACTTTACCGCGAAAGGTACCCAAACGCTGCTCGTTACCCCGATTATCGGGTGTTTACGAATGTGCATCGGTTGCTCTTCTCAGAAGGCCGCCTCCCAAATCAAACGCATGGTGGAGGCAGACCCACCAACCCTATGGAAGAAGAAGTTCTACAGGCTGTCGAAGAAGACCCAAGTACTTCAGTAAGAGCTATTGAAACGAACACCGGAGTGCCCAAAAGTTCAGCCCACCGTATTTTAAAAAGAAATGACCTACACCCATACCACGTACAGCGAGTACAGACATTATTACCCGGTGACTACCAAAATAGGGTGAATTTTTGCCGGACGATATTGGAGAGGTACAGAGATGACCCACTTTTTCTAACAAAAATTTTATGGTCGGACGAATCAACTTTTAAAAAGGACGGCTACGTGAACATGCACAACCTGCATGAATGGCGTGTTGAAAACCCTCATTTAACGAGACAGGATCGGTCCCAGTACCGATTCAAAGTTAACATGTGGACCGGAATTTTGAATGGCAAAATAATTGGTCCTTTTGAGTTGCCTGATGCATTAACTGGCGAGGTTTACTTAGACTTTCTTCAAAACCATCTTCCAAATTTATTAGAAGACGTGCCGCTAAGCATTTACAGAGAAATGTGGTTCCAACAAGATGGGTGCCCAGCGCACTTTGCTCGCCCCGTAAGAGAGTACCTCGATGAAGAGCTTCCTGGGAGATGGATCGGGCGGGCTGGACCAATCTCGTGGCCGGCCCGTTCACCGGACTTGAATCCTTTAGACTTTTTTTACTGGGGAGCTGTTAAAGAAAAAGTTTACGAGAAGCCCATTGGGAGTGAACATGAATTACGGCAGAGAATAGCTGAAGCAGCTCAATTTGTAAATAATGGACGATACGCTAGAAAGATAGCTCGATCTTTTTTAAAAAGATGTCGCGCTTGTATTGCCGCCGAAGGAAGGCATTTCGAACACTTATTATAACATTTTAAGAATTATTGTAAATTTTATTAATAAACATTGGTATTAAAAATTTGTTTTATTTAAAATTGAAACCTTTAACAATAAATGCTTATTCCAATGCACACACTAAAAAAAATAAATTAAAAGTGAACAATCTGTTCATTCAATAAAGATAGACGAGTACATCAGTACAATGTACAATTCAGTTAAATTTAATCAGTGTGTAAATTGGAAGCGGCTCCAATGTAACCAACGATAAGCTTTGCAATTTTAACCAAGTAAGAAAAAAAGTTAAAAATGGGTTTTCATGGAAATATTTTTTTTTGTTCATGATAGCAGCTACAATTTGCCAAGTGTCATACCATTTTGGAATCCTTACTAAATGCGCCAACTTTTGTCACAACTTGCCAAACTCGCGTAGTACAATTTTTTTTCAATGCAGACAGTTAAAACTAGGCCATTTTTAATTTTTAATTTTTTTCTTGGAAATAAGTCCTATTTTTATGCAATCTCGAGGAGCTAGATTTGAAATGTTGATAACAGTTTAGAGAAGCATTATTCAGGGTTACATATCAAAAAAAAAAGTTTCCAAAAGTGAACATTTGTGGCAACAGCAGCAAAAACACTGTCACAGGGTGTGAAATTTTGCGTGTTTTTTTAAAATGCCAATAATTTTGAGAACACTTGACTTAGATTTTTTTAAACATTTTTCTGATAACCAGCATGACTTGCCTTGTCACCCGGTTTCGGGTTGACGTCGAGTTTTGGGACACCCTGTATGTTACGGCTAATACCCGAAGTGCGGCTACCTTTTAGCCGGTTAGAACATCAATAGGTTAGGTTAGTTAGGTAACTTTTTTGATACCACCCAGAAAAAGGAACTCCGTCGACTCATGATTGAAGCCAGTTTTTATATGCATAGGTATATTTTTTTTTTACAGTTTTCCATATAAAAAAGTCTACTAACCGGCTAAAACTAGGTGTAACTGCACTTCGGGTAGTAGCCGTAACATATATACCGCTGTGCCACCCTACTCTACCATGCAAAAACCTTATTTGCTTCGTTAATATCTTCAACCATTCACCAAGTTAATGACCATCCCCTCAGCTGCGAACTCACCTGATGCAGCTTCAGGAACAAATCGTCGCACAGGTTGTCGACACGGACGCACGCGCCGGTCGAGTACGGCTTGAACGTGATCGCGAACGGTCGGTCCGTGCCGCCAGACACCTCCACGCAGATCGCGGACTGCGGGAGGAATAAATTTTATTTATTTGGGGTTCCAACAGCATATGAGAAGTAATAGATGACATCAATTAAAAAACAGAAAGCCAATTACAGGATCCCACGGTTTAAATGTTGTGATGATATTGCTTTACGTAGGATAAAGGCAAAGTCCCTTAGTAGGACTGTTAGTAAGTACAGAAAATTTGAATAGTCTAGTGTTTTGGCGTGATTGATTGGGTGTTGTTCTAAAAAATTAACGCCTGGATGGTCTTTACGTTATTATATTTAGCAAAAATGAACTTAATCAGTATCTAGATGACTTGGTAATCAAAAGCTTTAATTTAATTTAAAGCAAAATGCATTGATATTTAAATGACAGAAGACCTTTTTTTTACGAATAGGTAATAGTAGAAAATAAATATTATATTCAAGAAACTGTTTACATATTTTAAAAGACATAATGCCCAACTAGAGGTAGACTTTAAAACCATACAAGTTACATCTCTAATTAAAATTTTGATTATTTGTGTTTACCTTATCAAAACATTTTTTATGAATGAAATTACCTAATTCCTAACAAGTAGGTACTTAACAACGATTATCTTCAATTTACTTCAACCCTGTTATGGTAACTTATCTAACTTGCGGTCACAGTTACGTAACACACAATAGTTAACTACTGGCACGCCGCTCGACCGACTTGTCGCCTCTAATTCAATTTACAACTTTCGAGCGTGCCGCTATAAGACACCACTCTCAATTTCACTTCCTCTCAGTATGAATCACATTTCAGTGTCATGAAAACATGATTTAATAGTTGTAAAATATTTCTGAAAGAAACAAAATGAAGGGTATTTTAGTGGTAGTGGTATTAGTAATAGGTGTAGTGATAGAAGTTAATAGTGAACATCGAATGCCGGATTACACAAGGATAAAGCGAGCGAAATATTACTCCAGTCCACCACAAAGATTCTACAGAAGACCGCCTTTCAGCTTTCCGACCAGCGGCGCCTTCTCCTACACGCCACCACCAGGATACGCCATGGAAGACGATGAACCCCATCCACCACACTCCAGACCATTCAAGGTTAGTAAGAGACCTACTAACGAGGGTTTAGGTGAAGAAGACATAAACAACATGATCAAATATCTCTCCAAACAAGATCTGGAGAAGATCATCGAAGCAGCTGCTGAAAAAGATAAACAAGCACAGCCAGACAGATTTCTTGATAACAGAATAAAGCATAGAGAATCTGAAAAGTATTCAGATTACGACAAGTATTCACAAGACGGACCACCTGATAAGTACGTAGAACAAGGACCTAAACAATATAAAGAGCCATTCGATGTAAACCCTAATTACGAAAGGTACCCACAGGATGGACCAGATAGACAACTGTCTAAAAGAGAGCAGAACGTTCAGATTTACAAACCAGAAGTAAAAGAAATTGACGAACATAGATTCGCGAGAGGACCTTACGTAAACGGTTATCAGGAAGAGAAACCTTACGTTATTGAATACGCTCAGAAAGAGAATTACGTCAGAGTGACCACACCTCCTAGCGTCATCTACGCTACTCCACAACCAATCCATGTTCCTAACGTACCACTAGATGGCGCTGAGACAAGCAATCCCTTCAATTTCGTAAATACGTATATTCGCAACGAACTAAATGATTCGCCAGGAGTTTCCATAGAGACAAAAGTAATGGAGGAGGAGCATCTCCCACGCCCCGTGAACCTAAGAGAGGAACAAGATTACGAAGTGTCTTTTACAAACAACGTGCCGACGGTCGCAAAGTCCGAGTCGTATAAGATTGAGAACTTCGGCAGTCTGCCTATCATGGACTACACTAACACTAAACTTCACTCCGTCAGTTCTTATCACGTTCCTCATTATACTGTAAGTACTTTTAAGGTTGCAGAACAAAGACAACACGTTATTATGCATAGGGAACTATAGTCCGTTCGCGTTAAGAAAATAGTGACAACTACAGGATAAGGGTGTATTCACAGTTTAGTAAAAGTACAAAGAAGTGCGTCTCTCTCCACTATGGATTATTGATCCACTTTTATTCTTTGGAATTGGTGAAGTATTAATTTTCAAAATTTATTGTTTGACGAGATACGCAAAATACACAACCGTTTTGTTCGAAGGTCAGACTTCAACTGGTCACTTTGAACTCGACTTTTTAATTTCTAGCATTTTAATTGACGACTCACTTTTTTCTTAACGCGAATAGATAGACTATAATAGCAACTCCTTTGTTTCAGATAACCTCTCCAAAAATGCCGCCCCCTCGAACTTACGGTCCATCGAACCCCGCCCCTCCGGTAGAACCCGCCCCCCCGGTATCCGAAGCTAAGGGTCAGAGCGACGCGCATCTCAAGACTATCAAGATTTGGACACACAAGTCCAGAGGCACCGCGTATACCTTGCACAATGACGGGAGTCTTTCGTTGGAGAGACCAGACCAACCTAAACCTGTTTATGGATCCTCTTAGTTCTAAGTCCTTCAAGTTTTTTTTAAATTGATTTACGTCATCAAACGTTAGAACTTTTGTTTGAACTATAAAAGTTTCTGTTTCGAATTTTTTGGAAGTAGGTTTAAGTTAGTTATATGTTAAATTTATGAAATGTAATCTATTTAACTAATGTAAAATTATCCTCTACCATTATCACTATGGTGTAAAAGCTTTAATACTATAGTTTTATGTACAAATAAACATAAACGAAACCTTCTTCCTCTTTGTTTTAAAAATAGACTTGATTATAAAAATATAGGATATAAATAGTCAAATCAGGAAACTATATCCGAAATATAATAAATAATAATAAATAAATCTCCAGACTGACACACCAACTGTGTGGCCCTAAACTAAGCAAAGCTTGTACTATAGGAACCACACAATGGACTAGGGGAGAACCTAGTTACACCCAGACACGAGCCAATATCGAAAAACCATTTTTACGAAATTGGCCCGACCGGGAATTGAACCCGGAACCTTCCGCTTAGCAGTCCGGTATATATACCGCTGCACCACAGAGGTCGTCAAATCGTATAGGTCGTATAGGTTTATACTTAAACACGGCGTTCCAATATTTTACGCAAATTGGATTACCAACATTAAGGGCAAGAAAAAACTTACTTGTATTGTTTAGAAATAACTTAACTGATTACTTACCCATCGCTATTCTATGACTATAGACTGTTAGTGATCGCTTATACATATTTAGCTTAGTGACTAAACTTTAGTCCAAAGTTTTACTTCCTAAACTATTGTCAATCATATCTTACGCCTTCGTTTACTTCCAATACCACTATCAATCTGGACTTACCCCCTTGTCCATCCTGAGCACAGTCAGATGCGTCTTGGTGATGGGGAAGTGCTGCGACACCACGCTCGAGTCCCGGTACTTGCACTGCATGAGCATGGAGTCCGTGTGCGGCCAGAACGGGGCGCACTGCTGGGGGGCGATGTCCAACCTGGAGAAATGGGGGTTATAAAACGAGTAGACAATGGTAATATATCTTTTTTACGCCCCGCTACTGAGGTACATGCTCTTTCTCTTTCGAGTAGTGAAGGCAAGTCTCCTTCAGGTAAATTGCGTAAATCCAGCGCGATGACCCAGGGCATGTTAATGGACTCACATGTCGGAAAATCATTTAACCATGGGGTTTTCCCTTGTCGTAAATAGGGGATAAAAAATACTATATTTGTAAAAGAGCTAAGATTCCTAAATAAACCAATAAATTATGACCTTGTTACCTCACTCCACGGCACTATAACCTAAAAGTGGAACGATCTCAGGATTACAATTTGTATTTACCTAATTATTTCACTTTTACATCAAAACGAAGTAGTGGTACAAACTAAGTCTAACGTTTAAAGCACATCATTAAGGGCTGATTTTTCAATAGTCAGATAAATGCTAACTGACTGATAATAGGTAGGTTTTCATGGTCACTTCATACATATGTCAAGTATTTATGTTCGACGTGCAACAAAAACATACTGATTTTCTGTCAGATAGAATTTATCTGACTATTGAAAAACCGGCCCTAAAAAGAGAAAAGCCAACCAACCAGAGATCGGTGGCCTCGTTCTCCTCCATGTAGCGGAGGTGTCGCTTCGTGTCGTTGTACACCAGGAAGAACGGGAGGATCGTCACGATCTTCGTCAGTTGGGGACAGAGTTCCGACAGTGTGACCTAGAAAAAATCATTATTAGTACCTACCGTACTTTCGTTCACTTCGGATTATGTCTTGGCCTAATTTTTTTACTTCTAAATATTTTTACTAATAAAATATGTCTATGTCTACTTACTTAACTTAATAAATTGACCTATAAGTTTGTTTTGATTTTAACCATTTTTGCTTTGTAATGATGGATGTAGTTAGGTCTAGTTGTAGCGGATCAAATGGTTACAGTAGATAAAGAATATCAGTTTCAAGTAAAGTTAAAAATCTCCTGATCAATAGGAAACATCTTCCACGAAATTTGATTCAAATTCCGTTGCGTCGCTAAAGAGTCGGTAAAAAGACATGACTTTTGACTTTGATTAATATCTACTATCCTACTAATCCTACTAATATTATAAATGTGAAAGTTTGTGAGGATGTATGGATGGATGGATGTTTGTTACTCTTTCACGTAAAAACTACTGGACGGATTTGGATGAAACTCAGCAGTAATATAGGTTATACATCAGAATAACACGAAAGGTACTTTTCCATTCCCACATCTTATTCCAACGGGAAACCAACTTCCACACGACCGGAGTCCCGGGCGGCCACTAGTGTATAATAAAGGGTAGAAGTTATGTTGTTTTTACACTATCCGGGATTTCGCGCGGTGATTTTAAAGCAAAAAGGTAACGTACCTCTTTGACGCAGTCCGCCCGCGACCACGATAGGTGTAAAACAAGCTTTAAACAAGGTAGAAGTTATATTTGCATTATGTAGTTACCTGCGTATGCAGGCGGCACACGGTGGGCCGCTCGTGGCTGGTGCAGGCGAGCAGCGCGGCCGCGGCCGGCAGCAGGCGCGTGCGCCGCGACCACGCCGAGCCCTGCGCGCGCAGCCGCGCCCGCCCCCGCACCACCAGCGGCAGCGGCGCGCTGCCCACGCCCGACACCGCCTCCGACCCGCCACCCTGAACCAGACCAGCTATAGAGCCCACCAACTACTAGCTATAGAGCCCGCCCCCGCACCACCAGCGGCAGCGGCGCGCTGCCCACGCCCGACACCGCCTCCGACCCGCCGCCCTGAACCAGACTAGCTGTAGAGCCAACCAACTACTAGCTATAGAGCCCGCCCCCGCACCACCAGCGGCAGCGGCGCGCTGCCCACGCCCGACACCGCCTCCGACCCGCCACCCTGAACCAGACCAGCTATAGAGCCCACCAACTACTAGCTATAGAGCCCGCCCCCGCACCACCAGCGGCAGCGGCGCGCTGCCCACGCCCGACACCGCCTCCGACCCGCCGCCCTGAACCAGACTAGCTGTAGAGCCAACCAACTACTAGCTATAGAGCCCGCCCCCGCACCACCAGCGGCAGCGGCGCGCTGCCCACGCCCGACACCGCCTCCGACCCGCCACCCTGAACCAGACCAGCTATAGAGCCCACCAACTACTAGCTATAGAGCCCGCCCCCGCACCACCAGCGGCAGCGGCGCGCTGCCCACGCCCGACACCGCCTCCGACCCGCCGCCCTGAACCAGACTAGCTGTAGAGCCAACCAACTACTAGCTATAGAGCCCGCCCCCGCACACCAGCGGCAGCGGCGCGCTGCCCACGCCCGACACCGCCTCCGACCCGCCACCCTGAACCAGACCAGCTATAGAGCCCACCAACTACTAGCTATAGAGCCCGCCCCCGCACCACCAGCGGCAGCGGCGCGCTGCCCACGCCCGACACCGCCTCCGACCCGCCGCCCTGAACCAGACTAGCTGTAGAGCCAACCAACTACTAGCTATAGAGCCCGCCCCCGCACCACCAGCGGCAGCGGCGCGCTGCCCACGCCCGACACCGCCTCCGACCCGCCACCCTGAACCAGACCAGCTATAGAGCCCACCAACTACTAGCTATAGAGCCCGCCCCCGCACCACCAGCGGCAGCGGCGCGCTGCCCACGCCCGACACCGCCTCCGACCCGCCGCCCTGAACCAGACTAGCTGTAGAGCCAACCAACTACTAGCTATAGAGCCCGCCCCCGCACCACCAGCGGCAGCGGCGCGCTGCCCACGCCCGACACCGCCTCCGACCCGCCGCCCTGAACCAGACTTGCTGTAGAGCCAACCAACTACTAGCTATAGAGCCCGCCCCCGCACCACCAGCGGCAGCGGCGCGCTGCCCACGCCCGACACCGCCTCCGACCCGCCGCCCTGAACCAGACTTGCTGTAGAGCCAACCAACTACTAGCTATAGAGCCCGCCCCCGCACCACCAGCGGCAGCGGCGCGCTGCCCACGCCCGACACCGCCTCCGACCCGCCACCCTGAACCAGACCAGCTATAGAGCCCACCAACTACTAGCTATAGAGCCCGCCCCCGCACCACCAGCGGCAGCGGCGCTCTGCCCACGCCCGACACCGCCTCCGACCCGCCGCCCTGAACCAGACTAGCTGTAGAGCCAACCAACTACTAGCTATAGAGCCCGCCCCCGCACCACCAGCGGCAGCGGCGCGCTGCCCACGCCCGACACCGCCTCCGACCCGCCGCCCTGAACCAGACTTGCTGTAGAGCCAACCAACTACTAGCTATAGAGCCCGCCCCCGCACCACCAGCGGCAGCGGCGCGCTGCCCACGCCCGACACCGCCTCCGACCCGCCGCCCTGAACCAGACTTGCTGTAGAGCCAACCAACTACTAGCTATAGAGCCCGCCCCCGCACCACCAGCGGCAGCGGCGCGCTGCCCACGCCCGACACCGCCTCTGACCCGCCGCCCTGAACCAGACTAGCTGTAGAGCCAACCAACTACTAGCTATAGAGCCCGCCCCCGCACCACCAGCGGCAGCGGCGCGCTGCCCACGCCCGACACCGCCTCCGACCCGCCGCCCTGAACCAGACTAGCTGTAGAGCCAACCAACTACTAGCTATAGAGCCCGCCCCCGCACCACCAGCGGCAGCGGCGCGCTGCCCACGCCCGACACCGCCTCCGACCCGCCGCCCTGAACCAGACTAGCTGTAGAGCCGACCAACTACTAGCTATAGAGCCCGCCCCCGCACCACCAGCGGCAGCGGCGCGCTGCCCACGCCCGACACCGCCTCCGACCCGCCGCCCTGAACCAGACTAGCTGTAGCCGACCAACTACTAGCTATAGAGCCCGCCCCCGCACCACCAGCGGCAGCGGCGCGCTGCCCACGCCCGACACCGCCTCCGACCCGCCGCCCTGAACCAGACTAGCTGTAGCCGACCAACTACTAGCTATAGAGCCCGCCCCCGCACCACCAGCGGCAGCGGCGCGCTGCCCACGCCCGACACCGCCTCCGACCCGCCGCCCTGAACCAGACTAGCTGTAGAGCCGACCAACTACTAGCTATAGAGCCCGCCCCCGCACCACCAGCGGCAGCGGCGCGCTGCCCACGCCCGACACCGCCTCCGACCCGCCGCCCTGAACCAGACTAGCTGTAGAGCCGACCAACTACTAGCTAAAGAGCCCGCCCCCGCACCACCAGCGGCAGCGGCGCGCTGCCCACGCCCGACACCGCCTCCGACCCGCCGCCCTGAACCAGACTAGCTGTAGCCGACCAACTACTAGCTATAGAGCCCGCCCCCGCACCACCAGCGGCAGCGGCGCGCTGCCCACGCCCGACACCGCCTCCGACCCGCTGCCCTGAACCAGACTAGCTGTAGAGCCGACCAACTACTAGCTATAGAGCCCGCCCCCGCACCACCAGCGGCAGCGGCGCGCTGCCCACGCCCGACACCGCCTCCGACCCGCCGCCCTGAACCAGACTTGCTGTAGAGCCAACCAACTACTAGCTATAGAGCCCGCCCCCGCACCACCAGCGGCAGCGGCGCGCTGCCCACGCCCGACACCGCCTCCGACCCGCCGCCCTGAACCAGACTTGCTGTAGAGCCAACCAACTACTAGCTATAGAGCCCGCCCCCGCACCACCAGCGGCAGCGGCGCGCTGCCCACGCCCGACACCGCCTCTGACCCGCCGCCCTGAACCAGACTAGCTGTAGAGCCAACCAACTACTAGCTATAGAGCCCGCCCCCGCACCACCAGCGGCAGCGGCGCGCTGCCCACGCCCGACACCGCCTCCGACCCGCCGCCCTGAACCAGACTAGCTGTAGAGCCAACCAACTACTAGCTATAGAGCCCGCCCCCGCACCACCAGCGGCAGCGGCGCGCTGCCCACGCCCGACACCGCCTCCGACCCGCCGCCCTGAACCAGACTAGCTGTAGAGCCGACCAACTACTAGCTATAGAGCCCGCCCCCGCACCACCAGCGGCAGCGGCGCGCTGCCCACGCCCGACACCGCCTCCGACCCGCCGCCCTGAACCAGACTAGCTGTAGCCGACCAACTACTAGCTATAGAGCCCGCCCCCGCACCACCAGCGGCAGCGGCGCGCTGCCCACGCCCGACACCGCCTCCGACCCGCCGCCCTGAACCAGACTAGCTGTAGCCGACCAACTACTAGCTATAGAGCCCGCCCCCGCACCACCAGCGGCAGCGGCGCGCTGCCCACGCCCGACACCGCCTCCGACCCGCCGTCCTGAACCAGACTAGCTGTAGAGCCGACCAACTACTAGCTATAGAGCCCGCCCCCGCACCACCAGCGGCAGCGGCGCGCTGCCCACGCCCGACACCGCCTCCGACCCGCCGCCCTGAACCAGACTAGCTGTAGAGCCGACCAACTACTAGCTATAGAGCCCGCCCCCGCACCACCAGCGGCAGCGGCGCGCTGCCCACGCCCGACACCGCCTCCGACCCGCCGCCCTGAACCACACTAGCTATAGAGCCGACCAACTACTATACAGGGTGATAGGTAATGCGATTCATTCCTTCTAAGACGTTAAAATAGAGCTTATTTGCAGTCAATTAATTCGTATCATACCATTTACCAAATGAATCCTTTTAGTGAAATAATCAAAATTCAGTTTAATGTTTTGTTGTTTTATGGTAGCTTGATAACTAAAATGATATTTTAGATTCAAATTTGCTAAAAATAATCGTCCTTATTTTAGAAAAAGTCAAAAAACCAAGAACAACTTTTCAAAAAGTTAAGTCGTATGGCAATAAAAAGCTATTTTCTAAAAAAAGTCCAAATAATGTTGCGTACAAATTACATAAAAACTTCCCCAGTTCATTAGCTATTCAAAAAGGTACATTTGTCATACTAAAACTAAAACTAAGTTTTGATGAACCTTTCTCTTAGAACGCCTCTACTTTATGGTTACAGCGTACTTTTGCAGTGTTTTCTTTGGTTGAAGTCGCCGTCTTGCACAGGAATAATGCAATAACATTAAGGTGTGCCGTTAAATAAATCTATTTTGTAAAAAGCCAAAGCTACAAGTGTGCAGCCTATGCAGTCAAATAGAAAAAAAATGTGTTAAGCGCGGAAAAAGTTCCTCTATTAAAAGAAAACTAACTTCATATTTTCATTAAGAACTCTTGAAATGGTATCATTTAGGATCCCCTACGAAGACTTTTTGTAGCGATGCTGTCGCGTGTTAAGTAAACGCATGTTAGTCGCATTTGCAACGCGTTACATTATCGCAACTGTATCGATGCAAAGACAATACTAACGCATCGCGACTGAATCGTGGCTATGAAGGCACTCAGTCAGCTGTTAGTCTACGGTATCGATGCGAACGCACGACAGCTTCGCTACAAAAAGTTGCTGTGAGACTTTCTTCTTATTTACGGATTGTGTAACGGCAACACTGTTACAGAAAAAAAGTACTTGTTGCGTTTCCGTAATCGACGTGTGTCAAACGTTAGAGTGTTTTCGGGGACGTATCGACATCTCAGAAAAATAAAGTTTGTTCCGCCTGAACAAGTAAATCTAGTAGACCTCGAGTTTGGCGAAGTAGAAGAAAAAATTATAGCTGTTTTTCGCAGAAATCTAGCAACCACCACAAGAGCTGGCGACATCGACCAAATAAAAAACAACAAGTTATGTGTAGTGATTAATGAAAAATATGTAGTTAGCTTTCTTTCTTTTAATAGAAGCAACTTTTTACGCACTCAGCATACTCTTTTTTTCTAATTAACCGCAAAAGCTACACACTTGAAGGCTTAGCTTTTCAGTTTTTATTTTTTAACGGCAGATCTTAAATGTTATCACATTATCCCTGTGCAAGACGTCGACATCAAACAAAGAAAACACTGCAAAAGTGCGCGGTAACCATAAAGTAGAGGCGTTCTAAGAGAAAGGTTACTTCTTTTATTAGTAGAGTTGTCAATCAAATACTCAGTTTTAGTATGACAAATGTACCTTTTTGAATAGCTAATGAATTGGGGATGTTTTTTATGTAATTTGTACGCAACATTATTCGGACTTTTTTTGAAAATCGCTTTTTATTGCCATAAGACTTAACTTTTTAAAAAAGTTGTTCTTGGTTTCTTGACTTTTTCTAAAATAAGAATGATTATTTTTAGCAAGTTTGAATCTAAAATATAATTTTAGTTATCAAGCTACCATAAAACAACAAAACATAAAACTTAATTTTGATTTTTTAACTAAAATGATTCATTTGAACTTCGAAAATGTTTTTTTTTATAAAAAATCTTAAATCTCAGATATTATCAATTTTCGGACATGGTATGATATGACTTAATTGACTGCAAATAAGCTCTACTTTAACGTCTTAGAAGGAATGTATCGCATCACCCTGTAGACTAGATATAGAGCCTTCTTCCTACTAGCTTAAGCGCCTTAGTTCTAGCTATGGATCTTACCAATTGCTATGGAGGCTATGAGGGATCTTAATCAAAACTGGCTGCAGTATCCACCATTAAAAATTCTTGCTGTAGGAACTGTATTTAACGAAACTACCTATAGCAAACCTATAAATAACTATACACAAGATGCTCAATGAAAAAAACAAGTGAAGAAGATCTAGATTAAAAATAGACATGGGGCGGGTACCCGACATGGATCCGACACTTTTTATCCGGCACTACCGGGTAATTTCACAGGACCAGAAAAAAAATTTGTATGTTTATAATCATTTATTGGAACACAAAGTGGAACACAAATGGTAAACTCATAAGTAGTAAGGCTGTGATGGACTGTTTTTTAACGAAAAAACTATATGTTTTAATATTGATACTTTAATATTGGTTCCGCCTGCCGGGTACCTTTTTTTTGTCAGTGATGAATAGAGTTTACTTTACTAAAACCTATAATGTATTTACGACTTTCCGCAACTTACTTCACGTTCACGTTGACATACAAAAAAATCATCTACTTAACAATAGGTGGCGTTCCTACACTTAACAATGTAAGTTGAACTTTATTCCTTGCCAAATAAAGTTCATGTTTACAATTGTTATGTTTTACGTTTCAACATGTCCACAATAGACGGAAGCAGTGTTACATTAGAATTAGAACAAATATGAATTGAACTTTACTGCTTTGAAAATAAAGTAATATTAGATTAAGAAAACGCAATACGATCACTGCAAAACACAACCGGACACGACAATAACACAGGTACGACTGAGGTTTGGGTTTTGCAATCCCCTGCTTACTAGTGGCACGCGTGCCCCGCCTACTTCACACTTCCATCTACTTCTCTGTTCCGTGCTTGCAATAGTTAAAATCTCGGTTACTAAAACTACCTGTTTTGGTCTCGTGACGTTTGGTGTATGTTTCTGTCATTTTCATATCAACGGCTATCGATCATCGTTTATAAAGACGCAAAAATGTGTTAAAAGTAACAGACCCCAATTAGTAGGTGCAGTTATAAAGTGCTTTTAACTTTATATAATTAATTAAATTTTCGTCTTTATTAATACCTACAAAATAAAATCTAAAACATACCTTTATTTGTGTAGGCAATCCAGTCTTGTTTACAATGATATACGGTGCGTACAAGTACAGGTCACAGACGGCATTTCTCTCCATCTTCAGTTTGATAGAGACATGAGAGTCACTGTCTGACGCTTCTGACGATAGATTCAACGTCTTTTCTGATAGTTCTGTGAAGATTGTCCCATTATTAGTTGAAAGACTTTAAGTAGCTACAAGCGATTTTCAGGTATAAAAGAGGAAGTTACGGCAATTGTAAAAGTAGGTATCATGTTTTATAAACTATAACAAACATAGCAAATAACTGTAAGTATTCCTAAGTGCAAAATATTACAATACTCCGGTCAATTTAAACATTCGAAGCTACATAATTTCGATCAAAGTAAGTAATATAATAAGTACACTCTCAAGGCGTGGAAACGTGTACGATGACGATTGCAACTTGTACAACTTTTTGAATCTCAAAAACGGTGGCTCGTAGGAAAAAAGTATTGATACTTTTTTGTAGATTATTTAATGATCTACAATTTTTGTCGTGATATGTTTATGATATGTAAAAAAAAATCAACACAGGGGAAAAATGGGAACTTTCAAATTTTATTTTTAATAATTTTTTTTTACAATCTTACTGATTTTCAGCTTGATGGGGATTTATGTACCTTCGCTCTTATTCTTAGGTCTAGATTGACCGGGCTACAAAGCAAACATTTGACCGTTAAGTTACTAAAAGGTATTTTGACATGTTTTCATTAATAACTTTACGACCTTATAAAAACGTATTTACTCCAAAGTTTTAACAATAAACACGTCATACCTTTACTTATACTAGTAGTGATCGACCACGGCATTCCCATGTACGTTAGCTCGACTGTCATTTTGACAGTCTCCGTCAGTTTGACAGTGTAAACATGGGCCCTGTCACCGGCCTCCACTCGCAAGTTGACAGTTCCCATGTCAATGTTCACGGCGTAAGGGAGACGGTTGTATATGGCGAGAGGGGGACAGATGCGGATCAGGTAGTTGGGGATGGGGCGAGAGATCTTGTAGGGTTGGCAGCCTGTGGACAAATATTAGGGTGACCTGAACGAAATTTTACATTCAAACAAACATTTAGACGTTTTCAAGTTGAACATATTCAAGTAAATTTAGCAGTTGCTTACAGTATTTAATAAATCTAAATAACGAATTCTAGGTTTAGAAACTTAAAAAATTCTATGAAGAAGTTTCCGTTACAGAAATAAATCTTTTACAGCGAGTATCCAAAGTTATAAGAATATGGCAAATTAAAAATCTTTTATTAGTTATTGCCACCAAACATACTAAATTTATTTACTCTACAAAGTTGTTTCCACCAGATTTTCAACTATTAAATTTGTTGAACTCTGTATTTATAGATCTGCACCAAACATTGGCCCCGATTCTCAAAACACTCTCTAAAACTAAATTAAAAATATCGCTGTCACTTTCTCATGCTTAGTATTAGAAAAAGACAGATACATTGGTCTCACAAAATTTAGTCCACATCATTGTAAAATTGAACGAAATGCGCTGAGGACTAGCCTAAAATTGCCTTTGCTGTGTCATAATGCATGTACATTTTAGTTTGACAGGACTAAAATGATTATCTGTCTCTGTCTAATTCAATTGAAGAGTAATTGACGGCGATAGTTTTAGTTTAGTTTAGAGTGTTTTCAGAATCAGGGCCATTGTCAACTTAATTTACATTAAACTTAAAGGATGGGTTGATACCTTCATGCGCCAGTATCCTGGTGGCGAACACCTGGCCGCTGTCGGTGAGCGCGGGACACAGCAGGTCCCGCGGCGCGCCGTCCCTGCCCACCTCCATCCACCAGACGCTGGGGGACTTCTCCGTCTCGAACTTTCTGTGGGGAGTAGTCAATGTTTGTAAACAAGCTTAGAACTGAAAAAAAAACTATATTTAAAAACGCATTTGTGTGTGCTTTTATATGATAGGTTTAATACTTGATAAAGAATATTCATAAAAAAATATAATTCAGAAATTTTAAAATATAAATTTATTTAAGAAATCGAAAGATAGTCAAAACCGCACGTATTACCATAGAAGTAAGGTGATTTATTAAGTTAAAGTTAAATCATACGATCACTACAAACAGGCTAAGTCATTTTACCCTACAAGTAAAAATTAATAAAATCAAACAATATTCCGACTTGTTAAAGATATTAAATCTATTTATAAATAATGTCTACTTCGAGAACTCCTACAAAAGCCACATCTACAAAATTACCCAAACAACTGTCGGGTTCCGATCCAACATTACATATTTCTACCACCGGTGAAACAAAGGAGCGTGTAAACACTCGTAGATTCAAGCGAACGTTTGATGATCAACCGAGTAGCATTACTGTTGTTATGGAAGAGATGCATAAATTGCTATCAGATTTTCAAAATAAACAAGACGCAAAGTTGGATGCTTTGTCACTCACAATGCATAATCTTCAAGAACAATCTAATGAGATTAAAAAATCAATAGATTTTTTCTCAAATCAATATGACAACATATTAGAAAAAATTTCATTCGTGAGTATTGAAAACGAGCAACATAAGAAAAAAATTCAATTCCTTGAGGAAAAAATAAATCACCTCGAGAGGGAGTCCAAGGTTTCTTCCGTCGAAATTAGAAACGTACCCAAACTGGATCAAGAAAATAAGAATAAAATCATGGAAATAGTGAAAAGCACTTCTGTCGTATTAAACGAACAAATACAGAACGCGGATATTCGTGATGTTTACCGACTAAAACCTAAAAACAATGATTCTGCGACCCCTATTATAGTCGAATTTACATCTATAATCAAGAAAGAAAATTTCATTAAATCTGTTAGAAGCTTCAACAAGAATAATAAGGATTGCAAGTTAAATTCAACCCATCTAGGATTAAAGGGACCTAATAAGCCGATCTTCATAAGTGAATATTTGACCCCTAAGGCAAAGCGATTACATTATTTGGCAAGAGAATTTTCTAAACAAAACAAGTATGACAGCTGCTGGACTGCATATGGAAAGATATATGTTAGGAAGAGTGATGGTAAACCTGCCATAAGAATTGATTGTGAGGAAGATTTTTTAAAACTAAAAAATGAGAAATGACTCATATGTCTTATATTATGTTTTTATCCATACTTTTTGTTTTTTTATTATTATTTTTGTTTTTACACCTATATTTACCTTATAAATCATTTGAATTGTTTACGTCTCATGACTAGTACTTTATTATTACTAAGAAATATTTATTTCTTTGTATGCTTGAAAAAATATGATACTTATAAATTAAAATATGAACTTGAGGCTGTTTTTGCTATACTAACTTTTTTATACAAACATTACAGTAGTTTTATTAATATAAAAAATAATAATTTATTTTACATTAGGAACACTATATTTACATCCTGCAACCACAACTTTCGGCAAATAATTATACTAAATCTACAAACTGAATTACTCTACACATTAACTCGTTATGGTAAAAGTTATTCTCTAAATAAATTTAAACTTAATTCATTACTAATAGTTGAAACTAAAGTAAATAGACATCAGCACTTGCTGTACCTATCTACTTTTATAATTCTAGTTTTTCTTATATACTTTAATGGCTAACTTAGAATTGATTCAAAATGAAATTGACACCTTCGAGATAGCTGAATCTTTTACTTGTAACGTAGAAGATTGTCTTAAGTATTTTAACGAAACAGGCCTTAAAATTTTACATCAGAATATACGCAGCATAAAAAGTAATATGGATGAATTTTTAACAACTATTAGTAGATCTCAAATTGCTTGGGATTGCATAGTATTATCTGAATGTTGGCTTAAATCGACCCCAAATATACCTATAATAGATGGATATATTTATGCTTCCTCCACTAATAACTTGACACAGAATGAAGGCGTAGTTGTGTACATTAGAGACAACTTACGTATACCCATAGAGGAGCCGTCAGTTTCGGAAGCGAATTGAAGCGAATATTAACTTAACAGTAGCACAATTGTTATTGCCATATACAGACCTTGCGGCTATAAAAATATAGGCACTTTTATAAATTCACTTAATGACTTACTTCTTAGCTATACTCGTACACAAAATATAATTATACTTGGCGATATAAATATTGACATCAGTTGCTGTAGCAAAGATGTTTATAAATCACCATATCTTGACATGCTGGCATTTCACGGTATTTTACCTGCTCACACCCTGCCAACTCATGGTAAAACTTGTCTCGACCATGTACAGATAAAAACAAAATTGTTGGCAAAGTGTTTAGTTATTCCATCTACGGTAACGGATCATTATAGCTTAGCCTTTCAGTTATCAGCCTCAACCTTAAATAAGCCCGTAGGTAAGTCTAAACGCATAGATATGAATAAACTTGATATTGCTATGAAACGCATAGATTTTAGCAAAATTTTTAAAGAAACTGATGTAAACATAGCTTCAGATTGTTTTATAAAACTACTGAGTGATGCTATAGCTGAAAGTACTGTATCATTTCATAACTCTAGTCGTAAAAAGATTTTAAAGCCTTGGATAACTCCTGGGATTTTAAGATGTTGTAAGAATAGGGATAATTTATATAAGAAACTAAAAGGAGATCCAAACAAAGATGAGCTAAAAACAACGTATAAAAGATATCGAAATTTCTGTTCTAATATTATAAAAAAAGCAAGGCAAGATTATGAAAAATTAAAACTTAAAGAAGCTGGAAATGACAAAAAACATCTTTGGGCGGCAATTAAAGAAATAACACACATAAAACGAAAAAAACAGAATTGTGATGAACTAATCAACTCCAATGATCCACAGCGTCAAATTAATGAAATAAATGGCTACTTTGCTAACGTAGGAAAACTGCTTGCCGAGAATATTTTAACTGAAAATTTTGAAAACCTAAAACCTCTAAAAACTTGTACAAACTCATTCGTACTCTTACCGGTTACTAATGTTGAAGTTGAGACACTAATTGCAAACTTGAAACCGGACTGTGCAGTGGGATTAGACCTAATACCTGCTTATATTCTTCAAAAATATAGTAATTCTGTTTCTTCACCCCTAACATTTATATTTAATCTAGCATTGACTAATGGAATATTTCCTGAGGCACTTAAAAGATCTTGCATACTTCCCATCCTGAAATCTGGCAAAAATGATTGTGTAAATAACTACAGACCCATTTCCATTTTAACTTCTTTGTCTAAAATTCTCGAACGCATAATAAATCAACAACTTTCTTCATATCTCGAAAAACATAACCTTTTGGCACCCACTCAGTATGGATTTAGAATTAAAAAATCTACATCTGATGCAGTATCATACTTAATTAATAATATATCATCTGATATGGATAAAAAACTAAAATCGATTGGAATTTTTCTCGATTTAGCTAAGGCCTTCGATACTGTCTCAATTCCCATTCTCCTAAAAAAACTAGATTGTCTTGGAATAAGGGGTATACAGTATGAACTGTTCAAAATTTACCTTACTAATCGTACTCAATGTGTAAAAATTAACGCTGTCACTAGTGATGAGGTCGTTGTTGAGTATGGAGTACCTCAAGGGAGCGTGTTGGGGCCCACATTGTTTCTTATCTATATTAATGATCTCTGTCTGATGGATATTCCAAATGGAAAAATAGTCGCGTTTGCGGATGACACTGTTCTTATCTTTACTGGGGAAACTTGGCAGGAAGCATTTCACAATGCACAATTTGGCTTTAATCTGGTGACTAGATGGTTAAGATACAATGTTTTAACATTAAATGAAAATAAAACTAAGTATGTACTATTTGAATTAAGAAACCCAGAACATCATTCTGCCTGCAGTATAGTATATCATACTTGCGATAATCTTGGCTCCTCTGTCTGTTCTTGTCCTGAACTTACAAAAACAGATACAATAAAATATTTAGGAATTACTCTCGACAACAAACTCAACTTTCAGATGTATATTGACAATCTTTCGGCAAGATTAAGGAAGTTAATATCAATATTTAAGTCACTAAGAAATGTAGCTGATAAGGATGTAATTAAAACGGTTTATTTTGCGTTAGCTCAATCTATACTTAGTTACTGCATAACTTCATGGGGAGGTACTTCAAAATCTCATTTAATTAAGATTGAAAGATCTCAGAGAGCTATACTCAAGGTATGCTACTCCTTGCCATTCCATTATCCTACTACTGAATTATATAAAAAGAGTGAAGTGCTAACAGTCCGTCAATTATATATCTTACACACAATTTTAAAACAACATGTTAATTTACCCTATGATCCAGGACTCGTAACTAAAAAACGTAGAAGTGATATCATTTGTAAAATCCCTAAGTACAATACGACATTTGCTCAAAATTTTTTTGCATACCAAGGTTGTAATTTATATAATAAAATAAATAAAATTTGTAAAATATACTCACTTTCAAAAATCGAATGTAAAGAAACTGTTAAAACATGGCTGCTAAATCAAGATTATAACTTCACTGAAGAATTGTTAAAATCAGGGACGGTACAACCCCGCATATGAGTTAAGCCGTTCGATCGAGTACTCGTTCATGAACTTAGCGCCATGAAGGGGTAACCCTAACGATCGAGTTGTTTGGGTAACCAAAATCAAAGAAGTTACCTCTTCATTTTGATTACCACTTCAAAGGGTAACTCGTTCGATTTGGTTTTAACGGCTTACCCTTTTAGTAACCATAAGATTAACTAACTTATTAAAAGTCTTATGTTGGAGCAGCCTTGTATTGTAGGATATATTATTTTCTGTTTGATTTCTTTTAAAATATGACATTATGTCCATTTTTACTGGCTTTACAAATTAATACTTTTATTAAAAAATATGTTTTTGTATAGGTAAGTTTCAATACTTTTAAAATAATCTAGATGCTTTGTGCGACAGAGATAACGCTATATCTACGAAACCGAAACTAGCGGAAATCTCTTTCAACAGCTCATGTTTTCTTCTCGGCCTATCTATGCTTGTTAGTGTTAGGTAGGTAATGGGTAGGTAGGACGGAACAGCAACTTTGCATTATTTTTAAATGTGTTGCACTGTTGTTGGATGACTATTTTTTTCATAACGAAATAAGTGTTGGTTTATTTATTTATCAATATATTTCTGAAAATTGATAAATGTAAGTGAGTACACAGAAGTTATGAAACTTCCTCTTGTAAGTTTTTTAGATAGGTAGGTTCTTAACATAGAACCTACATACGTACTTCGGTTTGGTAGATTTTGATTTAAAGTTAAGAAAATGATTGTGGTATGTGATTTATATGTCTATCCGCCATCAAGAAGGTAGGTAGAATTGTTGTCAATGCGATTCCTAGGCATCGGCGGTAGCTACGTATTGAGTAGGTGTACTTGTAGTAGTCTAGTTATGCAATATTTACCTACCCATTCATACAATATATAATTACCTAACCGTTATCGAGCGGGTAGGTAGAAAAATTTATGTTGTCGATGCGATTCCTAGGTATCGGCGGTGGCTACGTATTGAGAAGGTGTACTTGTAGTAGTCTAGTTATGCGATATTTACCTACCCATTCATACAATATATAATTACATAACCGTCATCAAGAAGGTAGGTAGAATTGTTGTCAATGCGATTCCTAGGCATCGGCGGTAGCTACATATTGAGTAGGTGTACTTGTAGTAGTCAAGTTATGCGATATTTACCTACCCATTTATACAATATATAGGTAATTACCTAACCGTTATCAAGAAGGTAGGTAGAATTGTTGTCAATGCGATTCCTAGGCATCGGCGGTAGCTACGTATTGAGTAGGTGTACTTGTAGTAGTCTAGTTATGCGATATTTACCTACCCATTCATACAATATATAATTACCTAACCGTTATCGAGCGGGTAGGTAGAAAAAAATATGTTTTCAATGCGATTCCTAGGTATCGGCGGTGGCTACGTATTGAGAAGGTGTACTTGTAGTAGTCTAGTTATGCGATATTTACCTACCCATTCATACAATATATAATTACATAACCGTCATCAAGAAGGTAGGTAGAATTGTTGTCAATGCGATTCCTAGGCATCGGCGGTAGCTACTTATTGAGTAGGTGTACTTGTAGAAGTCTAGTTATGCGATATTTACCTACCCATCTGTACAATATATAGTTACCTAACCGTTATCGAGCAGGTAGGTAGAAAAAAATATGTTGTCGATGCGATTCCTAGGTATCGGCGGTAGCTACGTATTGAGAAGGTGTACTTGTTGTAGTCTAATAATGCGATATTTACCTACCCATCTAAACAAATTAATGGAGTGTCTGCTAGTGACATAAAAAAACCGCTTTTAGTAAAAAATATTCGACAATAATCGATTTTATTTAATTAAAGAAAATCGATTTTTATTGTATAATTCAAAGTACTTTCCTTTTAAATTCGCATAATGAACCTAACACATTCATATAAACAATTCAAAACTAAAAATCAAAGGCAAGGTTTCTTTTACTTATCATAATAATAATAAGTAGAGATGGGCCGAGTACTCGGTTTATACTCGGTACTCGGCGTACTCGGCAGGTTTTTTGGTACTCGGTACTCGGCCGAGTAACTCGGTATACTAATGCCGAGTACCGAGTACCAAAAATGTAATATACTTTGTTTAAAGAAAGCAATATATTTAGGTAGATATAATTGAAACAACAGTGTTAATCAAAACATACTGATTGAGGAAATCTTTGACATCCTCAAGTAATAGAATCAAAATTATGCTAATGCATGAGTACAAGTGAGACAAAATTAAAGGAACAGTAATAAAAATAATCAATATTTAAAATTTAATAAATGTAAATTTTGATGCCTTGTTTGGTGCCCTGTCCACCATTTGCCAACAAATTTTCTTCCTAATATACTTGCGTTCGTTTGTACTTGTTTACGCGCGCGAAATTGGGAATTTGATAGAACCGAGTTACTCGGCCGAGTACTCGGTAAAAAAAAAATTGAACCGAGTAATACTCGGTACTCGGTACTCGGCAAAAGTGTTACTTGGCCCATCTCTAATAATAAGCATCCCAATAAAATTACCAACTCATCGTCTCATAAACTAAAAGTTGAATAAAAAAATCAAAAGTATAAATTATATAATCAATAATTAAAAATCGATTAAAATAAAACTCTATTATTTTTAACATCAAACTGTGTCATCTTTTCGTCACACATCAAAGGATCTTGCTTGCAAATAATTTAAAAACAAAAATGTTTCGATAGGTACCTACCAAATTTGAGGCACTGTATCCGCCTGCAATCTAAACTCAACATTATTTCTATAAGAAAAATAGCCACAATTCTATACTGAAAAAAAAGCGCGAAACTTTATAAGCGCCACGTCGTTAAATGAATATTATGCACTCTACAAAAATAGATAATATAATAATCATAGTCCCATGATTTTATCAGTCCTATCGGCAATGCATGGAAATTCCTACAAGTCGCGAGTTGCAGTAGTTTCGCACGTGCCGCAGTTGTAGACTAATTTAGACCTTATTAGGTTGCATGATAGTTCATTTTACTAATCGGAGGTACCATGTTACACTGTTTCAAGGACTAACCCTTTCGTGAAAGGCTTAGTTAAGCCGTTCCATAGGGTAAGTCAAATTGATAGGGTTTTACAATAACTTCTTCGAAAAACCCATACAAAAACCCCTTCAACGACTAAGTCAAATCGTCCCTGGTTAAAATAAAGCTTACATGCGTTTGAATTCACACACCATACTCAAACATTCATATACTTAGGTACACCAACCACACATAAAATATAGGTACCACACATAATAACTCACTCATTTTAGTTCATCTCATTAAAAAAGAAAAAATGTAATAATGAAGATACCTGTATATTTAATATTTAAACAAAAGTCATGAAAAATATGTATATATGTTTTAGTTACTGTAAGATTAAGTTTTTAATTGTATCCATGAAGGTCGAGGGCCTGGTGATCTGTACCACAGGCGAAAGCCTATAATAGACACCAGATCCTTATAGTTTTAAGCGTTTACATTACTGTCTGTGAAAATGTATCTGTGACTATAAGGTAAATAAATAAATTTATTATTATTATTATTATAGTCGCGAAGGTATAAGCTGGGCTTTGCATTAGTGTGCGTGTGATGTGATATCAGGCCTCAAAACCGACACGTTCTTTGATTGGTTCAAATCGGTTCATCCCGCTTTTTGACTACCCCCGCGTGACGTTTTCTCCCCGCTGTAGTGATAGCAGTGTAAAGTTTTTATTTCTCTCTTTTTTTTAACCAGATTTTTGACTAAAATGTCTGCCAACACAAGTAAACTAAGGATATTTCACTCTTTTGATAGTAAATCTAAATACAGATTGGTATCTGTTTCCGTTTTATTTTTTAAGTTACTCAGTTGTATTTTGATCCTTATTTTTCAACCGACTTAAAAAGCGAAAGCGGTTCTAAAGGCGAGATTTTTGTATTTTTATTAATAAAAAATAGCGTATGACCACGTATCTTTTTACATGGCAGTTCGATTTTGACAATTATTTACTTATCTTATCTGATTCGTTTTATTTAAACTGTTTAATGAAAGCAAAATTGTTTTTTCTTGTCTGACTCTACTTTTGGTCATCACGCACACTTATGCAAAGCCCAGCTTATACCTTCTCGACTATAACCTCTTGTACCGTCCTGTTTTGTTTTAGAAACTTACTTTACTATAAAACTAGTATTGTTTGGTAAAGCCCTTGTTTTTTTACAAAACTATTAAAACTAGTATTGTTTTTTTTTACAAAACATATAATAAATACGATACATATTCGAATATTTAAATAGTATCAAACTTTAACTTACTCAAAATTATTCGGCATCAGGTACAGTTTGCAATGGTACGCCACATACAACGGCACATTATACGTATCGTGCGGCGCTATGACCGCCAGCCGTAGTTTGTCATCGAAGGGGTTGGCCAGTGAGCCGATGAGCGGCACGCCGATGGATTGAAGCTCAGACCGCTTGTAGAATACCTCGAGCGTGTAGGACGTCTCGTTGCGAAGCTAGAATTAAATAGGAACTGTAGAAATAAGGAATAGAAATCTGTGTGTTTATATGTATATGTTGTAAACATTGAAATTTAGTTTATATAGATTTTCGTAGAAGTTAGAGGAACTACGAATAGGTTTCTATCGACATATTGAATTCTGATATTAAAAATACATTATACACGAAGGGTTTAAGTTTGACACTTTATAACGGTTAAACCAGGCTCGAAGGAGCAACAAATATACCACTGTTGGTTTTGTCAAAAACAATTTTCTATTCCAATAAAATATGAAATAAAACTTCGTATATCTCAGTTCTATTTTTTTTTCAAACTTGTTTCATCAACTCTTAAAACTGTACTCTTCGGCAAACCCTCTCTTCATCATCACATCATCACATTACCTCTTGGAGACCCCGCGCCGGACAACCCGTTTAACATCTCACCTTCACATTACCTCCAGCCACTGGAGACACAGCGCACCTGCTCTTCTACCGCGTAACTAGCGTCGATTTGATCTCGACGTCGAAATCTGTTTTCGATACCGACATCATTGGTTTCATAATTTCGTACCGCGCAATTTAAGGGGCGTGGCTAAAGCAACCGCCAATAACAGACCGAATGAGTAAATGACCGTCGAATAGAGACCCGCCAGTGTTAACAATTTAGCCTATGAAAACAGATTTCGACGTCGAGTTCAAATCGACGCTAGTAGAAGGTTGATGGAACATGACGATGCCTCCACACTCCACGTACCTGCAGCGGCGAGCGGACGACAATGGTGCTGCCGTCGAAGGAGTTGGTCCTCTCCACCACGGCGGCGTAGCGCGCGCCGCGGCGGCCCGGCGGCAGCGCGTGCAGCTTGGCGGCCGAGCGACGCGGACACGGCACCTGGCGGTACAACGAGGAACGGATAGAACGAGGACAGAGCAAAAACATGGGCCAAACACCTAGCACAAGCAATGAGAACAAAGACAGGTGAAGCTCGGATGCAAAGAGTACGCCGTAAGTAGAAAAGACACTCTCGAGTGTTTTAATCATTCATACAATCTTTGCTAAACTAAGCAGTTACACCTTTCATATGTTTTGAAGATATAGATACTGGAAAAAGGAACGCGGGTCTCCGAGCATTACGCGACTTGTCCAATGCTCATATGCTATACACCCTTTTTTCTTATATCCCATTACCAAAAGATCATCAAAGTCGTGCAGTTTGATGGCGAGCGTCTCGTCGGTGAGGGTCCCACGGTGGCCCACGGGCGGGATGCTGGGACCGTGCGCGTCGTACGCCGGACCACTGCCGTTGCCGAAACCACCCTCGAAGCTGTCACCAAACAAACGAAAATGATGAAAATATTGTTATAATATCGACGCGTTGCGACGACGTTAACGTACTAAGTTTTTGCTGCCGTTGCTGACTAAGTTTTTGGTGTGAATTAGGTTTTTACCGCGGTGATAACGTATAGCGTATTATTAGTAAATCCCTGAGCTTTGTACATATAATAAATACTTACCTTGAGTTTTGCACATGTTTAGACGACATGTTAACAATACATTCAATTTTTCGTTCTTTAGTAATTTTTTTAATGCTATGAAACTATTAATGAAAATACCTAAATAATATTAAAAACTGTTTTTGTCGTAGGATGATGACTGAATACTGCACGAATGACAAAGTTTTGGTTTTTGGGTCACTCCTTCACAGCTCATAAGTTTAATTTGTCATTTTTATTGTTTTCATATTGTTATAAATTGATTATATTCTCATACATTACTTAGTCACAGTATTTTATTGCACCATTTGCTTAGATATCTTTACTTAGTACCTACTATTAAAGTATGTAGATCCGTTGTCTGACAAGTAGTATACGACAAGATTACAACTTTAGATATAATTATAGTAGAAGGATTGACCAAAAACGAAAAAAGAAGTCTAAAATATAAATAGAATGTAGGTAAATAAGGTAAAATAGCTATATTCTGTTTAATTACAATATTAAATACTAACCAATCCCATTCATCAGCGATATCAGTCGGTTCCGGCTTGGACTCCTTGATCGCATCTTCCAACAAATCTGCAGCTGAACCTATACCAATATTATCATGTTAAATCAATATAAAAAACATATTATACGTATAGTGGACATTACACGGATAGTAGCCACTCTATACAACAATGAGCATTTTTATGTTTAGAAATTTGACGTGACATGAACATTACAGGGTTCATTCCAATGTATCCTTTATGCTTAAAATGTCTTTGCAAGCTCGAAAAAATGCGAGATATTATATCACTAGCGGTCACCCATCCGTATACTGATCATTAAAGTCGCTTAGCCTCAACGCAACAGACCACCGTATTCCAAAGCATTCTGAACATGTATCTGATGAATGTAGAGTAGTATTTTAGTAAGTGGTAGAGTCTAGCTGTAGGCTCTGTCTGCAGCAATTATTGGGCTGGCTCGACCGGTGAAATACCACCGTCGCACAGAAAACCGACGTGAAGTAGGGACGATGTTCCTGCGTTTCGTTCGGTGAGTGCGGTATCCGGTGCCCAATTTTCTCAAAGGCTCAGCAACACACCGCCAACACCCACAGTGTTGCGGGGAGTCATGGGCGGCGGTGATCACTTACCATCAGGTGACCCGCATGCTAGTTGGCCCCCTATACAGGGCGTCCCAAGACTATGGTACATGAAGGGAAAGTACCTTAAATATCGTAGATAGGATATTTTGCTGAAAGAAGACTTTATTTTATTTTTTAAACTTAGTAATTCTGCATTTGGCATGTACCGTAGTCTTGGGAGACCCTATATTATAAAAAGTGTGTAATATATCTGACCGGGCGTGCTGGGCCGGCTGGCGGGGTCGTAGTCGGCGACGGCCAGCACGCGGTCGTGGCCCGCCAGGTCCGCCTCCAGCCCGCTGCGGAGGTGCACCGTCGACCCGGGACCTACATCAACATTCTTTTATTCGTCATACATATGTAACATATACTTAATGAACGTCAATGTCACAAACTTCGACTTTACCTAACCGTAGACCGAGAGAAAAAAGCCGGCGGAAAAAAACTCCCAGCACTCTTTTTGAAAATTATAACGTGTACATTCAATGAACATATAAATTATTTTCTCGTACCTCTACTCAACACTATAAAAGTAAAAAAAAAAATTAAAACTGCTACTACGAACTAATTAAGGACTTCTTCCCGCACCACAATTCGGAACCATAGCAGACCGTTTCCCGAAGGCGGCACCTGATCACAAGTACGACGTGTGCTCCAGCCATCGTCCTACTCAACCATATTAGAGGGAGTTGGGCGACCCGTTGACACAACGCCACCGCCCCAGTAACTTTCGAGGCGAGCATGACTACCCTGGGCCAAATAAGGCACTAAGGAACCTCACAAAACAGCAAGTTAATAGGAAACCCGTACAATAAGTTAAAGCAGTGAGGGGAGGAACGAGAAAACAGTACAAAATAAAATAAAAAAAAATAAAAATAAATAAAAAAAACAATAAAAGTACATACTCAAAGTTGAGTATCATGTCCTAGTCAAACTGTTTACAGAGACGTTAATAGGTACAAAACAATCTTGAATAGCAGTAGAAAAAAGTTAAAAGTCGCTAGTCCCGGTACCAATTTCGCGATTGCGGTAGGACGAACGATACGACCGTTAAGTCCCGGAAGACTTGCAGGGAAATGGATTTTGGATATATTTGTCAAAAATTTAGGTAATACACTACCTACTATAAAGTTTATTTTGTTTAACACTATTAATTAGAAATCATTTTATACTTGGAAATAGGTATCAATAAACACAAAAAACATCTTCAGGTGTTGACTAGCAATCAGTTTCATATCACATGAAGTCAGCGTACGAAATTAACAGCCTGCCTTATCCCACCATCCTCCCAACTCACCGATATCATTAACCAGCTGCACGCCCCCGCCCCCCGGCGCCGCGGCCCGCCCCCCCGCCACGTCCTGGCTCCAGGCGGTGGCGGCGCGCGCGGCGGCGGCGCCCGCGGTGACGGCGAGCGGCGTGCGCGCGCGCAGCAGCAGGTGCAGCGCGGGCGGCGCGGGCGCGGGGGAAGAGGGGGACGGGGACTGGTACGGCTCCTGTGCGAACAGGAAATAAGGTCTTACAGTGCTGTAGCCACGCACAAAACCGCACACAGAGCGGCGTTTGTAAAATAGTATATTTCATTACAAGTGTGGAAAGGCCGTCATTGCAACGAGTTCCGACAAAGAAAGAGTTGCAATGACGGTTCCGCACGTGTACCGAACGACATTTTTTTATACAGTTGCGAAAAAATGAAGCAATTTAATAAAATAATAAAAAACTATTTCCTTTTTTCTCTTCTCTCCGCGCAATAAATTCCACGAAATATTCTCCGAAGCATTTTGTGCAATTATTCTGAGTTCCAGTGGTGTTAATTCAAACAAATTAGAATCAAAAATGTCTAAATTACTCATTTTGTGCAACAAACTACTAAACTCGCAATGAAAATTTCTTGAAAATGGGGCCATTTTTTCTTCACCTTTTCTGGTAGGCAAAGGGAACTATGCCGCTAAGTATTCAGTAGTTTTTTTTTTATTAATATGAAATGAAAATAAAATTTAATGAGATAAAATAAAATGAAACCTAAACTCACTAATTCAATCAAATCATTAAATCTGATATCGAAACAAATTAGTCGTGGCAACGCCTCTTTACGGAGATATTGTAGACACTATACCTATCGTTAAAAATTTAATGATATATTTAACGAATTAGTATGGTAGGTTAGGTACGTAATGAAAAAAAACTTATGGATTAGATAAAAAAAGATGCTGTTGTTTTTCAGATCTCGTTAACATTTGAGCACTATAATTAAGAATCATCATCATTATATGAATAAAGCATCGTCGCTTTCATATCTGTATATGCATTTGCAAGTATGTGCATTTGCTAACTCCTTCGTAACTATTTTAACAAAAAAATCTTGTAACGTTATATTTTATATGTATATTTATTTATTAATATATTTCATTAATTAATATAATACCTTCTTTTATTAGAGATCATTTTAAAATTAAATTAAATATTTAACCTATTTGCTAACCTACATTGCAATTTATTACATAAAAAAAAAAACTAGCCAGCTATGAAATTCGTCGCAATATTAGCGCTCCGACTGCAACATTTTAGCTTCCCCTATTGTTCTCGGCAATGTTCGGAAACCGAACCGAAGGCCGCGCCCGCGCTCGTCGCCCGCGCCAGTCGGCGTCAGATGCCCGCGCAGAGCACTCCCGTACTTACCGAAAACAGCTCATTTAGCTCGTCTCGTTTTCGTGTGCGCATTGATTGCAAAAATTATTAATATCGTATTCCCAAAATTAACTTCGTACGCAAGTTCATTAATTGTTTAGGAGTGTTAAAACCCCGAATTTGGGGTTTTAAGTTCGGAGCTCCACTGTACAACCTTGTCCAACCGGACACGTCAGCCGCGGCAATACAACAAGGCAGCTCACCCGAAGGTGGATCAAGTTCCTGGCCCAACATCAACCTGGCCCAACATCAACCTGGCCCTGAGCGCTGGATGCCTGACAAGGGAAGTGCCGCTCCTGCCACCATTGCATTGCGGGTTTCAATCGCACAACCAAAACATTATTTCTTTTACTTATTAAAAGAAATAACGGCTCCCGAGCCCCTCCTATAGTAAATCTTAATTGTTCCTGTTTTTTTTATTCTCTTTTTTTAATAAAATTATTTTGTTGACTAGTTGTTGCCTACTTATTTTAGTACTGAAAGTAGTTAGGATAGGTAGGTAGCCACCCATCGTCACAGTGGCGCCCAACGTGGTTATTTTTTGGTTGCGATTGAAGCCCTATTTCCGTGGTGTAGTTGCTTGTTTGTGTGCTTTTGTTTTTTTATTTTTTGTTTTGTGAAACGTTCATTTTTTTTATTTTTGCTGGCAACTAGCGTTTGAATATTAGTTTCATCGTTTTATTATTATTTTATTTGTGTAAAAGATTTTTTTTTATAAATTAATTTTATTTAAATTTGTAAAAAAAAAAAAAAAATTTTTGCAGACAGTACTTCATTTTTTAGGTTTTTTTTTCTCAAAATTACCGGTTCGCAATTCACCCACTAGTTGCTTGCAATTTTATTTTTTTATTTTTTTGTTTTGTCACGTTTGTTTGCTTTGTTTTTTTTGTTGCCTATTTTAGTTGTTTTGTTTTTGTATTTTGTGCTTATTTGTTTTTTTGTTACTGCATACATTTTTTAATTATTCTTATCATCATTATCGCTTTAAAAGCCTGAACGTTATTCATGTAAATTCGTTTTTTTTTTGTAAAGAACAGAGCTTTTCTTTTTTTTCTTTCTTATTGTATTTGCCCTACGCCACTTACACAACTTCGTGATTCGAAACTATGGCCTTTCCTATTAAATTTCTATCGCTCCAAAAAGCAGAGTTGGAATATGAAGTTGCTATACGAGGTGAGACTCCCTGTACTACTGTGCAGGATCTGCGCAAGCAAATTGCTAAGTTAGGGCCGTTATTCCCATCTGAAGATATTTTAGATTCACCTTTTGATATAACAGAAGATCTAAAAGGAGTTGTTGAAGTCTTGACTAAGATCAAATCCAACCTAGATGGCGAACTTGAACGCAATAGCCTGCTGCGAATTCAGAACTGGCTAAATCATCTTTATCATCGTCTTAATAGGTTATGTCGCGACGAAACAAATGCAAACCTGAACTCTTGCATAGAAAAATATAAAAAATATTTAAATATGGTAACAGCCCTCAATGATAAAAATATACCTGATCCGTTACTTCCATCTTCTAACAGCGATACATTGCCCTCCCCTCAACCATTTAATATCTCAGTTACATGTGACCGTGGCTCTTCAGACATTGGTAAATTAAGGTACGATGGCAAGACTTGTGTTAGGTCTTTTATTGAGAGAGCATATGAATTTAAAAACGCTAGGAATATACCAAGTAGCAAATTGTTTTCATACGCCACGGAAATATTCACTGGTGATGCACTCCATTGGTTTCGAAGTAAACGTGAACTGATTACGGATTGGGACCGCCTTTTAGTACAATTGAGGGAAGATTTCGATAAATCTGATTTTGATTATAAACTTTTGTCTGAGATTCGCAGTAGAACTCAAGGCGAGACGGAGAATATAGTAGTTTACTTATCGATTATGTCGGGATTATTTGCACGCCTTTCGAAAACTCTTTCTGAGGATAGCCAGTTGGAGATTATTCTACACAACATTCGTCCTTGCTACTCCAACGTTCTAGCATCCGTGCCGGAAGTCAAATCGCTGGAACAATTGACGTCCCTTTGCTCTAATTATGAAAGAGTTCAAGCACGACTCTCAACTTTTCGTGAACCACCGGGACCTTCTTCAGACACTCTAGCACCCGAATTTGCATACACTCGTGGTAGTTCTTCTAAAACATACGGTTACAGCAAAAACAATCATAATAATTTTAATAATTACAGGCAATATGATAAATTTAATAAATATAATAATAGTAATAATTTTAATAGAAGTAAGTCTACCCAGATTCAGCCAAATGTACATTCCATCGATATTTCTAAGCGTCGCTACTGCCCGAGGTGTCGTACTGACTCTCATAACCTTAGGCAATGCACAGCGGATAAGGGCGATATTCTTTGTTTCGTTTGTGGTGAAAAAAATGTTAAGACACCACAATGTCCGAACTGTAGTAAGGCTAAAAATAACAACAGCTTTCCAAAAAACTAACTTACCAGAACTGCGGCAGTAATTCCAATTTCGACAAAGAAGATTGGGAAAATTGGTTACACACCTTAGCCATTTTTTTCAAAATTCATGATATAGCCTCAGTTCTGTCACATAATCACTCAAATGACTCCAGACCATTCGTAACGGTTAACCTGAACGACCTTAGCGTTGTTGGACTTTTAGATTCCGGATCAGCTGTTACTATTGTAGGTAATAATGCCCATAAACTGCTAGAACAGAGAGGACTAGTGCTTAACAATAAATCACCTAGCCCGCTTACTCTAGTTGCTGCAGGAGGACATAGATTGAACAGTATTGGTTCTATGAATCTTCCCATTCACTTTGAGAACCAATTCCATGTCATAGAAGCAGTCGTTGTCCCAGAAATCGAAACTAACCTCATTTTAGGTATAGATTTCTGGCGCAGGTTCGAAATCTGTCCTAAATACTTACACTCTATTAATTTTGACAGTAATAATGACAACAGAAATATTCCGGTAGACTCGACCTTTCTTCGTAGTTATTCCAGACTATCGGAAACCGAGAAAACAGTGGCTGACAATATTGTCCGTCAGTTTTTTTTTTTTTTTTTTTTTTTTTAATGTAATATAGGTAGCAAACGAGCATGCGGGTCACCTGATGGTAAGTGATCACCGCCGCCCATGACTACCCTCAACACTGTAGGTGTTGGGGGTGTGTTGCTGACCTTTAAGAAAATATATAAATAAATAAATAAAATTGGGCACCGGATACCGCACTCACCGAACGAAACGCAGGAACATCGTTCCTACTTCACGTCAGTTTGAAGAGATCTCGTTTAAAGTCAAAGGCTTAGGCGTTACAGACATGATCTCACATCGGATAGACACTGGGGACGTTGCCCCTGTTCGGCAGCGCTATTATCGTCTCTCGCCCGAAAAACAGCGCATCCTAATAGAACAAGTTGATGAAATGCTGCAACTTGACGTAGTGGAGCCATGTGAAAGTGCATGGTCTTCCCCAGCCTTGATCGTTACCAAAAAGAATGGTGAGCCCCGCTTTTGTTTGGATAGCCGAAAACTCAACTCGGTTACAAAAAAAGACGCGTATAATTTACCTTACGTATCAGAGATTCTCGACAACCTTCGCGATGCACGGTATATGACCAGCATCGACTTGTCAAAGGCGTTTTGGCAGATCCCTATCCATGCGGACGATCGTGATAAAACAGCATTCTACGTTCCAGGTAGGGGCACATTTAGATTCAAGCGAACAGCTTTTGGGTTGACAAATGCACCCGCCACTCAACAACGACTAGTGGACCTTCTTTTTGGTGAATTTGATCAAAATGTTTTCGCGTACTTAGACGACATCGTTATTGTAAGCAAAGATTTCAACAGTCACGCGTCACTACTACTGCGCGTCCTCAATAAGCTGAAACAAGCAAATCTAACTATCAATTTAGAAAAATGCAATTTTTTCAGAGATGAACTCAAGTACCTCGGCTACGTTGTTGACAGCGGTGGCCTTAGAACGGATCCAGACAAGGTCAAGGCTATTCTCCAATTCCCAACACCTTCAACTAAGAAGGATATAAAGCGTTTCTTAGGCACTGCCACTTGGTACCGTCGCTTTGTACCAAATTTTAGCACCATTGCTGCACCCCTTAATAAGCTGACGTCAACAAAGAAAAATGCGCCCCCCTTTAAATGGAATCCTGAGGCTGAGGCAGCTTTCCTCAAATTAAAGGAATGCCTGATCTCGTCTCCCGTTCTCGCTTGTCCTGACTATAGTTTACCCTTCGAAGTCCATACAGACGCTAGCAATTACGGTATTGGAGCTATGCTAACCCAAACTATTAATGGCAAAGAGCACCCAGTCGCTTACATGAGCAGGTCCCTCACAGCGCAAGAGCGTAACTACAGCGTGACCGAACGCGAGACACTAGCTGTCATAACTGCATTAGAGCACTGGAGATGTTACGTAGAAAATGGCAGGCCATTTACTGTCTACACCGATCACAGTGCACTAAAATGGTTTTTAACGATAAATAACCCGACCGGTCGTTTAGCTCGTTGGGGTGTAAGGTTGTCGTCTTTTAACTTTGAAATCAAGCATCGTCGTGGTGTTGACAACGTCATACCCGACGCTCTTTCGCGCTCGATTCCAGTAGGTGCGATTAGTTCTTCCGACATTGCGGATACTAAAGACGAGTGGTTCACAACTATTTACAATGGTTGCCTTAATAAACCGCAGGACTATCCAAACTTCGTAATTAAAGACAATATTTTATATAGACTTTCTAAAACAATATGTAGCTTGAATAACGAATTCGCTTGGAAGATCGTAGTTCCTTCAGAACTGCGTGAACAAATAATTTCAGAAAATCATTCACAGCCAACCGCAGCACATTTAGGAATATTTAAAACTTATCACCGTCTTATGCTGCGATACTTTTGGCCTGGTATGCATGGGGATGTTGTTAAATTTGTAAGTGCTTGTCAAAAATGTTTAGAGCATAAAACGTTAAACCACCAAACTTTAGGTGTTATGGGTCGTCCTAAGCAGTGCTCTAGACCTTTTCAAATGTTATCAATTGACCTTATGGGCCCTTTGCCTACTACACGTAAACAAAATAGTTATATTTTGGTTGTGACGTGTTGTTTTTCAAAATTTTGTTTAATTTATCCTATTCGGAAAGCCACATCAGATGTAATTATTAAACTTTTAGAGGACACTGTGTTTCTTGTCCATGGTGTTCCTCAAACAATTTTCATGGACAATGGAACTCAATTCATTAGCCATAGTATGTCCGAGCTATTTAAAAGATATAATGTTCCAAATGTGTACTTTACACCAAAATACACACCCCAAATTAATACAGTTGAGCGATATAATAGGACCATCATAACTTGCTTGTCAACTTTTGTGGATGATGACCACAGGACTTGGGACGTCTTTATTCCAAAAGTCCAATTCGCCATTAATAATTCTGTAAATGAAGCTACTGGTTTCTCGCCATCATTTTTAGTTTATGGTCGGGAACTTGTCACCTGTGGCACTCACTACTTGGACCCTGAGTTAGGCAATGAGGTCTTATTCTTACCTAGGGACATTTATGCTGAAAACCTCGGTTGTCTTGCCGGTATATTTAATGACGTACAGTTAAAGCTTTATCAAGCTCATGCAAAAATGCACCTCGTTTCAGAATCGCTCGACGGTTTTTAAAAATTACCACAACAAGAATATCAAACTTGTTAAAGCCACAAATACTTGTGTCATTTATATTGTAACCTGTCAAAACCGTACAGTACCTGTAAAGTGACAGTCTTGTGCTCGGCCTTCTTCTTGTCACTGTCGCTGGTGACCGGCTTGTCTTCCGTCTCGCTCGGTTCTACGTCACTCTGCTCGTGTTCCGACGAGTCCTCGTCGTTACTTAGCTCGGATGAACTTGAATCGCTAAAAACAACGTGTTCACACTAATAAATGTTATTAAAAACTAATGAAGAACGAAAAGTAAATACTAACGTTTTTGAATTTAAATTACGATCTTATTTTAGAGCAACTATTTTATTTTTGGCTAAAAAAAACATAATTTTTAAGTAATCCAATACCCATACAATTTCTCGTATTTTTGTATCCAGCCAAATGCTTACCAGGTGGAAAAGTTTTTAAACTTACTCATTAAACAGATGTCCCACCGCCGTGCTGAGTTTATCCATCAGCCTGCCCTCGTTCTCTGAGTCCGACACTTCCAGATCCATCGCCGACAAAAACGACGGCCCCGTCCCGAAGTCCATGCCCTTCCCCTTCTTATTATAGGGGTTTCTGATCACGATGGTCTCGCCGTCGGACTCGGCCTCGTCGGCGGAGGTCTCAGATTCGAATCCCGGTCGTGCGCGGGACTTCTTCGAGCGCTCGGAGGCGAGCGAGCCCTCGGCGTCTTCTGGAGTCACGGTGGTCTCCAGGCGGGATGACATGGGGAAGGATTTACCCTGGAAGTAGACTTGGAGTTTTAGTTTAAGAATCTAAGATGGGTACAGATTTGACGAATCTGGTAGACACTGGAAGTAAATAAAAAATACAGGCTTATCACGATCACAACTTTGGATAATGAATCTATGGTTTAAAAAAGCAAAACTGTTTTTTGTTTTTTGTTTGTTTTTGTTACATCAATTTTGTCACAAAAAAAAGTCTTTTAAACACTAAATCTTATAACGCTTAAACGCCTACTCATTGTTTCATTAACCTTCCTTCGTATATCTAGTATTACCTGCATCAGCTCTACATCCAGCTGCCAGGGGTTGGGCTCCGTGAGCGGCTCCGACACCCGCAGCCGGTCGTTGTAGACATAGGAGTTCAGCGTGACGGTGCCGCAGCCTTGCGGCGAGGAGCAGTAGTCCTGGATGGACAGTTCCGCCGACAGCTGGGGAAAAGAACTTGAAATGAGGTGGGTAATGAGGTAAATGTGGTGGAAGTAAGTAGAGACTGTAAGTAAGAAGACACAGGCTTATAAGGTTAATGAGGTGGAAGTATGTTTTGATTGTAGGTAAGAAGACACAGTAATTTAACTTTAAAGAAAAATAAATAGGTTACGGGAAGACTGTTTTGCACGTTAACCTACCCTCATCACTTGGTTTGATCAAATCAAATAGCAATAGCAATTTCTAGAATCTAGACCCCGTACCGATTTTGCATGATAGCTTAAAGGTCCTTAATCTTTATGGAGCTAAGATAAATTTTTCTGCCGCAGCTTTGTATCTAACACGTTATTTCTTTAAAACTACATCTAATACTGACTTTGAAAAAACTTACCTCTACAACGCAAACAGGTATTCTAACAGATCTTTCAATTTCGAACAGCACCCTGACACTCGGGAGCTTCACGGCGAGCTGTTCGCTCAGACTCCCACATTTATTCGTCATGTAGCTATCTTCACACGGGAACATCGTCAGGTTAGGAGTCAGCTTCTTTGGAGACCACAAGTCTTCTTCTTTCTCAGACTTTGTGGGGTAGTTTGCGAAATTGAAAGGCTCTTTTTCATCAGGGACCGATAGTTCGGTTGTTACCTCGTCAATTATATCTATAAAATACGTGTTGATTAGTTAAGTTTTAAGACCCCACTTTAACATTTTCGATCGTGATACATACCCATAACAGTATGAACAGTAGTTGGAGCCAAATGCACCTCTATATCCGAAACGCTAAAGTTGACTTTTACTCCTTCCTCAACGCTTTTAAGACATTTCGAGAACTCAACGTCACATGGCTTCAAGACCATCTGAACTGGTAGATTCGTTAATTTTGACTGCAATTTCGATAGAACTTGCAATCCGGCTAATGATATGACTAGATTCTCTGTGTTTGAATGGCTGGAGTAGTCAATTAATAATTCAGTTCGCAGGAGCAACGCGTGACACTCCGTTTTCGATAAGTCGGTAAAGAACATTATTTCCGGTTGACAGAATTGAATGGAAATCGACAGGCTTGAGGATTCTTCTGGTAATGAGGTAGCTAAAACGATAACATTAATTGGCCTATGATACATAGCATTTATTCACACTAGAAAGTAAGTAAAAAGAAAGATCCTAAATACAATTGGACCAAGCATAGTTCCTTGTGAAACCCCTCATTTAAAACAACTTTCAGCAGATGTTATCAACAAACCTTCCATCTATTCTTTTCCCATTTTCTTTTTTATCTTCTAAACTTTCAACTCTTGTTCAACAATCGTGTAATATATCAGTGTATATATTTATTGTTTTGTTCTTCTGTTCGTGTAACTAAATAAATAATATTACCTTGTGAGTAATACCCGCTGGTAGAGTCACTAGAGCTGTGCGCGCGCGCCTTCCTTTTTCCCTTGGTGGCGTTGACATCCCCCACGTACCCCGGGTTGACCAGGCCACCCTCCATGGTTCTGTCACCTTCGATATTTTACAAAATGATGAATAAGAATGATAGTTTTTAATGTATTTTTTTTCTATACATATATGACAAAGTAATTAACAATATTTTGTATGGCAAAGGTTAATTAATAATTTTTGGATTTTAATGACTTCTTCTTCTTCTTTTCGTGTCAATGGTAGTGTCACACGATTAACCTCCAGTGACTGGCGACGTCAACAACCCGCTGGTTTGCCGCTATCGGATCCTCCGTGGTACACGGTGCGGGAAGAGACTTGGCTGAACAGTTAGTATTTAAAAGATTTGGTATGCGACCAACCTGAGCTTGATCATTTCAAAAATTAGTCTCATGGATATTTTGTCAATATTTTTTTATTGGTATAAACTTTCAAGTTATTTATATAAATTGTTCTAATGGAAATATGAATATTTCGTCAATTTCAATAAGCTTGCGAAATTATTTTCTAAAAAGTTTGAATAAATTTTATATAATTCATAGTCAGGCTTTCGGGTCGAAGGCCACCTCAGAATCGCCTTCCACAACCTGGAACCTCTCTTCCCCCCTCAATCAGTTGACAATCTAATGTTCCCCCCCTCACCTGGCTGGTGGTCCAGCAGCGCGGCGGCCAGCTGCAGCAGGAACGCGGCGGCCACGTTGAGTCGCGCGCGGTCCACGCGGATGTTGACAATCTAATGTTCCCCCCCTCACCTGGCTGGTGGTCCAGCAGCGCGGCGGCCAGCTGCAGCAGGAACGCGGCGGCCACGTTGAGTCGCGCGCGGTCCACGCGGATGTTGACAATCTAATGTTCCCCCCCTCACCTGGCTGGTGGTCCAGCAGCGCGGCGGCCAGCTGCAGCAGGAACGCGGCGGCCACGTTGAGTCGCGCGCGGTCCACGCGGATGTTGACAATCTAATGTTCCCCCCCTCACCTGGCTGGTGGTCCAGCAGCGCGGCGGCCAGCTGCAGCAGGAACGCGGCGGCCACGTTGAGTCGCGCGCGGTCCACGCGGATGTTGACAATCTAATGTTCCCCCCCTCACCTGGCTGGTGGTCCAGCAGCGCGGCGGCCAGCTGCAGCAGGAACGCGGCGGCCACGTTGAGTCGCGCGCGGTCCACGCGGATGTTGACAATCTAATGTTCCCCCCCTCACCTGGCTGGTGGTCCAGCAGCGCGGCGGCCAGCTGCAGCAGGAACGCGGCGGCCACGTTGAGTCGCGCGCGGTCCACGCGGATGTTGACAATCTAATGTTCCCCCCCTCACCTGGCTGGTGGTCCAGCAGCGCGGCGGCCAGCTGCAGCAGGAACGCGGCGGCCACGTTGAGTCGCGCGCGGTCCACGCGGATGTTGACAATCTAATGTTCCCCCCCCTCACCTGGCTGGTGGTCCAGCAGCGCGGCGGCCAGCTGCAGCAGGAACGCGGCGGCCACGTTGAGTCGCGCGCGGTCCACGCGGATGTTGACAATCTAATGTTCCCCCCCTCACCTGGCTGGTGGTCCAGCAGCGCGGCGGCCAGCTGCAGCAGGAACGCGGCGGCCACGTTGAGTCGCGCGCGGTCCACGCGGATGTTGACAATCTAATGTTCCCCCCCCTCACCTGGCTGGTGGTCCAGCAGCGCGGCGGCCAGCTGCAGCAGGAACGCGGCGGCCACGTTGAGTCGCGCGCGGTCCACGCGGATGTTGACAATCTAATGTTCCCCCCCTCACCTGGCTGGTGGTCCAGCAGCGCGGCGGCCAGCTGCAGCAGGAACGCGGCGGCCACGTTGAGTCGCGCGCGGTCCACGCGGATGTTGACAATCTAATGTTCCCCCCCCTCACCTGGCTGGTGGTCCAGCAGCGCGGCGGCCAGCTGCAGCAGGAACGCGGCGGCCACGTTGAGTCGCGCGCGGTCCACGCGGATGTTGACAATCTAATGTTCCCCCCCTCACCTGGCTGGTGGTCCAGCAGCGCGGCGGCCAGCTGCAGCAGGAACGCGGCGGCCACGTTGAGTCGCGCGCGGTCCACGCGGATGTTGACAATCTAATGTTCCCCCCCTCACCTGGCTGGTGGTCCAGCAGCGCGGCGGCCAGCTGCAGCAGGAACGCGGCGGCCACGTTGAGTCGCGCGCGGTCCACGCGGATGTTGACAATCTAATGTTCCCCCCCTCACCTGGCTGGTGGTCCAGCAGCGCGGCGGCCAGCTGCAGCAGGAACGCGGCGGCCACGTTGAGTCGCGCGCGGTCCACGCGGACGTTCACGTTGTGCGCTCGGTCTGTGCTCGACTCTATCCTGATATTCGAAATTAGAATATTTGCGTCAGAAAATTAGTATAAGATGGCGAATTTAATTAGGAAGTTTCAACATTTTAACAAAAAACATTGGTGTCATAATGCTACATTAAATTACGCAGTCAGTGAGAAATAGTATATCTATACTTGTAATATTATAAAGAGGAAAACTTTGTTTGTTTGGTTGTAATGATTAAATTTAATGGCTCAAAAATTAATGGACCGATTTAAAAAAAAAAACACCATTTGAAAGCTACATTATCCACGAGTAACATAGGCTATATTTTATTTTGGAAAAAATAGGATTTCGTAAGATCTTTGGGTTTTTCGGACACAAGGTGTAAAAAATCAACCAGAAAAGTTACTTATTTTGCGTGCGTTTGCTGCCTTGACTATAAAAGATAGAACCATAAAGTGTTCTAATTAATCGTACATCTTATAAATATCTAAAAAAAAGTCCGCGACACACTATACCTATCTATGTCGAGTGTGGCACAACAACCATTTTTTTATTTAAATATTTTGATTTTTTTGCACTGCATTTAAACGCGTTTATTTTACTCATGCTATTAATCCTTATCAAAATAAATATATTATCACTAAGTACAGTTTATGTAGATAATTTTTGGTCTTTGAATGATTAAAATTAGACGTTTGGTTTGAAGTTATAGTGAAACCCTTTTTAACAACGTAATAATATTGTACAGCACTGCAGTGCCCTTATCACAGGCATATATGTACCTAGCTACTGCAGTATAGGCTAACATGGCTTTCACTTAAGATAAAGATGGGTATATAGGTACTGCGAAGGGCTTTTTTCATCAATCATCATTACATAGTGTAAATCCAAGTCGCCAATTCTGTCTGTTTGTACGTTTGTCCGCTTACTCTTCCGAAACTTCGTAACGGATTTTGAGACGGTTTTCGCCCTATTTTAGGGAATTTATTCAAATTTGTAGATGTAGAACCTTTAAAAAAGTTTTTTTAAGCTAGCCTAAATTTAATGTTTCGCGATCAAGTCGGCCGAAAATACACTATTGCGAAGCGTGGGCGGGTCGCTAGAATTATTATAAATGTGAAAATGTGTATGTCTGTCTGTCCGTCTGTCTGTATGTTCACTTCACGTTAAAACGGCTTAACCGATTGTCTTGATTTTGGAATAGAGATAGTTCGGCACCCAGGGAAGAAGAAAATACGATAACTTTACTGCAGGAAAAAGCGCACTTTCACATTCACACGGGAAAAACCATTTAGTTGCGGGTGAAACCGCAGGGCGGAAAGCTAGTACATAACATAAAGAAGTAAAATAGGAGTCGTTACGACGGGTCTTATTTTGTAAATAATATTTACAGTGTAACACAAATTGTTAAGTAAAATTTTGAGTAATTAAACAGGTAGGTAATTTTAATTTTTATATACTTTATACCTTGTGTATTAAAATTATTAATAATCAAAAATCAAATCAAATATATAAACAATAATATTAATTCTAAAAGTACATATTTACCTAGAAGACCGCAAACTCATTTCTATGAAGGGCGCGCGGGACACGGCTATAGGGTTGGACGAGTGGCTGCCAGCCCAGCCTCCTTGCGATTGGAAGATTCTAGAAAAGCAAGGCATTTGCACGAGTTTGGTATCGTGTGTTGACATTGAAATGAAATTGGGGTATAATTGACAATTTGTGCTTATCAAACAACCTACATTGCTTTATAACGCTTGTGACATTGGAAATTTGCTTGTCGTAGGCACATGCATTATTTTTACTTGATCGCTTCTGGTATTAATTGGCAATCGTTTTGTGCTTCAAAGATCTGTTGAATAGTTCTTAACGTACTTTTTAATTCATAGGTCAATTTCTTAAAACTAACTAACCCTGTCAAACGCACAGACATCATCATAAACCTTTACGTTCACACCTACCTTTTACTCGCCACCCCTGCAAGCTGAATAATATACTACTGACAAATAAAAAAAAGTAAAATAATGCATGTTGCGTATAAGAGTTTGACATCTCGTTCAAGTCTCCATCCTTTGCTATGCCCAAAAGGGTTCTTATGTGAAACCAAATATACCTAAATCTGTCAACCCATGTACCTACCATAAGTTGCAATAAAGTATTGAGTATTGAACACCAACCTTTTAATGGCGACCCCCGCATCACTCCTGACATCTTCTAGCAGCAGGCTCTGCAGGCTTCCCTTCGCCTCCAGGGTCCCATCACTATAAGCCTCCAGCGTCAGACTACCCTCGCCCAGACGGAGGCTCGCCAGGGCGTGGGTCAGGTCGCGGACGGGGGAGGACAGAACCTCGTCCATGTCCGTGAAGAGTTTTAGTTCCACGCCTTCCAGGGAGAATCTAGAGGGATCGGAAAGAAATCAGAGTTGATTTCAACGCTGGTAGTCGATGGTTACACCGATCGCCCATTGAGAACGGGTTGAGCTGGTGATAGCATATTTATGGTACGGAAATAATGACAAACTTATTGAAAAAAGTTAGCGAAGATCTGTCCGATTTTGAAGTCATTTTCGGAATTGTTACCTCGTTATTTTCAGGTATACATTTTATTAAATATTAAAATTAGAATCTTAGTTATTGTAACATTTGCTTGATTCACGCTGTTTTCATAAAGCTCCAAACCCTGATTTTTTTATTTGATAAAGTGAGAGTCACCTAAAGACGAACTCCTTCCGCACGCAGTCTCCCTGCGTGAAGAACTCCTGCAGCTTGTTAAGGGTTGAATCCGCCTGCGACGCCTCCGCCGGGGAGCTGGCGGCCGCACTGCCTATACATTATACCAAAAACATTCAATAAGATTGAAGAATAATGTCAAAGAGTTGATGGAAGATGTGGGAATGGAAAACTTGAGGATTTCACAAAGTCTGTTATCTCTGCATTAGTGTTATAAGGAGGTAAAGATGAGTTTGGATGTGTGGGATAATCTCTGGAACTGCTGCAACGATTTAAGCTACGAATTAAGAAGGACCATTATAGGCTACGTTTATTAAGAATTAAGCTTATTCCACATCAGCGAAGCTGCAGGCAGAATGCTAGTTACAAATGAAAAAACTCATGAACCATTCAAAACTTACCCATACTAAACACACAGGGAACATCCAGTTCTCCGCCACCACAACCGCAATAGTCGCCAGGTCTCTCTCTCCAACATTGACCAGAACCGAGTCCGCGCCGGCGTCCACTTCCAGTAATAATAGAGAGTGATAGAGAGAAAACACAACAGACACATCCTTCCACTTACCCATAGTAATCCCACACGGGAAACATCCAGTTCTCCGCAACCACAGCTAGTAATAATAGAGATAGATGATGCAAAAACACAACAGACACATCCTACAACTTACCCATACTAAACACACAGGGAAACATCCAGTTCTCTGCCACCACGGCGGCAATGGTCGCCAGATCTCTCTCTCCAACATTGACAAGAACCGAGTCCGCGCTGGAATCCGCTTCCAGGAATAACAGAGAGTGATAGAGTGAAAACACAACAGACACATTCTTCAACTCACCCATACTAAACACACAGGGAAACATCCAGTTCTCTGCCACCACGGCGGCAATGGTCGCCAGATCTCTCTCTCCAACATTGACAAGAACCGAGTCCGCGCTGGAATCCGCTTCCAGGAATAACAGAGAGTGATAGAGTGAAAACACAACAGACACATTCTTCAACTCACCCATACTAAACACACAGGGAAACATCCAGTTCTCTGCCACCACGGCGGCAATGGTCGCCAGATCTCTCTCTCCAACATTGACAAGAACCGAGTCCGCGCTGGAATCCGCTTCCAGGAATAACAGAGAGTGATAGAGTGAAAACACAACAGACACATTCTTCAACTCACCCATACTAAACACACAGGGAAACATCCAGTTCTCTGCCACCACGGCGGCAATGGTCGCCAGATCTCTCTCTCCAACATTGACAAGAACCGAGTCCGCGCTGGAATCCGCTTCCAGGAATAACAGAGAGTGATAGAGTGAAAACACAACAGACACATTCTTCAACTCACCCATACTAAACACACAGGGAAACATCCAGTTCTCTGCCACCACGGCGGCAATGGTCGCCAGATCTCTCTCTCCAACATTGACAAGAACCGAGTCCGCGCTGGAATCCGCTTCCAGGAATAACAGAGAGTGATAGAGTGAAAACACAACAGACACATTCTTCAACTCACCCATACTAAACACACAGGGAAACATCCAGTTCTCTGCCACCACGGCGGCAATGGTCGCCAGATCTCTCTCTCCAACATTGACAAGAACCGAGTCCGCGCTGGAATCCGCTTCCAGGAATAACAGAGAGTGATAGAGTGAAAACACAACAGACACATTCTTCAACTCACCCATACTAAACACACAGGGAAACATCCAGTTCTCTGCCACCACGGCGGCAATGGTCGCCAGATCTCTCTCTCCAACATTGACAAGAACCGAGTCCGCGCTGGAATCCGCTTCCAGGAATAACAGAGAGTGATAGAGTGAAAACACAACAGACACATTCTTCAACTCACCCATACTAAACACACAGGGAAACATCCAGTTCTCTGCCACCACTGCTGCAATAGTCGCCAGGTCTCTCTGCCCCACGTTGATTAGAACCGCGTCCGCGCCGGCGTCCGCCTCCAGCAGTAACAGAGAGTGATGGAGAGAGGACAGCTGTCGGTAGCACACGCAGCGCTTGATGTCGCAGCGGAGGGAGACTGGCTCCAGGATTGGTTCCTGGACGAGTATGATAATAATAATAAACCTCCAGACTGACACACCAACTGTGTGGCCCTGAACTAAGCAAAGCTTGTACTATACTTACTACTTGTGTCTGTCTATCTGTCTGTTTGTTACGCTTTCACGCCTAAACCACTGAACCGATTTTGATGAAACTTGGTATGAAGATAGAACCGAACTTGGGAAAGGACATAGGGTACTTTTTACAAACTTCTCATTCCCACGGAAAACCGACTTCCACGCGAACGGTGTCGCGGGGGGCCTAGTAAATCTATAAAAACAACGGTCACTATCCCCTTGTTACCTGCAGCTCCAGAGTCCTGGCGAGAGTCATGACGGCCCGGCAGAGCGTGATGTTCCCCCACTGCACCAGGATGTTGTCCACGACGGGGATCGAAGCGGGGCTGGCGGCGTCCTGGCTCGATGGCAGCTTCTTGAAGTAGTTCTCTATGGATAGGTCGCCTGGATGGATGAAACGAAGGGATATTCATGGACCATTGTAGTTTGTCGTAAACACAAAAAAATGAAACGAAGGTGATTTATACTCGAAGCCCATCATTGTTTGTGGTAAACACATAGACAAATAATTAGGCGTTACTTTGCGGAAATACATTAAGATGAAATTTAATACAGTCAATATTGTGCAAATTTGCTCAATTGTACTCACTCAACTTTCATCTTAAAATACTTTGCCTTAAGACTTAATATATTTTAACTCACCCATATTTAAAACGAGTAGACTTGGCGACGAAGGCTTTTGTGGTATCAGCAACACGGGCGCGTGTAACTGGGGATCAAAGTTATTTACTGTCTTTTGGTTCCGTGGTACTAAAAATTAAAATGAATTAAGTAATGTGAAGATAGCTTAATCAACTGTTTGGTCAAAACCTGGAAACCTTAGTAAAATAAATAACAACATCCTACTCATACTATAAGTCGGGACATACATTTATTTATAGTAGGTTTGAATTTTGAGACACAAATTCATGAACAAAACTGGTAACCGAATTTGAATAGAATATGTGTATTTACATACGGGCCACACCTCATTCCAACCAAAGAAAATCATTGGATTAAACAAATTAATCATCTTAATGGCCGCAGGTATACAAATGCTGTAGCAAGACCTAATAAAACACAACTTATTTACTTATATCCCTGATCATAAGCTGCAGTAATACTCACATTAATAAACAGGTTAAGTCTAACGTCCCCATTCCTGAGTTGATCCGCGCAGTACTCCGCTGTCTTCTCTACCATGTTTGCGGCCGCAGTGATGGCTGATTGCGGGATTAGTGGCTCCAGGAATTGCTATAGGATGGCCATGGGTTAAATAGATGAAGGTTGAACGAAGGTTTTAGCCGACAGAGGCTCTGATAAAGAACCGATTTAGACATTAATGAAGCTTATTAGCCCATTTCTAAAGTTTAATTTATGAACTTTTCTTTTATGAACCATCGTTAAGAATGAAGTAATGATTTCAGTTTATATATTAACGTAACCAAAAAAACGTTTTTTGATATCGATCCTGACATAAAATCCTTTTCTACAAGACCCTTAAGGAATCCTGTAATGTAACTCGACTCTACAGGGCGTCCCAAGTAACATAGTATCTTAAAAGAAAGGATCAACGTGAAATGATTTTTACAAATTTCGAGAAAATTATTTATGTCGACGACGATGTTTGAAAAATAGTGATATTATCATTCCATACATTAAGCCATATCACATCGAGTATTCACCAAAATATGATAAAGCAAGTAATTTTTAAAAATTCTTTAAATGCAGAATTACTAAGTTAAAAATAAAATAAAGTCTTTTTTCAGCAAAATATCCTATCTGCGATATTTAAGGTACTTTTCCTTGATGTACCGTAATCTTGGGACGCCCTGTATATTATACCACGGACTATTTGTGATGAGACCAGTATATCACCCACCTGCAGTCTGTATATAACAGCGCACAGCACGGTCACATGTACCCGCCCGAGCCGCAGCCGCAGCTCCCCCCCGCGCGCCCCCGCCCCCGCGCCGCCCCCCGCCCCCGCCCCCGCGCCCCCCCGCCGCGCTCTTGGACCACTTCACCTCCAACACTTTGTCTTCGTCCGGCCACACCAGCTGATCAAGTCAATATACCAGCGTAAGTAATGAAGGCTACGAATATGAATAATAGTATATTTCAATACAAGTGTGGAAAGGCTGTCATTACAACGAGTTACGACAAATGTCTACCCGAGCCGAGGCACAGCCGAAGGCGAGGGTTGACAGGCGGGACGAGTTGCAATGACGGTTCCGCACGTGTATTGAACGACTATTTTTAATAAAGTTGCGAAAAAATAAAGCAATTTAATAAAATATAAAATTAGGATCCTAAATGTCGAAATAACTCATTTTGTGCAGCAAACAACTAAACTCGCAAAGAAAATTTCTGGAAAATGGCGCCATTTTTTCTTCACCCATTTGGTGGGCTAAGGTTACTATGCCCATACAGCCAAGTCTTCAGTAGAATTTTTTTATTGATATGAAATGAAAATGAAATTTAATGAGATAAAATGAAATGAAACCAACAACACTAATTCAATTAAATCATTAAATCTGATATCGAAACAAACTAGTACCTTTTTTTAGAAATATACCTACGCTACGTAAGTATTGACATGAATCATAAAAACTTCTTTGTTTTTTTGTAGTAAAAACTTCATGGTTGGTTAATTTTTCTTTTTAATAGACATTATTTTGACAGCTGGGAAAGAGAACGCACGAGTGCGGGAAAGGTAAAAAAAAACACGAGTGTGTAATAGCCCACTTCCCGAACGCTATACGTCCCTGCAATACGCCACTTTTTGAGCAACTGTATTAAAAAACTATTTTTACAAAGATATCTTATGTGTTAAAGTTCATAGCGTTACTGTGGTTGCATTTTATGGACATTGTAAATAGTTTTATGTCCCTTGATTATAAGGCGTGATATTTTCTGACAAAAGCAGGCCATTGGGTTCTACTTCTCCATTATGAAGACCTTTATTAAATTTCGTAGAGGTCAACTAAATCAACAAGTGAAGTGGACTACGGTAGTTAAAACCTTTGTGAAAAGGGACAAATTAAACGCCCCTCTATTTTTAAACATATCATTTATTGTAAAAATATCATGATCCATAATTTTAATGCCCATAATCATCACGTCGCATATTATCATACCGCATAATTTTAAAAGGCATAATTTTGTATAGGCTAAAATTGTTTGTCATAAGTTTTAATAGGCATAAATTTGAAACGCAGAATAACATTAGGCATAATTTTAAAAAGCATAACTGAAAAGAATAAAGCATAATAATCATGACCCGTAACTAAAAATAAACAGCCTAATTGCTGTAATCATAATAAAGTAAGGATGTAGTAAGTATGACGCGTAAGTTTATTTTTGCATGCGCCAAATGTGAGCTGTTTTTTTTTACAAAAATTAAAATAAAAAAAGAAATCAGAGAAACAGGCATGTAACATAGGTCTATATTGGCTCTCATAAAATGTTCGTACCAACGGAACTGAAAATAGTCACTTGCCATCACTTTTTAATTCTGCTATCATTACTTTGAATTTTTTTGACTCTTATTTTTTTCTTCTTTAGTTTGTAGTGTACCCACATTAGTTAAAAAGAACTTTTTGGCGTTTCAGGACTGCCTTATGTTATGCGTATGGAAAGTACGAATTTAATTCATTATGCTTAATAATACTATGCCTATAGAATAGACTGTTATGCCATTTAAAAGTAATGCGAAGGAAAAATTATGCGACATGAGTTTGATGATTATACCAATTGATGTATGACAATAGATTTTAGGACAATCGAAGTTATGCGAAAAGAGCTCCCAAATTAAACACCTCGAGTAGAAAAGGAACATTCGTACCTACCACACAAGTGGTGCAACAGTCTGTCTAATTAAAAAAAACCTGTAAAGATTTTCATAAAAATGTAACCCTGAGTATAAAATTGCCTGCAATAATACCTTCGGATACAGCGTAGTGTCGGACAGGTCGTGTACAGTCAGGGAAGTGAGCGACGCGCGCAGCACCAGTCGGTCGTTGGCGCGGAACACGCAGTCGCTGTCCAGGTCCGACAGCTGCAGTTCCAGCAGCGGCGCGTCGCACTCGCACAGGCGGATTGATACGCTGTGCGCTCTATAGACGCGGAACGTTATGTTACTTGCATCATATAAACAAATATTGGCCTCGATTCCGAAAACACTCTCTAAAACTAAATTAAAAATATCGCTATCACTTTCTCATGCTTTGTAATAGTACAAGACTGGTACATTGGTTTCATTAAATTTAGTCCACATCATTGTAAAATTAACGAAATGCGCTGAGGACTAGCCTAAAATTGCCTTCGCTGTGTCATAATGCACGTACGTTTTAGTTTGACAGGACTAAAATGATTACCTGTCTCTGTCTTATACTATTGATGAGTAAGTTATGGCGATAGTTTTAGTTTAGTTTAGAGAGTGTTTTCAGAATCGGGGCCATTACTAATATTTAAAACGATTATTACTTTAAATTTACTTATAAATCGATGGCCAGTAAGAGACTTCGTTTTGTAAAATTAATGACATGGAATATTTGGCTTTTCATTACTTTAATTGTGCACGAAAAGTAAACGTCAGAAAACGGATTCGAGTTTTTTACATTATCAACAAGAAGTATTAGTACTAAAGAGCTAATTTCAACACATGATCTTGATTTAGGGCTCTACTAAAGTGTTAGACTTGCATCTATGATACTTACATAGATTAGACTATGTGTTTCTTATTTTCTCCGTGCTTACCTCATAGAGTAGCTAAACTTGGTAGCCCCCGCCGGCACGGGCGGGTCATTCTCAGACGTACCGGTCAAGTACTCCCACAGAGCGGAACAGTTCGCTATCGCCGATTTTGCAAGTGCCACAGCGCGACGATTTTGTAATCTGTTAACATTGCAAGTTTTATAAGAAACGGATTTATTTGCTGAATTAGGAAGAAAGTATCTACAACGAACTAAAAATAAGTTAACAATTAAAAACAACTCGAGATAAGTTCTGCTATTGATTAATCGTTTATACAATTCGAACGTTCAACTTTTTATCCTTTAAGTAACTAATTTCAGATGTGTTAAAATATCGCTAAATTTAATTCTTTTAGCAGACCATTCCAATAGCTTTGATTTACCGTTGGTACAGACACGGACAGAGTGATCTGACCAGGCTGATTTTAAAACAGGAATGCTAACTTCGCAAAGAAATTTTTCTGACAAAAACAACAAAAACGTCAAAAAATTGTCCAACAAACGGAACATATTAAAACGGAATGTATTAAAATATTTTTCGAACCAATTTCGCACATAAAAATTTCTTTGCGAAGTTTGCATTCGCGTTTTAAACTCAGCCTAGTCACCTCACTCTGACCGTGTGTACATTACCTATATCTTCTCGACGACAAAAAAACACACAACATTTTCATTTTTTCAGCAAGCCACACAGCACTACGCACATGTTCTGGTACATCGCCACCAGCTGCGTCACGGAATGATGCAGCAACACCCGCGCGGTGTCCACGTCGGCGACGAGCGCGCGCTCCACGCTGTGGAACTGCGAGCGGAACTCCGGGCAGCCCGCCGATACCTGGCGCATTTGATCGATTGTACTTAGGGTTCATGTATACTGAATACTTTATTGCAACATGGGTTAACAGATATACTGGGTGTAAAAGAACTGCTTCCGAAAACAAAAACTGGGCATTGCTGGAGGGGTACTGGTTACGTTTTGAGCAAAAAAAAAATTTTTAAGATTTCATAGAAAAAAAAAAATTACTTAATTATCCAAAATTCTATTAATACTATCAGATTTTGCGATTATTTCTAATTAAATAGTATTTTAATTTAATTTGCAATGTAAATAATCGCACCTGAACCAACAGTTGATGTGTGAGCGATGATTTAAAGCGGCTAATCTGACTTTTCAACCCTTAATAACTTTTTTAAATTGTGTTTTCTGGGTAAACTGTTAATGAATTTAGTTACTATTGAGGCCCAAGAATACATGGTTTCAGGCTTCGGAAGTGGCCTTTTTACACCCGTTATATTTGGTTCAACATAAGAACCCTTTTGGGCATAGCAAAGGATGGAGACAGTCCAAGGTTTTTTACATGTAGGTATTGAACGAATGTCATACTCTCATACGCAACATGCATAGGTATACATATAGTATGGTTAGACGTAGTAGAGATTGGCAGCCCGCCGATACCAGGAGGTCTACTCTCTTTCTTCGAAACGAACTTTACGTAACGAACGAATTAAAACGAAATTCTGCAAGCTACCCTACTCTATAACATTTTCGGTCACTTACAAAAAGTTGGCGCATTTGATCGATTGTAATCAGCTCTCTCTCTCTCATTTACGTATGATTACACGTAGTACAGATTGTAGATGTAATTATATCATAAAGTGGTAAAGTTGGTGAGTTTTGAAGTTCAGAGTCGGAGTAATCTCTAAAGCTGAGCCGATTTAGTAAACATATTTTGCATATACTTGTAATTAGCGAGTGTCAACAAAGTTATTGTGCAAACAACTGGCAAAAAGCTAAAAGTGTGCCTTTCAATCCACATGATAGAGCTACAAGTTTCAATCAAACCGGGCAAGTATTTTAAATCAGAGAACGCCATTGAAACTATATAACAGATTTTTATGCAATTCGCAATTTTTTCAGGTTTTTTAAATGTTTCTAAGTCCAATTTATTTAAAAAAATTTAGGCATAATGTTTTGTGGTTAAAAAACTCTCGCTAAAGTATTACTGACGTACCTTTCTATATATAACATTAAGTAGTTCTCCTTCAGTAGTGAGTATTTCTAGATATTGCCCATCGCTCGTGTGATGTTGCTTGTCTGTTATCAACGCTTCACCTGCAACCAATCATACAATTATAACAAAGTTCTTAATTAGATAGTCTCTGATAGAAAATGAATTAAAGATTTTGCAAAAAAAATCGACAATGATTTTGTATCAAATGACAGAAAAATATTTAATGTCAAAATGTTAACGAATGTGTTTGAATGTATATGGTTCAGTTATAATAGTTTTAAATTTCACATTGCTGATTGCACACAGGCACATATTAGATCACTAATTTATAAGCAAATTATTCTTGAGAACGTAAAAACATTATCTGTAGAGTGTCCCTCGAAATAAAAATAAGATTATGTTAAATTGAACAAACAAATATTATAAGTTATTTAAGACAAGTCTGTAAAGAAGTAACATATTGAAGTTATAGATACTGGAAAAAGAATTTCCAGTGTCTATAACTTCAAAATTAATAAATTAGCATTCTAAATGTAAAACTAGAAGTAAAATCTCAAGGTAACATATTATTTAACACAATAATTACCTATAGAAAACTGCAAGGCGGGTCCATACACCATCAGTGCTACATCCAGACATATTTTAGTAACCGAGAACATCAAGTAGGGATGGTCCTCCTGACCGATTGTACGAGCTAGGTTTATCACCACCTCACCTGGGATAGAAAGGTATAAAAATAAGATTGTGAAGAAGAAATTGAAGAACTTAATACGTACCCTACTTCTATAGAGTCAGGTAAAAACTATAAATAAACATGTTTATAATGATAACATCAATAAACGTACTATATTCCTTTAGATCAGCGATACATAAAATTCAATTTTCCAACTATCTGTCGCAACGGAGATTTAAAAGATAATTACTTTGAAACTCTGTTAGTTCTGCTCTTAAAAGGTAGTCGGGTAGGTTTTGACATTTCTATTAATAAAATAAGTCTTAGTATCAAAACAATATTTAACCTTTTTGCAATAATTCCGTATTTGCTTATCTGAGCAGACGTATCTCAATGCGGTTACACCCTTATAATTAGACGTTAATTTGTTTCATTAAAACTAATGATTCACTTCCCAACATCTTACCAACAACAAACCGCAGCAGCGTATTAATAGTGTTACTAGCTGACACGTTATCATCGAACCCTGGCAGGTCTACGTTCCTGGCGAACAACTCCAGTTCCTCCTCGCTGGGGTCTGATGATACGAAGATGGGCTCCGAAGACAGGAAGCCGAGCTTGGCTTGCTCCTTGTCGAAGAGTTGGGGAGCCCTGGGGATATATGTTGTTGGTAAGAGTATGCCATACTAGAGAGAAGAGTGTAGAGTCACGGGAGTGATAGATGGTTTTCGAAATGTATTGGCGCATCTGTTTGGTAAAAGTAAATTTAACTTTTTGATGGTATAAAATGTAAAAGTGCTGAAACTAAAATGAACTAAGATGTAAGTTGTAACAAAATTAGTAAAAGCAAAGGAGACAAAACTCTAAGCATTCTATAACTATCAGTTGTGAATAATTTTACATTAGTTACACAGATACTATTTTTGTAATAACATAAAGAAATTTAAAATGAGTCTAAGGCCCAATTGCAGGGAACGTTTTAACCTCGGGTTAGCTAACTCAGGTTTAAATGGCGCCACCATCGATTGTAACCACTTCTTATTACAATCGATGGTGGCGCCATTTAAATCTGAGTTAGCTAACCCGAAACTAACCCGAGGTTAAAACGTTCCCTGCACAGAACAGAAAAAACGAGTAGAAGTGGCAAGTGGGCGTGGCGCGTGTGTCACATATACGCGGAGCTCCGCAAAACCTAGCTCAGTTCGCCGCATAGCCTTGATAAGATAAGACGATTGTGTTTACTAAGCGAAATAAAGGATTGCGCTGAAAATATGCCATACTGCTCCATTTTGGAGTGCAAAAATGAAAGCCGCACTAAAAACATCAGCCATGGTAGCATTTTGTAATGTGCATAAGCACTATGTAGGAAACTTATGTAGGCTGGAATACTGGCAGCTATTGTTTTATATTATTTAAATAGATTCTAAAGAAGAAACAATGAGATATTGACAGCATCCTTCCAGACTCAGTCATATTTTCGTGCTCGGACTGTGGGCACACAACATTAAAATCACTTTTATGCTTTGAATATAAAGCTTTTGAAAAAGATTAAAAACTTTGATTTCTCGCTCACGTTTCCCCCAAACGTTAGTTGGTGGAGGCGCCGGGTAGAGTACCGCGGGTACTGTCGCGAGTAAAATCAGTGCTTTTCAGGGATAGACACATGGTAGCGTGTCCAGTCAAGTGCAGCTGCAACTACTAATACAAGAATATCTTGGAGAAGGGAATCTTTGATTCTATTTAGAGATGATTTGCATATATTCCAGGGGGAGCGTGAAGGGATTATTTATTGGTTTGTTGTATCATTGTTGATTTTTATTAACCGTTATCACAAGTATGTAATAAGAGAATATTTGAATGTTTTCACTATTTGCCCCAAAGATTTAATATTCAAATAGGTAGGGCAGGTGACCCGGTTTTGGCCACTTTAAGGATTTTCTCGACTTTGAGGCTTTCTTAATTTTATGGTTTTTGTTATTACGAACATATTTCTTGCAAAAAGTCATTAAACATATATTAACCTTGCCTAAGAAAACCCTTTTTTTAAAGAACATCCAATAGAAAAATAATCATATAAAAATAAAAAAATAAAGGCAGTATGTGCCATTTTTGGCCAGATTGACGCCATTTCTGGCCATGGTCGTGTGCCAGTTCTGGCCATCAAAAAATAAAATCAGATGAATTCAAAGTAATCAAAATTAATTAATTAAATTGCACATTTTTTGCCTCAAATCAGGATATCTTGCCGTAAATCCGTCAAATCACGATTCTGAAGGTCTGTTATTTAAAAAAAGAGTGGTAATTTGGCCCTTAACTACAATTTTTTTGACAGATACTTTATTATTAGAAAACCCAGCACGAGCGCAGTCTTTGATCCATACGACAAGTTCATTCTCTATTTCATTTCCAGGAACTGCCTTTTTTTCTTTTTTTTTGTTGATCAGGAAAATGCCTACGCATACCCGCCCTTCCAGGGAAAGGAGGAGGGGTTATGTCGGACTCGCACCGACTAAAAACCTGGAGTTGTCCTTCTGGCCGTCGTATAGTGGCGGGGACACGAGAATAGTCCTGTTAAGGCCCTCGCTGCGAACCCACCGACGGCTGGCCACCGAGGCAGCCCCCTCAAGCTTGGAGGGGACAAACCGCGGCGCGCCTGCCCCCTCACGTTCCCTTGGTTAGCCACCGACCTAGCCCTGTATCGGCGGCCTGGGAACCACCCCAGGGTCTTTGGCCGTCGCCGCCGACCCGGGACCTCACCGGCTGAAGTCACCGACACGCCACACGCCCCTCCGGGCGTTTCAACAAGCTGGGCTTACGCCCAGCTGCAGCAGTCCCCCTCTCGTGGGCCGGACTGCTTCACGACCAGCCGCGGTGTGGGATTTCGCCATCCCGTAACAATGAACCCTAATAGGAACACGGTTGTGGGACGCACAGGGTGCACCGGGCGGGCCGAACCCCTTTCCTTCCCTGTGGAACACAAGTATTCCAGGGAGCAGGAAAGAGGACGGCCGCACGAAGAGGTATCCCACGCGCACTCCAAGAACTGCCTGGGGTCCTACATGTTCAAGAGTTTTAGATGCTTTTCCAGAAATTTTATGTCGCAAAGTCGTTCGAGGTACATTAAAATCTCTATTAACAGTGGAAACGGGCATCCCATTCTTAATTGCGTTCAACGCTAAAGTTATTTTATGTGTAAGTACTGGAATTTTTTTTTTCACGGCTTCTTTTTTGTCACTATTTGATTTTGGTTGAGGCATTTTATTGTAACTCTGAAAATAAAAAATACGTATCGAAATACTTACGTTGGTACGTAAAGACAAGCAAAAAAACCTCGATAAAATATAAATGGCCAGAAGTGGGGTATCTATGTACACCACTTTTGGCCAGCCACGTGGCCAAAGATGGAGAAATACATGATTTTGACTCCATTAGTGGCCACCTGCTCATAACCTCGCTTCATAAACATATGGCGACAAAATAACTTTAGTTCTACTTAGACAATATATTCTTCAAGTAGTATTAACATAAAAATCCATAAAATAACCAAAGATTTAAAAAATAAAAATGTATTAGTCACCCGCTCGCCTTAGCCATTTTACTAAGATCTTAACAATTTCGCGCTCACCTAATAAGAATGGCTTGTTGCATCGAAGTCAAGCTTGACACATCAGAGCTATCAACGGTATCAGTGCTACCAATATTCAATATTCTAAATAATATAAACCATAGATTAATAAATTTGTTTTTGCCTTAGTTATAATTATTTGAAACCCCAAATGGCCACAAAGGGGTCGGTGGCAACAACCGGGTCACTTGCCCTATTTAATTTATGAAACTTCATATTGAGTAAAGATAGGATTTTCTTAGATTGTTAAGATCTTGATGAGGTAGGTAGATTTGATTAAATGAACTTTGTGTATGTGAATGATTGAGTAGTTGTTCAATAATAATAGTTCTCAATTGTTATGTCGAGTCATTGGGTGGTATTTTTTTATTATTATGTTTGTCTTTTGTCGAGCGAGATGTAACATTGATAATTTTCAGATGATGACATTGGACAATGATGTATCTATAGAGATAATTTGATAATGCAGCTAAGCAGCTATGATTTCTGGATGCTGCCTAGATGCATGATGATTAGAACCACTGTGATTGTGATTGAAATATTTAAGTTTTCTTTTGCGTCTATTTTCAAAATTTCTATTTTTAAGTTTTTGTGAAGTTTTTGGACTAGCATACTGTGATTCAACCATACATCATGTATTTTTGTTAGGTTTTTACATGATGGGGTCAGTTTAACTTGTTTAATTATTTATTTTTCTTATTTCATTTGTTTTCTTCACATTTTAACCTGACTGGTTGTTAGCTACAACTATAGGGTTGAATCACTTTTACTTCGGAGCTTCCTAACTTAGGTAGGCTAGGAAGACATGTGCCTGGAAGTGATGCCGATTTTGATTTGTATCAAAATCTTTTTCGTAGGCGGTGGGATGTAATGTGCATAAGCACTATGTAGGAAACTTATGTAGGCTGGAATACTGGCAGCTATTGTTTTATATTATTTAAATAGATTCTAAAGAAGAAACAATGAGATATTGACAGCATCCTTCCAGACTCAGTCATATTTTCGTGCTCGGACTGTGGGCACACAACATTAAAATCACTTTTATGCTTTGAATATAAAGCTTTTGAAAAAGATTAAAATCTTTGATTTCTCGCTCACGTTTCCCCCAAACGTTAGTCATTTCGTATCATCAGTAAGCATTATTTCATTTTATTATAATAATTTACGTAATTTTCTATTCCGTAAGACATTTTAAAGCAACATAAAACATAACAATTGTAAACATGAACTTTATTTGCCAAGGAATAAAGTTCAATTTACATTGTTAAATGTAGGAACGCCATCTATTGTTAAGTAGTTGAATTTTTTGTATGTCAACGCGATCGTGAGGTAAGTTGCAGAAGGTCGTAAATACATTATGGGTTTTAGTAAAGTGAACTCTATTTATCACTATCAAGATGTGTTTTTGCTTGACAGCATTTAGAAATAAGTCATTCTGGCACTAAGGATATACGACCAATTAAAACAATTGTTTACATGTAGTGACTATGTTTATTATCAGTCCCATGTGTGAGTTTTGGCGACAGCGGTTTCGCTAGTAAGTTGGTCCTATGGCATTTCCATCTACTTCTCTGTTCCGTGGTTCCCTGCAATTGGGCCTTAAAGGTTTAACCCAAATTTAAAATACTGAAACAAAAGTAATGGCAGACTGACCTGTTTTTCCTTAAGCAGGCGGCTACTATCTTCCTCTTTAATGCAACCAGTTTTTTGTATCCAGGCTCAGGTTCCACCTATAGAAGTATAGACAATCTCAACTATTGCTTCTAGTAGTTCTAAAAGTTAACACTTTTCATTGTTTGATCTTTGAAGTTCATTTTCTTTTTGAAGCAATAAAAAAACTACGTAACCAGTTGACATCTTGATACTTTTTATGGCATAAGGCGTCAAAGAAATAGTTGGTTCATATGATGTTAAGTTACCAACGCAACAATACCTGCAGCAATAAGATGCAGAAGGAAGTAATGTGGGGACCAGGATAATAATAAGACGTAAGTGTCAAAGGTTGTTCGTATGATGTCTAATTATCTTACAAGCTAATACGTCACATACAGCAAGTGTCTTCGAGACACAATACTCCATCTGTCTTATTTCCAGTTTAAACTATAGTTTTTTCCGCCTTCCATCAGTTAAAGTGCCTTGGAGTGAAAATAAACTAGAAAGTTCTAGTGAAACCTACGCAGCTGGTGTTAACCAAAATACTCCTCCCAAAACCTCCCTAAATACTCTCCTACTTTACCTTATTACCTACCTTATCAGCGGTTAGCAGTTCGTCCTCCTAATGGATACTTTTTATGGAATAAGGCGTCAAAAAATATTTGATCCACATGATGCTAATTTAACAAAGCAACGACTCAAATTGATTGGTCTTAATTCCAGTCTTGCAGTGAAAACGAACCAGATAGTCATCAACACAGTTTAGGTTTACAAACGGCACCTTCTAAGAACTTCTTAAATAGTGTGGGTGTTGAGGGTGCGTTGCAGAGCCTTTTACAACCGGATACCGCCCTCACCGAACGAAACGCAGGGACATCGTCCCTACTTCACGTCGGATTTCTGTGCGACGGTGGTATTTCACCGGTCGGGTCAGCCCAGTAATCGCTGCAGACATAGCCTACAGCTAGACTCTACCACTCCAATAATATAACCAACCTAATATAAATAATATTGACCAACCTTATCAGCGGCCAGCAGTTCGTCCTCCAGGTCTTCATCCGCGAAGTCGCTGGAGTCCAGCAGTGACACGGGCACCGCGCTGGGTGCCGGGCGAGGAATAGTCTCCAGGAAGGAAGACAGGTTGGAGGCGATGGCGTCCGAGAGGTTGAGGCGGACGGAAGAGAGGGACAGGTTTAGTTTGTACCTGATGGGGAGTTAAATATAATTGTGGGAACTATTAAATTATGATGAATATGAAAAAAAATCAAAGAAAGAAAAAAACGGAATTGGCCGTGAAGTTAGCAATGGAACAATAAAATGTTATTCGGGAATTTGTTAAAAATATCATATTTTTTAACAAAGTTAACGAAATGGGAAAGTACCACGCTTACTTATTTTCTTCTAAATGGATATTTTTCGTTTTATTTATGAGTAAACAGACAAGTGTCCTTGTATTTTTGACCTATTTTGTTTCAAATGAGTAAAGGCAATTTCATTGACTACAGAATATCCCCAACCGCTTCCTTTACCTTTTTTTTTTGTTTGCGCGGGGAAATCCATTTACGCACCGTACCCCCCACCGGGGTGGCGGGGGCCTGTTTGGGTCCCCACCAGAGGAACTGACACGTCGCCCAGGAGACTAGGTACCCACTAAAACCCCGCGGCGCTCCGTCTTCGCCTTTGCGGTGGAGTCGTGGGACCGGCTACACCACGACTCCACCGGCACCGTTTCCTTTACCTGGGCAGCAGCTTGTAGTCCTGTCGCACACTGCTGGAGAACACGAGCGCCGCCTTCAGTCGCGGCACCACGTGCAGCGCCGAGTCCGCGGCCGCCGCCAGCTCGCGCCAGCCACCCGACCATGGGCTGAACAGAACCTGGGAACGTATTGTACTCTTAGAGTAAGCTAGAAGGAACAGTTGAGAATGATGGGACACCCGACCACGCGCTGAACAGTATCTGTCAACGTGTTGTACTCTTAGAGTAAGCTAGAAGGAACAGTTGAGAATGATGGGACACCCGACCACGCGCTGAACAGTATCTATCAACGTGTTGTACTCTTAGTTAGAGTAAGCTAGAAGGAACAGTTCAGAATGTTGAGCCGTATTGAACTCTTCATTAGAGTAAGCTAGAAGGAACAGTTCAGAATGTTGAGCCGTATAGTACTCTTCATTGGAGTAAGCTAGAAGGAACAGTTCAGAATGTTGAGCCGTATAGTACTCTTCATTAGAGTAAGCTAGAAGGAACAGTTCAGAATGTTGATCCGTATTGTACTCTTCATTAGAGTAAGCTAGAAGGAACAGTTGAGAATGATGGGCTTGAAAAGATCGGTTCTGTCAAAATTTCTTTTGAAAGTGATCGTTTTATGAGTTTTTAATGGATGGTTGAAGTAAAGAGAGAGGAAATACAAACAAGAAGGTAAAGTAGATGCTGTGTAGCCTTGTTTAAGAACTGGGTTGACATTCCAAAGAATCCGCAAAGCTATACCACATAACTTACGCTTTCTTTTTTTTGTCCGGCTTTTTCCCCACGGACTTCTTTACTTTTCTTCATAGTTGAACTTGTTCAACACCGACCACCATCTTATATACCTATCATGAATGGTTCAAGTAGATTCCCCTGACCTGCCTAGTATACCTATGAATGGTTATCTTAGATTCCCCTGACCTGCAGTTGTATATCGGCGTGCAGTCGGTCGTAGAGCCTCTCTTCCAGCTCCATGCGCGTGGCGTCCTCCAGCAGCAGCGCGGGCTGCAGCTCGCTGCGCGCCGACACTCGCGATATGGACAACACTAGCACGCGACCAGACCTATGACAATAGCGAAAATTACCACCAAGGTTAAACGACCGCCTCAATATCCCTAGTATAAATAAAAGTTTCGGTAACTGGAAACTGCTTGTATTGTTTTTGTTTGGATTTTCTGTTTTTTCTATATTAACCGATATCTTTCTTAGTTATTGGGATGCAACAACTTGAATAAAGGTTTGTTTCTAAAGTAGTACACATTTAATAAGGCGTCATAAGATAGTAGATAATTGTGATTGGCCGTAGATGCTTTCCGTTATTTGTGAGCAAAAAGAAAGGCCAAAAATTTATCAATAAAAACAGACAAAAGAACTTTTGTGAAAATGTAGATTTCAACAGAGATGTTGGTCTTTATCTCCTTTAGCTACGAAATCCTTCCAATTTTGAAAATGGAGAATAAAATTTTGTGACAATAGATGAAACCAAGCATAGACCATGAACACAACAAGTATTTTCTACCAAATGTTAGATCATAACCCACTTATGCATACACCCGTACTCCGGCACGAGTACACACGGCCCCTTCAATTCCACATTCAGCTGCAGCATCCTCCTATCGCACACGGCCCGGCGGACCCAGCGCGCGTGCGTCGCCGACTGTACCGACACGTCTTGTAGGAGGGAGTCCGCGGTGAGCGAGCGGGTTTGTAGCAGGTTGATGAGCTCGGTTATTGCGTGCTGGGGGGAAAATAGGGATTTCATGTCAATATGGTGCAGGTCGTCGATACAAGTATGTCTGGACCGAAGTATATGGCGATCCCATAGTCTCTGCCTAGACAAGAGACAGGCGTGACGATATGTATGTATGTATGTCGTCGATACAAAATGTTTCTTTGTATTCCTTATTGCCTTAATTTAAATATAACTGACTGTTTTTTAATTTTTATATGATTACTGCGGTAGATAACTTTGTTATTTTAACACTTCTTGTACCGCCACGTCTTGTAGGAGCGTGTAAGTAGTCGAGAACCTTCTCGACTATATCCGCGTTGAGTCTTTGTATTTCTCCCTTCAACTAAAACGGACTGTTTTTTTTATTTTTTTATATGATTACGTCGGTAAATACATTTTGTATTTTTTTTTTACATTTTAATTGAATTATGTGCTATCTACTGACAGTGGCACAAAATTCGGTGGTATTTATTCCTGTAATATTTCTGTTAAAATCGAGAAAAATTGTTTTGTTACTTATTCAACTGCAGACCTACGACCTACAGATCTATTCCACTATGATTGATCACAATTTAGTCCGATTGATGTCCAGTGGCCACCTGAGAGTATATTTAGATCTTGGTGATAGGCGACTTCATTTCAATTGTTCTTTTTGTTTTCTTTGATCTTAAGCGACTACATAGAAATACTTATTTAGGCATTTTATTACCAATTTAATATTGGTTATACTTACTGATAACTGACGGACAAAAGTTAAATTGCAGTTAAGTTTAAGTTGAGTTAAAGTTGAGTCAAAGTTAAGTTAAAGTTGAATTGTAGTTAAGTTAAGTAAAATTAAAGTTATTGTTACAGTTTGGTATCAATTTTAAATGTGATCATGGGATACCTAAATAAGTATTTGCACGTAGTCGCCTATGGTCACCAAGAAAATGAAAATTTAACTGAAGCTTTATGGTGATGACACCTTGGTGATCTTAGTGAAATTGATGACGTGCAGACAGTGAACGCTAAACTTTTTCTATAAGAATTCAACTACACAGGGCCTCAAGTCTTCTATTTTATAATAGCATGAATCGAGTAGTAATAGAATCACGATTGCACATTTTGGCAATATTGGTAGTCTATTTTTACTTTTGATTTCGTCACAGAAACCAAGAAAACGCATATTTTAAATAAATGAATATTTCTACCACGAATGCAAAATTAGCAGATTTTGGTAGGTAGCACCCCGGAACACTCTGCTGAAATCCAAACGTGATGCCAATACGATTCGATCGGTGCATCTCATAAGTTTTAGCAGAATACCATTTTTTTGACAATCGTATTGGATTTGTAATAGAAACGCAATTGTATGTCTCTTAACTTAAAATACCAGACTTGAGGCCCAGTTCTAATGAGTATTTACAATAATTCACAATAATAATGCTATTCATCAATACAAAAGAACAAAAAGACGTGTGGCACTCGGAGACTGCCGCGGTAAAGCTATTGCAAGCATTTTTTAACAACGTATGTAATTATTTATTTATTTTATTTATGCAGTATTTTTTTCCTTTGTTTTTTTTTCTTTGCTATTAATTCAACTTTTTGAGCGTGATGACCGATAAGAAAACATTTTTTTTTTATTTTATTAAATAAATGAGAAGATGATATTGTTCAAAATATTTTTATAAGTCATTAAAACTTTTAATGACTTATAAAAATATTTTGAAAAGTTCTGCTATTCATCGATAGATGACAAAACAAAAAAGTATCACCGCTGTGCCGGTCGGAGTGGGGGGTGTTAGGTTATTTTCGTTACGGAATTTCTGGATTCGGTCTCACCGCTCAAGGCCCGCGATAGAAGCTAGGCAATAGCTTAAAAAGTAAAATTTGTGAGTTTGTATGTTCAGGCTAATCTCCGGTACTTCTGAACCGATTTCAAAAATTCTTTCCGCTGTAGGAACCTACTTAATCAGGTATTGATATTAGCAAATTAAAAAATATTTAAACCTACTTAACTCACCTCCACATACAATATCTCGACCGGCTCCATCAGCCACGTGACCGAGTACTGCGCGTCGCAGTTAGCGGGATTCTTCTCTATGTCTATAGCGATAAAGTTCACATTCGCACCGGTGCCCTTTTCTACGGTTACCATGGGGACTAGTTCGCCGTCTGTTGTTATACCCTCGATCACTATGTTTTCAGTGCGGGCTGATATCTAGAAAAACATATGCTATTAAACTTTTTGCGATAAAAGTCAAGGAAAAAAAATTGTCTTAGGTATTGCAAATACACAATACAATAAAAACTTTTGCACATAAAGATGTTAAAGTCAGACCTTAAGCTTCAATATATTATCCTGAGTTATAATTTCTTGACTGACCATTGAACTTGGCACCCATTTAGATCTGACTAGTTTTGTTGTTAACGTCATATTGGACTTGGCTCTCATTTGACATTTATATGTATTTTTGACGGAATATACAAGACATCATATCGGCAACTTTAAATAATGAACTACACAAAAATCCTACCTTATAAGCTTTAGCAGAAGGTCTAGTTTCCAACGATGCGAGGAACTGCGTGAGTGTTACCACCATGATTTCTTTATTTCTATTGGTCAGAGTTAACGAGCCATTCGCTATAGTCAAGTTGAATTTGTGCTCTGAAATAAATAATTATATTAAAATGCAGTGACGCTATATTTAATAACATATTTTAAAAATAACACATTGTCTTTTACGATCTTTTTTATCAGTATTTTTCGAATAATTCCTTACTGTGAAAGGATGGGACGTTTTTATTTTGTATCAATCTATATTAATCTGTTTTTTGGAGTGGTAGAGTCTAGCTGTAAGCTGTGTGGGCTGACTCGACGGGTGAAATACCACCGTCGCACAGAAAACCGACGTGAAGTAGGGACGATGTTCCTGCGTTTCGTTCGATAAGTGCGGTATCCAATTTTGTCAACGGCTCAGCAACACACCCCCAACACCCACAGTGTTGCGGGTAGTCATGGGCGGCGGTGATCACTTACCATCAGGTGACCCGCATGCTCGTTTGCTTTGCTATATTATATAAAAAAACTAAATAACTTTAATCTTTTGTCAACTCACCAATATGTTTCTTATCTCTCTTCTCCCCCTCCACATAACCTATCAGCTCGCACACCCGCTTCCTCTCAGGGCTGGACAGGTGGCTCCAGATGCTCTTGCTCCTCTCGCTCTTCACGCATAGCTCCGTCCTCGTCTGATCCTCGGAGTCGGACTCGGGCGGGGACTCCGAGGGCTTCCACCAGTCGTGCTGGGACTCCACCAGCTCGATGCGGGAAGGCTCTTCTGAGAGTAGCTATAGGGTGCATAAGATGACGTTTTGAAAAAAAATAGATACTAAATTTGTAGAAAAATTAAAGTTGTAGCAAAGTTTTAATAAAATATGATAAAAAAACTTTTAAAATTAACTAATAAACTAAACTAATTAGATTTCTTCTAGGCATCGCGACAATCTTTTATTATAATTTCAATTCTGTAAAGTCATAAATGAATGTGGTTAATTTGATTTAAAATATTTTGATATTTTTAGGGTACTTAAATAAAAGCTTGTTTTAAAAGTTTTCTTATCATATTTTATTTTATATTTTTTAGTATTTTAGAATTTTTTTTTATTGAAGGCAACCCTGTATGTGGCATCTTTTTCATGGTAGGCCTACCAACTGCCTATCATAAACGAATGCGTATACAAAATTTCAATTCCCAGCAGTTGAATATTAAGGAGTTCCATAGTTCGAAGACAACCCTGTACATGGCATCCGCTGAGGAGATTTCTCGTACGGAGCCGATCCTCGCAGCAGCATCAGGTCACGTTTATGATTAACAAGCATTGACATCGGTTTTGGACCAGCGTGCAAAATTTCAGCTCAATCGGATACCGGGAAGTAAGTCAAATTAAACTTGCAAGATTTGTTAACATACAAGTGAAACTAAATAAAAGCTTTTAAAAATTACCGAAACGTAGCTTAGAACTCACAAAAAATATTTAGCTTTTATTTATTTCACATTATTAAGAACTTTTATGACAAAATCACAAGATCAAGTCTCGCATTTTGACAATTTCTTTTTCTACTATATGATGCATCATCATCATCATCATCATCATCATCATCAGCCCGTAGCCACCCAATGCTGAGTGTAGGCCTCTTGTAATGCACGCCATCTACTTCGATCTAGGGCTTTTCTTCTCCAGTCTTTCCCTGCCACCTTGACCAGGTCATCGGTCCATCTCATTGGTTGTCTGCCTACGTTTCTGTGACCAGTTCTGGGTCTCCACTCCAGTACAGCTGTCCCCCATCTGCCATCATCCCTTCTACAAATGTGCCCCGCCCACGTCCACTTTCTGCGGGCCACAACATGGGCTATGTCGACAAGCCCAGTACGTCTCCGGATCTCTGTGTTTCTAATTTTGTCACGGAGAGAAACACCTAGCATTGCCCGCTCCATAGCCCTCTGTGCCACCTGTAACTTGTGTATGGCTTGCTGCGTTAGTGTCCATGTCTCGGAACCGTAAACCATCACGGGAAGAACACACTGTTCGAAGACTTGTCGTTTCAGTTTTCTGGGTACGTCACCTTTGAGCACATCGGACAGTTTCCCAAACGCACCCCACCCTAGTTGTATTCGGCGCGTAATTTCTTTGTCTTGTCCGTTTCTTTTAAGGCTCAATGATTGTCCCAGGTACACGTACTCGTCGACTTTCTCCAGTAGTGACCCCTGTATATAAATGTTGTCCGCTTCATCGGTTCTGCACATTATTTTTGTTTTGGAGACATTCATCCTTAGGCCTACATCAGCCGAAACTTTCTGCAGTTCCTCCACCATGGCCTTGAGGTCTTTAAGGGTTTCGGCGAAAAGGACAATGTCGTCAGCAAAACGGAGATGGGTTAGTCGTTTACCGTTAACATAACTAAATAAATAAATAAATAAATAAATAAATAAACATTAATGCCCCTACTGGACCATTCCAGGAGCTTAAATATATCCTCCAGACAGGATGTGAAAAGTTTTGGTGATATGGTGTCACCTTGTCTGACGCCTCGTTTTATATTCACAGGATTGGTCAGTTCGTGTAGCTTAACTGTAAGGGTCGCAGAACGGTAGATAGATTTGATGGCTTCTACATATCGGGAGTCCACTTGACATCTTTCCATTGAGTTTATTACTGCCCAGTGTTCTATTGTATCGAACGCCTTTTCGTAGTCGATAAAGGCAACTACTAAGGGTTGATTATACTCATTACACTTCTCAATAACTTGACGCGCAGTGTGTAGATGGTCTATTGTAGAGAAACCGCTTCTAAATCCCGCCTGTTCGACCGGTTGGGCAGAGTCGAATCTGGTGGTCAATCGCAGGGTAATCACTTTAGTGAATAATTTGTAAACATGGCTCAGAAGGGAAATTGGGCGATAGTTGGAAAGTTTGGTGGTGTCGCCTTTCTTGTGTAATAAAACAACTGTAGCATTTCTCCATGTGTTTGGTGTCATACCTTCAAAAAGGACTTTATTGAAGAGTATTTGCAGCTGCTTTATTACTGCCCTTCCACCTAGCTTCAAGTTTTCAAACGTTACCCTATCTTCACCTGGTGACTTGCCTTTCTTCATAAGTTTGAGAGCTCGCTTAATTTCATACAAACTAATTTCTGGAAGGTCTTCTGTACGATGTTTCCTTAGTGGTGCCCTCGGGTCTTGGTGGTTCACCCGGTTTTCTAACTTTTGAGAACTATAGAGTCTAGAGTAGAAATTTTCATATCTATATGATGCGTTTATCCTTTATTACTTAAAAGAGCTTTATAATCATCATCAGCCAATGGACGTTTACTACTGGACATAAATTTCCCCCATTGAATAGCGTTTCATTAAACCTTTAGTATCTTATTGCTTGACTTGCTTGTAAAGGTACCTCAAACTTGGCGTGTTCCCTGGCGATGACCACGGAGATCGTACCTCAAACTTGGCGTGTTCCCTGGCTATGACCACGGAGATCGTACCTCAAACTTGGCGTGTTCCCTGGCTATGACGACGGAGATCGTACCTCAAACTTGGCGTGTTCCCTGTCGATGACCACGGAGATCGTACCTCAAACTTGGCGTGTTCCCTGGCTATGACCACGGAGATCGTACCTCAAACTTGGCGTGTTCCCTGGCTATGACCACGGAGATCGTACCTCAAACTTGGCGTGTTCCCTGGCTATGACCACGGAGATCGTACCTCAAACTTGGCGTGTTCCCTGGCGATGACGACGGAGATTGTACCTCAAACTTGGCGTGTTCCCTGGCGATGACCACGGAGATCGTACCTCAAACTTGGCGTGTTCCCTGGCTATGACCACGGAGATCGTACCTCAAACTTGGCGTGTTCCCTGGCTATGACCACGGAGATCGTACCTCAAACTTGGCGTGTTCCCTGGCGATGACGACGGAGATCGTACCTCAAACTTGGAGTGTTCCCTGGCGATGACCACGGAGATCGTACCTCAAACTTGGCGTGTTCCCTGGCTATGACCACGGAGATCGTACCTCAAACTTGGCGTGTTCCCTGGCGATGACCACGGAGACGATCGGCAGGCTGTCCTCGCACTGCTGCAGGTCCATCTTCAGCTCCGTGTCGTTGGGGCTGTTCAGGGTCCGCTTGTAGATCTTCTTGTACACGTTGTAGTTTTTCCTGGGGGTAGATTGGGATTTCGGGTTGTGGTTACTTTTGACAGACAAAGTGTCAAAATGAAAGAAAAGTTATTCTTATATCTTCTGGAGATAGTATGATTAAATGTTTAAAATGCCTTTAAATGGAATGAGTGATAATAAGAATTAATATAATTTTATTGATAAAACTATGGAGAACAATCCATATCCAATGGAAAAATTCAGTTGATATTTTAGTTTTCAATTAAATTAAAATATTAAACTTTTAAATACAATTATTAAGTAAGTTTAAAAAATCAAATAACTTTAGTGATTTTAAAAGTAAAAAATATATACACAGACACTTCTAGCCACTTTGTATTATATAAAGCTATCGCTAACCATGAAACCCTACCATCGACGAACATGTACAACAGTTGCATTCCCTACTCCTTCCTTCCCTGGTTCCACCTCATCAACCTACCTATGTAAACCCTACCATCGACGATGTATAACAGTTGCATTCCTTCCTTCCCTGGTTCCACCTCATCAACCCTACCTATGTAAACCCTACAATCGACGACCATGTATAACAGTTGCATTCCTTCCTTCCCTGGTTCCGCCTCATCAACCCTACCTGTGTTTCTGCACGGCGCTCCAGGTGTAGGGCCGCACGCGGGTCTCCAGCACCACGCGGGTGGCGTACTGCCACCAGCGCCGCGCCGCGCCACCCACCGCCACGCCCGGGTGGAAGCTGCGGTACTTTCTGTAGGGGGGAGGGTAGATAGTACGGTACTTTCTGTAGGGGTGAGGGTCAGTATGATAGTACCTACAGTACTTTCTGTAGGAGTGAGGGTCAGTATGATAGGACAGTACTTTCTGTAGGAGTGAGGGTCAGTATGATAGTACAGTGCAGTTATAAATAAATCAGTTATAAATCATATATTACACCAGTTATTATATTACATAATTTTGGCATGTCAGGTTTACAAAATAATGCATTTTTATATAATTAAAAAATAGTAAAAATAATAAAACAGGATCAAAACAAAAAACAAAATAAAATAGAAGCAAAATATAAAATAATAATAATAATCAAATAATAATCAAATGTCAAAAAAAGAAAAAAAAATGATGAAAATAATAAATTTACATTGTAGTCTATTTTTCAAGGTCAAGATTATATTATATTGTAGTTTTGTAATTAAATACGGTACCTAGAAATTAGCTTCGGCGAATGAGCAGGCCATATATTCTGAGACGCGATAAAAAGGATTGACAATGAAAAATTCTTTAATTTTATTTTTAAATTCATTGTTTTCCAGGTTTCGTATGTCAGTGGGTAATTTGTTGAACATGTCAATTTTAAAATTTAAACCTAATTTATACGTTTTAACGAGTCTAGTTTTTAATGTCACTAATTTGTCCTTATTCCTAGTATTGTAATTGTGTACGTTCATCCTCATTGGTATGTCATTTTTCATATTGTGTACTTCTAGTAAAGAGTTGTAGATATACAGTGATACAACTGTCATAATCTTAGACTTTATAAAATATGGCCTAGCTGATGTTAATCTTTGTAATCTATTGATTATTCTAATTGATCGCTTTTGAAATATTAGTACTCTGTGAATGTGCGGTGAGTTACCCCATACTGTTATAGCGTAACTAATAGTTGATTGACAGTATGCGTAATAGACAGTTAAAAGAGTTTTTTTGTCAATAATATCTCTCAACTTTCTGTAGGAGTGAGGGTCAGTATGATAGTACAGTACTTTCTGTAGGAGTGAGGGTCAGTATGATGGTACAGTACTTTCTGTAGGGGTGAGGGTCAGTATGATAGTACAGTACTTTCTGTAGGGGTGAGGGTCAGTATGATAGTACAGTACTTTCTGTAGGAGTGAGGGTCAGTATGATAGGACAGTACTTTCTGTAGGAGTGAGGGTCAGTATGATAGGACAGTACTTTCTGTAGGAGTGAGGGTCAGTATGATAGTACAGTGCTTTCTGTAGGAGTGAGGGTCAGTATGATAGTACAGTACTTTCTGTAGGAGTGAGGGTCAGTATGATAGTACAGTACTTTCTGTAGGAGTGAGGGTCAGTATGATAGTACAGTACTTTCTGTAGGAGTGAGGGTCAGTATGATAGTACAGTGCTTTCTGTAGGAGTGAGGGTCAATATGATGGTACAGTACTTTCTGTAGGAGGGTCAATATAGTACAGTATTTTCTGTAGTGATAAATCTCCAGACTAACACAGCATTTATGTGGCCCTTTGGTAAGCGTATTAAGAGCTAGTGTTATAGGTAGGTACCACACAATGAACTAGGGGGAACCTAGTTACACCCAGACACGGGCCAATGTCGATAAACCATATTGATGGAATTGGCCCGATCTGGGGATCGAGCCCGGAAACATCCGCTTTGCAGTCCGGTATAGTTACCGCTGCGCCACAGAGGTTGTCAAGCGATGACGGTAAATTTTACGGTAGGTACTTTGTGAATGGGTGAGAGTCTGTAGGGGGGAAAGGGAGAATAGTACGGTACTTTCTGTAGTATTAAGGGTAGATAGTACGGTATGTCTGCAGGGGCGAGGGAAGATAGTACGATACTTTGTGTAGGGGTGAGTGTTACTAAGAATGTAGGTTCTACAAAGTTTATCTTATGAATAGATTTTGGACTCAAATTTCGCGCAATGTACGACATTATCCTACTAATATAATAAACGTGAAAGTTTGTAAGTATGTATTGATGGATGTTTGTTACTTTTTACCGCGGGAAAACTTCTTATTCCCAGGGGAAACTGACTTCCACGCAAACGGAGTCGCGGGCGGCCATTAGTATTAAAATAAAATCATGTTTAAAATAACATGTTGGTTTATTGGCAGTATGTATTTAGACATTAATTTATGAACTTAATGCCAAAACTCTATATTACTCAATAAGCATATGGTTAGGTTAAAATGTTTTTTTCTTGTTGTAAAAGTATTCTTCTAACCGTGTGGATAGGATATTTTTCCAACTTGAAGAAAAGAAATTAAAATCACTAAACGGGAAAAATCACTTTAGAGTTTTAAAATCGGAGTTTTACAGCTAAATAGTTAACATGTATTAAAGTAAATTACATCCTATGTGACAAAGCTTATAACAAGTCGCCACCATATACATTAAATGTTTCCCAACTACCCTCACCTATTGATCCTAATAACATCAAAGTTCCGAATCAGGTTGTTGATGCTGAGGTACTGCCGCCGCGACAGCTGCGCGGCCGCGTCGTGCAGCACCGCGTCCAGCAACAGCCGCGGCGCGCGCGCAGCCTCGCCCACCGACATCAGCACCTTGACCTTGCAGGACACGGGCTTTAGCACTGCGGAGAGAGCAATTTATATTGGCTGGGTTCTGATACTTAAAATGTGAACAAGGACCATATTACTCGAGGGAAGTTAGGAAAATCCAAGGCTTTCCCTGATATACAAGAGATTTTGTTTTGTTTTCTCCACGGTGAAAACACAAATTTGGACATATATGAGACGGAAGTTTACTGGATACCTATAGCTATATGTATATGTTTTATAAAAGGGTTATTATTTCTATCGCAATATTATACGACAGCTACATAATGAAGTTAAAACCCTGATACTCACAAAACTCAAAGTCCTCTCGATGCATCGAGAACTTGTCCAATCCAGTCAGCATATAATGTTTCCAGTTATAATACTGCATTGGAGTGATGTTGGCGATTTCCACGTCATCCAAAACTGTAGCAGTCGGGTTCCAGTAGAGGGACAGTGATTCTATACGCATCATCTGGTAGACGGTAGACGCGTTGGCTGGAGTCACTGACGGCTTCCATTTGCTAGAAGAAAGGTGTTGAGGCTAGCAGGTTGGTAGAGCAGCAGAGATTTAGATACGATAAGGATACGAAGAAGAATTTTCTTATCCTAAGTAATATACGTTGATGTAGGTGTGTTAGTAAAGAAACGCAACAGATTTCGTCAGTAGTCAGTCTGTTTCTTAAGCTAGATTCGGCACAAAATACACTAATGGAATAACTTGGGCAAGTATATTTTGTCATTGCTATGGCAGCTGAAAATCTAAAAGGCCTACTTAACGAAGCTTACTTACTTGTTGGTGGTCTCGATAGATAAGGACTGCAAGCACAGTCCGCAAGCCAGCGGCCCGTCCTTCGAGCTGATCGAGTCCTCGTACCTCACGTGGACATTCCTCACATAAATCTGAAGATTATTCACGACGGCCGTGAACAACTGCTCGAAGAAGTTCTGCGGTCCTTTCAAAATTTCACTCTCCTCTTCCAAATCCTGGAGGATCTTCCTCTTGGCTGCTCTCATCAGCCTCTTCTCTCGCTCAGGGTCGAAGTGGCTGTTGGAGATGGCTGGCCCGACGAGCACGAGCACGTCCTCGATGTGGATGCAGACGGGCTGCGCGTAGAGCGCGGTCCAGGGGATCTGGAGGCTGATGCGGCCGATGGTGCCGATCTTCACGTCGATGGGCAGGTCTAGCTCGTACTGGAACGGAACATTTATCATAAAAGTAGTAATAAATGGTAAGATTGCCGCGATTTCGAGTGTTCTGCCAAAGTATATACGTATCTATGTCAAACGATACATTAAAGAGTTAGATGTTTTTTACCTCAAACTTTAGGAACCTGCAATCCTGGAATTCACTAACGCAAAGGCTAACTTAACTTTAAGATTATAGATTCTTAGTTTGCTTAGAAGATTACTAATTTATCCGTTGAAAAACTAATCAATAATCTCACCAGCGCCTCAGGCTTCAGTTTCAAGTCAGTCAGGTTGACGTTCCCGGAGAAGATGCCGACGTTGAGGTTCTCCGTGTCCAGGTCCTGCACGTACTTGCCCAGGATCCGGTTGAGGATCCCGGCCACGGCGCCCTCGAACATGGTGGAACCGGGTTATGCTGAGGAGAAATGAGGATATTTTAGCCGTACGATGAGGGCGTGGAGTCACTCAAGACAGTCTGTTTTTCTGAACTTTAAGAATATACGTATTGTTAATAGAATATGGTATAAGCTAAAACTAACTACTTGTAATTAAGTATTATACCAATATCATTTTACAATAACAGAAACAATGAACGCAGTTGCTAAAGCATAAAAGTTTCACAAACTTTAAGTAGGCACCTACTTATTAAACTAACTAGTTATAAGCTGTTCCTGACCGTTCTAAAGCCAACGAAAATGTAAAATTATTAACTCAAACCACAAAAGAGCTAAATTAATTAAGTCACTAGTTAGAACATAAGAGCTTAATCAATGTTCTGTCGTAAACTATACAGCAAACCAACTAGTGTATAAGGCGCCTTATTACCTTAATCAGGTTAATATCTGATATGCACGCAAATATATGTTTACTAAGATGCTTTTACTTATGATTGTATCTGCTATTCAGAGCTTAAAGCCGTCATAGAAATACGATTTACAAAGTACATTTTTACAGTTGTTTTTATTTTTAAGATAAACAAACACATGATTTAAACTCGTGGTCACGGGCAGGTACAGATTCTACTCGTAACCATGGCATTTAAAAAAAATGTTGGAATGTTTGAAAATCTAAAATAAATTAATAACTTCAAGTAATAATGATCCCGTAAATCTAAGAACACACTTTGTCAAATATACTAAACTATATCAAAGCATTTTACTTCAGAACGACTAATAATATGTAAGCATAAATTTACATTAATTGCACAAAAAGAAGTTAATTTTCACGTAACTATATTATTATAAATGTAGCTAATGATATACACGATACGTTTTTTAAAGTCGGTTAAATCACGCGTAGCTCGATACGAATTAGTTTATCCTGTTAGCGTTATCGTGCTATCATCTGATAAAGTATGCGTTGTTTGTATATAGCCAAAAATACTAACTCAACAACTACTTGCAGAAATCAATTAGGATAGCCAGGGACAAAACTGGGCATCGATAAAACAATCCCAATCTTATTGTAGGTATTACAAGAAGATAAAATTGTCTTATTATTTAAGTTAATTAATTAGAATTGCACCAGCATAGCATAGACACTTTCTACAATCGTGTTTTCACTGTTATGTCTAATTAACAAGTGAACTCTGTGCCAAAAACCTTAAGCGTTATAAAGCTAATTATTAATATGTCAGAATCGTCAGATTAATAAAGGCATATTTTATACAAAATAAAAAAAAAATAAAAAAAAGTTTGAAAATGTGTATTGTGTGTGCCTTTTATATAATATGTGTGTATATAAAAGGCAACATCAAATATGTACCTATTGCAATTGTATTGCATAGAAACGAGTTACAGGAGAAAATTTCAATTTTCTTGTTACCATGGTTCATGAAATAAAGCAGGGTACCAGACCGTCTGGTCCAGACGGACAGCAGTCTTAGTGATAAGGTCCCGTTTTTACCCTTTGAAATAAAATGAAATTACATTATTGTATGTAGGATTAAAAACTAATCACTTATTCCTTCCATTTGACAAGATACAACGTAGAGCGGCTCGAATCGCCGGCAACCGAGCTCTTTCTGATCGCCTCGATTCTTTGGCCCTGCGAAGAGATACATATATCATCTCTTTGCGTTCTGTATCGTCTATACAATGGGGAGTGTTCTGAAGAATTATTCGACCTTATACCAGCTGCACAATTCCACCACCGCACCTCCCGCCACAGATTGAAATTCCATCCCCACCACCTGGATAGCTGGCGCTCCACCACCGTCCGTTTCGGGCGGAATTTTCTGCCACGCACTACGCAGATGTGGAATGAACTTCCTGCACCGGTATTCCCGGCTACATACAACATGGGGCTCTTCAAGTCGAGAGTGTATTCCCACCTCAAAGGTCGGCAACACACCCACAGTGTTGCGGGTAGTCATGGGCGGCGGTGATCATTTACCACCAGGTGACCCGCATGCTCGTTTGCCCCCTATTAATATAAAAAAAAAAAAAAAAAAAACTTATACATTGTCAAAAGCATAAAATCAAAAATAAAAAAGATGTCACGGGACACCCCTACATACATCAGCAATGGCCGTAGTAGACCGAGAGAAAAAGCTGGCGGAAAGCTTTGGTTAGGGAACCCAAAAAAAGTAGTGATTATTTTCCTATCAATCTTATTACTATTTTGATTAAAACTAGCTGTGGCACCCGTTTCCTCCGCGATATTAAGAAAAAAAAATTTTAAATCGCTATTTTGTTTTCTGCGTAACATATCACCGTTTAAGAAAGAAAAGTTTAAAGGGTTTTGACGCGATACCTTGGTCACGATTATTGCATGATTTTTCGGGTTAGTTTCATACATGCTGTAGTCATGATACCTATAATACACGTAACCGTATCTAGCTATATTCACATGTAAATGTCATCACAAATCCTTCTACATAATAAAATCGGTTTAAAACTTAAGTCCCTTTATTTAAACGAGATGCAGTTGAGCTACAAACACAATGTATTATTAAATTAAATTTCCCAGCGGCAATACTTTTCAATTTCCGAGATGGCAGCAGACGCGACGTGCATGTAAACTGAAGTTGCCGATTTATAATGTAACTAGTGGCCCTCCCAGCATTGTACGAGTGCAAGTTGTAAAAATAAAACATATCTTGTAATATTTCGACTCATAAAACCTCTACTATATAGTATATATTTACCAAAAAAAAACAATATTATAGTGAAAATCGTTTGGAGGTTTAGAAGGAAGATAGGTAACACACAAACACACGTGGGTACCGATTTTTCTTTATGATGTGCTCGTTTTCAAGCTTTAAGTGATAGGATTTTACGCCCTACGTTTACTCTTCATAAGTGTTAATTCGTTTACACATTCTTTCTATGTCAAGGCTAAGAAGAGCAAGGAAACTCGAGTATGACACATCGTGAATATATATGTATTCACTTTTATTCTTACCTGTGAACTGTGGCACGATCACAAATGTACCTCCAACCTACTTGCATACATTTATAAAGAAAGATGATAGATTTGTACCAAAATCTGCTGCTGGCTGGACGCAAAAATAAATTCGATTCTTTCTTAAAATTTTAAGGGCCAAAGGTTTTTTTCAATTTGTAAGAGATTAATTTTCATTAGTCTACAAAGTTACAAGTTTCAGTAATGTTATACAGAAACTTGTAACTTTGTAGCAGAAAATAATAGAAAGTTGCCGTATTGCGTACTTTCCTACGAAGATACTTTGATCAAAGCTTAGAAAAGCGCCCACGCACACGTATTGGAATCTCAGATCCCTGCTTAAGAAAAGTTGCAGGCTGCATTCGTGTTATTCCTTTCCAAGTAATTTCCAGTTGAATTAACTCTTATGTTTAGTTAAGCAACGTCGGCCGTGGTCAGTCCAAAGATGGGTGACCACTAGTGGTTTAATATCCCGGAATCTCCGCGTCGAGTAAGACATATTCACTTCATAGTCAGGATTACTTTTTCACGTCAAAGTAGTTTTAGTACTTACCAGATGATAGCAAGAAATGTTAGGCGTAAAAATCATAGCATACTTACCGCGGCTTAAAAAATCCTGGCAATAAGGTGGTCCATACAAAAAATAAGTCAGGGATCGCTAAGGCGGTTTAAACTCTGTTCCTGGTTCGGAAGCAACATTTTATAACGTACTACTAACATTCTAAGGTATGTTATGTAAAGTCACATTCATCACACAATAAGGGGGCGAGTTCTGAGCAAATATTTTATTGACAAGTTCTATAACCGTCGATGCAGATCGATTTTTTACATCGTAGGCAACTGTCAGAAGCAGTAAGGCTTTAATTATTTACCTCATAGCGATAACAGAAGCAAAACATACGATAAAGTATAAGAAAGACCATAGCCAATAGTTTTTATGTCAGTGAAAAAAAATTCTCTACTGCGATCGCTGAAATGCGGATTGATAATTAATCTTTCAGGGTAAGTATAGGTAGAGTTAAGGTGACGATAATCTTATACCAAATCAAAGTTTGTATGAAAGACAGTGTGATATACAATATCATGTCACAGACGATGAAAGACTTCGTGATATAGTATCATATAGACTACGTCTGTTAGAGGAAAATACATTTTTAACGATAATTTTATAAGTTAAAAAAATTTAATAGTTACTTACTCTAACTAACAATATCGATAAAAAGAACATATTTTATTAAAATAATGTTATCCATAATCGTAAAAACAATCTCGCTTTCTTACCCAATTAGGATAATGGATGAACCTCCTGTTATCCTGAAGATAGTCTATTAATATGTAAACGAATTCATATTTGCTTGAGTGAATATTTCATGAGCGTTCATTACAAGCTTTTAATATGCAATTTTCTATTTTGCGGTGTTGAAGTATGTAAGTTAACATATTTGCGATCACGTGTATAACTGGAAACTATGAAAATGAGCTATTCTACGTAAAACTTCGTATCCTATCATGTTTTTTAAATTGACTCCGACAAGTTTGATCAACGCTAATTATGTCATCATAACAATCAAACCAACTTTATAATATAATATGTGTTAATCATTTGCGATTCAAGGGTTTGGAAAATATGTATAAATTATTAAAAAAAAACATCAAGACCAGTGGGTACAGTTCTAAGTAAATCTACCCTGCCAACCTGAATGTTTAATTTACCAATAAGTTCATCACATATCTTAATTAATCTACTAATCCACAAGCAATCTATTTTAATTCAATCAACTGGCATATGCATGTTAATTAATTGAATGAGCCCTACAGGAATTGCCGAGAGCTTTAAGAGTAAAGGTCAGTAGGCACGCGCGGATTCCCAATAACCTACATCTAAAAATAGACGTATTGCACTATCAACATCAAGGGCAAGTCCTTGTCACCAACGATAAACAAGTTATCACACCTTTATTTAATCATCGGTTAGATTTCCATACTTAAATAGTTCAATAAATAAAGATGTAGGTGGAAAGCTTAAATAAAATTGGTCTTACAGGTGGAAAAAATTTAAAACTATACCAAATGCTAATAAAAATAAAAACTAATCTTACTACTGCTAAGAAGAACCTAAACTATTTCGTCTAAATCTACGATATACTCACCAAACCGTGGTATAAATTACATATTTTCCTCACAATTGAAGAGTTTTCGATCTTCCGGGGTTGCCGGGACCCCGCTCAAGTTGGTACTGACTGATTTTGACGTGACCGCCGCAGTGCGCATGCCCGGGGTCGACGCATGCGCGGTGGTTGAAGAAAACAGGGAGTGGAATTACGTGGGTAGTTGCAACAGTCGAGAAAAGTCTAAACCACCTGTCTTGAACACGCAAGTGATGTAGGTACAGTCATCTTCCTTATTACCTATATTATGGAATTGACGATTAATTTCAATAAATTAATTACGTTTATATTGCATAAGGTAATTAAGTATGCCAAACGTGTAATTGGACTTTAGCAAAGAGGTTAATGAGAGCTATCTTTGATTATTGGTTATTAGGAAAAATGCAGAGACAAGTATAAGTATTATGAACCTGACTGTACTGAAATTACCTACATTTCAGAAATAACAGTAAATATTCTTCGGATATCTACATTAACAATAGGTCTATAAAAAGATTTTAAAAAGAAGGATCCAAGTTCGATGTTGTTAATGCTTACTTCTAACAAAAATTACCGAAAATTTTCTGTAAAAATATTTGAAGACTACAGCGAAATAAAGCCTGTAACTGAAGGAACAGCGCAAGGATCAGTCATAGGACCATTGCACTACCTAGCATATGTAAACGATGCTGAAAAGGTTATACAGAAATGTAACATCTTTCAGTTCGCCGATGATACTTGTCTCATATCTGCAGCAAAAGACTTAAAAGATGCCGAGTCTCAACTGCAAGAAGACCTGACTTTACTCAATAAATGGTCTCACGATATGGGCCTAGTCATTAACAAATTAAAAACTAAAATTCTACACATACATTCAAGCCATAATCCAGCGACCTTTTCTATTAAAATATACTTACATAATCATGACTGCCTTCACGGAAAAACACCAAACACCTTTACTAAAATCCTGCGGTTCTGAACTCACTATTCCTATCACACACATTTGTAATCTGGTGTTTGATACAGGCATTTTTCCAAAATCTTTCAAAAGTGCCATAGTTCATCCTATCCACAAGAATGGTCAAACAGATACTGTTGACAACTATCGGCCAATTTCTATTCTTTCCACTTTGTCGAAGATTTTGGAGAAAATCATCAACGGTCGCCTGAATGAGTTTTTAAATAAATATAAAATCTTAGCTCCAAACCAATTTGGCTTTCGATCCGGTATCTCAACAGAGGACGCTGTCACGCAGTTATCAAATACTGTGGTTGAATGCCTGGAGAGAAAGGATAAATGCATAGGTTTATTTTTAGATCTTTCCAAAGCTTTCGACACCGTTTCCGTACCAATTTTGCTGAAAAAACTTGAGAGCATTGGTATTCGTGACAGGTGTCTAAAGCTCTTCGAAACTTATCTTACCAATAGAACGCAAGTCGTCAAGATCGGTAATACCACCAGCGATGAACAGGTCCTAAGCTATGGAGTACCACAAGGAAGCATCCTTGGCCCAAATCTCTTTAATATCTATGTTAATGACCTATGTCTTCTCTCTATACCAAACTGCGAGATCCTTGCTTACGCTGACGACACTGCTTTGTTAATTTCGGGTAAAACCTGGTCACAAGCAAAATTACATGGGGAATCTGCATTGAGGTCAGTCATGGCATGGCTCCGGACGAATTTACTCACCTTGAACGTAGCTAAAACCAAGTACCTCACCTTCTCAATGAGGAAATCGTTTCAACCCTCAACTGATTTTACTTTAAAGGCCCATCATTGTCAGTCAGGAACATCCAACTGCTCCTGCCAGAATGTAGTCAGAACGGACCATGTAAGGTATCTTGGAGTAATTGTTGACGATGTGCTTAACTGGCATTTGCACATTGATAGCGTCTGCGGTAGGGTCAGAAAAGTCATCTTCGTTATGAAAAAACTGCGTTCCTCCTCCGACATCAAAGTTTTGAAATTAGTATACAACGCGCTCTGTAAGTCTCTTATCACCTATTGCATCTCTGTTTGGGGAGGTACGGACAAGACAAGTATACTGAAATTGGAGAGAGCCCAGAGAGCGGTATTGAAGGTCATGCTTAGTAAACATTTTCGTTACCCAACATTTGACCTCTACAAAGAAGCTGAAGTCTTGACTGTTAGACAATTATACATCCTACAGGTAGCCTTGCGCAATCACGGTGGCACAAACAGACCGTCGAACTTACCGGTTCCCAACCGACGTAGACCCTTCCCTTCTCTTGTATCTTTGCGCTTTAGGTCTGCGTTTGCAGAGAAACAAATATTAATTCAAAGCCAATTGATTTACTATAAACTTTGTAGAGAAATAAACTTACTAGTACGACATTCAAACTCAAAAACTCGTTAAAGAAATGGTTGCTTGATAAGGATTATTGTGGAACAGAAAAATTAGTCAAATAACAAACTGTAATCGCGCACCCACTTTCAAACACATGCACGCACACGCACATTACATACACACACACATCCATACACACCACACACACACACACACACTCACTCACACACACAAACAAACTCACACTCACATACTACTATACACACTAATGCCCACACACTCAATAATCTGTGCATTCATAACATTCGCCAACACACTATCACGACTATACAACTTAGATTATGATTAATTAATTATGTGCTCGCAGAGCGAAGGACACTCTTTCCCAAGATACAGATATTTCTAGTTTGGGAGACTGTAGTCAAATTGTGGTTGTAAACTGCCTTATATTGTAATTAAGTTTTAAGCATCAAACCTGTGTAATAGGCTGTTGTGGAAATAAATTATTATTATTATATATTATTATTATTATAATATTTTATTAACCTTATATAAAACACTAGCCGACTCAATAATATCATATGGATTGACTAGCTATGGCAGAACGTTTAAGACTTACCTCGAAAAAATTAGAAAACTTCAAAATAGATTATTAAAATGTTTGGCAACTAAATCAATTAGGGAAAAATATCATAAAGATGAACTGTTTGGGTTTTGTGGCGTTCTCCCGGTAAATGATAAATTTAAATACCTCACCTTAGTAGAAAATTTTCATAAAATTAAGGACTTACCTATCGTGACTCATAACTTTAACACAAGAAAAGCAATGACAGTTCAATACAAGCATCCCAAATCAACAAATTTGTATGGTGACAGAACACTAAGTATTATACTTCCAACCATTCTCACCGAAATACCAGAAATCATCAGAAACAAACTCACACCAAAAAACTATAAATTAATTTTGAAAGATTTTTTGCTACAACAGTACACACACACATAAATACTATCAATATACAGTTTTTAACAAACTCACGCAATTTCTGGTGTAAGGCGTTCAAAAACTTTTATATTTTTTATTCTTTTCATTTTTCTTATTTTGTTTCTTTATTCTTTATTTTTTGTGAGAGCTATCCAAATCATGTTGTATCTTTATTTCAATTTTATTAAGCACTAGGAATAAGTTAACTTAAAGCGAATGTTTAGCGCCAAACAAACCCATAAGTTTAATGGCGTTACTAATGTAAATAAGTTTGTAATATTGTTTCTAATTTAAATAAATAAAAAAAAAAAAAAAAAAAAGAAACGAACAAAAATAAATTAACGTAAATGTTATTTACTTACCTTAATCCAAGCACCAATCAGAAGTCAAACTTATCTCAACCTTTCATTTTGTTCAGGAAAGCTTTTAAGTATACTTTGTTAGCTTAGCAAAGTTTTTTAGGTAAGTATGGAAATTGCAAAGTTTTATACCTACATTATTATAAGGCCTCTATACATAAGTAAACAGATATAGGGAGAAACCTAAAAGTTGCGAGAGTTCGCGAAGCCAAGTTTGGCTTGTTAATTTGGAAAAGTTTTTCGTTTTCGCAGAAAAAACATTATTGTATTTACTAACTAAATTAAAGTAATGAATGATAAGTCAATCAACGTTACGAGGAAAGTACCAAAGTGATAAATATTTCTTTATTATTATTAAGCTTAAGAGTTATTTTTTGTATTAAGTACCTACATTTCGCATTTAAACAAAAAATAAAATACAAAACATTACTTCGCACGTATCAATAAAAAAAACACTGAATAAAAAAAAAACTAACCCCTTTAAAATTGAGGTTCTAGTATTTATTGCGTAGGCCAATCTAGACAGGCAGTGCAAGACCCCGCCGGGATGGTGGGAGCGAAGCAGGCCGTGGGACACGCGGGACACGACCGGGCGAATACCTGCGCGCGCGCACACTCCGGCGACGAAGACCACTGGCTGGACTTGCTCTTCTGAAAACGTTCACTTTGTAAGTCGCAAGTGGTGAGTGATTGACATTTTATGGCTTAGGCGGTTGATACTCGTAGTTTGACAGGGTTTTTATAACGCTTGAAATATGAGATAACTTGATTAAGGCCCAATTGCAGGGAACGTTTTAACCTCGGGTTAGCTAACTCAGATTTAAATGGCGCCACCATCGATTGTAATAAGAAGTAGTTACAATCGATGGTGGCGCCATTTAAACCTGAGTTAGCTAACCCGAAGCCGAGGTTAAAACGTTCCCTGCACTTGGGCCTAAGTAGCTTATTAAACAAAAGAAATTCCCTCTCAGAATTGGAGACCCATTCGAAAGCTACAATGTTAAGACGGCAGCGAAACTTACCCTTAAAAATGCAGTCAGAATGCAATGCATGATGTCATACTCCGGGCAATCAGTGTGCACTCCCTGAGGCAGTAGTTGTTTGCTTAAGCATTGTTCTGTAACGTAAGTGGCCGCGTCACTCCATTCTATTTTATCCTGAGCGAACTGCGTGAAGTAAGCAATCATTGCTGGTTTGTCTACCACGCCGTTGTGGGTCCAAGCCGATTGTGAAAAGAAACACTTGACGCGGTCACACTGAAATTCGTTAAACACTTTAAAAATATGAAGTTTATAAAGAACTGTAGTTAAACATATCAAAAAGATAAATAAGTCTTTCTTAAAAGTTACATAGGTACCTACTTACTAACTTACAAATAAAGTAAAAGTTCTCACTTACTTCTGAATCATGCGATTGACAAGATTTTGGAGAAACTTCTGTGATAGCAAAGCTGGGTGTTTTCAAACACCGATAAACCTGAAATCATATTAACTAAATTAAACCCGCACTGTATCAGAAACTTATAAAAACTGTGAATTCATTCGTTAACGGAGAATTTGAAATATTTATAGAACTCTTTGAAAATAGTTGCTCAAATAAAATTTATTTTACTACCGCTGCGTATCATATATTCTATCAATCGTTTTTTATTTATTTATAAAATTAACGCATATTTTGGGGGCCAAAATTAACTTAGTTTTCCACCTAGTAATACTCATAATCAAGTATTATCTCTTGCATTTTGATAACATTTCAACCTGTAGGTAGGTTGGTTGGTTATAATCTTAGACGTACCTGATATGAACAAAAAGAAATATAAGCAAGTATATAGATTACTTTCTAGCGTTTTTTTTATTATATTTTCTGGTGTATTTTACATGTTTATATTCACTTACCGAAGGAGGTATTTCAGCACATCTTGCTATTGACGGAGTTGCTACACTGTCGTTAACATCCAACTAAAATGATTACAAAATCAAACACTTTCAATTTAAATTAAATGAAAGAACTATTTAAAAGAAAGAAGTCATATTTGTTTTTTAAATAAACAAAATCAAAAAAATAAACAAAACTTACCCCTAAACAAAACATTAAGATCAGAAAACTAAACATTTTGTTTGAAACTGATTTAACTGTTCGCTTTGCAACAGACCTCCATGCAAGACAGGTCAACCACTTCTGACACCCAAATCTTAAAAGATAATTAACAGGTTTTTAGGTACCCAAATAAAACCAGGAGCCAGATCTAAAATGCGGCGCCTTTGTAAGCTAATGCAGTTTATAATCGTCGATTAATTATTCAAATTTAATGGCGGTTTTAAGTATAGTTCTCTAAAACAAAAAAAAAACTAAATCAATCATTCATTATTTTTAGAAATCTAAACAGCGTACTTGCCGCGTGATATTGTAGGTAGTCCTTGCATAAAATAGTAGGTACACAGATTTGACAACATATTTTTATTACACACGGCAATGCTCTGGTAAAAAGTAATAGTGTCATAGGTAAAAAGTAATAGTGTCAATATTTAAATAAAAAGTCCAGTATTTTTAGTAAAATATTTATTTTGGTCTATATCATGCAATTATATTATAGAATACTCGATCTGCATCATTGTTTAGTAAAACTTTTTGACCATACATCATTACATATTGGACACATATTATATTTTCAGGTTTTTCATCTCTTCACCCTGTAAATCTAGATATTTTATAACAAATACAATAACGACTACAACAATAAAACCAACAGTGCATAAAAAAAGAAATCGTGATCAAACTTGAAAGAGGCCTTGATTATTTATGAAAGACACCGTGAATATCATGATTAATGGTGAAAGACTTCGTGATCTTCGTAAAAGAGACCGTGAATATCATGATGAATGGTGAAAGACTTCGTGATCTTCGTAAAAGAGACCGTGAATATTATGATAATTGGTGAAAGACTTCGTGATCTTCTTAAAAGAGACCGTGAATATCATGATTAATGGTGAAAGACTTCGTGATCTTCGTAAAAGAGACCGTGAATATCATGATTAATGGTGAAAGACTTCGTGATCTCCGTAAAAGAGACCGTGAATATCATGATTAATGGTGAAAGACTTCGTGATCTTCGTAAAAGAGACCGTGAATATCATGATTAATGGTGAAAGACTTCGTGATCTTCGTAAAAGAGACCATGAACATATGTATTCATGATCAATGGTTAATTTTATTAGGCCAGTTGAGACAAGCGTTGCAGGATCCGATCGGTATTGAAGGAGCGAAGCAGGCACTCGGACAGACGGGACAAGAGGACGCGAACAAACGAGCCTGCTCGCACTTCGGGGTTGACGTCCATTGGCTGGGTTTTACGTTCTGAAACAAGTTTTTCAATATTTATGACGTTTGAATTTAAGTGTCTAGATACTGTGCAATAAAATATTTTCAACAAATATTTGGAGTTTAGGTGAAAAGAAAACCAGGACCATAAAGGAATACTTTGTTGTCCGTCTGGCTGTATATCACGATCCTGTTTCTCAGAGACGCAAGAAGTTACACTATTAACATTTTCGACTTCGTTTCATCAAAGATTTATCTACATACCAGTACTCACCCTAACAAACCCAGTGATAACGCAATGCAACACGTCATACGCCGGGCAGTCGACCATCACTCCCTGAGGCAGCATATCCTTCAAGCAAACCTCCTTTATGTAGACCGTGGCGTCCGTCCAGTCGGGGTTGTCGCGGGCGTACTGCGTGAAGTGGGCTGCGATCGCCGGCTTGTCGATGTTGTCGTCTTTCCACCAGCCGGAGCGGAGGAAGAGGCATTTGGTTCTGTCACACTAGAAGGAAGAACTATGTTTTATCATGAACGTAGCAAGGGGTATCCTATTGTTCGACGTCATATATCATTAACATAGTATTGGGCCTATTGTTTAGACGTCTTATGTAGGTATGATAAGTATGATGATAATGCTCGTACATTAGGCATTAGTAGAAGCCACTTTTTAGATTATTCACTATTTGTCGGTTTCAGCTATTAATTGCATTGAACTAAATCGGCATCCAGTGATTTAAGCGTCGTGTTGAATATACTGTATGTACTAAGTGGGTAAAATTATTATTAAAAAAAATATATATTTTTTTTATTTGCCCGTTTTACTATTCCCCCAACTTAATTACATACATCACCTTTGATTTTGTAAATTGTACAATTAGTGATTAGAACTAGTGATTACCTCTGAAGTAGAACGATCACATTTTGCCGAAGCCTCAGGTTTCACTATCTTTGGATTCTGTATACAGCTGAACATCTGTAAAAAATACTTAAATAAGATTCATTGCAGTGTCTAAAGGATGATAGTAGTAAATTATATTTCCAACAGATATTTTGATCGACAATTCTTCTTAAAACCAAAAGATGATGGAGGATCATTCAACCATGACCACACACGATTTTTGACGATAACAATATGTAGTAAAAAACCTTGTTTATACTCTGCTTGTTAACTTACATCATCAGGAATGTAGCCACAAGACACAGGGGCGGCGGCTGCAGGTGCCGCCCCAGAGGCGGGTGCGGGCGCGGGGGCGGGGGCGGGAGCGCGAGCCGGTGCGGGGGGCGTGGGCGCTACGTTCTTACCTAACGTAGCCTGGAAGAAATTACAATAATACTTAAAAACAATTATGTACTTGAAATACATAATGTAAACCTTCTCAGACTACTATACTACCTGTGTGCTCCTCAAATAAGTAAGCGCAATTATTGTAAACACAACACAATGGACTAGGGGATATCGTAGTTACACCTACACCAAGACCCAAACCCGGAATCATACTTGTACCTACATAGTTTTGGCAAATCCAGAATCATCCTTTTAGGCAGATAATTTTGGCTTTGCTACATTACCGTTCTATTCCGTTGTAAACAAAACGATACCTAATTAAGCTTACTTATAGGTTAATTACTTCTCGAATGTACGTAACGTATGTAGTTAAACGATCAAAAATCTAACTAAGCAACTAATAAAAACATTGAAACACTTACCCCAATACACAAAGTTAAAATTACTAACCGCATCATCACAATCGTTAAATGTAATATATTCAAAGTAGGTAACCTATCTTAGAGGTCCTCGCGACAAGATAGGTCAGCGGTTACTAAACGTCGAGTGACCTTATGTTACAATCAACTGGTTTGTAAACAAGATAGCTACTTAACTAAGAACGTAATAGTACAAAAGAGCGTGATTCACCGCATTGAGCAGCTAAAATTTGTTTTAAGTAGCTAAAGGGACCTTGTTTCAATAGCTGACGTGGTTTGGGAATCGTGGAACCGCAGGTTACGTGTAGGTATGTCTTGACAGTAATGAGAAAACTGTACCTATCTATGAGCTTTTTACTCGAACCAAAATAAATTGCCGGTCGAGTCATTCAGTTGTAAAATTAACAAAATCCTAACTGCATTCCTCATTTCGATCATATACTCTTAAGCGATAGCATCAATTCATTCTTTTTATATTAAATTAACTAGTCCGCCCGCGACTCAGTTCGCGAGAAAGTAGGTTTCCCGCGGTAAAAAGTACCCTATGCATTATTCTAATGTACAACGTATATTACTGTAAAGTTTCATCCAAATCCTACCAGTAGTTTTTAAGTGAAAGAGGAACAAACATATTCACAAACTTTCACGTTTATAATATTAGTAGGATAGCGTGTTTGCATTAATGATTTGCAATTTTTGTTAGTAGAGCGCTTGTGACATTCTAATATCTTGATAAAAACCTTTTTGAAAAAAAAACTACACCTCTCCCTTGTGACAATAACTGTGATCGTTGTGTGCGGTTGTACTTAATTTAAACCACAAATTCTAGGGTTCATAATTATAGTTGGTAGGTAAGTTCCACAGACAAATCACCCAGATTAATAAAGAAAAAGAAGGCGCTAATTGGTGTTTGGTAGGACACAAAACAATACACATTAAATCAAAGTGTTTTTTTAAGTAAACATTAAAGCAAACGCCAGCAACGCATAACGCACCCTCTACTCTACACCAATATGGTTGAGGGATCGTTCTGTGATCATTTATAATCAAAACAAGTGACCCGATAGCTTGTTTGCTCCCTTCTCTCATTATAAAACACTTAGCATATAATTGAAATTCGCATTTTTTGTCTCATGTCCATTGACACATCATAAAATAAATAATAAAAAAACATAAAAATAATCCTTTAGGATTTATCAGGGCCAAAATGACATAATATATGTTATATTTAACCATTATACCGGGTGTAATCGTTAAGTGTGCACAGGCGTTTATTCCGTAACTATTACAGATATCAAAAAACTTTAAACTGATATCGAAAGTACCTAATGAGTAAAATAACACTTATTACTAATCCAATAACTTTACATTAAACACTCCCACCATACATTAAGTATGAGATAGTAGAGATATAAACTCTTTATTGGAATTATAAAGGAACTAGTGGCCGCCCGCGACTCCGTTCGCGTGGAAGTCGGTTTCCCGTGGGAATGAGAAGTTTTCCCGTGGTAAAAAGTACCCTATGTCCTTTCCCAAGTTCAGTTCTTACTTCATACCAAATTTCATCAAAATCGGTTCGGTGGTTTAGGCGTGAAAGCGTAACAGACAGACAGACAGACAGACAGACAGACCGACAGACAGACAGAGTTACTTTCGCATTTATATATTAAGTAGGGATATACAAAATACATTGACTTAAACTATTACAATAGGTGGCCATATCGCTTTGAGCGATTTCTCCCTGGCAAACCGAAGTTAAAAGGAGACTTATGACGAATGCATGCGGATAGGTTCTTGATTGCAATATAGGTAAATAACAATAATAAGATAATAAATACATAAATAAGTAAGTATTAGACATGGGCCGAGTACTCGGTTTATACTCGGTACTCGGCGTACTCGGCAGGTTTTTTGGTACTCGGTACTCGGCCGAGTAACTCGGTATACGAATGCCGAGTACCGAGTACCATTAAAGTAATATACTTTGTTTAAAGAAAGCAATATATTTAGGTAGATATAATTGAAACAACAGTGTTAATCAAAACGTACTGATTGAGGAAATATTTGACACCCTCAAGTAATAGAATCAAAATTATGCTAATATGCATGAGTACTAGTGAGACAAAATTAAAGGAACATTAATAAAAATAATCAATATTTAAAATTAAATAAATGTAATTTATGATGCCTTGTTTGGTGCCCTGTCCATCATTTGCCAACAAATTTTCTTCTAAATATACTTGTGTTCGTTTGTACTTGTTTTCGCGCGCGACATTGGGAATTTGATAGAACCGAGTTACTCGGCAGAGTACTCGGTAAAAAAAAAATTGAACCGTGTAATACTCGGTACTCGGTACTCGGTACTCGGTACTCGGCAAAAGTGTTACTCGGCGCATCTCTAGTAAGTATATAATATTAATACACGTACATATATATACGTTATACATAAACTATATATTACTAAAACATACAGAATACATGTAGCAAATCTATAACTAATAAAATACATACCTATAATATAAATATATAATAAATAAAAGTAAATATAATCAACTATTGACATAGGGATAGGAAGTGTTCATATAGAAGTTTTTTGAAAGAATCTATATTTGCAGCTTTCTGTAAGGGCACAGGCAAGACGTTCCAAAGTTTTATAGCTTCTACAGTAAATGACTTGCTGTAGAAGTTAGTATGGCATAAAGGAGTGGTAAGAGTCAACCTATTGGCAGAACGTAGATTGCGATCATGGTTATCTGTAAGATACGTGAAGTTTTGTTTCAGTTACCCCGGGGTTCTAGGATCAAACAAGATACGGTATAGAAGGGCAAGGATGTGCGCATTCCGGCGAAAGCGGATAGGGAGCCACTTGAGCGTCTTACGAAATTCGGAGATATGATCATACTTTCGTATGCCAAATATAAACCGGATGGTAAGATTTTGGAGACGCTCAAGCTTATCTAGTTGCTGTTCCGTTATGTCAGTGAAGCAAACATCTGCGTAGTCAAGGATAGGAAGCAGAATAGATTGGGCAAGCATACTTTTGGTGGATACAGGCAAAAAGTTTTTGAACCTTTTGAGGCTATCATTAGCAGCAAACATCCTTTTGCTGATGTCACCGATGTGGGCATTCCAAGACATGGTGCTATCGAATATTAAGCCAAGGTTCTTAACAGTATTACTGTAAGAAATATCAAGATTTCCGAAACTGACTGCAGGCAAATCATCAGGTTTAATTCTTTCTATTAGTTTCGTACTACCTATAATAATAACTTTTGTCTTTTTTGGATTAATCTTTAAAGCGAATTGCTTACTCCAGTCAGCAATAATGTTGAGGTCATCATTAATAGAAGTGATCGCATAATGAAGGTTGTTTATATAAGAATGTTGGTATATTTGGAGATCGTCTGCATACAGATGGTAGAGAGAAGATATTTGGGTAGTAATCGAACTGATGAGGATAGAAAAGAGAAGAGGAGACAGCACGCCACCTTGAGGAACACCGGCATCCAGAGAGCACCACGTTGAAAACGTATCTTCAACGACGGCCATGTAAGTAGCTGCGAAACCAGTTGGTCGCAGCTGCAGAAAAATTAATAGAGCCGAGCACAGTCAGTAAAATGTAAAGATATACACGATGAAAGAAGATTGATAATTTTCCAACAAGATGGAGCACCTGCACATAATACAAATATTGTAATGAATTTCTTACGAAACAATTTTAATGGCTTAATAACTAATAATAGTGCAACCCCTTGGCATGCCAGATCACCGGATCTCCTATGGGGATTTGTCAAAGACCACGTTTACGCTGAGCGAGTACATAGCCTATAAGAGTTACAGAATCGTGTACGTCGTGCAATTGCTTTAATTACTCTGCAAATTTTAAGGAAAGTTCATTTAGAAACTGTAAATAGAGCTCGTCATTGTATTGCACAACAAGGACGACACTTAGAACACAAAATTTTGTACTTACTTAGAAATAAAATGGATGGGGGAGAGTTTAATGTAAAGTTTTTGGATATTTCTCGTTTTATTTTTAAAATGTTATAAGTTTTATTTTACTCATTAGGTAAAGTACTTTCGATATCAGTTTAAAGTTTTTTGATATCTGTAATAGTTACGGAATAATCGCCTGTGCACACTTAACGATTACACCCTGTATGCAGGAGCAGGTAAAATAAAACCAATTTTTTATAACAAAATAAAATATTTCTTTTTACGTAAAAAATACTTTGTAACTTACTTTATTAGCTAAAGAAGTCTTTTTTCAACACTGGAATAGATTCTTCCTCTGATCCATTCATTGGTAATGAGTTGTCAAAGTATGGGTACGGTGGGAGCCACCAGTCAAACACTTGTATATTGGTAACACTGTCAAACACTACGGAACATTCTGGTAGGATGTTCTTGGAGACGTTGTGGGCTCCGGTGTTGAAGCCTAGCTGCAGCCTCTGGGTCAGGAAACCCTGGCTGAGAGTGATACTGACTGAAGATAGTGTCATACCCATCAGGGGAGGCACTTCGTTCACACTTTTACAGGTCACCTGAAATAAAAGCGAGTTATCAAGCTTAATTTACAATTTTGATGGTGAGCAGCTTCTTGCATTTGTTCTTATATTAGTAATAACTTTAATAAATTATGATTTTTTTACTATAATTTATTTCTGCTCCTGGTTTCATACTTTCACAAATAAGAAATGCGAAAGCTTGTTGAGGATGTAGGTATGTTTTGTATATCCTACTGGCTAAAGGCTAAAAATTATGGGATTCCACGCGGACAAAGTCACTAGCAGCCACTAGTAAATTCTATTTTTCTTTCATGCAAAATCTACTTTGGATTTTAATGAAACTGGTATATAGATAGAATATAATCTAGAATAACACAGCAGGTACTTTTAACTGCATAAAATCACCTTATTTGCACAAGAAAAACGCAAGGCGAAACACTAGTTATTGAACTAAAAAGATCTCTAATAAAGCATCAAGGCTACCAGAATAAAAAGAAGGAAACCTACATGTAGTACTTGCACATCTTCTTCTGGATTAGCATCAATTCGACCTAACTCTTCTAAGAAACTAGTGCTAACTTGTATCCTCTGCAAGGGATGCATCTTCTTTAATTTGAAGTAAACAGACCAGTGAGAAGTCTTTTTACTGTACCACACATTTACACAACATCGTTTCACCAAGTTGTGAGGCTTACTGCCCAATTTCTCAATTTGATTGACAACATTCTTCAGAAATGGAAAATAAGTGTAATAAAGTGCCCTTATTACTCTTTGTCGCAATCCATACAGTTTAGTATTATTTTCTAAACGCAATTCCTTAGGTAACCAGCATACACCTTCACAGTAATCCTTGTAAAGTGTTCTCCAGAAATGTTCACTTCTAGTTATGGCATAACACACTTTGTTGATGCCAGCAAAGTGCCCAACATCATCTGGTTTTATAAACCTTGATATGTGGTACCATACAATTTCAGGGTACACTAGACCCGGTCGGTCATCTATATTGTCTACACACTTGGAATGATTTCTCTTTTTTCTAGAAACAATTCTTTTGACTCCTTCGTCATCTACTTCTTCAACCAAGTCAAAGTCATCATCAGGTAATTGATCACACGATAATTCGGGAGGAGGCTCAGTAACAGTAGATTTTTTCACACGACCTACTGGTTTAGCAGCATTTGCAGAATCATTTATGGTAAAATCTGAAAAAATGAACACAAATATAAAAATAGAAATTCAAAGATTAAGTTAGTTTATTGTGTAAAAATTCTATAAGCTTTAATAGTTTTAAGCTGTGATTGAAGTAATCATAATAGCTTAATTAATGGTAAGCATCCCACGTATCCCTCACATTTTTTACCTTGGTTTGTTATCTTGTGACTCTTTTTCTTCGGCATTACTTGGTACGGAAGTACTAGAAGCGCGATTTTTTTTCGTTGCACGAAATAAGAAAAGCTCCAGCATTTGTATATCAGGTTTCCTTGGATATGTAAAAATTACGAAAACCAAAAATCCTAATTCAGTCACTGAAATAACCTCCCGAACACAAACCAAACAAAACAAACATAAACTGCACTACGTTCCGACTCGCAAAATTCGCGCTTTCGCAGTTCGCAAAAATCGTGCCGCAAAATACACTATCGAAATCAAAAAGTGAGTGTCTTCGGCATGTTAGTGCAGATAGCTATGCGTGACGGTAAACTCACAAACTAATTGGTGAGCATTGTTTAACTAAATCAAAACAAGGCCTAATCAATATTTTATTAGTATGAATGCGGATTAAAAGTATAAATTTTTTATACCTATGGATACGAAAACCTAAAAGGGAAGGGTGTTCTTCTTCTTTCGTGTGATGAATATGCACTTCGACTCATATATCCATCTAGTGTGAAGAGAAGGGTGCACACCGCACATCAAACATAACTTTATGGTACCAGAAAATGGCTTCAAAGGGAAATACCTACTTATTTCTTAACTAGTGACGCGCCGTGATTGAATTTTAAGTTATTAAAATATTTTTTTCTAAATCTAAATCTACCTTAACTATCAACTACCAAATAAATCCAGGGACTGAAAACGGTTAAGGTTAACCGGTATTTCAATCTGTATAAAAAAGCGGTACCTTAATTTTATACCGGTTACGCAATCCTTGAACCAAAACTCTACAGGTTGCTTTAAGGTTTTCAGAATCGATACCGTTATCTTATAAAGGTATGGTATAATTATACCTTTAATTCATACAGGTAGAACAATATAAGAGGTTAAAACCTCTACTGATATGATTTTTTCGGTATCGTAACACGCTCGCTCTCTACGCATAAAGTCTATTTTCCGTCAGCAGACTCATACATTCTTGAAATAAAGTGCATACCTTTATTTATGTAAAGGTTATACCATAATATTAGAGGTATACCAAAATATTATGGTAAAGGTTTTTTTATATTCTTAAAAATACGGTACCGAAATAAAAAGGTATGACGTCATACCTTATTTTAAAGGTATGTATACTTAAGTGTATTTAAAAATTAAAATGCTGTAATAAAACGGTATGAAGTCATACCGAAATAAAAGGTAGGCCTAATTTAACCGGTTTTCGGTCCCTGTCACTTACCGAAATAATGAGTTTAGGACGTCCAGCTGTCAATACAAACAGATTCAAATAGGGTCTTTGTTTTATAAAACGTAATCATTATAATGATATAGCTACGCTATTACAAAATAATGAGACCAATAGAATCTAAAATGGCTCATCGCACACATACTAGGATCTACAGTCTCTAGGGATAAAATGTGTCATTTTCATAAGTTTTCTGCGTCAAACTTTGACTTATCCTGTCTGTTTTCAAAGCTTTTTTTACAAAACTTCTGAACGATTCTATTGCGATTTTTTAATTTTCCATTCAGTTATTCATTTTCATTCCATTTAAATTTCCATTTAATAAATTTTTGTAAATAATATTTTGAAAGACTTTTGTTTATTGGTATGTCAGCTTACTGCATCGGTACCTAGTTTATGGTTTCAGATCCCATCCATTCCATAGTCTATGACAAAAATTTGACGTTTCATTCCAAGATGGCAGACATGCCGCTTGAGCCGCGATAGTACGGAATCGTAGGAGTGCTAAGATTTTTAGGTGTGTCTTTCTAGATATTGAAATAGAATGTCTCCTGAATTTTTGACTAAGTTGATTGACGAGTGTTCCGACCATGTGAAACGACGTTCGCGCGTTTCCTGCGCTAGAATTAGGTAACGTTGGTGCCGGAACATCAGTGATTGTCACGGTGATCGAAAATTTGTGGTGTACAGTGTGTCGTGTACGATAAGTTTTTCTGTCCGATGTTATAAATTAAAATGTGGAATATGATGTGCGACGTGATGCCCACGATATCCGAGGACAGTATTAGCCAGCGGAGTTCTCAGCTGTCTGGCGAGGATGCCAATTTCGAGCAGCTGATGGTGTCTATGTTGGATGAGAGAGACAAGCTGGTGGAGAGTCTGCGGGAGACGCAGGAGCGGCTCGGGGACTCGGAGCTGCGGCTCAAGGAGGTGGAGAAGGAACGGGACTCCTTGCATCGACAGATCGCCGCTAACTTGCCACAGGTCAGTTCAGAGCACGTTCACTTTCGCTTTTTACTACTCACTATGTAGGTACTATACTTGTGTGTTATCTATTGGTTTTACTATGAAGGTACAATGTTGAGATTTCTCAAAAGATTTGCATAGTAATTATGTGTGTAAGCAGTTAATTTAGCCAAGATTCTTATCAGATAAGAAACTTTAAATTTCTCAATGTTGGTGAATATAAGAATTCTTACTTGTACCATATCATCTTTGATATTTCAATATATATTTATAGTCCAGGATGTGCTAATTACAAAGTTTTAACACAGCATACCCACTGAATGCTGTGCCTCTTTAATAACACTATCAAACATTTATTTATTAAATTTATTAATGTAAAAAGTTTTTTTTTAGTATTCAGAAATCAATCATATAATAATTTAATATTACTTATATTGTTCAACAACTTTAAAGTAGTTTTTAAATTTTATATTTAATGCAACTGCATGTCTATCATACCATGTGTTAAAATATTAAATAATAATTGCTAAGAACTAGATGTAACAATGCCAATAATGAGACCGTGGGAACATTTCTGTTTATTATGCATCTTACTGCATTGATTACCTTGATTCGGTTTTGGGTCAATGTCTTTAATTACTGTTTTTATCATGCGTTAAAAAATTATGAGGTGTTAAATGGTATTTTATGCAAAACTAATGTTTGAAACTATCTTCCTGCTTCTATAGTTTGTATGTCTGACATAGTTAAATAATAGTTTTATGCAGTAAAGTGATCCAGAAGTTTGAAGTTTAGAAACTGTTTATTAAAAAAATACTTAATCAAACAAGAAACACATAATATCCTAAATTTCCTTTTTTGAGGCAAATAGTAACAGAGCCTTGAAAAAACTATAATGCATAGAATAGACAAACTGCTATTTTAAAGTCATTAGGTATATTCAATCCTTAAATAACAATTATTTTATATCATGCTTATGATATTTTAAAAATAATCTCTACATTTTTCTATTTGCAGTAAACTTCTCAGTAAGTAGGTCATATTAAGGCAGATTTTACACTGATCCATTCATGTTAGACCTTAGTTCAATTTAAATTTAATAAACTGGATAAATACTAGGAAATCATAGCATTTTTTTCTTATTCGAAAACCCTTGTTCAGTTCTAAAATGAAATACTTAGATTTTAGATTATTATTGGGCTATATGTAGGTGGGTAGACAGAAATTTCGTATTGTTTTGTACACAAAGACCAACTTTACATACAAATCATAATCATTATCATCATGTTATTAATCAATTAGATAAAGAGTTATCCCAACATCAACTTTTTTCTAGATAAATATTTTAAGGCCGGTTGCTACCTACCTAGTCCTCCCAATGTAACCACTCTCTAAGAATTAATCAGGTCGAGGCAGATATCCCTTTTACTACGTCTCTAGTGCCGTGCTCCCATTCGTCCTAGGCTAAAGAAACTTTCTTTGATAGTCTTTACGAAACTAGGCTTAAGATTTCACTCAGAAACCTCGCTATCTCAAGCAGCGTGTCAGTTTTCTGACCATGCCATTCCTACAGTTATGTCGCCGCTAAATATAGCAATAGTTTATAATAAGTTCAAAGTGCTTAGTTCTATGACTAGTATTTAATATCTTTATAATTCTTGGAAACGCAACATTATCGTCGATCAGGGACGATTACAAACCAATGAGCTACTAGAGAATCAGGCCGAGACGATTCCCTTTCAATCGCTCGAGATTTTGTTACATACCTAGTTACGTTCCACTAGGCACCTATCCGAGATGTCACGATTCAATAATGTTACGCTAATTATAGCTTAAGGAAGGCCATATCCTTCGTGGGAGTTTCCTGACTTTAAATATCCGACCACAGCATACTGAAAAGTTTGAATGAATAGTATCAAAGATTTCTCGTTTTCACGTAGCCGGTCTAACAGTTACAATGTTGCTTATTAAAATCCACTTGACCTACCAACCTATATTGTTTTTTTTTGCAAAATAACACGCTTCTAACGAAGATGACGTTATCTGGGACCGTGTCACGGACTCGCAAGAAAAGTATGACTTGGTCGGATGTTTGCATATTTGAAATGTACGAAGCCAACATAGCTAATACCTAATAATTTGCTGGTTAACGAAAAAAAGTTTTTTAAGCGGTAAATACAAATTAACTATCATAATTTAAAAGTTCGTTGCCAGGGTTTCCTTAAGAAACAATAAATTCAAGCATATACTTTATAAAAGCAAGCATAAGCCGAATGATTTATTCACCTTTTCAGTTTTAATATAGTGATTCAGATTGGAAATAACGTTGGAAAAACCGTGACTTTACCTAGTAAAATAGGTAGAATCTAGCTTACAAGGAAATAAAATAGCAACAAATCATATTACCAAACCATCAAAAACTATTTTAGTTGTCACAGTATCAGACAGTAACCATTTACAGAAGCCAATTACACTTTCGTTCGTTCATTTTCTTGATGTGTATTAAATAATTTAATAGTTTTGTAATGGGTGCAGCCATCCAATATTCATGATCTACCGACCCACGCAGTAAACATCAATCTTGGGATAGTTTCGGATATTGTTACAAATAACTCAATTGAACTGCTGAGCTTTAACATTTATATTGTCATTTGTATTGATTAAGCCTCTCGATTACATAAGGGCCAAATCAAAGTTGGAATGGTTGATTTTGGTTGTATAACACGTCAATTAAATTTCCGTTTCATTAATTCAATTTGTATTTTTTGTGTGAACGCTACATTTCATTTTGAGATTTTTGTCAAATGTCATAAGTATTTATATTCGTAATATTTTGGGCTTCTTAATGGAAAATACTAAGGATCTTGAGTTCAGACGAAAGTACCGACTCATTTCCTTTGAATTTGCCATTACCATGAAACGACTTCGTATAATTTAATGTTACATCCAATAAACAGTTTTAAACAATATTAGTTATTCGTGAGAATATAACCGAATCAGCCTGTAAATATAATTTCATTTGTAACTTTAGCAAGAGACCGAGTCACCGTTTTTTGGTAAGAAGCTTTTCTGTCCATTAACGTAAGCTAACCCCTTTTAGACATTTAGGTCATCAGTGATTGACTATTTTTTTAGGTTGTAGATTTAAGAATTCTGAAATTCAAATACCAACATCGTACCCTAATGACATAAAATAACGACTGTCAGTAGAAATAATAACAAAAACACATTAGGTTCGCTAATTAATATTGGAAAGTGTAACCCAAAGGAGAATTGGGCGCGGGTAGATACAGTTAATTGATTCCGTAGTCCTTCGGGCCCGGATCATCAATCAGACGTTTTATAAAACGACCTCCGTTCTGTAATTACCACGGAAATATCAGATCCGAGCTCTTGTTCTAGTAGGCCATCATCAAATGAGATTTTCCCCTCTCAATTTTGATATGAGAGAAAATAAACATGAAGCGTTGCCGCCCTTGACCTATTTGCTTTTCTGCGTTCGACTTTCAGGACGGATGGACCTGTGTAGATTTGTAAGACGTTTGAACTTCAGTAATTATTGGATTTCTTTGATGGTTGCTTGTTACATTTGGACGGAAATAATATGATTTATTATTTTTTCCAGCAGTCGTTGCCTTAAAAAAAAATTAATCTGTTGGATATATTGCGAGGTCTCTAGCTGCGAGAATTCCGTAGCCACGGGATAGGTTCTTTGCAAGATTAAACAGCCTTTTGAGGTTATGTCTTACGGCCTTGCTAATGGCCGCAGCAGTGGTCGGTAGGGACCGGCCGGTGTTCCCAGAACCTGCTCGCTGTAATATTCAGGAAGGCACTCAACACACCCAACTTACTGTATATTGCAGGAGTTTTGTTTAGGATTTATTTATGACCGCTAAACGCCGCTTTTGTGGTAAACTGCTCTGAAAAAGCTCTGGTAAATTTGTCATACTCTCTCACATCATTTAGAATCATTATGAAGATGCTCAGTGATTACGGGTGATCCCAAAATCACTTAATCGGTTAAGTCCCTAAATCAAATCAACTAGTCGTCGAGCCTACCGGTACAGCCTCGCCAGCGATTATGAATATTAATTAGCCATCAACGGTCAAAGGGCAAATCCGGAGTGATAATATCATTAACTTTATCGATGGCGATTCTATTAATGTTTTAACATGCCTGATGTACAAGTACCAAGACTTTATAAAGACGGGAAGTAGTAATCATTGGTTGATGAATTTTCAATACGATGCTCTAAATGACAGAAAAAAACGTTAGTGGAACTGAGATCCGCGGTTGTGGCGCGGGTACTGGCGGCAGATATAAATAGAGGGGTCGATACACCCTTACACGATTGTCTGGGACGCCAGTCTGCTACCCTGGCTTGTAGGCAGTTGGTGCTAACTGTAACAAGTGATTTAACATTGAAGGCATTAGCTTAACTTAGTACCCGATGGTAGTGCTAATGTAGATATAATTTCAGGTCTTTAGAGTTAAGTATAGGTAAATTGACGTTCTAGCATGTTAAGCGGAGTTTTTTTAAAACATTTGAAGGTTTTTTTTAAGAGACTTGAAACTAATTTAATGAACCCGCAACTTGTCGACACAGTGGCGCATTTAAAGTTTTTTCACCCAAACCTGGCGATTGGCCAACAGCAAACAAATTTTAGATGTTGCAAATTCATCGCCTTGTGGATTTGTCGGCAGTATGATACAAAATCCCGGCAAGACATTAAAGAATTTCCGAGAATTAGGTGTGTAATTATAATGATTCACGTTTTAATAACGTATGATGACCGGATACAACGCCTACCTCTACAATCACGGGCACAATGATAGTGTTTTCCCTTCCCACAGTCAGTAGCGGTGTGACAAAAGATCTATGAATGAAGTTGGGTCGGCCATGTTGGTAGTGATCCGGTGCGCGCGCGCCGACGACCTTGTCAAGGCGAACCAGTCGTGGCACGCAGGCGCGGTGACGTCGACACGAATGCTCTGCTAATCGGTGTCAATATTAGGTCATATTTGTATCTGACCTTAGAAATAGTGATTCTTGTTTGCAATTCCTAAATACGTTGAAATGAGGTCGTGAGTTTGTGGAGAGAAAAGCATTGCTTTTACCTTACATGGGCTAATTCCATGTAATTAGTTAATTCAAAAATGTGATATTCTATATTGTTAGGACAATTCCTAACAATATAGAATATCACATATTCTTCATACATCTTAAAATCTTAAATCTTGAATACAAAATTCATTGAGACAGATGTAATACCTTCCGCCACTTAAGATAGGCACTCGCCTTCTTTTTCGAGGCACTTCACCTTGCCACACTGTCGCTCAAAGAAGGCTTTATTGCCTTCTTGTACACTCTTGATTTTATGTCATGATTACAACTTCAGTTTTATCATTTTTACAATGTCAGGTGTGTTATAACCATAATTCTACTGTTTTTGTATTTATTTTAATATTTTTTTCTAATTATTTAAGTAGGTAAGTATGTAATTAACAAAAATAAACTAATGGAAATGTGAAATTTTAAAGAATACAGATGGAAATATGTCAAAACAAAAGCTTTTAGAAAAACGGTGAAGCCATAAAATGGTAGCCCTAAGTTTGCAACTTTATAATTGGTTTATAAATAGAAGTTGAAAGTTCTAAGGAGTTATATCGTTGAAGATTTCCCCTTCGTTAGCTGACGCGCAAAGATTCTAAGAATAATTTTAGATTTATAACAAGTTGACAACGATAACCCGGCCAGTGAGACAAATTGGATCTGTTATTCTAAACCGTGTTTATTATTTAACTGAATTGAAAAGGAAAAGTGAAGACCGAATTGTTTAGGAATATCATTTGAAGGATTATATTATTTTTGTTTTGGGTTAATCACATTGAAAAATCCTGTACATATGTTGGTTCCTACAATCACCACGTAATAGGTCTTAAACGGCGGTTCCCATTACTTTAACACTGTAAGTAAAGTTTTTTTTTAGTTAAAAAAGGTCTCGAGAGATATTTATAACAGCCAAGCTGTCGTCCAGTCTCTAATTATTAAAAAAATAACGTGAAACAACTATATAAGCATTATTACCGCAGGTTCTGACTTTCGCTCTGTCCGCAAAATGTCTAATTTGCATTTAAGCTTGCTTAGTGGTTTGTTGACGAATTACACTTTATGATCATGAATTTTAAATGATTACCTTCGTTGCCAGGGTTTTTGAGAGCCGGATCCCATTATCGTGTTTAGTGCGAGTATCACTTTCAAGTTTTCGAAGCAAGGTTGAAATTTTGTTAAGTACTTAGGCCGATCAAAACTTGGTAAAAATATGATATGAATATAAAATATGGGCAATGCCAACCAAATATGTAGTATAATTATAGAATTTTACAAAAACGTCCCATCAACAATTTTTGCCTCTTTTTTTAATTTCCAATCACTAGGCATAGTTACTTATATGCAGCAATATATTTAATCTCTTATCACTGCATGAATATCTAAATGAGTACCTAATGATGTCTATGATGTATGTCCTTGAATTTATATTTCAAAAAAACCTTTACTTAAGTTTTTAACGATTCTTAACGATGCGTAAGAAATTGAGGTATCATATTATAGCTTTTAGTTTTAAATCTATTAAAATTTCCAGTAAATACTATAAATAATGTGGTAGGTTAAAGACACAAAGGTGTTTACTTTTCTCACAAACTGCCAGTCAGCAATTTTGTGAGAAAAGTAAACATATTAGTTGACTAAAGTAGTTTTGATACTATTCGTTAAAAATAAGTCTTATTGATTACATTTAAATATGTCTAACAACTCACCGTGTTACTATAATTCCATTGCTGCATATAGTATTGTTAGTTAACCCGGCCACTGCGCACCGCGACCGTTGATCCGGCTCGCAGGCCGGCGGCTAATCCTTTTACATCCGGGGTTATTGTTGCCGGGAGTATACCGACACACTTGGCGGGTTCATGTCTTATTTTATTGTGGGATGTAAAGTTTTAAGGTTATAATCGGAAATATGGGTTATTAGAAAAAAAAAACATCGGTGTTTATATATCGCACCACTGATGAAAACTCCACGAAATCAAAAAACCTTATTTTACAGAAATGCCAAAAAACTGATTTTGGAAATATATATTAAAGATTTTAAGAAATTATTAATTTATACATGAACTTAATATGTTCTAAAGCCTGTTCAATCAAGTAACTTTTATTACATACTGCAAAAACTTTATAAAATTACATTTTTTTAGTTACCTGAGTTTTCTTTAGGTAATAAGCAACATTTTTGTATCATAATTAGAGTTACCTTATTTTATTTGAAGTAAAAATGAGTTGAATTACTTTGCACTGTAAAATATTTGACAGGCTGGTGGCGTTAACTAACGCTGTCTTCATTGCTTGATCACCTAAATCTAGGGTAGCCTTAAAAAAGTTCTTACAAACCCGGATGCGGGAGTTATTTTCTTCAAAATAGATTAAGAGCCCGGTAGTTATTTGCGCTTGTATATCGGTACTTAGGCTTAATTTCATTAGAATGTCGCACAATGTATTCTCTTTGACGTTGAAGATCACGTAGTCCCCAAAAACCATCAAAAATCTTTTGACGAGATGCTGAGTCGAGTTTTGTACTGCATTCAACAGAATGTCTTTTTTAGTTTACCTCGGGATTTATAGGCCTTACCAGAATTTTTAAGTTTTTTACTAAATTATCTTTCCATGTTTCCGGTTTCCGAAGTTTTTTTTACCTTTTACTATTTCTTGCGCAAAATTTTCTTGATTTTCTTTATTATTATTAGTAATATTTTCCGGTTAATGGTCCTCAAAGTTAACAATGCATTCGCTAAGATGATGATGATGCTCGTCATAAGAGACTGGTGCATTAAGTTCATCACCAGCATAGCTTGAGCTGCTGCTTGAGCTGCTTGACGAACTGGTAGGTGAAGAAGAAACACAAGGAGTAGATATTTGTGGTGACTTACGATCAGGCGAAAATACGATTTTTCGTTTGGGAATAGGGTTCTTATAGTGCGGATCTGCATCCGAAGCGTCGAAATCGCTTTCATCAGCGCTGTGTATTGGTGAGACTGTATATTGACGTTTAGAAACTCGTCGTCGTTCGAAATCCTTTGATATTCGAAGGATATTCTAATAAGCTCGGCGATGAAACTGAATTTATATCCTCACCAGGCATAAGTTGTCTCATTTAAAAAAATTAAGTAAACTCGAACATCTCAAAAAACTGAATTATCAACTCCTAATTGTTTTTAAATATTTAATACGAATAAAAATAAATATCAAAATTTAATACGTAATTTATTAATTAATTTAACACGTTATTATTTCACTTAAAACACGAAAAAACTCAAAGATAAGATTATTTCAAGTAAACTAACGTAAATCAAAATACACATTTATTGTCATGTAAACCAAACTAAATGGAAATAAAACAAAATTTAGTGTAATTCTACGTTAACAAAACCCCCGTAAGTCAAAATATGCAACTTATTATTTAATAAAATGTCAGCAAAACCTTATCAACTCGAAATAAAATATTAAACTGACATAAACAATTTCACAACAATCCCAGCAACTCAAAATACTTCAATGTGCGAGCGGGGTCTACTCAAAACGGTCCGGAGGCAACTCAAAATAGTGGGGTTAAGTTCGCGCCGTCCAGCGTAAGGTCATCCAATAAAACAAATGTTTCGCGCCATTTTTCGCCAACGGTCGCAGATATCGTTACGTGAGTTTTAACTTTGCGTAGGTATTGACGTGGGCTTTTTGAAAACACCACTATCTCAATATGAGTATTTTTTGAGTTAGTGAGGTTTTCATCTAGGGGTGCGATATGTGATTTTTCGATAATTTTGTTTTGTTTGAAGTATCTTCGTGATAACAAAGTATACGTTTTCTTATTCACACAGCTGTTTTACTTTAAAAAAAAGATACGATAAGACAGTATGGTTCTGTCATTCTAGAGTTATTTATTTAGGTCATTATCTCTACTATATATAAGGCTGTATACAGTTCTATTTCCGACTTATTAACCGATAAATAACCCAGGCTGACGTCATCGTAGTTTTTAAAGCCCCGTTTCGAATCGGAATGTAGCTGCATATAGTATTTCCTTCTAGTCTAAAACGTCTTAGCAGCGTGATCTATCTGCTAACTGCACTCGCTTTGAATCCAGGGCGTTACTTGTATATATTAAATTGTATATACAACAAGGATGCATTGTTTCGAATGTAATTTCACCGTATTCAATTATTCTAGGAAACTTGTAAGTTGTGGTGAAACTTCAAAGTTGCAGCCCGCGGCGCGGCGTCGACCCTTGTATGTTATCCCAGAAACCTACATGTTTTATACGGAGCTAGCAAATGATATACCTTTTTAAGGTTTATTTTTATCTGTGAAAGTTATAGATTTTTTCCCTTGATGCGTGAGCTTTTAGTTGATAGATTATTAAAGTGTTAAAATGAGCACTGATGTCATAATACAAATTTCAGCTTCTGACGTAGCGTTGTTCTGTCATACTAGTTGGCTATTGCATTCTTGACTGACTCTGAGAAGGCTGTGACCTATTGCAAGCGCTGAATTCCAAGTACTAAGACGAAGTCAAAGGCTTCTATTCGTAGTATAATACCTGATATAACCCGCCTAAGCTTCGTACTTTGTCGTTATCTCAGAACAATTACTATGGGATTCTTTTACCAAACAGACATCGTTGAACGATTAGTCATTACAGTATTATTTTACGTTTTAATTATTACAAAGAAATTCTAGTTATAAGTGTCATTGCGTAAATGTATTTTTAAATTCTTTCTGTGCAAATTCTACCTTTGTTTATCCCCGCAAAAGCACACTACTTCTAACTAAAATAACAGAGAAATCCTTTTCAGCAAACTCGTACCTATAATTATACAAATACACAAGGTAATGAAAGTCCAAATAAGATGGTACTTCCCGCCTACGTCTATCTGTTCCTATCTGCCTCCCACCGGCTTCCTGTAATCGTGCGATGTAATAACAGATGCTGCTTCGGGTTAAAAATAATGTTGAGAAGTTTCACTAGCAGTTTCTAGTAGGTTTGAATTGGAGTTACTGTTTTTGTTGTAGTTTTGTTTTTAGGTTGTGGACACGAGTAAGTATGCATTGTAAAGTGGCACCGTAAGCCTACAGCTGGGTTGAAAGTCTAAGACAATACTCGTTTTTTTAGTCATACGACATAAACTCACCGATTTTATAGAATATAAGATTATAGTCTCTAATTATTGTAATATAATACCTATGGCTTACGCTATGACTTTCACTATTAGCAGACAATATTTTTGGTACTTAAGTTCCTACTTTTAATATAATGCAGCGCCATCCACCGAAAAACTTAGGAACTTAAAATCCTAAAAGTTCTGCTCCCCGCTGAAGGCTTCGCTGCGAAGCGCAAGTTTCCGTCGCCCTGCGATAGATGGCGCTTATTAAACAAGTAGGCTTCTTTTGTTGTAGTTTAACCACCCCAACTATAGAGGTCGTTGCTTGTTCTAAACTTAAACTATTCCAAATACAAAAGACTTTAATAAACAATTTGTTTTTTGTATTAGTATAAGTATTTGTATTTTCTTATTTTATATCTAAAGTGCGTAGCTGATTATTTCTACGGAAAATGCGGTATTCCAGTTAATAAATCGCGCGTCACCATCCTAAACAGTTCGGCGGTGGCGTAAACTATGAGATAATGATTGTGTAAACAATGTTTGATGTATGGACAGGTGGCTTGTGTTTAGAAGACGTGTAGTCATTTTACTGGGCTATATTCATAGTCGAGTCATCAAACATTCTTCAACATACAACGTGTTTCTTTGGGAGTTTTCGACCCAGAAGGAACCTAGTCAGTTAGTTGAGCCAAAAATATTGACCTGAAACTGTAAAATGAGAGAGGGTGAAGCTTTATGTTTTTTCTGAGTTATCACAATAAAATAATAACATCATCAGGCTCTGTCTGACGTCAATCTCTATCTGTTTATTTTCACTTAATGACATATAAACTTACTTACTTTTTAATATTTGAAACTTGCCCGCATACAAAGGAGGTCAGTCAAAGACCTTACAGTACCTATTGATGCAAATCATTCAAATGCTTTAAATTGACAAATAAGCATTGGACAACGAATATTATCACGAGACACACCTACTGGCTTTCATATACGCCGCATCCGTAAATAAACAAAAAACCATCAACAAAACACCTGCCAACTATTTTCTAAGAGGTGTGTCGCATCGCACTGTCATTATCTCTATAATCCTGTGCCAAAAGATCGAACCGCGATTCAAAACAGACGTCAACAAAAACAAACAAACACAAAGTCACGGGGGGCTATTTCCGACGTGCGGTGGGAGCGGCGGCTATTTCGGGTGCGTCCGCGCAGTCACAGTTCATTCATTCCTCGTGGTTAATTATAGAAGATGTAGTCATGGTGCGAGGCAGTCTGACGTACAGTGGCCGCGATTCGAAATTAATTTACTTAAACTAAGCTAAACTTATAATAATCTTACTCGTGCTAATGTCTGGAGTTTATAGGAAATAGTATATTACGCTCACTAAATAAGGTTTAAATTAGTTTTAATAAATTTGACGTTACTAAACTCGACGAGGCTAAACTCGCTTGCAATGCATCAGGATACGTATTTCTTTAGTTTGGTTGAACCTAATTGACTATCTTTCTCTTTCTTATAGTGTACATTAGAAATATAACTAAAATATTTAGTTTAGTGAATTTTCCGAATCGATCCCTATGTCAGATTCGAGTGGCAAATGATTGATTGTCGTTTTATTTGTTAATGTAATACAACTTCAATGGTTTCATTGTAAAAGTATTGGCAGAGTCGATTAGCCACTGCATTAGTTTAAAATTAATGGAATTGAAATTGTTTGAAGAATAGAGTTCGTTTCGATACGGGTTGAAGCTTGAATAACGAATGTAAAGCTAATTTCAAAGAACCTACTATAACTGGTATTCCTTGTCCAAAAATCGTTATTGATAGCAAGAACATCGAAAGCATATGTTTTTGCTTAACTTTATATCTTAAAAGCCATTATTAGCACGTCTGGCCCACCGTCAGCCTCACTCGATTGATTAGATCATCGATTAGGATCTCCACTCTCGCGCAGTGACCAATTAGCGGATAGTGATCTACGGGGCATGTGGGCGTGCGCAGACGTCATCTGGGTCACACGCACTATTGCTCGCTAATAGACGGGCCATTGTGCGGTGAGCGGGGGAAGTGATGCTTGCTGCATTGTAGAGGAGATCGGGGTTATTGTCTGGGATTGTGTAGATCGTAGAGTAGTTAGTAGAGGTATCGTAAGCTAGGAATGTAAGCGTATCCTCGTTTTTGTTTTAGTAAAGGTGCCTGTGTAGTTTATGGGTCAACTGTTTTGAAACACTGTATGTTGTAATATTCCGAGATTCAACTAGGACGTTAACCTGGATCTTTGACTTCTGTTTCGACTAGTAAATAACTAGGGAGGACCGCCTTCCTTTATTTAAGTTAAATTATTTCTTTTAAAATTGGTCAAATGGAAAAACTTCTTATTTGTCACCTTATTCCATTACAAGTAACCAATATGTACGCTATGCAATGATAGTTTTAGCCGAATTGTTTATGAAACATTGAATTTTCCCTCATTTTTTTATAGCAATGATGGTGAAGAAGAAAGAGTAAGCGGATGATTATGCAAACAGATGTAATAATATTAAAGAGTACTTGAACTTCCTATATAATTGCCTTGATCTTGGCATTTACGTTTTCGCTTTCAATAATTAATCAATATCGTTGAATTGCGACCCGTTAGTGTAAAGTTTACTCTAACCTCTTGTTTGTTATGATTGATCGAGCTAATTAATCATCTGGCGATGTAAACAAACATACGGTACCAACTGATTACAGTCAGTCGTTCATTGGCTTCATTTCGAAATGTTGTTATTGAAAAAATTTAAATATTAAATAGTTTAGAGTAGTCTATTATTAAGAGTATAGTAACAATAAAAGTAATTAACATTTTTTTTAAATAAACAAACTAACTTCTAATATTTATCTTTAACTGGCATAAAACTGTATTTTTTCGTTTGCAACGTTTGCTAATTTGATTTGGTAAAACAATTTCCTATGAACTATTTTCGGTTCATGTAAATAGCGATGGACATTACCAAGTTAATAAATCCAACATTGTTTATAAAAATCCCCACCTCGAACCAAATAAACAAGTTTAATTTAATAACGATGAGAACCACACGCCGAACATAAAATAGAAATTGTGTTTTTTATATCACAAAGAAAATGTCTTCGTTTAAAAACATGAAAGTATAATTGGATTCAGAAAAGTTTATATTTAACGGATGGTAACCGGGCCAGGAAATAGGTGTCGATGTTCTTTACGTGGTTTCTGTTTTTGAGAGCTTTAAAAATAAGAAGTAATTATATAGGGCCGTATTATAGAATGTAACTCAGTAATGAATTTAGTTTTAAAACTAGTTTTAAGTTAAGCTTTTATTTTAGAACCGCTCTTGAAACGAAATTCGTTGATCAACGTTCAATTGAGTATTTTTATATTTTGAATTGACTTTTAAGTTGAAATCACCACTCAAGCGAGGATTTGATCTATGATCACGTAAATCGTGTCAACACCACTCTTGAGAGTAGATTGAACTAGATACTGTCAAAAGTCTGTAGCTGTAAATATTGTAAACAACAAATATTTTTGACGACAATATCTACAATATCATGGATTGCCTAATATTGATGGTGCAATTGATGCACACATATAAATAATGTCAATACTGCTGAAGTGCAGCATCATGAAGTATTCAGAAACATATGCCATACATTTCGGTGTCATTTGTATGCGTACCGACGGGAAAGAATGTTGGCGACGATCAGCGCCATCTATGTCGCCACAGTATAAAAGGTTTTTGAAATTCTACACAGAACAACAAACAGTTAAATAAAACATAAAAAAACTATTTTTACTTGCTTACACTGTTAACATATTAATTAGTCTTTAATTTAGACTATGAAAAAATCCAGTATTCTAAACTTTGTGTTATAAAATATTTATACAGGGTGTTTGGAGGTTGCGTAGCCAAATGAAAATGGTGGATAGGTGAGGCTATTAGCTATTTACTTCCACTTATTAAATTGCATTTTGGTTCAAGTTTTAGAATTTATTCGATTTTTAAAATTTTCTTAAGAAAATCCCCGATTTTGTCATTAAAAGTCCAATATAATTTTAATTTACCGTCGGAACCAAACGAAAACAGTTTTAATTTAAACCCTAATACTGTTTTATTCAGATGAAATCATAAATTAATACAAATCATCTCAAATAAAGTTACAGTGGGTTCATAAACTTCGCGGAACCAGTGGGAAAAAAATGTTCAGTCAACTTTGCTATGAAAAAAAATAAAAAAATATGAGAGTTTCAAAATTTCATTTGCTTTTAAAAACTTCTACATTTAATACACTTTATAATGATATGCTACATGTAACATAAATAATTAGAAATCTCAACAGAAATAGTAAGTTAGTCCTCAAAGATGCCTGGTAAGGAAGGTACAAACCCGTTAAACTACGTATGTAGTTAAAAACTTTTGTCTCATTCTTACAAAACTATGCCTATTGTGTTATCTCATTCGACTCCCTCTTCACTTTTCTTGCCTCCAATAGAAGAAGATTCTACTATTTCACATGTTTAACTCCGCTCAGCGCAGATTCTCGGTGACCTACACAATTTTTTTATAGTCGGAGTAAAATGTTGCTTGAAAAAAGTCGTGACCAACGGTAGCGTGGCCTTTGCGCATGCAGGAAAATCTCATTTCACAGATTTTTTTTGTTTTATTTTAATTTGCTGGTGAAAGATGCCACTTGAAAATAAGCTATTATCTATCTGACTTTCGTCTGTCTAGTCATAGCCAACGGTAGCGTGGTCTTTTCGCATGCAAGCAAATATCATTTCACCAGTTGCAAGTCATGTAGAACCGGTTCACGGAGACTGAATGCCTCTCACCACCCCAACCATCCACTCTTTGCGACCCTCGCAAGAGGCGACCAATCACAATCGTCAAACGAACGTCAAACGTCAAAAGATTACCGTAAGAAACAATCTGCTTCCTCCAGCCCGCGCCCGCTGCCGCGCCGGCCCGGTGGACACGATAGTGGTAACAGCTTAAAATCCTCCCTATAAATACACCGCTTCAACCAGCAGGTGCGGCATTCAACATCCGGTTTCCTCGACTATCAGATCCGACCCCCGTTGAGTTTTTTTGCTGGGTCTTCTCAGAGAGAGGCCCCTAAGGGAAACAGTGTAGTGGAAATGATCGAGACGCCCTGAACTGAGGTCTGCATCATACTAGGTGGCCTTAGTGGTCGCATAGTTCGGTGAAGCTATAAAGTTTTCATATGGGCCAACAACAATCTTCAGTCAGAAAATAAAAACATTTTTTTTATACATGAGGCTAGCAAACAAGATAAGTGTTGCCTAGTGACAAAATAGATAACCTAATAGGCATAGCTTTGTTAGAATGAGACCGAAGTTTTTAACTACATACGTAGTTTAACGGGTTTGTACCTTCCTTACCAGGCGTCTTTGAGGACTAACTTACTATTTCTGTTAAGATTTCTAATTATTTATGTTACATGTAGCATATCATTATAAAGTGTATTAAATGTAGAAGTTTTTAAAAGCAAATGAAATTTTGAAACTCTCATATTTTTTTATTTTTTTTCATAGCAAAGTTGACTGAACATTTTTTTCCCACTGGTTCCGCGAAGTTTATGAACCCACTGTAACTTTATTTGAGATGATTTGTATTAATTTATGATTTCATCTGAATAAAACAGTATTAGGGTTTAAATTAAAACTGTTTTCGTTTGGTTCCGACGGTAAATTAAAATTATATTGGACTTTTAATGACAAAATCGGGGATTTTCTTAAGAAAATTTTAAAAATCGAATAAATTCTAAAACTTGAACCAAAATGCAATTTAATAAGTGGAAGTAAATAGCTAATAGCCTCACCTATCCACCATTTTCATTTGGCTACTCAACCTCCAAACACCCTGTATATCTTTTTAAAACACAATAATGTGTAAATGAAAACCAACTTGAACCATAAACAATATGAGCTTCGCTCAAATCGTCACTCGAGTCAAGTTTCACCTGAACTGAACTTAAAATGCGTTCTATAATAAGATCGATGCTTGAGTGGTGATCTGTGTTTAAAACGAATTTTGACTGATTGAAGTTCAAACGACGCTTGAGTCGCCTTCTGTAATACGGGCCATAGACTTCTAATAAAAACGGTAGAAAAAAAAGATCGAGTCATTACTTCGAACTCAAAAGATAAAAACCTTGAGTAATGCTGTTAAAAATTGGTGAAAGAAAAACAAGATAAAGAGTTAAAGAAAAAGAGAGAAACTCAAACTTTCCGTTATGAAAATGAACTAATGGTTTTTTACACACTCGTGAATTGATTAATTGATAAGCGGCTAAATGGTTGACCTTTTTATGGCAACTTAATTATCAGTTGATCACAGTCGAGAAATTATTAGAAAATCTATTTTCCCTGATCACCCTTACTAAATGTGGTTAATCGACCGTCAGTTTAAATCAAACAACCTACACTAAGATTTCCTACACTTTAAAGCTCAATTAAACCTCCAATACGATAATTCCGTTCGCCATTTCAATACGCTGTAGATTGCCGGCTCCCTCCGTGGCCGGCGTGGACTCAATGCACCAATGGAGCAATCTACATAGCTCGTATTTATCCGTATTGAATTGCTCGCCGTTCAAGTGTTCAGTGGTGCGGAGTTGACTGGTTAGCACTAATTGTTCACTTAGCTCCTTGCAACTATGCTCGCCTGGTACTTAAGAACTAGAAAGCTTGTAATAGTTTTTTAAACGATACTCATTTGATAAATTGATTCAACTAGCTGTGAATGATTTTAAAATCAGATATTTGCTTAATAATCATCTAATCAAATATTATTACGGATAAGATAATACTAGTTTTGACTTTGTTGTGATTTATTGAAAACGTCCTCATATTAGCTTTAATAAAGTACTAAAAATAAAGTTACTTTTTTATTTTAGAAAGTCTATAGATAATATTTAGCAAAACAACAACAAAAAGTGTGTAACAAAAAGACTTAAGACTACAATTTCAAGCAATTTAGTTTTTAGACCGTCTGTCAATTAGGTACGAACCTGCAATAAAAACGACAACTAATTTAGCAGTTTAACGTAGACAAAGGCAATGAATCCCCAACAACAGTTTATTTAAACCGCCGACTATTGTAGTTAATTTATCGTCACCACTTTAGAGAAAAGATGGACATTACGTATTCACGTATTCGGACGGAACCTTCGAAGATAAATGATCCGACCATTGTACTAATGGTTTGGGTGTCATGTGTCTCTTTTTATTGACAATACTTGGTGAAAACACCAAAATTTTATGGAACATCTTTTATTTATTTCCGAATAATAAAAAAAATATTACGGTTTTAAAATAACTACTTATATTATATTTAAATTTCACAGTTAACTATGTAGCAATGTAAAATAATTATTAATAACCACATTTTAACTCTAAAGCGAACGTTAACTTTCATTAAGCTATTAACCCTGTAATTACTGTAGATCCATTTGCCGTTATCACATGCAAGTGATATTGCATGATTGTGTGAATTATTGTGCAGTTGCTGCTTATACATCGTGTTTCTTTAATTTCATCTCAAAACTTTGGTCCGACGTGTATTATATAAGCATGTAATAGTTAGGTATAAATATGTACTTTTCGTATACCTAATTTTAATAGGGGAACACCATATTCGCTTGTACAACGCAAAAATATTAAGAAAAACATGTTTGCATTTTTAATAAACTGTCGTAGGTAAATTAACAGTTTTTTCTTCTTAACAGATTCTCCTTATTGTATTAAAGCATAATTGAGGAATCACGGTGTATATTGGACATAGAAACGTTATTATATCGTGAGGACACAGCGGGGGGTAGCCGATGTCCTCGCCAAGGTCACAGTGACCCACATTGGGCTATTGTCGTCATGTACGTGTGGGGAACTGTATGAAGCGCAATTGGAGGTTACGCCCTGGACAATGTTCTTGTAGGTTTACAGGTTTTACAGGGTATAGAGAGATTTCAAGTTAGATTGTTTTCAAACGTATGAAAAATAATGTCTTTAACGAGGTGTTTGGCAAGACAGAACATTTTGCATACTTTGATAAGTTTCAAACCTGTAATGCAAACATAATAAAACTAATAAAATACAGTATCTATATCTTCAAAAATAAAAAAAAAGCATTTAAAATGCAAAACTAAAAGTAAAATCTCAGTAAAATCTTAAAAATACATTTTACATTAAATAAAAACTCTAAATATCCCTATAATATCCTTTGACTGTCTATAACCGATACAACTAGAAAGTATCGTATATTCCAAAACGTGTGCTACATTAGTAATCAAAAGAAGATCCCTGAAGGACCCCGCGTCTGGACGTACTGTTTGCTTTGGGATGACCTTCGAAACAATTGAGTTACAGAGGGTAACCCTGTGGTGGCCCCTTTCTGTACTCTGGATCTCTGTGTTGTAGCTATGGAAGAGTAGAAAGAGATGGAGTCAATTTCAATAATGTTACGTCTTCAGAACTATATTTATTTTATGTAGTATCGTACTTAATGGCCAATTAAACCATTTATTAGCTATTAAATTCACTTGACACGCTTCACCTGCATAGGAAAAAAAGCTAATTTATTGTGCATAACACTTCCTGAAAACAAGGCTTGCTAGTGGTTACAGGTTTTTTATTCGGTCCAGTTGTATACGAGACTACCCATTACATTTAAAGTCGCAAACTTTACCTATTCTTGTTACTATTATTACAAACTACTATTATCATATACTATTATTATTAGATTTCGTATTACATTGAGCGCTCTATGAAGGCATTTCACAGTTCACTCGCCTATGAGAAGGCTATAAGCCCTAAAATAAATACAACGCGGCAGCTCGCACCTTCAGTTTTATGAAAACATAAATACAGTTGATCCTGTAGCAAATAAAAATATTACGGCCCGTGAATGAAATTAAATAATACGGTTATTGGGCTTGTACAAAATAAAGGCAGGTAAAAGTTAAGATGCCGTCTTTTCTGTTTTGTAGCGGATTGATATTATATTAATTCTAGCTCTTATAAATGACTGGGTGAATACAAATAACCAACCGTACAATTTTTTCACTATCTTACGATTACATTCTTAATTTTATAATCGCGATCGTCAATGGTTTTCCGGTGCTAGGAAATTTTATCAAAAATGGAATGGTTAATCATAGTGCAACGGGTAGCTCAACACTTTGTCACTGGACATAGCAAACGTGCATAATGATTACGAAACTAGCCTTTTTCTGTGGAACTGAAGTATTTTCTGTGTTAAAAATAACCCCATGTGTTATTCCAGAATAAGTCTATCCATATATCTCAGGTTTTGGGTGAAAGAGTAATACATACTTACAAAGTTTGGTATTTGTATTTGTAAGATTAGTAGAATAAAGTCTGGCACCTTATGTACAACATTGTTTTAATATCGTACACGACACCAAAGGAAAGAAACGGCTTGCCTCGTTCCTGTTTGTGTGTTATTGATATGTGAATGTGTATTGTCGAATGGAGCGTTTATGCTTATTGTCCTCGTGTTGGTAGCTAGAGAGTCGCACTTCTTCGAGGAAAAAAGATTTGTCAGTACGTTCATACACTTTTTGTTTTAGGTTTTTAAATATCAAAGTAGAAGTCTCTACTATTTATATTATAAATTTGAAATGGATTGTAGACATATGTCCCTTAGTTGATGTGAGGACCTGTCAGAGATAGGACTGTGAGGTTTTAAGATTATCTGCTAGAATTCAACTTGATATAATTTACGCCAGCAGATTTTTAACAATTAAAGTTAGCTAGATCATCATCACATCACCTTTCTATTTCATCCCCAAAGACAAAAAACGTTAGGAGTAACCCCCGCTCGTTAGGCGGTTGTGTTCTGAGGTAAGAAAAGTTGTGCTCGCCGCCGAGCAGCGTTGCCAGATTGGGGTTTTTTCCCGCCATTTTGGCGAAAAATTATGACCGTGGCGAGATTTTGGCGATATAAATTCCTTGGCGAAAAAGTTGGCGAAAAAAAATTGGTCGAGCGAATTTTTGGCGATTATGACTTATGTCTATATTTGAGGCTGAAAACACAAATTCCAAGTAAAAAAAGTTACGTAAAGTCGTTTTTTTTGTTGAAATTTTTGGTAATAAATAAAAAAAATGTTTCTTTATTTGGGATTGTTTTGGGAAAATGGGTAAAAAAATGGGTAAAAGGAAAAACAATCATCAAAATACAATATAAATATTCTTTACTTGATGACCAAGGAAAGAATATCTATAAAAAAAGAATATACCTTTTGATATTTTTTCTAAATCAAGATTGGCGATTTTTCTTCTAAAACGTATCATTTTGGCGAAAAAAATTATTGAAAGTGGCGAAAATTTGAAAATTACATCTGGCAACCCTGCCGCCGAGGTTTGTGTAACAATCGAAGTTTGTGCCGCTCTCGGTGACGTACGACTGTACCAACGAGGTGGGTTTTATATGGTAATGGTATTAAAATACGAGCAATTTAGCTTGAATAGTTTTTTTTACCTGTTATGAAAACATCAAAAAACCCGCTCGCTATTTATGAAGAAGAGCCTGTGCTCAGCTTAACTATCGGCAAAAATATCAGGCTGTTTTTTATTATAAAAACGAAAACATTTTAGGGTAAAATTAAAAAAAATTTTTTGGATGTCGAAAGCTGCACTTTATGCCATTTTGTTATGAGTTACGTTAAAAGTATTGTAAGAAAACCAAGTATTGTATTGTGTTACAAAATAAAAATTAATCAATGAATGAAAGAAAATAATTTATAAAACCCAACATATTCGTGTGCTACTAACCATAAAACAGAAGTTGTTAAAAACACAATTCTGTATCTCGTTACTCCCAGTTTGAGTTCGTACCGCGACGTAACGCCATTGACTTTACAAATCACCCTGTAGAGAACTGTAAGCTGTATTTACTGTTTGTTATATGACGAAAACATTATTTTAAACGAATGGGAAAAAAGACATAAAATAAAGATAATTGTATTTAATCTTATAAAGTAAGACAATAGATTGTGACGAATTTATTAACAAAAGAACTCGCATCATAATTAGAGTAAAGAAATTAAAGTTAATTATCTAGTAAAGAAATTGTAAAAAGTTTATTTCACCTATAAAACATTAACAACAAGGCTTAAAAACCAACTTCGAAACGAAATAAACTCGAGTAGCCTTTAGATACTAACAAAGGTATATTATGCTTTAGGGTCTGTAAAAGAAAGACCGCGTCCCGTCTTGAAGGCTCTTGCTACGGAGTTTGGAAGCTCGTAGCGCCGTAGTCGGTAGATTGCTGTACTACGAGCCGGTCGCGCTACGAAACGTAGCAATCTAGATTGTATGAACATTTTTTAAACTAAAATGTCGTGATTAATAAAACGATAAGAGTTGAAAATGCATGTGAAATGGTGGAATAAAGCAATTAATGCCGTGACGAGGGAAGTGCTGCGAGCTTTTAATACTGAATCGGACGGTTATTCAATCAGACGGTTTCGGAAGTGTGGGGGTTTTAATAAGCGATTCGGCTTGATAAAAGTTTTTAAAATTTATATACCGGTCTTCTTTTTTTACCATGTAGAATGTTTTTAAAGTTCTGTTCTCAATAAAATTAAACAAAATATTAGAAATCTATCCAATAAGTTAATAACAAGGTTTTATTGGTTTGATGAAAAAAAAGGTCGGTTTGTTAAACTTTGCACTTCGTCTGTTATTTGATATCGTAAATTGCCTTAAATAATGACAAAATTAAAGTAACCCCAAAAAAAACAAGTGCCTATTCATGCGTGTGGATGGACCTCAAATTCTACCTAAATAACTTTGACACCTGAAATCAAGTGTTTACATGCGTTATACCCACCAAGTACCCTAAAATCCTCTACGAGGTGTGTTGTACTCACGTCGAATGGTGGCGCACGCGCCGGTGTGGGGCGCGGGGGGCGCGGGGGGGCCGGCGGCGGCGGCGGGGCGCGCGGGGGGCTCGCTGCAAGCCCTCCTCGCCGAGCACGGCGCCGGCGCACTCCGGCACGCTATGCAGGTCCGGGGCACATATACCATGTACTTACATAGTCGACATTATTTAACCACTTCAAAATCTTACTGATATTATAAACGTGAAAGTTTGTGAGGATGTATGGATGGATGGATGGATGGATAGATGGATGGATGGATGGATGGATGTTTGTTACTCTTTCACGTAAAAACTACTGGACAGATTTGGATGAAATTTTACAGTAACATAGGGTTGTACATCAGAATAACAGATAGGGTACTGCGGGAAAACTTTTCATTTCCACGGGAAACCGACTTTCTTGCGAACGGAGTGGCGGGCGGCCACTAGTATTTAATAAACAAAACGACTTCCTTGAAAATTTAAGTCTTGTAAGCTTTTCTTCCATGGATGCTGTTGCCAGAACTAGATAAAATTGTAACTACAAGTCTTAATAGAAAGTTTCAAAAAATACAGTCAAACTGAGAACCTCCTTTTTTATAGAAGTCGCTTGAAGTTTCTTCTCAATTTGCTAATATTTTTTATTTGAAAGCTAGTGCTTCCTACGTGGTCCCATTTAATTAGTGAACTGTTTGAAGTCTTTTTTTGATTAAAATTATTTAAATGTGGATGAGTAAAATAAGAGATAAGTGCCTGTCAACCACCTAAGTTTGTATGCCTACTGCAATGAATAAAGCTTAGCGGGGAAGAAAATAGACGCTACGTGTAAAGTCGCTTTAAAGTATCTGAATAGTTTATGTCTCAACTTAGCACGGGTGCCATTTTTGATGAAGCAATTTCTGCATGTGACATTTAGTGTGACACCGATTTATATGTACCTAAATGGATATCAACCCTCAAATGTAAGATGTTCATTAACCCTCATTTACGATTTTTTTAACATGAAATTTATAATTTATTCTAAAAAGTAGATTTTCTTTGATTGCTCCTTTCACAGCTTGCTGACTATCTATAGAAGTCATCTTAACAAACTATGGTGTCACACACCTACACTAAACCCTGGAAGTTTGCCGGTGATATGTTTGTCTGGGACTCAGGCTCATCGTTATATCACTGCGGATTTACTGGGATAATGTGCTAGCAATGCCGTGGTCTTGAGAATTCTGTAAAGATATGTTATGAGACATGGTCAGAGATAAAAGAATATTTCCTAAAATTTATTTCTGTTGCACTTCGACAAAAAAAAAGTTCTCTATCAATAAAATAATTATAAGTTTTATGTTTGATTATGTGTATCTGTGGCATTGTGTTATGTTTTGTTTTAAAGGTCTTAATCTAGAGTTTTTTGTGGGGATAAAAATATCAAGTATTTGCATTTTTATTGTTTGTAGATTATAATAAACCATATAATGGTTGCATAAATTAACAATACACTTTGTCTGTTCCAGGTAAAAACAATCGAAAAGCTTCTACCGCATTTCTTCATGTTGTAAGTAATTATGATAGTTCGTAATCCATCACAACCATTTTCTTAGGGACCCGAAATTTCAACCTTATTTCCAGATTCTTGCAGAACAAAAAGTTGGGTAACAGTTCTAAAGCTTTTAGTCGTTTATGTAAACAAAGCTCATTTTCAAGGCTGTATTCAAGCGTGGTGACGTCATCAAAGCCGTGAGCTATCGAATTGCGGATGGTAAGCCGACACGGAAAAGTTAGCTAACACAAACAGGCAATTTGTCATATACATGTCATTTGGTGGCTCATACTTGAATACAGATGTACCACGATGTTAAAGTCTACACAGCTTTGTTTTTCAGCAAAGGCCTTGTGTACTTAACATTATATTTCACCTTTAATCAAATACTTTTTGATGCTTGTTTAAAAAATAATTATTAAATAGCATAGTTATTGAAATTGGTGCATCTCGAATAAAAAGAAGGATTATTTAAGTTATCAAAAGGTAAGTCAGAATTTTTGATCCAACCATAAAATACACTAATAATTGGATTTATGAACCATACGTAGTCGGGTGTCAGTGTGTTTTTTTGGCGTGTTACGATACGCCACGACGCTTCGGTTGTTCTGTACCGAGACACGCAGTTGGCCTTGTATAGTATTGTTTTATTCAGAATCTGTGTTTGGTATCGAAAGTAAGACAGATCAGCTTGTATTCTAACCTTGTTTTTTTATTCGTAGTTAAAAGAAATGTTTACTTTCTTATGATATGTAGGTATATCGAACCCATCGGTATTCAGACAGTGCTATCTCAAAGGTTTTTTTCCTGCTCAATATTTTTCATAACGATACCTTCTTTGAAATAAAATTAACAACTTTAATAAAGTAGAAAATTGCTATTTCCTACGGCCTAACAAAGCAGAGCAGTTCATTTGCAACAACTGTTCCATCCACAACAACCAACCATTCAAAAACAATTTGTGAACATATTCTATTATAAAAAACATCAATTCCCCAAGGTCAAAGTTCCTTCATACCCTACCTCCGCAGACCTCGGCACCGTCTCCAGATTTACGAGGCAGTCGACCCCGAGGTTTATTCTCAATTAGTGTGCGGGCCGCAGCCGCCGCGATAGATTGAAGGCTATTTCTGAAACTGATCCAATACACGTTGCGGTGGTAGGATGAATTGTTAAGTTGCGGAGGCTGATGGATTTTTTATAGGAAGTGCAGACGTCAGAATCGTTTAAAGTAAAAATGTGGAGGACAATTCTGTAACTTTTAACGTGCCAAGCGGTGACTTGCGTTTCTCATATCAGTAGTTTTCTATGGCAATTTGGACACACATTGCAAAAACGTCCCTGATATTGTCTTGGCTTAGTTAAAAAAGTATCGAGCAAAGCCCTGGTCGATAACTAGTGATTAGTTACAACTTGAACTAATAAGTTTTTAGGGCTCCGTACCTCTGAAGGTAAAACAGACCCTTATAGCGGTCTGTCTGTCATTACCCTTTTAGAAGGCCGAATATGCATACTATTTATTTTATACATGCTAGGTATAAAATCTCTATCAATTACCATGTAAAGTAGCTGATGGTAGTTATTAATTAAAATAATATTCGGGGCGGTAGACTACATTTTACTTGGCCCACTGGAGGGAGTAATGATCAGGCTGCTTCCTCTACGGTGTGGCATCATTTTAAACACACGAAGTTGTAGATAGGAAGTAAAGAACTTATAATTTTATGTAGGAAATATTGTTTATAAAGTATTAGAATACTTTTAAGTTGCTTTTATTACTCAGTTTATACGTAAGATGTGATTCAACTAGAAAAAGGTGAAATTGATCAACCAGGGGTTTAATTTAAAGGGTTTTTTTATCTAACAACCTTACAAATCATTACTGTCTGTCTCAAAATCAAATAACTAGGTCTGCTTTTACAGCAGCATTTTCCTAGCACTATTTTACATACTGCCTCTTCCAAGTAGCGCCTTTATAAAACTTGCCGCACTTAGCTTCAGTTCTCGCATATAAATCCCCGTAAAGCACCTTCGATCCGCGCTAAAACCTCAAACTTTGCGGGTACATGCAAACAGTTTCCATATTTCACTGTTACCACCATCATGTACCAGCTTACTGCCTGACGTTAGGTTGAGAAAATGTTTCACTGCTGCAGGATGCAGAGAAAAATCTCTAGTGGAGATGAGAGTTGGGTAGTAAGGCGCTTAGTGCTAGGTGCCCATTATGGTTTTCGTACGTGCATTAGTCAATGTTTTCTTTTTAATAGTAACTAGATGTATACCTAGATAGTTAGATTATCACAAAAGGGATTGACCCTTATTTTATCTGTATTCAGCCAGAGATGATAAAATCTGTAGACTTGACCTATAATAAAGATGCGGCCAAAACTATGTAGCCCAAAATGATTTTAGGAATGAGGAATAAATTGACGTAAAATATTGTGGAATAATATTTGAACCGGGTATAGTCTGTTGGATCTTGTAAGTTCTTTAATAAATATAACACTTGTTACACTCTTCTTACTTTGACTTCATTTAAATGGTACCACCGCGATTCCGACTTTCCACCCGTTGCATTTCAATAACTGTCCCAAACCCGAAGCATTCAAACCATTAAAAAATGTTAATCCCCGCCGTTGTGAAATACAAAACGGGATCCCAAACAAATTGCATAAAAGCCTCCAATTTCCGGTGAGAAATCCGGGTCAAAATGTGCGCAGAACCAGATTGATCCGGTTACGGGGATCAAAAACTTGGTCTCTTCAAAGATCTTTGAATTGGGCGGGTTTCTTTTTATCCGCTAATGACGTCACCTATTTATGTATACCTTGCAACCTGCTACGCAACAACAACTTACTGTATTCACGAGCAGTGTTAGTAGTTTCAATGGTTGTGGGGCATACTAGGACTCATCAGTAATTGTGTAGTATTTCCTAATTGGTAGGTACAGAATGAATGAATAAAACTTTCCCTAGGTTCGGCGCAATTCTGTTAAAAGCCTCCTCTTGAATACCACTCGGTTGTAACGAGCTCGGAACTTGCAGACATTTAGGGTTATTTACACTTTCAATTTATTTTAGAGTGTTCTTTGATGAATTTGTCTGATGCTATTTTTGGAGCTGCTTCGTGATACCTTATATTCGCAAAAAGGTTGAAATATTTTCTCATTTTCGTCTATTCCCACAAAGAAAACGACAAAGCTACCAAAGACACAAAGTCACGGTATGTGTAAGTTACGAGGTACACACTTGACTGCAAATGTGTGTGCCTACAGGTCTCCAATGGAGCATCAAGTACAATGGAGTGGTGTCGGGCCATTTCGCCGGGGCCTGCCACCTTTTAGCTAACAGCCTACCTTCCACGACTCAAGTTACAGGGCGACGACCCGCTCAAACATAAACTTTCAACACTATTCGAAAAACTCTATGGTAATAGCTGGTGCTTTCACGTGCTCTGAATAAACTGGAATATGATAAATGGATTCCACCTACTTGATACCGTAGTCGTAATTCAATATACAATTAAGTAGTTCATACATCGAGGTCCCCACCACCTCTGACAACAAAAGCGGGTAATTTAAAAAGTTGTTTCGGGGAGTCCCCGCGGCGGGCGCCCCCGGTGGCGGCGACGTCGGCGATCGGAATGGAAATTGACGGAATTTCACTTTCGATTGGAAATGTTTTGGTGTAGGCGGACCCACGCCGGGTTTTAGGTGAAAAAGTTTAATCAAAGGGTGTCGGGCGTGTGCCCAATGTTGAGAAGTGAGGGCTTTAGTGCAACTGTTGAAGGTTTCAAATACTGGGTTAGGGAAACACTCATATATACTCTGTATTCTAAACAACCAAAAAATATTACTGGCTTATGTTTGAAAACGGAGCTTACTATAAAGTTGCTTGCGAAAGAGATAAAGTTTGTGAGTTAGATGTAAATGTAACCTTTGGAACTACAATAAAAAAAATAGTTAGATAACATCTAACTTACAAATTTTATCTTTTCATATTTTTGTTATCTAAGATATTACATTTTGCACTATAGTATTGTATTAATAACAAATAAAATATTATTTGGTCGCTTGTCGTATGTCTCGTCATATTTCATACGCCCTACCGACTCCACCAATACGACGAATTACCTGTAATCCATTCCGCACAGCCATGTCATGTCAGAACATGAAACATACTCATTCTTATGTAAATGTATCGCGCCCCCGATAGCGCCCTGCAGTAATGTCGGTGTTTTATTGGAACTACCCGCACGTTTATCATACAGTCTACCTGACGTTACATGGCCAATATCGTGGAAGAAACGTGGAAGTAGTGAATGTTTTTTTCAGAACACTCCTCTTTGTATAAAGCCTATGATCGAAATCCTCGGTGTCGGCATATCGAGCGACGTTCAGTTTCATAGTCACTTGGAAGACAAAGCCAAATTGGCTTCTAAAAAGCTTGGAGTGCTTAACCGAGCGAGACAGTATTTCAAACCGGCCCACCGCCTTCAACTATACAAGGCACAGGTGCGGCCCCATATGGAGTACTGTTCTCACCTCTGGGCAGGAGCACCTCAATGCTTACTTCTTCCATTTGACAAGATACAACGTAGAGCGGCTCGAATCGCCGGCAACCGAGCTCTTTCTGATCGCCTCGATTCTTTGGCCCTGCGAAGAGATATATCATCTCTTTGCGTTCTGTATCGTCTATACAATGGGGAGTGTTCTGAAGAATTATTCGACCTCATACCAGCTGCACAATTCCACCACCGCACCTCCCGCCACAGATTGAAATTCCATCCCCACCACCTGGATAGCTGGCGCTCCACCACCGTCCGTTTCGGGCGGAATTTTCTGCCACGCACTACGCAGATGTGGAATGAACTACCTGCAGCGGTATTCCCGGCTACATACAACATGGGGCTCTTCAAGTCGAGAGTATATTCCCACTACAAAGGTCGGCAACACACCCCCAACACCCACAGTGTTGCGGGTAGTCATGGGCGGCGGTGATCATTTACCACCAGGTGACCCGCATGCTCGTTTGCCCCCTATTAATATAAAAAAAAAAAAAAAAAAATGTTGATGGCTTATGATGAGGTGTGAGGTACTTGGAAGATAGTGTGGCTGAGGGATTTGGAAATAATATAGATCAGTCGTTATGTCAGTCTAAAAATAATAATAATAATAAGGTATATTTAACAATATTTGATACTTTGAACTATTTACGACACGTATGTTTTTTTTAATCAGGCAGTTGATTTTTTCATAATTAGGAAAATAATAAACATAATTAACTTATTTAAATAACAAACGTTATCATGGTTACAAATGGTGCTAACAGATTTAAAACAGTTTTTAGGCAGGCATAAACAGCTCAAGCGAGAAATAACCAAACTTAAGTTACTTTACTTCAATTTGACCAATATTCTTCTCTGATAGATAAATTGAGATATAAAAGCCATGTAAACCATAAAATACATGATTTTAATACCTCCAAATAAGTTATAACCAAACAATACCCCATTTACGAATCATTTACAAAAGCCTTGTATAGTATTATTGACCAGAGATGTTAGATCATGAATACGATAATCCTTACTTGGAGTTTCTATAGATAAATACAAGGAAGCGTGGGAGATTATATATTGATATCGAAAAAAGGCAAAGGTGATATTTATTTATTTTGATATTTTTAGAACTATTGAACTTACAAAAAAAAGTAGTAGACAGTTACCAAGTATGTAGATAAAATAGGGTTATTTCATTTCTTGTGTCAGAAGTTCTCGAATAAATTCCAATATAGGTAATATTGAATAAAACAAAATTCGATTTAGAACTCTCCTTCTGTATTTTGACTCGATTTTGTATGACGTCAATTTTCGTGATTATTTTTAGTTTTAGCTTATTTCATGAAGATCTAAAATAGACTTAATTACAAGCGCCGATCTATGTGCGGTTTTAGGCACCGTGGGACGGCCTCTTTAAGCTCTTGGATGGCTCTTACTTATGCACCATGCTGGATTGTCTGGATTCTAATCTAGGGTTTAGCTAATATTCGGTTAAACAATTGTTTGTCTGTTTGTAATCACATAATTTCCTAAGTGTCGTCTGGTATCCCCATACATACTCGTACAAGTCATTCTAAATGTAATGGATTATTTATAATGTTGCAGACTAGAGAAATTGGTTCATGTTTTGGAGTGATCTTGTAACTTCATAATTTTGCTATGATTTTAAGAAACCTTATTAGGTCAATTGGTACACTACACGATGAATTTCTCGTCTCAATCGACTGTTATGGTTACTGGAATTCAAACTTTGCTTATTAGCTGTCTCTTAAGGCGATGTTTCAATTAATATTTGAAGTCCTTTAAAAGCACAAAAAACTCAATTAACCTAAAAATTTTAAAAAAATGTACCTATAATTAAACTATCTCATATTTTCACTCAAATAGCTTCTCATTAACAAAAAGAACTCCAAATTCCCTCCATCGAATACATTGAACTTCCTATCTCTTGCGCATCATCAAAGTTCAGTAACATCGCGTCCCGAGTGGGACAATGGTCGGTGTTGTGCGCGGGAGTGGACACAAGGACTCCTGTGTTTTGCTGGTTATGCTGCGCTATTTTGAACTTTAAGGACCAAGATATAAGGAGGACTAAGTTGTGTTGTGTTAAAAATAATAGTGCAATTTTAAGCTACAAAGTTTGCTGGTAATATTGTTGTGAAGAGAAGTAAAATATTTTCAAACCACTGGTAGCTTCTTCCCCACTACAGTTAAGTTAATTATGTTTGAGACTGAAAATAAATCTAATATTCTGAGCAGCTATGTGCAGTCAAATTCAGTTAAAACTCATAATCTAGGCAAAAGAGGAGAACCTGATAGAACTCAATTATGAGCTTCCTTAAACTTGACCCGACTCCGGAATTGAAGCTAAATCATGCTACCAATGACTTAAAGTTATGTTTGCTCTAAACAGCCGGATTAACATATTGCAAAGCTGTCATCCAAGAACTACATATTATTTACTCCCCTTTCATATTACATAGTCGATATCCCCCCACTCTAGTGCCTACACAACGGGAAACTTCCACAGCATTTAAATTCGAAGCTTGAGCCGTGGAACTACCCGCAAAAGTCCAACTTGTAAGAGCCAACTTTTAGTGGAGTCGACTTGAGATCTGATTTCAGTTTGTGACGTCAGGAACCGGTGGTTTTAGAACGTTCGATATGTGAATAGAGTTATATTACTTACTAGTTTTCCGGTCCGCGGTTTACTCGAAATACTATGAGTTTTGCTAAGGGAATTTTTAATTATATGCGGTAAAGTTTGCCTGTTGTGTTATTTAAGGTTTATAGTCTACATCATTATATACTACTTAAGTTTAATTTAAATCATTTTTGCAGGAAATAGTATCACACGTCCATCTTCACATAACGTTCGCATTTATGATACTAAATTAGAGGACACTAACTTTCTGCTTGCAGCTTCGAACACGTCCCCGTCATAAAGTCTACTAACTCAATTTATAAGCCAACTATTCTCCGCCTATTCTAGTTTACGTACGAGTATATAACTAAGCGGTGCATTCGTTTTGAAAATTTGGGGTTATCAAAAAAAAAACAAATGTTACCTCATTATAATTCTAATATAACACTTACTTCAATATAAAAAAACCGTTATACCGGGTGTCCAGTAAACAATGGATAACCTCTGAAGGGCTGATAGTAGAACTAAAGGCAAGCCTAAAAAATAATTGATAAAAAGTATAACCCTTACACTGCTAGAAATATGGCGCTTTAAAAAAAAACTTCATATTTTTTTGACTGTAATCATATTTTTACTCGTAACGAGGTCAAATCGCTTAATACCATCATTATTTCTGTGCTAAAATTATTAATATTAACCGCATCAGTGAATAACTACCAAATAAAATAGCTAACTAAAGTATTTTTCTCAAAAAATAATGTTGAACTTTTGATTTGTGTAAAATTTCTAAAGAAATATTTTTGATGTGGAATTTTGAACAGCTCTGGTGTAAAAAAAAAATATGAAAGCAACAGTGACCAATGATTTCAAAATATTCCTGGTTTAATAACGTTTTTAAAAAGATGTAATATGTCGTTATTGTAATGAAAAAATATTGAATTAATGGTATTAGTATGTAAGATGGGATGATTATTTAGTTCTAGCAAAATTAAAAAAATACAATAAAACTAAGTAAATATGATTTTAAACTGATATTAATTGCAAACACATTGGGATAATTGAGAACAACTGTTCAAATTGTCTGTCCACATCCTGATGCAGGCCCTACATCTACGAATAAAGGATCTTCAAAGAAATCAACTTAACAGGAGAAAGTGATCCAAATTTTCTTCAAAATGACTTACCCAATTTATTGATAGACGTGCCCGAAGAGCTCCGCGACTCATATTGGCCTCAAAATGAATGCTGTCTAGCACACTATGCTGTTGCATTATGTGCATACTTGACGAAACCTACCCTAACAGGTAGGTAGGCCGCCTAAACCTTAACGCTTTGGGCTTTTTTACTGGGGGTATTTTAAGAAAGAGTTTTACCGGCAGCCAGTAACTTCATTAGAAGATCTACGAGCTCGTGTTCAGGCCGCTGCAATCAATGATCGACGACACGCGCGATTTTTTTGAAGATCCTTTATTCGTAGTTGTAGGGCCTGCATCAGGATGGGGACAGACAATTTGAACAGTTGCTCTAAATTATTCCAATGTGTTTGCAATTAATATCAATTGAAAATCATATTTCTTTCATTCAGTCATTACGGTGTAAGGGGTACCGAACTAAAACTTTTAACCTCATATTTGAGTGATAGAACTCAGAAGGTTGAAATAAATTGCGAAAGATCACAGGGATCCGTTGTAGGTATGGGGGTTCCTCAGGGGTCGATATTGGGCCCATTTCTGTTTTTAATTTATATAAACGATTTACCATACATGGTAAAGAATAATCATGAGATAGTATTGTTTGCTGATGATACTTCGTTAATATTTAAAATTAACAGACAGGAAACAAATTATGACGACGTGAACAATGCACTCTCTAATGTTGTAAAATGGTTCAATGTGAACAATCTAGTTTTAAATGAAAAAAAAACGAAATGTATAAAGTTTTCGGCACCAAATGTAAAGCAAGTAGAGACAGATTTGAAATTAAACGGTAACAAGTTAGACCTGGTAGAAAATACCGTTTTTCTTGGAATAACTGTCGACTCCAAACTGCAGTGGGGACCCCATATAGCACAACTGGCGAGTAGGCTTAGTTCTGCGGCATTTGCGGTTAAAAAAATTCGTTCCCTGACTGACATTCATACTGCTAGGTTAGTTTATTTCAGTTATTTTCATAGCCTAATGTCCTACGGAATCCTACTCTGGGGAAACGCTGCTGACATTAAAACTATCTTTACGCTGCAAAAACGGGCCATTCGCGGAATTTATAAACTTAGTAAAAGAGAATCTCTCAAGGATCTGTTTAAGGAGATTAGTATTTTGACCCTTGCTTCACAGTATATTTTTGAGAACATTATGTTTGTGCGTAAGAATATTGATAGCTTTAAAACTCTTAAGGATAGACGTTTGATAGATAATAATGACGCAATGACTAGGAACGATCATAAATTAGTTTTTCCAAAATGTAGGTTGGCAAAAAGCACAAAGTCTTTTATAGGAATGTCAATAATTATATATAATTCAATCCCTAAGTCCCTACTGTCCCTGCCTTTTAACGTTTTTAAAAAAACTATTAAACTCAAACTGTGTAGTAAAGGCTATTATAGCATCCTAGACTTTTTAAATGATAAGAAAGCTTGGGATTAAAACTCTTGCAGGTTTCTTGTAGGTAGGTATTATGTATAAGACTATTTATACTTTGTATAAAGATATTGGTTGACGTAATTGTACGTGCATCATATTTTTTACCTTATGTACCTTGACGATACTTAACTTTAAGTATGTACTTTTATTGTTTTTATTTATTCATTTTACTTTTTTCTGTACTGTTTTCTCGTTCCTCCTCTCTCTGTTTTAACTTATTGTTTCCAATAAATTAGCTGTTTTGTGAGGTTCCTTAGTGCCTTGTTTGGCCCAGAGTAGTCATGCTCGCCTCGAAAGTTACTGGGGCGGTGGCGTTGTGTCAACGGGTCGCCCAACTCCCTCTAATATGGTTGAGTAGGACGATGGCTGGAGCACACGTCATACTTGTGATCAGGTGCCGCCTTCGGGAAACGGTCTGCTCTGGTTCCGAATTGTGGCGCGGGAAGTTTCCTCAATTAGTTTACTAGCATTTTAATATTTTTTAACTTTAATGATGTTGAGCGGGGAGGTACGAGAAAATAATTTATATGTTCACTGTTTGTACAAATTTTTAATGAATATAAATTATTGTTGTATAATTTTGAAAAGAGTGCCGAGAGTTTTTTCCGCCAGCTTTTTCTCTCGGTCTACTACAGCTATTGCTGATGAATGTAGGGGTGTCCCGTGACATCTTTTTATTTTTTATTTTATGCTTTTGACAATGTATAAGAGATTAGTTTTTAATCCTACGTACAATAAAGTAATTTCATTTCATTTCATTTCATTTCATTTCATTTCATTTCATTTCATTTCATTTCATTTCATTTAGTTTTATTGTATTTTTTTAATTTTGCTAGAACTAAATAATCATCCCATCTTACACACTAATACCATTAATTCAATATTTTTTCATTACAATAACGACATATTACATTTTTTTAAAAACGTTATTAAACCAGGAATATTTTGAAATCATTGGTCACTGTTGCTTTCATATTATTTTTTTACACCAGAGCTGTTCAAAGTTCCACATCAAAAATATTTCTTTAGAAATTTTACACAAATCAAAAGTTTAACATTATTTTTTGAGAAAATTACTTTAGTTAGCTATTTTATTTGGTAGTTATTCACTGATGCGGTTAATATCAATTATTTTAGCACAGAAATAATGATGGTATTAAGTGATTTGACCTCGTTACGAGTAAAAATATGATTACAGTCAAAAAAATATGAAGTTTTTTTTTAAAGCGCCATATTTCTAGCAGTGTAAGGGTTATACTTTTTATCAATTATTTTTTAGGCTTGCCTTTGGTTCTACTATCAGCTCTTCAGAGGTTATCCATTGTTTCATGGACACCCTGTATAATAGCTATTTATCTGTTAAAGTATACTTAAAATATCTGAAAAAATATGACTGCCGTAATAATATTTAAGCTTTCTAGATATAGTTTAGCGATGACATTATCAACTTACTACACTATCACATAGATTATACTGACACGAACAATAATCACATGTGCGATACAGTTTATTGATCAACCACATCACGCTAGGTAATGCAGCACTTTTTTACTTAAAATATTTTTGAATTTTGAGCATATATTGGTTGTGGCAACATTGACGAATCAATCTTGGAGGATACAATCTAGTGGTGTAGGTAATTAGTTAAGATTCATTAGACTGAATCCAGTCCCTCTTTTGCTCCCCATCAGGGCATTGGAAAGCAAAGGTAATTCATTAAGGATAAATTGTTGCCATTAAAAAACTGCTCAACATAAATTTTGAACAGCTATTTTAAACTTCGCGAAGAAACAGTAGTCAAAGTTCATTTGTGCTAGTTCTTACACTATAGTCTTCTTATTCATTAAATTAACTTGTTTACTTAAAAGCATTGACCACTACATAACTGTACAGAGTGCTCTATACTTAAAACTAGACAAACGTATAAATTAACAATAGAAGCTACGCTTTTCGCGTCGTAGTCGTCGTAGTCAGTGCATTGCTACGGTTCGTAGCAGTGTTTACACAGTACAATGTAATTAATTAATTAACCGCTCATTGTACACGGTAAGTACACATATAGCTGTAAATTAAACAACTTGTTATATGAGTAATAAACTATGAAGAACTTGCTATATAAAAGAAGGTTAAATCCTTAATATCGGAGTAATTTCGTAAGTAACCATTAAAAAAAAGATTTTGGAAAGCAAAAAAGATGAATTATGAACTTACTAATAAATGCCTAATAAGCTTTCTACACTCAAAACTACTAAAAAAATATTTTTCTTTACATATTTTACTTTTTTGGTGAATATTTGAAGGTTGCGTCGTGCAAAGTTAAATAAAGTTTTGTATTAACTTTTGCATCCCCACCACCTCAATCTATTATCTTCGCCTTACAGTCAACACTATAATCCAGCTTTACATATACAATCGAGTACCTACATATTTAATATGCGTTGACCATCGCACAGGAATGTGGTCCTAATGACCCGCGGCGGTATGCAGACAGTACCGGACCTCGCTGTACATGTAATGTGAGGGACTGGTAGTGAAGACGGAAGAGTGGAGACGAAAGCTTGCATATAGGTTGCTGATAGATATTAACAGCACCATTGTTAACTGTGATATTATACATGTTTTTTTTTAGAGTTATGCTGATCTTAAAGTCAGTTTTGTTTATGCTAATAACTAGTGGCCGCCCGCGACTCCGTTCGCGTGGAAGTCGGTTTCCCGTGGGAATTACAAGTTTTCCCGCGGTAAAAAGTACCCTATATATTATTCTGATGTATAACCTATATTACTGTAAAGTTTCATCCAAATCCATCCAGTAGTTTTTACGTGAAAGAGTAACAAACATCCATACATCCTCACAAACTCTCACGTTTATAATATTAGTAGGATTGCTATACGATAGAAGGTTAGCTGACTCTCGACAGATTAACGTGCAAGCGACTTTCACTACAAAATGATCGACGGGGAACTTCGTCGACTGTATGTTAATATGCTGTTGAAGTACAATAGGTCTTAGTAAAAGTATTACAGATTTTACTATACAGCAAACATAGATTACTAGGAATCCGATCGGTCGGGTATTTAAAAGCTTTACAGCGAGGGCTTTGAGTTGAAATGATAAATTCTTAAATGAGACTTACTTATTCTATTTCTATTTTCTATATCTAGAGAATATTTGGTTAACCAACAAAAACCGTACAAGTAAGTAATTCTATTGGCCATCTATAAGAGCAGCATTAGGTAACAATTATGCAAACGCCCCTCTGCGTCGCATGTCGATCGCTTGTCGTGTTAGCACCGGCGCCTGTAACGGAGAACACGAATACGACATGATGGTCCGGTAATACAACATGATGGTCCGGTAATACCACGCTGTAGTGGTGTAGTTCAATTCTGTGCATCAAAGAGTTGATGTGGATACTTGCAGTTCTGGTGGAGTGTGAAATGAGATAAATGCATGAGAGTAGAAAGGTTTTGTTGTCAAAGGTTGGCATCGAAATTTATATTCGTTTTGGTAAAAATGTCTGTGAGTATTTTTTTGTGGTATACGAAATACAAGCCTTCAACATGTTCAACAATGAAATAGTAAGTTATGAAAGGTTCAAGATATCGCTGTTACAAACATACACCTATTAAATAGAACTTGAAAAAGTTAAGTCTATCTTTGAATCGAGACGCGAAACTTAACATTTGTAAGTTTACCTTGAAAGCCTTCGTCCTTCAATCGTGTAAGTTAGCCAATGAACGTACATCACACGTCCGAACTACTCTTACAAGGAGGCACGTAGCCGACACGATAAACTTTCCAACTTCACACTCGAAGGGAACTGTAAAAGAAACCTGCAAGATGTAAAAATGAAAAGGAAACTGGCTTTTTAAGTCCCACTAGTTGGGTACAGGCCTCCTTCTCGGATAGCAAAAAAGACTAACGTAGTCCCCCATGCTGTCGCAGCGCGGGTTGGTAGACGCACATTATGGATAATCATTCAAACATGTGTGGGTTTACTTCAAATTGTTTTCCCTCACCGTAAATGCGTGACCAATTTGAAAACACTAAATTAGTAGAAATTGGTTCCGGAACCTTTCATATGGTAGCTCAGTTCCTTGCTAGACTATCACGCACACTAAGATGCGAGATAACGTGAAATTGCCCCGTTCGTTATCTGGATGTAGTAATGTTGGTTTAATACCGAAATATTGCCACTAGAGGTAATCCTGAGGGGTGAGTCGGTGGTTGTGTCGGGCGCGGCAGATCGGCGGGAGGCGAGCGCGCGCCGGCCGCCCCCACGCCGCGCCGCCAACTAAATAATACACGTACCAAACTTGAAATTCAAATTCGAAAATAGAATAAATTAAAAGTGAAGTGTTTTTTGTCAGTGGCCAGTGCGATTTTATTGTGAAAAGTTTACGGCGTTAAAAGTTGTCTGTGGTTAAAGCAAAAACTTTTTTCTGTGTGAATTATTTTTGGTTGGTTTCAATCAGCTCACGTCTTGTGTGATTATATTCGCTGTGTTAACTGTGATTTTTCCTTATTCCCGTGTTCCGATAATTCAAATAAGAAAGGCTCCTTTCGACATATTTCTAATTTACCGACACATCGTAATAAATACACAAGACAAAATTGGGGATAAATGGAAAACTATTATCTGAATCGTATTTGATATCGAGACAGTGAGAAATTGGTATGGATTTGTGTCACTCGAGACTATAACTTGAAAACCAATTGATCTTGATTGGTATCCCTAAGGTAATGTTGCTGACTTAAAAACGCCCTTTAATGATACAGTGAAGTACCCTTATTTTCTACTTGAGGTCGAGCGACCCTTGAAGGTCAGGCATGTCCCTGAGATAGGAATTGTCTCTTGAAAAAGTCCGAAACAGGGCTTAGAGCATTGTTTTATCCTGCTTAATAAATACCTACGAGTGGTAGGAGTAAAATTTTTGGGTTAGGCCAATATAGTATAAAATAAGTTTTCAGAATTGGCTCGTGTCTGGGTGTAACTAGAGAGCACCCCTAGTACATTGCCTTAACTAGCGTACACTGTGCTTAAATGATTACTACATAGTTGGTGTTTAGTCTGAAGGTTTATTTTTGATTTATTTTTTAATTAGAACCTTAACACGCTGAATCTCCTTTTCCATGTATTTATAACAGTGTCAGCTCAAATACCTGCAGTTCATTTTAAAGGTAATTCCGAGTGCTTGTTCTCCAATTGGTTTCAGTGTACTGTTCGTGTAGAAATTGATTAAAGTCCCTAGGGACTGCGGCCTGAAAGCAGCAGTGAGGTTGCGTTTAGTTTTTAAATTAAATTAAGTTTATTACTATTGACAACACTGGTGTGAATGGCGCATGCAACTGTGTAGAAATATCGAATATCTAAAAAGGCAATAATAATTGGCTCGTAACAGGAAGGGTAATCCTTTACTCGATTAAATTTAACTGCTGTTGCTTCCGAACTTTTAACATGTGATATATAAGACGTTATGAATTATAGCGTACAATCTTGAATAAACTAAAAACGTTAATGTTTTTTAGTTATTCGTGATCCTGACGCCACAGTGTTTTTTACTTTAAAATGATTTATTTGACTTAACTAATTTAAGGTAATTTACGTTATCAGTTACACATTATGCACTATACACGAAATTTTTCAAATTTTCTATATACCAATATCGTTCAAATAAAAACTAGGTATAAAATATAAAAACTAGATAATTATTCAACGTCCTTGTCGTTTATTGTGTTATAATGTAGTAGATAGTTCAGTAAATAACATCAGCTGTAACACAATCAGTGGCTGCGAGGTCAACTGTGAACCCGGGACCGAGGAACTTGCTTTTTCTTATTCTATTATCGGGATTATTGGTGATATTCAATTGTATACAATACGAAAAGCAATGATATTTTTTTCCTTTCAGAACGTATACGCTTTTTTTTCAGTTACAGAGTTTACACTCATAGTACTCAAGCTGTAGCAAAGGATTTCGATTATCACCTTCTGCATTTTAATGATAATTTCTAATTAAATAAATATTAGTAGGTACACTTTAATCAGCACCGAAATGCAAATTTTTTCCCCAAAATCAAAGTGTGGCCAAACATTATTAATAACACTGTACATAATAAGTTAAAATTCTTTTCAAATATTTTAAATTTTGTCTCATAAATTTAAAGGTACGTTCGTGGAACTGCACATAGATATAAGTAAATAGAATTATTCGCTATTTTCAGAATTGGCTATTAAAATTAGTAATGAACGTGAAACCACTTAAGTTTAATAATGTTATAATTGAATCCACAGTTGATGTCAACTCTTCCACCTATTCATTAGTTTTGCTTAAGGCAATATAATTAAAATCTATAACTAATGCAGCGTGTAGTCTGTCAAAAATAGAATATTGCACGTGAGGCTTTATAATATTCTGTAGTGGAAGCTCGGCCGGAGCTTATTTAACTTTTAAACTTCAGTTAACAGTTAAGGTGCAGGTTGTGGTATACATTTTTAATATGAATCTGTTTTTTTTGTGTTTTTTTTTAAAGCTTAAGTAGTCTTTTTGGAGTTTTTAGTAGATACATGACTGTTCATGCCACGACACGGTTCCTTAAATATAGTTTCATAGTTCATTAATAAATATTCTCGGTACCTACTGTAACAATGTTTCCTGAATACTCTCTAGTATTATTCTTAACACCCTAAAATCAAGCTCTCGTCTGTGTGGAGCAATCAGGTTTGCCATTTAACTCACCGTATAAACGCATCATTTTAATTTAACATGTTACTTACTAAAAGTCTGTGGACCAACTGCGACCGGTTCAGATCTCCAACTTTGAGAGCCTAAACTAATAAAACTCGAACGAAACACTAACTTCACCATAATTACGTTACCTAAGCACTTAATAGACCACCACAATTCTGAAATCAATACACTAAAAATGCTGTTTGATCTTTTAGTAGACTGACTAAATTTTGTCGAATTCGGTGTAGAATCAGACGAAATGCTATGGCTAGTCTTGCCTCGCACGCAGTTTCAGGATTATCGACATAAATAGACTATTCTGTCTTCTTAGTAATTGCTAAGTAATTGACAGCTCCTATCACCATTCAAGATGCCTTACTAGTGACACATGAAAGACTGTTATTATACATTGATTGTTTCTTTCAGTCATAGCTAAATTTTAAGTTTAGTTTCGGTTGCGTTTCCTCAGAATCGCCACCAGTATGAGCGAGCCGGCCACCGACGCTCAAAGTTTTATCAAAAGCAGCTAAATTGGCCAGTGTCCGCCGGGGAGGAAGTTTCGACGTCCAACTGACTAATTTAGTATTCGATATGAATGAATATGCTAGTTTTGTTCCTTTTGTATCAGCTTTGAATTATGATGTCGTCTATAGACTACCACTTATCTAAGAAAAAGACAATTTTAAATTAATATAAATAAATTAAAATTAGCGTTCTAAAAACATAAATTGGTTACTAATTGTCAGAAAAATATGACATGGTTTTCGTCATAATGCCAACCCTTTATAAACGTAAAATTTATGTAAACTAAACTACTTTTTTGCAATTTTGATGCCAGTGTCTATAACTTCTAAATTAATAAATTAGCATTCTAAATGCAAAAACTAAAAGTACAATCTCAACTTTTTGTAGTTTCGTTTATGATGAAAAACGAACCAATAAAAAGCTCTCATAACCAATTTTATATTATCTGAAGTAAAAATATAAAAAAGCACTACCGCCCGTGTTCTGAATAGTTTATCGAGTGAAAAACAAGTCGGTGCCTAACTGAACGTAAAATATAGGTCAGACCTGCCCTATAGTCCTAGACTAGACTGCAGCAGACTAAAGAAGACCTAAGTTAATCAGATGATGGACAATCGAGGCTGTTTTAGCGTTTAAAAGCTTTTGTTAAGGTTTTACTAGGCCTAGAAAGTATATTTGTTGGATTTGTTAATGAAACTCTAGATTAGCGAGAGGATAGACTTTTCGTCCAGTATGGTGATTCAGTGCGGTTTGGAAAAAAGCTAAGTAGATACTACGAATTTGAAATGAGGGTGTCACACAAAGGTGAAAATACATGCGAATAAAACATGGATTCAAATTTCAGGCTGTATAGTTAATAGATATCTTTAATTTTATAAACAGTTAAACAATAGTCTTAAACTAACACTATGAAGTACCTACAAAAAACACCTTTTACGCCAAGTTATACGATTTACATGATACAGTCAAAAATGTACAACATAGCAAGTAGTATAGAGAACTTATCCATATTGGAAGTAATTAAATTCGTATTGGAACGATCGATTTGAGCAATTAATGCAGCGCACGGCTACAGTGAACGATTCTCACGTAAATTGCTCGGGGAAATTAACAGGCGCTTCTGCTTTCTCTATACCTTACTTTGTACGTATGTGCCAAGTTCTGTTACCTTACAGTTGTTATTAGAGGAATAGTTTGTTGGTACACGAAACCCTTTTTTATTCTCAGTTATAAATATATTAGTCGTATTTTTTTTTTGTTTTTAATATTTTCTTTAAAACATATAGGTAATTGCTTTCGAGCAGCCTCAAAAAGTTGGTAGTAATAACAAACTTTTATTTATAAATACTTTAAACACTTTCAATTATATAATATCTGGGTTAATACTATCAGAGTAACAGTATTCTAAATCTAAATCCAAAATAAAATTTTATATTCAAAACGTACTTAAATTTAAAATTCTCATTTTTAGGGTTCCGTACCCAAAGGGTAAAACGGGACCCTATTATTAAGCTTCCGCTGTCTGTCTGTCTGTCTCCAGGCTTGTCTCATAAACCGTGATAGCTAGAAAGCTGAAATTATCACAAATGATGTATTTCCGTTGCCGCTATAACAACAAATACTAAAAATAAAAAAATAAAAATTTAGGGTTTGTTTTTTTTTTGTATTTTTTACTCAATTTTAAAAACGGTAACAGGTAGACGCTTCAAATTTTCACAGAATATTTACTTGAATATTACCTTTCAAATTAAATAATTATATAACAACTAGTGGCCGCCCGCGACTCCGTTCGCGTGGAAGTCGGTTTCCCGTGGGAATGAGATGTTTTCCCGCGGTAAAAAGTATCCTATGTGTTATTCTGATGTATAACCTATATTACTGCAAAGTTTCATCCAAATCCATCCAGTAGTTTTTACGTGAAAGAGTAACAAACATCCATCCATCCATCCATCCATACATCCTCACAAACTTTCATATTTATAATATTAGTAGGATAAAGTAAATATTAAAGGGGGGCTCCCTTACAACAAACGTAATTTTTAAGCAATTTTTAACTCGATCTTAATAAACAGGTAGAAAATGATAGTACGGAACCCTTCGTGCGCGAGTCCGACTCGCACTTGGCCGGTTTTCAATCCGGCGGTGGTCTTGCAAAGTCAAATGGTAAACTTAACTCAAATAAACGTCCATCACAACTACAACGAGAAGCACATATGAATGCAAATTAATTTTCCATATTGTAGTGTAACAGCGAGCGAAGGAAAACAGCAATTTAACCGAAGCGTTATCTAGAATATTAGCATAACAGTTAGTGCAGACTAAATGCGTGTTTCGGTGGTAAAGTGTAGTAATTGCTTAATGGGTATGTAGAGGACTTGGGTATTGTGGCTGCTTAGTTTTGATTAATAGATCATTGAGTAAAACGGTTTTATGGCGAGTTGATAGCAAGTTTTCCGATGAATGAAATGTGTAGGTATGCCAAGTCCTTTAAAACCGCATAATTGATACGTATCACGTAGCTTAAGCTTCGTAAGTTAAACACTAACAGTTTTTTCTCTGTTGATAAGTTTCTTATTTTCTTTAAAGCTCATTTAAATTCTCTGACGGGTCACTAGTCAACACATTAAAAGTTAATTTTACCATAAGATTAAATTAAATTTTACGTATTCAGGCAGTTACGTATTTAGGCAGTACCTAAGTGTTCGAACGCTTCGTTGTTGAACATGTTTTTATAGTTTTTCTTTCTTACCCTTATCTTTTACTGAAAAGACTTGAAAGTAGTGGTGAGCTCTTTTCAAAATATTCTTTTGACTCGGACAAGAATAGAAATGTCTTTAATATAAGGTTTGGTAGTTTCCTTGCGAATGTTAGCAGAAAGAAAATAAAACTGCTTGAAGTTGGAAATTAAATGAGGCGTTTTACATTTTGTTTATGTATTACTTTTACTGTTGACTTTCCAAACACCTTCATGTCATTACGTTATCTTTTCTGGATTTTTTAAGAGATTTCATCGTGCTGTACAACTGAGCTTTTTTTAATCCTGAAAACGCAAGAAATTGGTTTTGGTAGGAGTTATCAAATCTTCTTAAGATTTGTAACAAATCTAACCACCTTTTTTTATATCGAATTTAGAGATTTCGATCATTGTCGAATTACTTAGAACCAAAAGTAAATTATTACAATAGTTCTTTTAAACCACTAAGACCTCGTATACCTATTAGAAAGCTCCCGGCTCAAAAAGTCTCTCTTTCTTCAGATATTTAACTCAGCGGAGGTTTCTCTTTAATTAGTAGTTAGTGGAATGAGCTTCGCTTCAACGTCACGCCGGCATTCTTAGACACTAATAGTTCTTTAACATTCTTTTAACTAAAGAATACTGGTTGTAATGAAACAATACGAAAAAGTTGTATAGAAGGTAGGAGAACTTTGTTAAGAATAGTTTTTACTAATATCTCGTCTGAGCTCACCAGAGCTTCTCACTTTTTTACGATAGTAATCCCAAATAATGCGAGTCACGTGATGGTAAGTGATCACCGCCGCCCATATACACCCACAATTACATATGCACTGAGGGTGCGTTGCTGGCCTTTAAGAAAATTGGGCACCGGATATCGCACTGACCGAACGAAACGCAGGAACATCGTCCCTACTTCACGTCGGGCTTCTGTGCGACGGTGGTATTTCACCGGTCGAGTCAGCCCAGTAATCGCTGCAGACAGAGCCTACAGCTAGACTCTACCACTCTCAAAAATTAAATGGTGTGTCATCTTTTATTTCTTTAATAAACTTTAGCACATGAATATCTAGTTAAATAGTCCTCTGTTGTGCTTATGTTTTATAATTCTGAATCAATATTTTTTAAAAATAAACTAATAAATTTTTGCACTTAATTCCACTTCTTTTTCTTGTGTGATGAATATGCACTTTTCAGAACATATACATCTAGTAATGTATCTTATATCTAGTATCTTAATTCCACTAATGTAACAATATTGCATCTTTACAAGCTACACCAGTAACAATAGCTAATCTTTGAGACTGAAACAAAGTTCAGCAGCTGAACTCTACGCCGAGTTATTACTTGAATTAATGAACAATATGTTGAGTGGAAACAAGGAGTAACAAGAGGAGGTATTAATATTTAAGCGAGCTTTAAAATGTCTTCTTACTTGACTGTTGGTATTTTGTAAAAAATATCTTATTTTAGCCTTATTCCTTTAAGTTGGTTAGTTAGTTTATTCATAAAGTATTTTTCTATTATATTGAATTTGACGTATTTCCTTATTGAATTCTTAGGCCCAATTGCAGGGAACGGTTTAACCTCGGGTTAGCTAACTCAGGTTTAAATGGCGCCACCATCGATTGTAATAAGAAGTAGTTACAATCGATGGTGGCGCCATTTAAACCTGAGTCAGCTAACCCGAAGCTAACCCGAGGTTAAAACGTTCCCTGCAATCCTAGTAATTTAAAAAAGGATTAATCATACGTAGGTATGCACTTGCAAAAGACTCGATACACCACGTTTATGTTTTTGGAGAAAAGTTGAAAAGCGTTGAGTTTAAACTAGGCGTTTGGAATTGGATGAAAAGAAGGTTTTTGAAGCGTTGTCGTTAAATAACTTAAGGGCTTGTTCCTTACCTACGCTTTATTAAATCGCATCAAAGACACTCATGTTCACATTTTGCTTTAAACATAGAGCACATAGCCTACCATTTCTAAAGTTCGCTTTCTCTTAAAATTGTCTGAAACAACAAGCTGCACTGTAATAAACAAAAGTCCGTGATATAATTACAATTTAATTAGGTAATCAAAAGTAAATAAATTCGTTAAACACCCGAATTCCGACTTATATCGACTGCGGCACGAAAACCATTTTAGTGCGGTTCTACAATAGACGGTTCATTATTATTTAAATTGAACTATAGGTGTATACCGACTTGTTGAATAATACACAGTATGTATTGCCAAAATACTAAACAGAAGGTATAGTATAATGAAGATACCAGTGGAAACAGAATACAGTCGATGTAAGGTTGGCATTAGGCTACTAACTATTTGTAACAGCACGCAATGTCTAGTTGCGTTTAAAAGACTATGATTTGAAGGTGTTCCCTCGGTGCGTGAAATACCAAACTCAGATATTTCTACCCACAGATCAATGCTGATATTAAGTTCTGAAAGCATGAATTTCGGTTTATTGATCATGTTTTTTTAGACCGTGAGACCGGGCTGTAGTTAAGTCTTTCATTAATATAGCCTTTAGTATCAGACGATACAATTTTGTAAAACAAAACTATTTCGCCATTGTCGTAAATCATAAGAAATTGTTGCCAAAGATTCCTGCTTTATTTTACCACAGCCCATTTTCCTTCGAAATGCCTTGTACTTTACCTACTAGGTGCATTCAACCTTCCCCATCACAACTTAATAAAATGCGAAACACAACTCTATTATCATGTTATGTGGGGTTCAAATTAGGTTGTAACAGTGTAGACACGCTTGCGAGTCGCGTGCGGTGTTTTTCTTAAAATTAGCCATTAGATGTTTGCGTGTGTGTGTGAGTGAAGAATTTTGATATTAAAAAGCTATTTTTTACTCTAGATTCTTGCCTCAACGTTTTATGTAAGTTTTCCGGGGAGAATGAAGTATTTTATCGTTGTGAAACATGTTCTATGTGTTCTTCCAGGTCTAGGTAAAAAAATCTCTACAAAGCAGTCAATTTTTTTTTCTTTACAACTTGTTTATTAAATTTTGTTATTCAATGATTAATTTTGTAATTAACAGAGCTTTTTCCGTCGAAATGCTCTGAAATATTTTAATTTATGTAACAAATTAAAAATACTTCACATCATGAGAAGTACCATAGCACTGAATGAACAGACTATTTATCATTTCATTTTTAGCAAGAAATTTAATATTACAATATTATTCCTAACAAAACAATTCAATCCCGAGGTTCCACTTAATACCGAAAGGAAATCAACTTTACTTACCCGAAGCGCATTGCGGAATAACGAATGCATTATAATCCGCCCCTCGACGGTACAAAACGTTGTATTTTTTTAAGGAAACTCCCGGCCAAGGCGGCTATTCTTTCTTCATCGTTCGATATTATATTGTAAAGGTGTGTAGTGTGTTCATGACAAGCTTTTTAATGTTAATTCCGTGGTGTTCGTATGGAGATGTGACGGGCAAACTGTTTTTTAAAAGAATGAATGAATTAAAAAAAGATATTAAGAGAATAAAAGCTTTGAAATTTAGTATTACACGTTATGATCGGCGCTCGGATGGACGATTCTTAAGTTTTAATAAATAGAAAAAGTCGGACATGTTTTAAGTCACTAAAGAATTCAACCTCTATAAATACTACTTGTTAATCACTACATTATGAGCCGTCAAGAACAATCTAAGCTCAGCCCGTTTCTAGAATACATCCTTTTTTTAAAACAGCCTAAAGCTTGCAAGTGGAATTCCTCAAGTTTGAATCCTGAATGTTAATAAGGAATGTCTCATACCACGGTGCCAAGTTGTGTGTCAATACCAATATTGCCTAAATTGTACAGCAAATTTGGTTCATAAACCATACTGCAAGTTGTCCTGAAGCACTAGTTTCGTAATTAATACTAAAGTGTAACTTAGGATGTGAATACGAAGTTTTGTTGTGTGATTATATCTTAGGGTTTAATAGGTACTAAGTTATAGGGTAGGGAATGTATTGCTCTTACTGCCTGGTATACTAATTTGACGAAATCAGGTTAAACACACATTTTACTAAGTTCGTAAATTTTTTCGAAGATCTTGAATTAGTTTTAAGATTCAAAGGCCTACGTTATCGTCAAATCAGTGCTAAATCAGCCACATCTGCCGTCTGACGCCGACATTAACCTATAAACATTAATTAATGCCACCAACCACGCTAATTGACCATCGCGATAGTCATCATCAATGCCGTTTACTGATGTCGGATAGCGAGCTAATAGAATAGTAAGATCGGGAATACTGAATGGGTGTATGAAGAGGGCTTTGCTTGCTGTGGTGTCTAGTTTAGATGTAGTAACCATGGAAAATAAGATTCGACGTCTTTAAATTAGCCTAATCAAGAAGATTGACTCCAATCGGTTCTCTGTCAATTACAATCACAATTACTTCTGTAGTATATTAGCAGCAGCAAGGAAAGTATGGGCTTTTAGAAATGATTAACACGTAATTTTTATGAACGGAAGGTAATTCGATATTCCCACCACACCAATAAATTTAAGAGACCATCGTGATTATGCCTTTATGTAGCTCTGGTCAAGTTGTTAAACTTAGCTTTAAACAAAAATCCTGTATTATATGCTTTGAACCGTTATTCGAGACCTAAAGAGTGAGACAACACCACTTCCGTTTCCTTGAACAGCCCCCTAGTGGCTCCCTCTATACGACTTCCGGCGGCTAAAGTCGATGGAGGGGAGCTTAGCTTGTCACCAGCAGTACTTACAGCTCTTCACATTATTTGAAAAATTAAACGAACTTTTTTCGGAAAAATCACAGTACATTAAATTATCTGATGATATTTTGCAACTTGTATGTGGAAGACGTGCTGACACTATCCAGAAGAGACGAGATAGTATTCTTTCTGGAGTTAAAGACCGCTACATAAAGGAGGATTTGAGGAAAATTCCTCCCACAAATTCATATTTATTTAATCCGGAAACTATGAGCACTTTTTTGAGTCGAGCGGGAGGACCTAACAAACTGTTCTATCCTAACAAGCGCTCAGCGGATGAGCCCACCATGTCCATGGGGAATAAGATAGAACGTTTTCGCGCCAAACGTCCTCGCAGGTTTGTACATAATCAAGACTCAATTGATAATATCACGATTCCCGGCCCTTCTACCGGCAGGAGCACTAATTACAATAGGAACAGAAAACCTCAAAATATTGTCAACAGTAATAAAAATTCAAAACGCGATAATAAAAAACCCGCCGAGACCTTTCGTAAAAATCGTTTTCAAGAGTGACAACAAACAAGACTCGTTTTACGGCGGTTGCTTAAAAGACTTTACAGATGTTTGGAAAAAATTAAACGCTCCAGAGAATGTTATAAAAATAATAACGGGATATCGAATTCCATTTCGAGAGGTACCCGCACTTGTCAATCACAAATTATTAAAAACTTTTCAAACACCTACAAGTCTGGAAATGACAAAACAAATTTTAGTTTTAAAAAAGCAAAGAATTTTAATACCGGCACCGCCAACGCCAAGTTTTGTTTGCCCAATGTTTTTAGTAAAAAAGTCAGACACAAGCAATCGTCCCATATTCAATCTACGGAATCTGAATCATTATCTCGCCGATTTCAAATTCAGACTAATCAATGTTTACAAAGTCCCGGACTTTCTGCAAAAAGGAGACTGGACCGTCAAGATCGACTTGACCCAAGCTTATTTTCACATTCCTGTCGCAAGGTCACACCAACCGTTCCTCAGAGTACTATACAGGACGGAGAATGCACCCAACGCGGAACTGTTGCAGATTACGAGTTTGCCGTTCGGTCTTTCCAGCGCACCAGTAACATTTGCAACAGTTTCGAACTGGATTGCACAATTTTTACGCAGCAAAGGTATGCGAATCATTGTTTATTTAGACGATTATTTAATAGCCAACCAAAATCCACGAATTTTGCAAGAACAAGCTGCGGAAGCTGTTCGAGTTCTAACATCTTTAGGATGGACAGTGAATCTCAAAAAATCAGAACTAACTCCGGTACAGGTGATAAACTACCTGGGCATTATGTGGAATCTCAGACTGAATTCCAAATACCTGCCCCTGGAGAAGCGAGAAAAAATTACGTGCAAATTGGCGAATTTAATAAAGGCAAACGAATGGAACCTCAAAGACGCGCAGAGCGTATTGGGAATGTTGAATTTCGCCTCCTTTGTTATCCCAAGAGGTCGCCTTCACTGCCGCCCATTGCAAACGGCTTGCACTCTGTTACCCAAAGACCAGCCTTTTTTAAAGCGAGGGCTCGCTCCTGCAGCCCAAGTAGAGTTCCGTTGGTGGTTAAATGCGCTAGCAAAGAGTACACCTATTCACCTTCCATTGGTCGCTCACTTTTTGACGACCGATGCATCCGGCACAGGCTGGGGTGCCGTGTTAGATGGGATACGGATCAGCCACGGGCTTTGGCTTCCGTGTCAAAGAACCTGGCACAGCAACCTCAAAGAGATGTGGGCTATAATACAGGCTGTACACGAAAATCTGGACCAGTTGAAAAAATCCTCCGTCTTAGTACAGTCAGACAACAAGACTGTAGTGAGTTACTTACGGAACGAGGGAGGCTTACGTTCCAAGGCCCTATACGAAATGACGTGTGCCCTGTTCAACCATTTGGACCAAAACGAGATTCATGTAGCTGCGCACTACTTACCCGGTCTGTACAACATGGAAGCAGATCTTCTCTCGCGCCAGAAACATTATGCAGAATGGACGTTAACTGCGAAAACTTGCGAGATGATTTTCCGTCGCTTCGGAAAGCCGGAAATAGATTTATTCGCCTCACGGAGGGCTCATGTACTACCTCGTTATGTGACTCGGGACTGCCACGACCAAGCCGCAGAATACCACGATGCATTCAGTCGGGAATGGCGTTACAGAATGGGGTGGATATTTCCACCGCCACACTTAATTCCTCGTGTTCTAGCACACTTGAACGGAGCAAAAGGGTTATTCATGGTAGTAGTCCCACGATGGCACAAAGTGTTTTGGCGGCCGGACTTGAAAAGACGCGCAATAGCACCACCGTGGACGCTATCGAATCTGAGGTCACAGTTAATAGACACGCGAACACAGCTACCACCACCACAAGTGGATCAAATGTTCCTCGAAGTTTGGTTAGTGAAGGGTGGAACCACCTCTTGACAGATTGGTCGCCCATTGAAATCGAGTTACTAGACTCCAGCTGGCGATCTTCCACTAAAAAAGTATACTCATGTATATGGTCTAAATGGAAAAGTTGGTGCATTAGTAACCGTGTCAGTAGTGTAGATCCTTCTGGACCACAACTAGCAAAATTTTTGGCCCAAATGCATTTAAAACAAGGACTTTCCTATAAAACAATTCTAGTTTATAAATCTGCCATCTGTACTCTAGCTAATCCGGATTCAGAACTATTAAGCAACAATGCTGTAGTAAAGCGCATTCTAAAGTCTATATCTCTGTCGAATGCCAAAACGCGTCCAAAAAGATCACATGTGTGGGACCCACGACTAGTAGTGGATTGGTTACGCTGTAATTTTCCTGCCGAACCATCGCTTTATGATGTTTCACGAAGAACAGCATTAATATTGTTACTGGCGTCTAGCCGAAGAGTACACGATTTGACTCTTTTACATGCAGATGATGATCATTTAGAGTTGAAATCAGAATCAATTGTTTTTCCAAAATTTGGTTCCAAGACGGACAATTACACCCATCGACAATCATCATGGAACTTCACAAAGGCTGAAGACGACAGCATATGTCCAGTTTATTGGATACAAAAACTTATTGAGACTTCGGCGCCACGAAGAGAAGGTAGCAGCCTCACGGAGCTGTTTATAACTTGCAGAGGTACCCCAAAAGCCGCATCTCGCACTGTTCTCGGCGGCTGGGTGAAGTCCCTGCTGCGCGAGGCCGGCGTGGAGGCGAGCGCGGGCAGCACTCGCAGCGCCGCCGCGTCGCTCAACTGGCTGGACTCTCACTCTATTGATGAAGTCATGGAAAAAGGAAACTGGCGTGCTCCCAGCACTTTCGCAAAATTTTATTCCTCTGAAATCAAGTCAAACTCTCACAAGAATGAATTAAATCTATCACGAACATTTAATTCAGTTTGAAAAAATCATTGTTTAATTTAATATTGCCTAAGATTTGATTCTATGTTAATTATTTCTAAGAGTTAAATTTAAAAATTATATAATATACACAATTATATTTACAATTTTTATTTCACACATTGGCATACTTAGTATATTTTTCATAAAACATACTTGCTTGCCACCAGGCGATAACAAACACATCTCACTCTTTAGGTCTCGAATAACGGTTCAAAGCATATAATATAATGTTTTACCTGAAAATAAAACAGTTATTATATGCGGTAACCTTATTCGAGACCTAAATTTCAATTCTGCCTGTTGGACTATTTTCTCAGACTTTCAGTGAGATGCAATGTGAAGAGCTGTAAGTACTGCTGGTGACAAGCTAAGCTCCCCTCCATCGACTTTAGCCGCCGGAAGTCGTATAGAGGGAGCCACTAGGGGGCTGTTCAAGGAAACGGAAGTGGTGTTGTCTCACTCTTTAGGTCTCGAATAAGGTTACCGCATATAATAACTGTTTTATTTTCAGGTAAAACATTATAATATACACGGTTATATCTTACTTCCGTACAATTGAATTCTGTATTTTAATGGATTCGCAGCAAAGCTGTACAATTCTACTTAATTACTGGATGCCTTCTCGCCGTTTATTTAATTATTCGAATACACAATCGGAGCCCGCTACAGTATCTATTTCTCGAACTGTCAATACAGATTTAAATTTAATTTAACTGTTTATTTTTAACAGAATCGAATGCGAACTGAGATTTATTTATCGAGTTTGTACGTCGCTGAGTGTTTTTACTGTAAGTATTTTTTACGTTAGCTGGTGTTGTAAATGTTTAGCTTTTTATATTTGATCTCCAGTGTTGTGCCCGGTGGTAGCGACGAATATACTAGATGCATGTACGACACAGGTCGAGTTACTGACATAGTGTTGGCATCCTCCTTGTGGGAACCGTAGAGCGCATTGGCTGAATAACACCCGGTTTCTGGATTGAAAATTCGATGTTAAGTCGTAGCTAAAAGTAATTTTGTATGGTCTATTACTAAAGTAAATGTTAATTTACAGTAAATAAATTTTAATCAACTTTAAATTGCAAATTTATAAACCGGTGTAGGCTAGTCTATTAGTCGTTAATACAAAAGCGCAAGAATCGCAAATTTTGTTTCAATTTTATAAACAAAACGTGTATTAAAGTAAATACGATGCAACTTAAAGTAAGTAGGTTATAATGTAATTTCAATAGATTATAATAATTTTATTTTCTATAAGTACACCCGACATAATTGTGAAAAAGTGCAAATGTATCAAAAACCAGCGTATGTATCAAAATCTACCGCCCAGTTGTTCCTTGTCTCCTCAGCCGTCTTAAAGTTAAAACGGTGTGTTCTATGCAGATATCACGTTACTGCACTTACTGCCTTCACTCGAGATATTGTAACTGACAAGGGGGGATATAATGTAGCTGTTTGAATTTATTTGTTTAATGGCGTTGAGAGGATGATACGGAGACAATACCGCGTCGAGATGTCAGTGATGAACTTTGGCAAGCGTCCGAAAGCGTCACATAAAAATTATTTGTTCTTAATACGTAATGTTTTACACACAAATGTTCAAACTATCGTAATAAATATTTGTGTAGCCTGAAAGTAATCGCAAGCTTGTAATACAGGTACACAAACTGAAAGAAAACATTTTTGTTTTTAATTTATTTATTGATTATCACACTAATTATGTGGCCCTAAGCATAGTAAGCGCTTGTGTTTAAAGTGCTACACATTAATAAATAACTAAATCCTGATCCCAGAATACTTCTCAACACTCCGGTATACCTGCTTACTTTAAAACCTACCTTCAAAAATCTGCCCCTAAATTTGCAATAACTAGAACGTTACAATCTTTATTATCTCTCTTCAAGGTTACTCCATTTGCCTTGCGCCTCACACACAGTTTTTTCTGCCTACCCTCCTGAATTATACAGTTGTGTCGCGCACACGTCGCGGCTCCGTACACAATCACGCAAGCCTGAGATGTGGTTTACGACTTGCAGTTACGTCATACTGTGTGTACGAGAGATGAACAATTGTTTATCTTCAGTAGCTTTTACATTATATATTTTATTTTAGAAGAATAAATAAGTCTGATAAAAAATGTTGGGGTAAAAAGATTGAATTATATTTCATGAAAAGTCCTTATCCGATCCGACCCTTCTTACTCAAATCTCAAAGTTTTAAGATCTCCCAACGTGATGTGACACAAATCCACAAATCCCTTATTAATTAGTACCAGCTCAGCTGAACGTGAACCCTAGCAATTGTTTCTGCAATTTGTTTCGTTACCCTCCGAATTGCAGCGTCGACCGACCGCGTCAAATGTCGCCAATCTGCCTTTACAGTCTAAATCACGAATATAGCTTATCCCTTTCACACGTTGCACACTTCCTTTGCCGGTGAAAGGGAGAGAATATGCATGTTTCTACGAATTTAGACGTGCAGTCCTTTGAGCTTTTACCGGGTATTTTATTTGATTCGCTTACCGCCGCCGTCGGCTGTTTGTGGCTTTGCAAGGAATGCCTGGAAGGCATCGAATGAATGAAAGTCATACTTTATTTGACACTGTATGTCCGTAAGGAGGAGTTTGTAAGACGTAGAGATTGAGAAAAGCAGGATAAATAAATTGCCATGAAAAGAAGTTGTAAAATAGTATTGGAATGCTTCAAGCCAATAGAAAACTATAAACTGTACAGAAAATGTTACGTCGATATTTGTTCCTTCAAGCCTTGTACTACTAAAGATCGACCGTATACGTAAGAATTGGTTTCTTGTGTATATTTTCGTCTAAAGTTCCGCTACTGTTATTTGCAGTCTTTGTACGTCTGCTGTGTTCGCTACTGCACTTATCCAAATAAACTATATTGTACCTACGTTGTCTTTAAGCAAATATCGAAACCCGGGAGCGTTTAGATAAAATATGTTATATGTGCTTTTTTATAGGTTTTTTTTTGAGTTCTACATTTTATATCGTTTGCTATAACGTTACTAACTTAATAATACCAGATGATTTAGTTACTTAGTTCTCTTATTTGTCCTTATAAGTACCCGGTAGTTGGCTAATCAATTACACTTGACTGCTGTTTTATCTGACGTCATAACATACCCGTAATCCTCGAGGGTGCCACCGTTTCATGGTGTCATCCCTACCACCCCCGCGCACACCACCCCTGGGGTATAACACAGTAATTGGCAGGGTTTACGGCTGGCGAAAAGGCTGTGCGGGTGTTTAAGGCAATTTAGGTTCCGCGGTTCTAGCCCTTTTCCTGTCAAAGCGAAGGAAATGTGGAGAGGCACTCGCGTGGTTTAACGCTGATCTTACAGGTCGTACTGAAGTTACTACGTACTTTGCAGTTGAGAATTTCAATTTTAAGAAACGTTTGAGACTTGCGCTCAAAGGTATTGAATAAAATGTCAGAACATGATATTTCTTACATGTTTAATGTTTGAAGAAAGCTTCAAAGCAAGTGTGAAGCTATTAAACGCTTTCTCCAAATATTTAACGTTATAATTGAATTAGTTTCTGATCATAACAATTTAATTGATGATTCGGTTAATCAATTGACCAATTAACGATAACTACGGGATATTGAGAAAGTTATAACAATATTGTGTACATTGACAAATATGGGATAGCAATTGGTGACTATTATATTAATATGACTTTTATACATATTTTCGTTACTTTCTAAACGTAATGAACATACCAACAATTCTAACTTTTCCTCAACTGCCATTTACTCAAACGTATATCAACCTTTAAACATACCACAGTAAGTGTGAAACAAAACCTTTATAATTTGGTTAAGTGTCATGAGAACTAAAAAAAAGGAATACCAGACCAAGACTGAGTGAGTGATTGCTAAAGTGGGTGTAGTGATAGTGGATGGCGGGGGTCGGCATGGTGGGGGGCGCGGCGCGATGCAGCGCGGGGGCGGGGGCGGGGGCGGCGGCGCGGGGGGCGCGTGCAGCCTGCTGCGGGCCGCGTGCGCGCGCGCCGGCGCCTGCAAGTGCACGCTGCACGCCACGCTGCTGCAGGTGAGCTGGGATCCATAGGACTGGATCCACGTAGTGAAAGCCTTGTAAAGGACGTTTTTGTAGGACCATAGGGATAAGTATGGAATAAAATTAAAAGCTCTCTAGTTGCAGCGTAACTTTAACCCACTAACCAAAGCGCGATTCTGGATAATTATCCAGTTGAAAAGTAATGACTTCAAGTCGTGGTGTCGTTGAAGTTTGTTAGCAGAGTTAGAGGGCGGCCCTGAATCGTATTGTAAAATTTAAGTTGTTTTAATAAAGTCCTAAATTTTTTTGACAATAGTCCATAACATGACCACTAGGTATACAATATTTTATACTCTTCTACGCAAAGATAAACTAACAAAGAACATTCCAGAACAAACAAGAGTGTATCCAAATAAATAAATAACTATAGTAAGACAGCCTTCCACACGGCGGGGTGCCAGTGTCCAATGAGACGAGGAAAAACAATAGCTATTGCCAGAGGAAAAAATGTAATTGGAAATTGTGGTCAGTGCTGCTGATATTGTTTATTAAACTCTGTTAACTAGAAACCGTTTCTTTGTATCGATAGTGGTTTTTTAATTCTGTATTAAAAAAGATACCTTTTATTTTAATGATCCTTCCAGAACCGTTTTTAAGTAGGGTTGTAATTTTAAAGCGAAAATGTTTCCGATTCCTGAAAGAGGGTGAATTGTCAGTTTCAAGGTCAATTATTGATTTCCAAGTATTTCCTTAAGTAAGTACCTCTTAAAGCAACCTTCGGGAAGGGCACTTGACTGGAAATGTAGGGCATTAAGAGACCGGATGAAAACTTTGAGTTTTTTGTTTCGAAGGGTCATTAAACTTATACGTACCTAATTATTGTATTCTGAGAAAGAATGGTATTTTATGTAATTGAATGGAGTGTAACCTCTTTGGTAAAATAACAGACCTAGATAACAGGAAAATAAGTTTTAATTGGTGCCTTTTAGTATAGGACCTAAAGTTGATCAATAAATTATGGTCCTAAAGGGTAATTCTGCGAAGTTGATCTTTGTTCGAAGGGTGGGTTTCGGAACGTGAAACTTTCTCCTAAATTAGGGATTCGTAAATACCTGAACTTTTCACATATTAAATGTCTGTGTCATTTTGACCTTTAACTTTTTGTGTAGACTTTAAACCTACTTGTTTTATATTTAAAAAAAATAACGTATCTGTGTTAGCTGTAATACGATGTATTAATGGTAAAACTACATTAACCTTTTCACACTTTCAATCAAAGGAAAAAACGTATTCCCGTATACCTAATGTAAAGTGACCAGCATTGTCCAGTGCTTATTAGGTATAGGGTATGTAAAGCCGATTAAGTCCGAAATCAAACGCAGCCCCAACCAACCTGTAGAATATCATTATCTCATAACATCAGATGGTACGTACGTAATGTCAGTATTCTGCATTTTCTACTACACCGCGTCACCACGCTCTCGTCGCGTCTAATTCAAGCCGCGATTTCTCCAGGGAGCGAGTCGTGGCTTTTTGAGGAGGAAAATTAAATATTTATTGTACGAATGTATCGAGAGGAACACCGTGTTATTGCGTTCTGTTGTTATGTATGGTGCGCTGGAGCGGGGGCTTCGTTGTGAGGGGTTTTTTTTTTGTTGTTATTAGCCCGGTATGGTAGGGATAGAATATTTTAAAAAAATGAGTATTCAGTGATTTTTGCTAGGCTTAAGCTTGGCCTCAGGTTGGCCGATCGTCCGTGTCCTATAGGTTCCCGCGGTTTGCGACTCTACACACAGAGTAGTTAAAGTTTGGTGCATTACTTTTCAAGTACCGATCAATGTACGGTGTGCGGTTCTAGATACCTTGTGACCGCCGGCGCCGCTTTACAGAGCTAAACTTTTATTAATAAAAACAAATGCTACTATAAGACATCTTTTTTTTTTTTTTTTTTGTTTTCCGACAGGAAAATGCATTACGCACCGTACCTCCCGCCCGGGGGGGCGAGAGGCGTGTGTGGGACTCCCCCTTTCGGGTATACCCACTAAAAACCTGTTGATGTTCCTTCTGTTACGCCATAGTGCCGGGGCTGCGGGATAGCTTTAAGCCTTCACACAAATCAGCCCCGGCGGACTATAAGACATCTTCTAACACGTTATTCTCCATTGCTCCCAGGAGTTCGCGACCCTCACGAAGGAGCTGAACCAGGCGCGCGAGCACCTGCTGGAGCGCGAGGAGGAGATCTCGGAGCTGAAGGCTGAGCGGAACAACACCAGGGTGAGTTGGGACCTCGTGATGCAGTGGAGGGCTTGGGGAAGGTTCGGAGAGGGAAACTTGGAGGGGAAAGAAGATACCTAAATGGGTCGACGAAATTTCGGACACAAAAATCTCGGACACCTTGGTAAAAAATAATATTAAAATTGAAAATCCATACATTAGCCAAGGTGTCCGAGTTTTTTGTGTCCGAAATGTGGTCGACCCACCTAAATATCTCTTACGGTATAGCCAAATGATATACCTGATTCTGTGATATTTATGTAAAACTGACAAAAAACGTTGATTATTATTACCTTTCGTTACCTTTGCAAGATCTTAACGAGACAATTATTGTAGGAAAACGAGCGAATTTTAATAAGTGTTTAACTAATTCCGTTTTCGAATGGATCTCACAACGTTTGCAATTTTGGTCTTTAATTCTAAAATGGCGGAAATCTTTTGCTTACATTGTGCTAACAGTTAAGCAGTAAGGTTAATTTTAACAGTTATTACCTCAACCTCGTTTATTTACACAGTTATGATGACGGCGTTAAAACGTGCGAGATATTACTTAACGCACACTTTCAAATGTCCTTGTCAATTTGCGTATTTCGTAACGAATAGTCTAAGAAGAAAATTGCGCTCCTGCTTTAACTTTTGTTGAAACCAATTTCGTCCAAATATTTTCACCTACCGAGAAATTTTAAAATATATTACAACTGAAAATCCTCGGTCTGTCCTCTGGTTCCAATTTAACTTGGTGGAAAATATTTGTTTCCGGCTGCAGCGGGTAAAGTAGGTCTCCCTCGGGTGGCATATATCGTGAGATACCAACACCTGGACTCTAGGATTTTGTTCTAGACCAGATCACTGAGTTATAAATGTGTTAAGGGTATAGTTGTGATTTACTAGAGAAGAGGGGATTGATAAGCTTGACGGGTTATACTGTGTGTATTTATATTAAAGAGTTTGACGCACGATGTACTTATACTTCGGTTTTTAAGTAGAGACGCAGCTTTGGAAGTAAAGCTCTAAAAACTGGAAGGGTATGAAGTTGGACATATGGTATCCATTAGTATTAATACAATATTCTTTCTATTTTACACGAGTAACTGCGGCTCAATTTTATGTAAGAACTCACTGCTTTCTTTACCTAAATCGAACATAGAATTATGACACACCTTAGCAACTTCGCTGTTTTTAGCACAAAACGATACTTCGCCTAGTTACGAAACAACCGCCGTAATATGCACGTAAAAGTAAAATATGTCAAGAAGCTAATTTTGCATATCGATTGATGTAAATTAGCTTTGAAATGTAGAAACACAATCTATGTAAAGACAATGTTACGTAAATGTTTATTTAAATTAAAATACTGTTATCTGTGCAAATGTTTGATGAGGTTAATTGTGTAGGTGCTAAGTTGCACTTGAGAAACTTTCTCGTTAAGCTTAAAATATACGCAAATATTTCTGAGTAGCTTTGTTATAGTAGGTACATATTTTCTATATTTATTTAAGGTTATAGTTTACTGTTATTTAATAGCAACTTCTGTCTTTCTTAATCTTAGCTTTTAAGATCGGCCGATAAAACTTTTAAGGAAGAGCTTGTCATCTTAATAAAGAAATCAGTCCCTAGTAAAAAAAACGAGCTTTTTTTACTTTAAGTTTAATTGAATACGTTCCTTTACAATTCCATTTACATGCCAGCGGTTCCGCGATTTGTGCACAAAAAAAAACAAGCATAGGTACTAGTGCAAATCCCCTGCCTGATTAGAGTCACTCAAGTATTTATTTGCCTATTCGCTCGCAACCCGTAATTCACTGTCGCACGTGACTACAAGGCCTATAGGTACGTCCTGAGTAGGAGCAGGGCTACCAGATGGGATATCCAAAATAACTTAACTGAAAATTAAAAGAAAGTTGGGATTTTGATGTTAAAGTCGGGTCAAAATCGTTAAATTAAAAATAAATATATTTCCAAAAATTAAACCCTACGGGCGTTAAAATTTCTTTAATCAGGTCAGTAGGGTAGTCATTGAAATTGTGGAATGTGGGGACAGTCCTGTCAAATGCCAATCTAGTAACTTTCATCCATGTCATGTCGTAGTCGTGATACGTCTTACCATCGTATCTATCGTCGAATGTGTCTGGTGTGGGCCGTTATGAACGCCGCCCCTGGGACACGTATTAAACCGGGACACGTATTAAATAATGGTTGAAAGGCTCGCGGTCGGATAGACTAAAAGTAGAAGATAGAAGACTCAATATTCTACTAACTTTTGACGCCTTGTTATTTGTGTAATTTTAGTAATCATTACCCATGTTTTTGCGTCTCAATAAACTATGGTAGATAGCTGATGATATGGAAACGACAGAAATACGTCACAAAAAACAAAACTAGCAGTTTTCAATTACCAAGGTTTTAACTATAGTAGAATATTGAGATCCGCGGTTAGAGAAGAAAAATTTGGAAAAGCAGAAAATGTTAGGTAAACAGTGGAGTCAAAAATGGCACTGTAGGAAATAACAGAATTATATCGTATTTATCCAAGTTTAATTATTTTTTCTATATCTTAAAGATCCAAGTGCACTGAGTAGACCTTTGGCCTGAACCACTTGCACATTCAATTGATTGATCTTCAGTATTCTTCCCTATACTCCATTTTTCTAAAGACCTCTCTCTCACCCATCCACTTATCTACCATCTCTCGTATCCAGCTACTGGTAGAGCAGCAACTTGTCCCTTATTGTCTGCCATTCGATTGATCGATCTTCGCTTGTCTTTACCATACTTGCAATTGTCCAAAGAAGCCTCCCCCATACTCCAAGTTGTCTCTATAAAGTGTTTACTGTAGTATTCGCCCGCAGCTACTGCTAGAACACCTAGAATGCCTGGTGTCGCGGCACGAGCGCTCGCTGCGCATGACCGTGGTGAAGCAGCACAGCGGCGTCTGAACCACAACTTGTCCCTTATTGTCTGCCATTCGATTGATCGATCTTCGCTTGTCTATACCACACTTGCAATTGTCTAAAGAACTCTCCTCCATACTTCAATATGTCTCTATAAAGTATTGACTATAGTATCCGCCCGCAGCTACTGCTAGAGCACCTAGAATGCCTGGTGTCGCGGCACGAGCGCTCGCTGCGCATGACCGTGGTGAAACGGCACACCGGCGTCTGAACCACAACTTGTCCCTTATTGTCTGCCATTCGATTGATCGATCTTCGCTTGTCTTTACCATACTTGCAATAGTCCAAAGAAGTCTCCCCCATACTTCAAGTTGTCTCTATAAAGTATTGACTGTAGTATTCGCCCGCAGCTACTGCTAGAGCACCTAGAATGCCTGGTGTCGCGGCACGAGCGCTCGCTGCGCATGACCGTGGTGAAGCGACAGAGCGGCCTCTGATCAACAACTTGTCGCATATTGTCTGCCATTCGATTGATTGATCTGCTTGTCTTTACCATACTTGCAATTGTCCAAAGAAGTCTCCCCTATACTTCAAGTTGTCTCTATAAAGTATGTATCTACCCACAGCTACTGCTAGAGCACCTAGAATGCCTGGTGTCGCGGCACGAGCGCTCGCTGCGCATGACCGTGGTGAAGCAGCACAGCGGCGTCTGAACCACAACTTGTCCCTTATTGTCTGCCATTCGATTGATCGATCTTCGCTTGTCTATACCACACTTGCAATTGTCTAAAGAACTCTCCCCCATACTTCAATATGTCTCTATAAAGTATTGACTATAGTATCTACCCACAGCTACTGCTGGAGCACCTAGAATGCCTGGTGTCGCGGCACGAGCGCTCGCTGCGCATGACCGTGGTGAAGCGGCAGACGGCGGCGCAGAGCGGCGTCTCCTCGGAGGTGGAGGTGCTGAAGGCGCTCAAGAGCCTGTTCGAGCACCACAAGGCGCTCGACGAGAAGGTAAATCTATTAGCAAACTAGTTATTTGCAGAAATTTAGATATTTTAACTTACCGAAAAAAGTCTAAGCGATATTGATACTTAAAGACTTGGGCCACAACTTTGCATAGACATAGTGAAAGTGACACCATTCATTACTGTAAAGGCTTATGGTAAAGGAAGAATACTATAACAAACTTATTTAATTTATTTTGTATCTAAATGCTTCAGGTGCGCGAGCGGTTACGAGTAGCGTTAGAGAGAAACACAGCTTTAGAAGAAGAACTGGCCTTAACCAAAGAAGAGGTAAGGAATTATCTCATACTATAAGCTTATAAAAAAACGTTTAAAAAAAAATGGTCAAAGTTTACCCTAAGATCTGCTTTCACAGAGCTTCATCACAAATGCTAACATTACTATTTAACTACATGTAAAAACATAAAGAAGTCATCAGTTTATGCGGGCAATATACTCTTTTATATATGCACTAAACACATAGTATCCTTATTACTGCCACTAAAACAATAAATTTGCCATCCCAGCTGCAGCAGTACAAGTCCAGCAGCAGCCAGGACGGCGACAAGCCCAAGGAGAACGGCACCGCGCCCGGCGGCTCGCCCGAGAACGGGGAGCAGCAGCCCAAGGTAGGTGGCGGTGGTGATGACGATGATGGTGATGGTGATGATGATGATGATGATGATGATGACGATGATGATGATGATGATGAGGATCAACAGTTGATGGGGGAATCACATAACTGGACATAGACTCTTCACAGATAACTAGGGATGTAGCTGAAATATAAGTGCGACTTATAACAGTAGTTTGCCGGCTTTTAAAGTTTTATAGAAGTATGGGATAAGAAGCCCTGAAACAATGAAATTGTTTTGGCAAAAAAAAAGGTCGCAAGATATTTCAGTCGAATACGGTCTCAGATTATGCAAAAAATATTGACATTATATTGCAGTGTAACTCCTTATTTCCTATACTCCTTATTTTAAAAATATACAATATTGATAAGAGGTAAAGTCTTATTAAGCTTAAATATGTTAGCTAGTTACAGCATCATTTTATAATAGTTTTCATGATCTGAGACATGTAAAGTATTTCTACCAACATTTGTAAATTATACAAAATGCAAAGGCTCCTGACACACAGTCAAATACCAATTGGTCTTAGGCCATAGTGTAGTAATGACAATAGCATATTTAGATATAGTTGCTAGATGTCCCCTAGCTGATTCATAGGTATTGTGTGCCAGGAGCCATAGCTATTATATTCCTTACAATATATTTAGGAGATGGGTGAAAAGAAAGCTAGGTATACTTTTTCTTGTACATACCGATACAGACTCAAAAATACTGTCACAAACTTTACAAATTCCCAGAAAGCTAGAAAGATATAATTGACGTTAAGGTGGTCACTGGTAATTAATTTTATTTCTGTTAAAGATACACCTCATACAAGAATTCACTTAATATAGGAATTAATTAACAGTGACCACCTAGAGCTTGGTGGATTGTGATTATGCTGGGTTTTTTCCAATTTCCAAATTTGGTTATAGTGTTTTTCTCTTAATTGTAAAAGTTTTAATCAACTGCATTATGAAAATGCCTCCTCTTTAATCCATGAAAACGTATTCTAAAGCAATTTTTTTTTCTAAAATATTGAAAATATATAAATAAAAAAATACTTTATATGTCTTAAAAAAACAATTCCATAATGTAGTTGACTAAAACCAGGGTTTTTTAATTCATCTTTGCGCGCAGCTGTTTGTGTCCAACCGTATATTGGTCAGACATAGAAATTTTTGGTGCCGATTCTGAGTTAAAATTATTTAAACTAAACTGTAAATATTGTTGTTGTAACATTCACACAGCAATTAGAGACGAGTAATATTTTTAGTCCGCCCAACTAAAATTTAGCTAGCTTAGCGTCGGCAGTGCATTTCTTCTGTCTTCTTCTGTCTAAATTAAATGAGGTTTACATACCCGTCTCTTTCCAACACCAAGTACAAGAATGAGATAGCAATATTTTAGTTTCTGTTAAAGAGCGGGTTATCTCAATCACAATAAGGCAAAAATTTACAAGATACACAAAAAACTGCGCGCAAAGATGTATCTTCTCGAGTGTGACATGGTGTGACATTGTGTGACATGGTGTGACATGGTGTGACATGGTGTGTCATTGTGTGACATGTGTGACATGGTGTGACATGTTGTGACATGGTGTGACATCTTGTGACATATTGTGACATGGTGTGACATGGTGTGACATGGTGTGACATGGTGTGACATCTTGTGACATATTGTGACATGGTGTGACATGGTGTGACATGGTGTGTCATGTGTGGCATGGGGGGTATAACGCGTGCGTGTGTTTGTTGCGCGCAGGAGGGGGAGCCGCAGCGCGGGGTCGTTGAACTGCAGAACGTTGTCGTCAAACAGGTTAGACGACGCTTGCACGGGGTGCGGTTCAATATCAAATATACACCTCAAATTTACCTAAAATAAGGATTTTCCTAAGTGCCAACTTCAAAGGTTCAAATGCCTGCGATGTTGATGTTAAAACCCTTTTTGTATTCAGTTAAGTGAAACAGACAAAATTGCAAACTAATTATGAGATCTGGCAACTTCAATGGAAAATTATATCGTTGCTATTGTAAAAATTTCAAGTCAAATACTTTGAAAATTGATAAACAATCTCAAAGTAAATGCCGACATTGAACCCACTACCCACTGTATGCTTTGTTGCCGTGGCGACTCATTATACCTCGTGGCGCCATCTACCGCCTGCCCGCGCAACTGTATCGTGTATCAACTATATCATATGTATCTATGTATTAATTGCATGGTTTTGTTTGCTGTTAGGACCTAACATAGACGCTATCGACGACCACAGCGCTAGAATGGATGCATTGCAAGTTTTATGTTATGTTTTACTTATATAGAATACTTATTTATATACAGGGTGTCCCAAAACTCGACGTCAACCCGAAACCGGGTGACAAGGCAAGTCATGCTGGTTATCAGAAAAATGTTTAAAAAAATCTAAGTCACGTGTTCTCAAAATTATTGGCATTTTAAAAAAACACGCAAAATTTCACACCCTGTGACAGTGTTTTTGCTGCTGTTGCCACAAATGTTCACTTTTGGAAACTTTTTTTTTTGATATGTAACCCTGAATAATGCTTCTCTAAACTGTTATCAACATTTCAAATCTAGCTCCTCGAGATTGCATAAAAATAGGACTTATTTCCAAGAAAAAAATTAAAAATTAAAAATGGCCTAGTTTTAACTGTCTGCATTGAAAAAAAATTGTATTACGCGAGTTTGGCAAGTTGTGTCAAAAGTTGGCGCATTTAGTAAGGATCCCAAAATGGTATGACACGTGGTAAATTGTAGTTGCTATCATGAACAAAAAAAAAATTCGTAAAAATCCTGTGTTCAACAATTTTTTCTTACCTGGTTAAAAAATATTCTAATGGGCCCAAGGTTTTCCAAAGAGTCGTAAATTGTAAGTAGTGACAAAGGAGTCTTTCTAGGAAGTGTAAGCGAGATAGTATTTGTGCTAAAGTGATTGAGTGAGACGGAGAGAGTCACCTTCTCAAGTGCGAGCGAGACAGGTATGGACGCTAAAGTGACTGAGATGGAGAGAGTCATTTTACCAAGTGCGAGAGAGACAGAGAGTGACGCCAGGTATTCGCTATTGTAGATACACATTACAAACCAGTCAGTACGTTACGTTCCTTCGTTTACTGCGCTTGTTTTCGTATTCGTTTGTGTTGATTTCGTACTGTTTACTTTTGGCTATGTTTATGGACTTGTGATTGCTTGCGATTTAGATTCGGACTGTTTGTTTTCTCTTAACGACGACCTTTGCTTTCCTCTGGACTATTGTGTGAGTGTGTGACAAGTGCCGAGATGTCTTCGTATACCACTCGCGAATACGCTAATATGCACCTTATTTATGGTGAGTGCAGGTGTAATGCCAGTGCTGCTGCCAGACTTTACCGCGAAAGGTACCCAAACGCTGCTCGTTACCCCGATTATCGGGTGTTTACGAATGTGCATCGGTTGCTCTTCTCAGAAGGCCGCCTCCCAAATCAAACGCATGGTGGAGGCAGACCCACCAACCCTATGGAAGAAGAAGTTCTACAGGCTGTCGAAGAAGACCCAAGTACTTCAGTAAGAGCTATTGAAACGAACACCGGAGTGCCCAAAAGTTCAGCCCACCGTATTTTAAAAAGAAATGACCTACACCCATACCACGTACAGCGAGTACAGACATTATTACCCGGTGACTACCAAAATAGGGTGAATTTTTGCCGGACGATATTGGAGAGGTACAGAGATGACCCACTTTTTCTAACAAAAATTTTATGGTCGGACGGATCAACTTTTAAAAAGGACGGCTACGTGAACATGCACAACCTGCATGAATGGCGTGTTGAAAACCCTCATTTAACGAGACAGGATCGGTCCCAGTACCGATTCAAAGTTAACATGTGGACCGGAATTTTGAATGGCAAAATAATTGGTCCTTTTGAGTTGCCTGATGCATTAACTGGCGAGGTTTACTTAGACTTTCTTCAAAACCATCTTCCAAATTTATTAGAAGACGTGCCGCTAAGCATTTACAGAGAAATGTGGTTCCAACAAGATGGGTGCCCAGCGCACTTTGCTCGCCCCGTAAGAGAGTACCTCGATGAAGAGCTTCCTGGGAGATGGATCGGGCGGGCTGGACCAATCTCGTGGCCGGCCCGTTCACCGGACTTGAATCCTTTAGACTTTTTTTACTGGGGAGCTGTTAAAGAAAAAGTTTACGAGAAGCCCATTGGGAGTGAACATGAATTACGGCAAAGAATAGCTGAAGCAGCTCAATTTGTAAATAATGGACGATACGCTAGAAAGATAGCTCGATCTTTTTTAAAAAGATGTCGCGCTTGTATTGCCGCCGAAGGAAGGCATTTCGAACACTTATTATAACATTTTAAGAATTATTGTAAATTTTATTAATAAACATTGGTATTAAAATTTTGTTTTATTTAAAATTGAAACCTTTAACAATAAATGCTTATTCCAATGCACACACTAAAAAAAAAAAATTAAAAGTGAACAATCTGTTCATTCAATAAAGATAGACGAGTACATCAGTACAATGTACAATTCAGTTAAATTTAATCATTGTGTAAATTGGAAGCGGCTCCAATGTAACCAACGATAAGCTTTGCAATTTTAACCAAGTAAGAAAAAAAGTTAAAAATGGGTTTTCATGGAAATATTTTTTTTTGTTCATGATAGCAGCTACAATTTGCCAAGTGCCATACCATTTTGGAATCCTTACTAAATGCGCCAACTTTTGTCACAACTTGCCAAACTCGCGTAGTACAATTTTTTTTCAATGCAGACAGTTAAAACTAGGCCATTTTTAATTTTTAATTTTTTTCTTGGAAATAAGTCCTATTTTTATGCAATCTCGAGGAGCTAGATTTGAAATGTTGATAACAGTTTAGAGAAGCATTATTCAGGGTTACATATCAAAAAAAAAAGTTTCCAAAAGTGAACATTTGTGGCAACAGCAGCAAAAACACTGTCACAGGGTGTGAAATTTTGCGTGTTTTTTTAAAATGCCAATAATTTTGAGAACACGTCACTTAGATTTTTTTAAACATTTTTCTGATAACCAGCATGACTTGCCTTGTCACCCGGTTTCGGGTTGACGTCGAGTTTTGGGACACCCTGTATTAACATTTGTAGCATGTAAAGGCAATACATAAAAAAAAATTGATTAGTTAGTGACACATCCAGTAACAAAGCACTAACACAAGACAACATTAGCATTAATATTAATATAAACATGTATTTAAAAATATTCTAATATTTGCTTTGGTAACTTGTTAATCTGTAATAAGTATGTTCAAGTATAAACGTAATTTAAATTAGTTCTTGTAACGTCATTCATGTTAGAAATTTCCCTACTTAATCAATTACAATCAATAGACGTATATATCAACTCTTGTATTATCATTCCTTTTCTTATAGTTAGTTTTGAGTCGGCACAACCATTTCATAATCGTCTCTGCATCTTCAACAATAGAGTTGACTTCCAATTGGCATTTAGTCTACTTACAATGCCATTCAATTATCAACTCTATCACTCACCAAGTATGCAATCAATCATTTCAATACCGACTCTGCTGTCCCATATTTAGAGTTGTTTTTGCGTTAACATATAGTCTACCTCTAACTTCCATTCAATTCTCTACTCTGTAGTACACTGAACAAGGTGTTAACTCCCCAGTCTGCCTCCCATTCAATGTTCAACTCTGCGTCTTCCTCAATAAAGTACTATAGTCCGTTCGCGTTAAGAAAATAGTGACAACTACAGGATAAGGCTGTATTCACAGTGGAGTAAAAGTACAAAAGAAAAATAATAATTTTATAAATAGTATTTTCGGACACACCGCATGCGCTTGCTGTTTCTATGACTATGCTCTCCACAGTTGCATTTAAATCAGGGACCGAAAACCGGTTAAATTAGGCCTACCTTTTATTTCGGTATGACGTCATACCGTTTTATTTCAGTATTTTATTTTTTTAATACACTTAAATATGCATACTTTTAAAATACGGTATGACGTCATACCTTTTCATTTCGGTACCGTATTTTTAAGAATATAATAAAAAACCTTCACCATAACATTTCGGTATACTTCTAATATTATGGTATAACCTTTACATAAATAAAAGTATCACTTTATTTCAAGAATGTGTGGGTCTGCTGTCGGAAAATCGACTTTATTTGTATCGAGCGAACGTATTACGATACCGAAAAAATCATATGGGTTATACCTTTAATACTCAACCTGTATGAATTTTAAAGGTATAATTATGCCATACCTTTATAAGATAGCGGTAGCGATTCTGAAAACCTTAAAACAACCGGTAGAGTTTTGGTTCAAGGATTGCGTAACCGGTATAAAATTAAGGTACCGCTTTTTTATACAGGTTGAAATACCGATAAACCTTAACCGTTTTTAGTCCCTGATTTAAATCACACAATTTAAAGTACTTATAAACATTGTAAATTATGAGTCTCTCTCCACTATGGATTATTGATCCACTTTTATTCTTTGGAATTGGTGAAGTATTAATTTTCAAAATTTATTGTTGGACGAGTCACGCAAAATACACAACCGTTTTGTTCAAACGTCAGACTTCAACTGGTCACTGTGAACTCGACTTATTAATTTCTAGCATTTTAATTGGCTGGGAGGCGTGGCTAGGCCGGCTGACAATGACAACTCACTATTTTCTTAACGCTAATAAACTATAGTACACTAAACAAGGTGTTCTCTCCCCAGTCTACCTCCCATTCAATTCCCAACTCTACGTCCTCCTCAATAGAGTATATTTCCCCAGTCGGCGGAGCTGAGCTCGTGGCAGCGACGGGTGGCCGAGCTCAACAACAAGGTGTCGGAGCTGGAGGAGCGGCTGGCGCGCGCCGAGCGCGACGCCGGCAAGAAACAGGACGAGGTCAACAAGCTGACCAGGGACCTCCGGGAGAACGTGGCGCAGAAGGAGGACCAGGTATGTACTGGTGTTGAATAGCTGCGACACCAGCTAGTGAGGGGAGATGAGGAACCTGGACGGGAGAATTAGGGAGCAAACGAGCATGCGTGTCACCTGATGGTAAGTGATCACCGCCGCCCATGACTACCCGCAACACTGTGGGTGTTGGGGGTGTGTTGCCGACCTTTAAGATGGGAATACACTCTCGACTTGAAGAGCCCCATGTTGTAGTTAGCCTTGAATACCGCTGTAGGGACTGCGGTACTGAGGAAATGCGGGTCTACTGGGACTTGACAGTCGTATCGTGCATCTGATCAAAATCGCGAGACTGGTACCGAGACTTATGACTTTTAGAACGATATTTCCTGTCGTTACGGTTATCGTCGTAACCCCTAACCGGGACTTGTGTCGTCGCCTAGTTGAACTGTCAAGTTTGACAGTAAATTTCGTCAAATTGTCGTGATACAGTGCTGGTAAGGCATTCCATCAAGTTCGTTCGTATTTTGGTCGCACGATTTCGATTGTAAAGTCCCGGTAGACCCTCTGAACTGTAAATCGAGATTTATTGAAATTGAGGGTGGTGGTTCTTAACTTTTAAATGATGGGGATTTTGACAGAATTGGAGGAGGTAATACAAGCTGAAAATTGGTGATGAATAAAATAGGTCTAGCTATAAACTTGAAATCAAATAAGTCAACCATCGTTATCTAGATTCGTTTTGTTGTCTTTATAAAAACATTGATATCTTTGTGGATTTATTACTTTGGGTTTCTCCAGCAAAATCAGTGGTCCGAAAAATATCGGTAAAAATTCAGTATTTATTTATTTATTTATTTAAGACATACAAAACAGATAACAATCAAGGTAGTACATAGTAGCTTGACTTAGATTTATGTTCAGACTGTCATCCTAAGCATGTATGTACAGTGAATTACTTGCTAACAGTTACATAAAACATAATTGAAATAAAGAAGATATTGAAACAAGAAATAAATGATCAAGAACTAAAACTAAAACACAAAAATAATTAAAAAAAAAAACAACAAAATAACAGTACATAAACAAATATTAATAAGATTAAATGATCAAAAGTGGGTGTGATTAGAGGATGCTTAGTAAGTGAGACTTGAAACGGAGTAAGTTTGGATCAAAAATGTCAACATTACAGTCAGTTTGGGACAACTCGTTATACTCACGGCACATTCTTACAATGGGATTAAAATACGAGGTGTGGTTTTTATAAACTTGAAGCTGGAAGGTTCTATAGAAGCGGGATCTAAAATATATACTAATGTTAAGTAAGGACAGTAATCTTGGGGCATCAAAGTAAGAATGTAATATTTTATGCAAGTTTGTTAAGTCTAAACATAACCGCCGACTCTCCAGGGACTTAATATAAAAAAAAAATTAAGTCTGTCTGAATAATGTGGATAAAGTCTTGTCATGTTTAAGCGATAGCAAAGCATGCTTAGAAATTTTTTCTGGATACTTTCCAATTTAGCACAATGAACTTTATAACAGGGGGACCAAATGACACATCCAAACTCTAGTATAGATCTTATAAGACCGACGTAAAGTGTCATATAACTTTTCATCGATGTGAAACCACTAGCAGTTCTAAATATAAAGCCTAATAATCTACTGCATTTATTTACAACGTACTCGTAATGGTTTTTGAAACTAAGTTGTTCATCAAATATTATGCCCAAGTCTTTAACAACACTTTTACGCTGTAAAATTTCTCCAGATAAGCTATAGTTAAATAAGATTTTGTTTTTATTTCTCGTAAAGGTGATAGTAAAACACTTCCCTATATTTAATTTCATAAGGTTTCTATTGCACCAATCAGCAAGTATGAGTAAGTCATTTTGAAGTACATGACAATCAGTTATAGATTTGATGGGCGCATAGATTTTGAGGTCGTCGGCATACATAAGACATTTGGAGTACAAAAGTTTGGCAAGATCATTAATAAAAATAATAAAAAGCAAAGGACCGAGATTGGAACCTTGCGGAACGCCGGACGGTACAAATGAGGGTAACGATAAATGACCTTTAACTGCCACAAGTTGACTTCTATTTTTTAGGTATGTAGTAAGCCAGCGATGTAGGTTGTGTGTGGTTGGTTGACTAACATTGTGACACGTGAATTTTATATATAAGATTGTCATTGCGTCACCAACACATTTTCAAGCGTTAATTTGAAAAGTGTTAACTTGTTGTTTCTAGTTAACCCATTGGAATTTCTAGCCAATCCGTATTAAATTGCAATCTCATTTCCGACTGTCTTAAATCTGTACTAGCGACCCGCCCACGCTTCGCAATGGTGTAATTTTGCGCGACTTGTTCCACTTAAGTTGAATTTTAGCTAACTTAAAATAACTATCAGAATTTGCTTCATTTACAAATTTAAATGAGCAAATATCCTATAAGATGGCGAAACTCGCATCAAAATCCATTACGTAGTTAAGGGGGAGATAGCGGCCAAACATACAAACAGTCACAATTAGGGACTTGGATTTATACTATGTAATGACAATGATAATGATTTAGATACATGCTCTTTAGTTCGCCAATTTTTAAATAGTACTTCTCTTGTGCCTACTTCAGTGGCACTGAATACTTAGATATAGGTTAGAAGTAACTGCGGTCTTTGGCCTTAGTGCCCGTCCTCAGATACTGAATCCAGCTCGACTGGGAAACTAAAATATTTACATAAATGATAATGATAATGATAATGATAATGATGATGATGATGATGATGATGATGATGATAATGACAACTGTGTCGGCACAGGAGGAGCGCATCGCGACGCTGGAGAAGCGCTACCTGAACGCGCAGCGCGAGTCCACGTCGCTGCACGACCTCAACCAGAAGCTGGAGCAGGAGCTGCAGCACAAGACCGCGCAGCTGAAGGTAGTGGATACAGGAATATGAGTCTTATTGCGAGGGGGGAAGGTGGCTTGTTGACGAATATGACTAAAGAGGACTATTTTTTTTTTACTGTACTTAAAAATTATCGCGCGAAATCCCGGATAGAGTAAAACAATGTGTTCAACGCGCGTTAGCTTAAAACAAGTGTTAAAGAGAACTATTGACATTAACACTTTCGTTAAGTTAGCAAGGTCTAAGGTAATTTTGGGAAATGTATCTCAGATTAAATAGGATTTCCAATAGAAGAGGCAACGGAAAATTTTGGTGGATATAAAAATGTGATTGGGTTGGTTGGTTGGTTTATTTGTTGACTTGTGGAGGATTATACACTTCTTGAATCTAAATTGTATTGATACAAGTAAAAAATGCTTATTATTCTTGTTTATGTTGTTTTTGTTGTAGTTTTCTTTTATTGACTAACTTTAGTTTATTTCAAAGAAATTAAACGCGACGTATAATTGACGTTATATTTTTTTTTGTATTTAAATTTTAACCAACTGGTGGTTACTTACTAACTACGTGTGTTTAGACTTACAAGGTATTGTGTTCTTGCTTTTTCTGTTGTGTGTGTTTTAATAATAACAAAACTAATACATGTTCTCGGCTCGAAAACATACTTATTTACTGAGCAATGTTATTCATTCTGAAAACTATTAAAGCAAACTATGATTACCTTTCAAAATCACTTAACTTTGTGTTTTTTTATGGCTAAAACGAATTTTTTATATAGATGTCATATATTAACGCACACATAACATTTGTTAAAAATAAAAGTTAGTGCCTAGCTATCAATAATGACATAACTTTACCACAGAAAAACTTAAACACCCACAAGACCATTTTCTGTTTGTCTTTTGATAAATTATACTACAATCCAAAAATACATGTTAAATATAATTTGTCCTTTGATAAATTATATTTAACATGTATTTTTGGATTGTAGGCTGTTAGCCACCCCTTCAAATAAAATAAAAATAATAAGATCAATTCTTGGAGAATTCTTGGAGTCATTTCATCATTACGAAAAATCAAACCTGACTCCACAAAATGTCAACTCATAACCCCTCCCGTGCTAACCCCCACCACCTTCCAGCTGCAAGAAGAGAAGATCGCCGCCATCGAGGAGAAGCTGGAGCTGTCCAACCAGAAGCTGAACCAGATGTCGTCGCTGCCGGAGATGGAGCAGCAGCTGAAGGCCAGGATGGACGCCCTCAATCAGGTAGGGGTAAGGATACATGACATTCATTGTAGCGTGTGGTTGATGCTTTGGTTTGGGTTGGTTCGGTTGCAGTTTTTAGGGGTGATGGTTTTAGATGTTGATTTTGATAATGGATAGGATATTGGAATTATAAAGGAATAGTGTATAACAATCTTGCTTAGTTAAAGCGCGGTTATAATATGATTTGTAGTATTTTGACAGTAAACAGTATACTGTCAAAATTTTGGAATCCCCAATTGGGGATCTATTCCGAATGATAATGGAATGTTTTTTTTTTATATTTTTTGATTTTGTTTATATTTTTACAAAAATAAGGTTATTTTATCAAACTCCTTGTCAAACGATAAAATACCAATGACGGATTCATTTAAATGTTGTAGCTGTAAAAATGTTGTGTGTGGAAAGCATGGTTTTGTTAACTTTTTTGTGACTAACAACTAATAATTGCTTAACCTAAATGTAGTTTTTTTAAAAACAATACAAAAAATATTACTATAAAAAAGTACAAGCGAAAGAGTAAGGCAAATATTGCGAGAAAAAAAAACTTTGATTGAATTCGATTTGAATGTTTACATTGTCATTTAGATCATTTTCTTCGAAGCGGCTAGTTTTTACTCCAACTTTACAAATTGTATACGTTTACAAATTATAATTCTTTCCAATGTTTTTTGTGTCTATTCACAAGTCGCTTCGAAGACCGTTTAGAGCCTTTTTCTAATATTTTATTAAATTATATATTTAAATGTTTCCGTAAGAATCTTGACAGAAAATTTTGCCTTAACATAAATTCTGTCAAGCTACCTTCTATTTACAGCTCTTAGGCCCAATTGCAGGGAACGTTTTAACTTCGGGTTAGCTAACTCAGGTATAAATGGCGCCACCATCGATTGTAATAAGAAGTAGTTACAATCGATGGTGGCGTCATTTATACCTGAGTTAGCTAACCCGAAGCTAACCCGAGGTTAAAACGTTTCCTGCAATTGGGCCTTAGTAACTTACTACGTGAGTAGACTAACTCGAGGATCATTGTTAAATACTTGTTATAAATTCCATGTAAGTGTATGTATGGATTGCAAAGTAACTATAATATACAGTCGCATAACTTTGTTGCTATCGAAGCATTTGATCAAGTGCAACATTTTTGTAAAACTTGATATGAAAGTTGGTTTTTGAAATTGATTATAAATTCCAACATCACGATATTTTTCTTTATTCAAAGTGCTATTGATCCTCGAAGTTATTTTAATTGTATTTTAGATGTGTCTGTGTTTTATTAAGTATTATAAGCAATGGAGATCACGCTTGATATAAACAATCAGTTGCCATTTTGTGCATAGGGGAGGTAGCGTTTACCGCTATTGGGCTTATACAAAAAGTGAGTGTGATCGTTAAACGTAACACTGACAAAACGTATTGTTTTAAAGTATATTAAAAAAGCGGTTTCTCTTTTTTAATTTTATTAAGGGAAACCTACAATATAGCAAACACGTCAATGCCTTCCATTGTTTTTAATACTCCACGTATCCTAAGAGCATATAAACTACTGGAGTCACAATCCGGGGGAAAAACTTTATCTCACCACAATTTATTACATTGACCTTTATTGTCAAAAACTTTAAACTTCCTAATTAATCGAACGCTTGCATTGTGACTCTTGCATTACGTATACAACTCCACCAAGTTAAGTTCACACCTCGTTATAATCCCCGCGAGGGGCGTACTTACCTTGGTGGAGTGGTCCCCTCGGCCTGGTCTCCAACTGGCGTATACCCCCAGGCCCAGGAGCCTTGCATTCGTAACTCCACCAAGCTACGTGCCAACTTACCTTGGTCGAGTCACCGTTGTTCCCTGGTCTCCAACCTCCTCTCTAACTCCACCAAGCTACGTGCCACCTTACCTTGGTTGAGTTACCGTTGTTCCCTGGTCTCCAACCTCCTCTCTAACTCCACCAAGCTACGTGCCACCTTACCTTGGCTGAGTTACCGTTGTTCCCTGGTCTCCAACCTCCTCTCTAACTCCACCAAGCTACGTGCCACCTTACCTTGGCTGAGTTACCGTTGTTCCCTGGTCTCCAACCTCCTCTCTAACTCCACCAAGCTACGTGCCACCTTACCTTGGCTGAGTTACCGTTGTTCCCTGGTCTCCAACCTCCTCACTAACTCCACCAAGCTACGTGCCACCTTACCTTGGCTGAGTTACCGTTGTTCCCTGGTCTCCAACCTCCTCTGTAACTCCACCAAGCTACGTGCCACCTTACCTTGGCTGAGTTACCGTTGTTCCCTGGTCTCCAACCTCCTCTCTAACTCCACCAAGCTACGTGCCACCTTACCTTGGCTGAGTTACCGTTGTTCCCTGGTCTCCAACCTCCTCTCTAACTCCACCAAGCTACGTGCCACCTTACCTTGGCTGAGTCACCGTTGTTCCCTGGTCTCCAACCTCCTCTCTAACTCCACCAAGCTACGTGCCACCTTACCTTGGCTGAGTTACCGTTGTTCCCTGGTCTCCAACCTCCTCTGTAACTCCACCAAGCTACGTGCCAACTTACCTTGGTTGAGTCACCGTTGTTCCCTGGTCTCCAACCTCCTCTCTAACTCCACCAAGCTACGTGCCACCTTACCTTGGTGGAGTTACCGTTGTTCCCTGGTCTCCAACCTCCTCTGTAACTCCACCAAGCTACGTGCCAACTTACCTTGGTTGAGTGGTCCCCCCTAATCTCCAACTGGCGTATACCCCCAGCCCAGGAACCTTGCCTTCTTGCCAAGCTACGTGCCACCTTACCTTGGTTGAGTTACCGTTGTTCCCTGGTCTCCAACCTCCTCTCTAACTCCACTAAGCTACGTGCCACCTTACCTTGGTTGAGTTACCTTACCTTGGTTGAGTTACCATTGTTCCCTGGTCTCCAACCTCCTCTCTAACTCCACCAAGCTACGTGCCACCTTACCTTGGTTACCGTGTTTCCCTGGTCTCCAACTGGCATATACCCCCAGGCCCAGTAGCCTTGCCTTCGTAACTCCACCAAGCTACGTGCCAACTTACCTTGGTTGAGTTACCGTTGTTCCCTGGTCTCCAACCTCCTCTCTAACTCCACCAAGCTACGTGCCACCTTACCTTGGTTGAGTTACCGTTGTTCCCTGGTCTCCAACCTCCTCTCTAACTCCACCAAGCTACGTGCCACCTTACCTTGGTCGAGTCACCGTTGTTCCCTGGTCTCCAACCTCCTCTCTAACTCCACCAAGCTACGTGCCACCTTACCTTGGTTGAGTTACCGTTGTTCCCTGGTCTCCAACCTCCTCTCTAACTCCACCAAGCTACGTGCCACCTTACCTTGGTCGAGTCACCGTTGTTCCCTGGTCTCCAACCTCCTCTCTAACTCCACCAACCTACGTGCCACCTTACCTTGGTCGAGTTACCGTTGTTCCCTGGTCTCCAACCTCCTCTCTAACTCCACCAACCTACGTGCCACCTTACCTTGGTTGAGTCACCGTTGTTCCCTGGTCTCCAACCTCCTCTCTAACTCCACCAACCTACGTGCCACCTTACCTTGGTCGAGTTACCGTTGTTCCCTGGTCTCCAACCTCCTCTCTAACTCCACCAAGCTACGTGCCACCTTACCTTGGTCGAGTCACCGTTGTTCCCTGGTCTCCAACCTCCTCTCTAACTCCACCAACCTACGTGCCACCTTACCTTGGTCGAGTTACCGTTGTCTCCAACCTCCTCTCTAACTCCACCAACCTACGTGCCACCTTACCTTGGTCGAGTTACCGTTGTTCCCTGGTCTCCAACCTCCTCTCTAACTCCACCAAGCTACGTGCCACCTTACCTTGGTCGAGTCACCGTTGTTCCCTGGTCTCCAACCTCCTCTCTAACTCCACCAAGCTACGTGCCACCTTACCTTGGTTGAGTTACCGTTGTTCCCTGGTCTCCAACCTCCTCTGTAACTCCACTAAGCTACGTGCCACCTTACCTTGGTTGAGTTACCTTACCTTGGTTGAGTTACCATTGTTCCCTGGTCTCCAACCTCCTCTCTAACTCCACCAAGCTACGTGCCACCTTACCTTGGTTACCGTGTTTCCCTGGTCTCCAACTGGCATATACCCCCAGGCCCAGTAGCCTTGCCTTCGTAACTCCACCAAGCTACGTGCCACCTTACCTTGGTTGAGTTACCGTTGTTCCCTGGTCTCCAACCTCCTCTCTAACTCCACCAAGCTACGTGCCACCTTACCTTGGTTGAGTTACCGTTGTTCCCTGGTCTCCAACCTCCTCTCTAACTCCACCAAGCTACGTGCCACCTTACCTTGGTTGAGTTACCGTTGTTCCCTGGTCTCCAACCTCCTCTCTAACTCCACCAAGCTACGTGCCACCTTACCTTGGTTGAGTTACCGTTGTTCCCTGGTCTCCAACCTCCTCTCTAACTCCACCAAGCTACGTGCCACCTTACCTTGGTTGAGTCACCGTTGTTCCCTGGTCTCCAACCTCCTCTCTAACTCCACTAAGCTACGTGCCACCTTACCTTGGTCGAGTCACCGTTGTTCCCTGGTCTCCAACCTCCTCTCTAACTCCACCAAGCTACGTGCCACCTTACCTTGGCTGAGTTACCGTTGTTCCCTGGTCTCCAACCTCCTCTCTAACTCCACCAAGCTACGTGCCACCTTACCTTGGCTGAGTTACCGTTGTTCCCTGGTCTCCAACCTCCTCTCTAACTCCACCAAGCTACGTGCCACCTTACCTTGGCTGAGTTACCGTTGTTCCCTGGTCTCCAACCTCCTCTGTAACTCCACCAAGCTACGTGCCAACTTACCTTGGTTGAGTCACCGTTGTTCCCTGGTCTCCAACCTCCTCTGTAACTCCACCAAGCTACGTGCCAACTTACCTTGGTTGAGTGGTCCCCCCTAATCTCCAACTGGCGTATACCCCCAGCCCAGGAACCTTGCCTTCTTGCCAAGCTACGTGCCACCTTACCTTGGTTGAGTTACCGTTGTTCCCTGGTCTCCAACCTCCTCTCTAACTCCACTAAGCTACGTGCCACCTTACCTTGGTTGAGTTACCTTACCTTGGTTGAGTTACCATTGTTCCCTGGTCTCCAACCTCCTCTCTAACTCCACCAAGCTACGTGCCACCTTACCTTGGTTACCGTGTTTCCCTGGTCTCCAACTGGCATATACCCCCAGGCCCAGTAGCCTTGCCTTCGTAACTCCACCAAGCTACGTGCCAACTTACCTTGGCTGAGTTACCGTTGTTCCCTGGTCTCCAACCTCCTCTCTAACTCCACCAAGCTACGTGCCACCTTACCTTGGCTGAGTTACCGTTGTTCCCTGGTCTCCAACCTCCTCTGTAACTCCACCAAGCTACGTGCCAACTTACCTTGGTTGAGTCACCGTTGTTCCCTGGTCTCCAACCTCCTCTGTAACTCCACCAAGCTACGTGCCAACTTACCTTGGTTGAGTGGTCCCCCCTAATCTCCAACTGGCGTATACCCCCAGCCCAGGAACCTTGCCTTCTTGCCAAGCTACGTGCCACCTTACCTTGGTTGAGTTACCGTTGTTCCCTGGTCTCCAACCTCCTCTCTAACTCCACTAAGCTACGTGCCACCTTACCTTGGTTGAGTTACCGTTGTTCCCTGGTCTCCAACCTCCTCTCTAACTCCACTAAGCTACGTGCCACCTTACCTTGGTTGAGTTACCTTACCTTGGTTGAGTTACCATTGTTCCCTGGTCTCCAACCTCCTCTCTAACTCCACCAAGCTACGTGCCACCTTACCTTGGTTACCGTGTTTCCCTGGTCTCCAACTGGCATATACCCCCAGGCCCAGTAGCCTTGCCTTCGTAACTCCACCAAGCTACGTGCCAACTTACCTTGGTCGAGTCACCGTTGTTCCCTGGTCTCCAACCTCCTCTCTAACTCCACCAAGCTACGTGCCACCTTACCTTGGTTGAGTTACCGTTGTTCCCTGGTCTCCAACCTCCTCTCTAACTCCACCAAGCTACGTGCCACCTTACCTTGGCTACCGTTGTTCCCTGGTCTCCAACCTCCTCACTAACTCCACCAAGCTACGTGCCACCTCACCTTGGTCGAGTCACCGTTGTTCCCTGGTCTCCAACCTCCTCACTAACTCCACCAAGCTACGTGCCACCTCACCTTGGTCGAGTCACCGTTGTTCCCTGGTCTCCAACCTCCTCACTAACTCCACCAAGCTACGTGCCACCTCACCTTGGTCGAGTCACCGTTGTTCCCTGGTCTCCAACCTCCTCACTAACTCCACCAAGCTACGTGTCACCTTACCTTGGTCGAGTCACCGTTGTTCCCTGGTCTCCAACCGCCGCATATTTCCAGGCGCAGGAGCGGCACGGCTCGTCGGAGGAGCGCATCGGGCGGCTGGAGGCGCACGTGGAGGAGAAGAACGCGGAGGTGATGCGCCTCAACCAGCGCCTGCGCATGAACGAGGAGCACAACACGCGCCTCGCCGCCACCGTGGACAAGCTGCTGGCCGAGAGCAACGACCGGTAGGATCAGACTTAATTTAGATTATTATTATTATATTTATTATTTAAAGCCCAAAGTGTCCCAATACTGAGCAAAGGCCTCTCTCTCCCCTACTTCTCCACGAATTTCTATTTATTGCGGATGTAGTCCAGTTGGAGTCGAATGCATCCAATTCATCCCGCCATCGACGACGATAGATAGATAATTTAGATTTTTGTTAATTATTGAGTGAGAATTGTTGATTTGTTGTACTAGAATAGATTTCTTGTTATTCGTAAAAGAAAAACTGAAGATATTATATTTAATCCTACTAATATTATAAATGTGAAAGTTTGCGAAGATGTATGTTTGTTACTCTTTCACGTAAAAACTACTGGACGGATTTGGATGAAACTTTGCAGTAATATAACACATAGGGTCCTTTTTACCGCGGGAAAACTTCTCATTCCCACGGGAAACCGAGTTGCGGGCGGCCACTAGTCTAAATAATTGAAAGCAGAGAAATAGTGAAAAAAACCTTTTAAAGATGCTTTTCAACGTAATTCAGTAATTTTAAAGCAAAAATGTAACGTACGTTACCTTTTTGCTTTAAAATTACCGCGCGAAATCCCAGATAGTGTAAAAACAATGTGTACAACGCGCGTTAGCTTAAAACAAGTGTAATTCAGTAAGTTTCTCAAATAAGCGTTTACTTTTCTGCTCTTGAACAGTCATAGTGTAATGTGGCCCTTTTACCCGTTTTTATTAAAACGCGCGTTTTCTTTATATCTCCTCGTTTTCAAATCTCAAAAAGTAATTTCATCTGCCTAGTATTTTAATTTTCCGATAAATTCTACAAACTATACTAAGTATATTATTCTCAAGGTTACAAGTGCATCTGAAAGAGCGGATGCACGCGCTCGATGAGAAGAATGCTCTCACCGCGGAACTGGACAAGACGAGGAAGTTCGCGGACGAGCTGAGCCACGACAAGCAGCAGATGATGAAGGAGCTGGCCACCTGGCGGATGGAGACCGAACAGGTGACAGTCAGAAGAGGAATAACTCGAATTGCAGATCTTAAGTTTCTTTTTAAAAATTTGGTGATGTTCAAGTAGCTGTTAGCTGTAAAACAAAAAGTAAACGGTAACTGGACATCCCTAGCATTCGATGGACATCACTGGTCGGCGTCACTGCCGGTGGACGCGGAATTGGATTGAATCTAATGGCGGCTACATGTTGTATTTTCTACTAATTCATATTTTATTAAAGAGATGTTTAATTTAAAGGCCAATAAATATTGTTCCTTTATAATACTTACGAAAAAAAGAATCTTAAGATTTCTAGGAAAACCTTCACTTTCTTGATATCATATAAATTGTTTCTAGTTATAAACTTAAAACATTTTAAAAAGCATTTGCGTTCAGCTAGCAAAGACTCTAGAACTACCAGATTTTTGTTTTAGTTTAAGAGCTGTAAGTTCCAAGAATTGTTGTACAGTAATGTGTGTCAAGGAACCATTGTTAGCCAAAAAGTTATGCCTATTACACATACATAATAATGATACGTGGTACATATTAGTATGTACCACAAGCGTATACAATTAAAACGTATGTAATGTTATGTGTCAGATGAAGCGTCAGATGCTGCAGGCGGAGATCGCGTTCAACATCCAGCAAACAGACGCGCTCACGCGGTCGCTGTCCCCCGCCGGCCGCGGCTTCCAGAACAAGGTAGGGGGGAATACTACTAATTACTGGACAAATCGTTCTCTTTATTTGTTAAACAGTACAGTATATTACTGTAGCTAAATAATTAAATTAACTTTGCTTATTGTCAAAGAAAGAAGATATGATTCTGAATGATGAATCTAGACCATCGCATTTATTTCATCATTATCATTACATAGTATAAATCCAAGTCGCTTATTGTGTCTGTTTGTATGTTGGTCCGCTAACTCCTTCTAAACCACTAAACGGATTTTGATGTTTTCGCCATCTTAAAGGCAATTTTTTTATTTAAATTTGTAAATTAAACACATTTAGAAAAAGTAATTCTAAGTTAGCTAAAATTCAAAGTATCGTAAACAAGTCGCGCATAATTACACCATTGCGTAGCGTGGGCGGGTTGCTAGTTCTGAAATAATTTTGCTTAACCACCAATGAAGACTTCACTTAGTTTGCATTGTCATTGTTGTATTCTAGGTATTCCCTTTCACACTTAAGTTTGTAAACAAGAATTATTTTTCAAACTTCGTACTACCCAAAGGAAATGTGCCATACCATAGTAACACTGAGTTGATATCCAGTTGGACGGTTCGTGGGAGAAGCTGCAGCAGGCGCACGTGCTGGCCAACGTGCAGGGGGCCTTCGACGCCAGCGACGCAGAGGTGGGATATCATCATTATCATTATCATCATCATCATCATCATTATCATCATCATCATTATCATCATCATCATAATCATTATCATCATCATCATCATTATCATTACATAGTATAAATACAAGTCGCTAATTGTGTCTGTTTGTATGTTTGGCTGCTATCTCCTCCTAAACTACGTAATGGATTTAAATGCGGTTTTCGCCATCTTTTAGGGAATTTATTCATTTAAATTTGTTAGTGAAGAACAATCGGAAAAAGTTTTCTCTCATTAGCCATTTAAAGTAACGGGAACAAGTCGGCTAAAATTACACAATTGCGAAGCGTGGGCGGGTTACTAGTATTTTATATATAGAATATTGTCTTCTTTACTTTTATCATAATGTAAAAAGTGACGCTATATTGGTGTATGTATTTATTTACTATTAACTAACGTCTTTGAAACTCTCTTGCAAACAATTGATTAAGCGTTCATTAGAAAACATATATTTGTTGTGCAGGTTTTCCCTTTCACTCAAATATTTCCCTCAAATCATTTCATAAATACTATTTATCTTAAGAGTTCTGTGTCAATCGACTTCGTCAAACAAATTACTTCCCCATACAAAATGACGGGTCGATGACTTTTCGGACACAAAAAACTCGGACACCTTGGCCAAACTATGGTTTTTCAATTTTAATATTATTTTTTACCAAGGTGTCCGAGTTTTTTTGTGTCCGAGTTTTAATGTGTCCGAGTTTTTTATGTCCGAGTTTTTGTGTCCGAGTTTTTTGTGTCCGAAAATTCATCGACCCAAAACGTCCCCATTTCCCCTCATCCACCAGAACGAGGAGTCGGAGGCGGAGGGGCACACGGACGCGGCGGCGCTGGCGCTGATGCTGCAGGAGCAGCTGGACGCCATCAACACGGAGATCCGGCTCATCCAGGAGGAGAAGCAGACCACCGAGGCACGGGCCGAGGAACTGGAGTCCAGGGTATGTAGACTGTGGTAGAGGAGAATGAACTGTAGCTACAAGAATTAGAGTTCCAAGTCAGTCGTTCAAAGGAGCTGGAGTCAGGGTATGAAGATAGGACACAGGGTTAGGGTTGAAAGTCGCTTACAGAGGAACTGTCCTGGATATGTGGCAGAGGAAAATCAGCTTTAGAGCGAAGAGTTTGGGTTGGAGTTCTGTAGTCCCGTATACAATTGGGACTTGTTATAGGAAATCAAACTGTAGAACGTGGAATTAATTAAAAACAACACAGAAATCAGACTAGTATAGGTATAGGAAAAGAAGTAGAGCACCTAGGTATTGGAACTAATTCCTGCCTATATTTTACGAGTTATGATCCTACTAATATTATAAATGTGAAAGTTTGTGAGGATGTATGGATGGATGGATGGATGGATGTATGTATGTTTGTTACTCTTTCACGTAAAAACTACTGGATGGATTTGGATGAAACTTTGCAGTAATATAGGTTATCCATCAGAATAACACATAGGGTACTTTTTACCGCGGGAAAACATCTCATTCCCACGGGAAACCGACTTCCACGCGAACGGAGTCGCGGGCGGCCACTAGTATTATAATATGTACAAAAAAATGAACATGTAAATATGATGGGTGTATGTTAGTTTAGTTAGAGAAAAGGTGTTGGGATAATAACTTTGTAAATATGAATATTTGAACAGGAAACTTCGGTTTTTAGGAATATTTTATCAATTTTTATGATTTAAATATTTATTGCTAAAATGCTAAAATGCTTGCTTTTACAGTAAAGCTATTTTCAAATTATAATAGTTGTCATAACTATGAAGCCATTGTTTCCCTAACTAACTTTTGGATTAACTTCTATTACGTATTATACGGTTAACTAACATGGCGTGTTTAGAAGAATTTTGTCAGGTCAAACTTGACTTGTAATCAAATTTTCTCAGTGTCAGAGTATCACCTAACTCTACGGGATGTATCATCAGTTAATTCTGGGGTGGGTACTAATCAACTCCCGGGTGGGTTTTAGTCCATTAAGGGTGGGTTGACTGTCAGTACCACTCAATTCTGATGTAGGTACCTGACACTTCTAATTCTGCCACTGTCCACTCGACCCTTCTAAACACTGCCCACCCCCTTCCCTGGTATCCTTGGCTTGCTTGTATATGGGTGGTTCAATGGCCGGTTGGTGGTTGTAGGTGGGTAGCTACGAGCACATGAACGTGTTCGGGCGGCGCTCGCCCCCCCCCGCCGCCGCTGCCCGCCTCCCCCTCGCACAACAACATGCACGCGCACCACAAGTACAACACGGTGAGTACACACACACAACTCATCACATGTACACACTACACAATACAAATACTCACGTCAAACATACACACACACACACACACATCACAACACATAATACACACTCTCACACACGTCACTTATATACATACAACACATCACATATATACAAACTACACAATACATATACACACACTACACATAGACACTCATTACGAAGCTAAATAACACACAGCATCATTTTAACTTGGTGGTTTAATATACTAACGATTCATTCGTTTTACCACAAGAATACACAACACACGGTAATTTGCTTCGAAAAATAACGTAGACATCGTTACTCAATATTTAAGAACTAAAACACACAAGCTGGATTTTTTTATATTATCATGTATTTTATATTTATTTAATAAAAAATTCTAAAAATGCTAAAAGTGCGCAAAATATAGTAAAAACTTTTGAAATAATGTCCTCCATGATCATTCTAAAATGATACTCGTACTTACGGATAATTGGAAAAGAGTTCACTGTCACAATTTTTCACATGTTAAGAAGTTCAATTTCACAGTTATTTTATAATAAAGAAATTATTTGACACAAGTCTCATTATATGGTCTTATAAGCAATATAGATTGATTAATCAAAACTGTTGTTACTGTCATTTTTACGTTAATCATTAACGGTGATTGGATTGGTTGGTGATGGTTCTTCATACCTCTTATTTATAAGTAATGATATTATGTATAATGTAGGTACTTCCATTGTCAATATTCTATGCAACATAGTTGTCGGATATTACTTTATCAACTAAACAAAAAAAATGTCATAGTCTTGTTTTTTTTCAACTTATGATTAGGCCTTACGTGTAAGTTATTGTTTTATGCAATTTGCACCTTATTTTGAAAATTAAAACATCTTGTTTCGTTCAAAATATTGCATATCTCCAATGAATCGTTTACAAAGAAGTATCCTCTACGACTGTGCCCCTACTTTTCTACAGAATCTTTATAAATATAGTAAAGATTAGCCATTTGGTATTTGAGTGTAAAACAATAGTAATAATAGGTGCCGGCGTCGATGTCTCCGGCGCATGCCATGTACCGGCCGCAGCAAGACTCGCTCTCCACCAGCCAGGTGCGAATATAACGGAATATGTGAAATGTGTCAGGATTTGTCGCTAGGTGGCGTTTTATATCGAGCTGTTTAAAGACTGTGGGTGTGGTTATGCCGTGATTTAAAACGTTCTGTAACCGCACAATCCTGAAGCCTGGGCTGCGATTACGAAATCGATACTCGAAAGTATTGAATCGCTAAGGAATGATTTCTTTTATTGAAATATCATTTAAAATCAGTATTGTTTGATCCGTTAATTGCGATTACTGAATTCGTAATAACAGCCCATTACGTAATGGCAAAATAAACTTTAATGGCAAAATAAACTTTAATGGCATTTAAATTGTTTGATTGTTAACAATTTAAATGGCCATTACTAAAATGTTTATTTAAAACGCTGATAGTGCAACATTCAGATTATCAGCTAAGTAATTTAACAGAAGCTTACTTTCTTGTCTTAAATTTTATATGAATAATAATAACTCAGAATTTTTGGATTTTCAAAACTTTTACATGATACTAAGGTTTGAATCATTTCTACTTTAAAGAGAACGTTTGAATACATACTCGTAATGACAGCTCGAGTGAAATGCCATCTAGCGGCGATGACTGACAGAAAACTACCCCATCTGTGTGCAAGTGTTGCTTACTGTCAAACACCCCGTGTCTGCACTGTATTTATAGTCTGTGCATTATTTGTATTAAAAGCTACATTCAGTGTATTGCCTAAACCTATTTATATTTTCCGGAGCACACCACTAGCTTTTATAATACCTGTACCTATTTAGTATGTTGTAAATATTTATTGTAATACATTTTCATGTTATAGCACTCACTATTATGTATATAAAACACCTACCTAGATGTTAGCACCTTATCTACATTTCTCATAAATGTTAAATCCTTATTATTTCAGCTATAATCTCATAGATGTTTAAAAAAAACTATTTATGATATAAAACACTAATAACGACAAAAAGTGCAAATTCTTTATGAAAAATCAATTCAATTATCTTTTTTTTCAAGGATATAAAAGTTGTCACTGCGTTGCTTCATTATTTAACGTAACGGTATTAATATAGATAGAGGTTTTAAATTGTCCTTCTAAGGCCCAATTGCAGGGAACGTTTTAACCTCGGGTTAGTTAACTCAGATTAAAATGGCGCCACCATCGATTGTAATAAGAAGTAGTTACAATCGATGTTGGCGCCATTTACACCTTAGTTAGCTAACCCGAGGTTAAAACGTTCCCTGCAATTGGGCCTAAAGCAATAAAATATTTGACGACCTCTGTGGTGCAGCGGTATATAAACCGGACTGCTAAGCGGAAGGTTCCGGGTTCAATTCCCGGTCGGGCTAATTTTGTAAAAAGTTTTTTTCGATATTTTGTCGTGTCTGGGTGTAACCAGGTTCTCCCCTAGTCCATTGTGTGGTACCTATAGTACAAGCTTTGCTTAGTTTAGGGCCACACAGTTGGTGTGTCAGTCTGGGAATTTATTATTTAAAATCACTACTATTAAGCTAAGCGACGCTTCGCTTCTTTGCATAAATGAATTTGAATTTGAAACCTAGCATGAAATGTTTACCTCACTGAAATGTACATTTATGTAGAAAAATGTAAATAAATAACAGCACAGCTTTAACTTGTATAAATATTGTAAATAGGCCTCGCTTTATATATGTTTATCTTATAACTTGGTTTGTAAGTAATGTATTGTAAATTCTTATTATAAAAAGCAAATATATACTTTTCTGTAAATAAACATTTGTTGTAAAGAAAAAATTGAGTAATATAGTTGTAGTATTTAATATTTTTACATAGATAATTGTAATAGGTTTCAAAGTAGTAACGTTAAGGAATATTTTAGTGTTAATATTTTAATTTTTACATTTAGGAAGATAGTTTAATTGACATTCCATCATTCGTGTTTTTGCACAAAACTCAATAATTAAGATATATAGGTAATGCGATACATTCCTTCTAAGAGGTTAAAGTAGAGCTTTTCAAAAAAGTAAAAAAAATTAGTTCATCCAAATTCGCTAGATGGCGCTGAACAAACTTAAGTACGCAGGTTTTAAAAAATTGCTTTTATTTTTTCTATCCTTTTACTTTTTTAAAGGTAAAACCTTACTTAGTTTGTTCAGCGCCATCTAGCGAATTTGTATGAACCCTTTTTTTTTTGAAAACCCCTCGTTTAGTCATCATACCATGTCCGAAAATTGATAATTTCTGAGATATGCAACATTTAAGATTTTTTATAAAAAAACCCAAATTTCGAAGTTCAAATAAATCCTTTTAGTGAAAAATGCAAAACTAAGTTTAATATTTTATTGTTTAATGGTAGCTTGATAACTAAAACGATATTTAAGATTCAAATTTACCAAAAATAATCGTCCTTATTTTAGAAAAAGTCAAGAAACGAAGAACAACTTTTATAAAAAGAGATTTAAAAAAAATCCAAATAATGTTGCGTACAAATTACATAAAAAAGCTTCCCCAATTTATTAGCTATTCAAAAAGGTACATTTGTCATACTAAAACTAAGTATTTGATTGACAACTCTACTAATAAAAGAAGTAACCTCTCTCTTAGAACGCCTCTACTCGTACATTGTGGTTACCGCGCACTTTTGCAGTGTTTTTTTTGATTGATGTCGACGTCTTGCACAGGGATAATGCAATAAATAACATTTAAGATCTGCCGTTAAATAAATAAATTTTCTGAAAAGCCAAGCCTTCAAGTGTGTAGCTTTTGCGGTTAATTAGAAAAAAAGAGTATGCTGAGTGCGGAAAAAGTTACTTTTATTAAAATAAAGAAAGCTAACTACATCTTTTTCATTAATCACTACACATCACTTGTTGTTTTTAATTTGGTCGATGTCGCCAGCTCTTGTGGTGGTTGCTAGATTTCTGCGAAAAACATCAATCATTTCTTCGTCTACTTCGCCAAACTCGAGGTCTACTAGATTCACTTGTTCGGGCGGATACAAGCTTTTATTTTTCTGAGACGTCGATAGGTCCCCGAAAACACTCTAACGTTTGACACACGTCGATTACGGAAACGCAACAAGTATTTTTTTTGCTATAACAGCGTTGCCGTTACACAATCCGTAAATAAGAAGAATGTCTGTGTATTCTTTATTACAAAAGGCCCTTGCCCACAGCAACTTTTTGTAGCGATGCTGTCTTGCGTTCGCATCGATACCGTAGACTAGCAGTCGCTGACTGTGTGCCTTCATAGCCACGATTCAGTCGCGATGCATTAGTATTGTCTTTACATCGATACAGTTGCGATAATGTAGCGCGTTGCAAATGCGACTAATATACGAGGGTGCGTTTTTAAGTTCGCGGAATGAGAGGGTTGGAGGGGGGTGATTACGCTCATTAGGACCGTAACGTGTTCAGTGACTCATAATTAGTATAAATACGAGGTTTCATTGTTATCAGACAATTAGTCTTTGAGCTATCGTGAACCAAGCAACATAATCGGGAGTGAAAAGTCACGCCGCCGCAAAAACAACAACGCGTAGAGTGTTCACGTGCATTTTTGGACCTCTGCAGTGACGACAAGGATGGTGTATTGAGTCGAATTGTTACTGGAGACGAAACTTGGGTTCATCATTATGAACCTGAGTCGAAACAAGACTCCATGCAGTGGCATAAAAAGGGCACAGCACCCCCCAAGAAGTTTAAGGTGTCACAGCCAGCTGGGAAACTCATGGCAACGGTCTTTTGGGACTCAGAAGGAGTATTGTTGATCGATTATAAAGATAAAGGAGTTTCTATAACCGGAGAATACTACGCTTCAATATTAGAGCGACTAAAAGAAGCCATTAAAGAGAAAAGACGAGGAAAACTGAGGAAGGGTGTGCTGCTTTTTCACGACAATGCGCCCGTCCACAAGAGTCGCGTTGCGTTGGCTGCATAAGGTGGGCTTCGATATTTTAAACCACCCACCCTACAGCCCAGACCTAGCCCCGAGTAAATATTACCTCTTCCCAAAAATTAAAAAAGAGCTTCGGGGTAAAAAATTACCACCGATGATTAAGTTAAGGAGGCAGTTTCAGCGTATTTTGAAGACAAAGATAAAACATTTTTTTATGAGGGTATAAATAAATTAATTGAAAGGTCTGAAAAATGTATCCGTCTTGCAGGTGAATATATTGAAGAGGAAAAATAATTTGGTTTTTTTATTTCCACCCCTTACCCTCCATTCCGCGAACATAAAAACGCTCCCTCGTACGTTTAATTTACACGTGACAGCATCGCTACAAAAAGTCTTCGTAGGCAGGGATCCTAAATGACACCATTTCAAGAGTTCTAAATGAAAATATGTAGTTAGTTTTCTTATAATAGAGGTCACTTTTTCCGCGCTTAACACATTTTTTTTCTATTTGACTGCATAGGCTGCCCACTTGAAGCTTTGGCTTTTTACAAAATAGATTTATTTAACGGCAGACCTTAATGTTATTGCATTATCCCTGTGCAAGACGGCGACATCAACCAAAGAAAACACTGCAAAAGTGCGCTGTAACCACAAAGTAGAGGCGTTCTAAGAGAGAGGTTACTTCTTTTATTAGTAGAGTTGTCAATCAAATACTTAGTATGACAAATGTACCTTTTTGAATAGCTAATGTATTGGGGAAGTTTTTTATGTAATTTGTAAGCAACATTATTTGGACTTTTTTTTAGAAAATCGCATTTATTGCCATAAGACTTAACTTTTTAAAAAAGTTGTTCTTGTTTTCTTGACTTTCTAAAATAAGGACGATTATTTTTAGCAAATTTGAATCTAAAATATCATTTTAGTTATCAAGCTACCATAAAACAACAAAACATTAAACTTAGTTTTGCATTTTTCACTAAAAGGATTAATTTGAACTTCGAAAATGGGGTTTTTTTTTAAAAAAACTTAAATGTTGCAAATCTCAGAAATTAAAAATTTTCGGACATTGTATGATATGACTTAATTGACTGCAAATAAGCTATACTTTAACCTCTTAGAAGGAATGTATCGCATTACCAATCACCCTGTATACTTAGTTATGTGTGGTATTACGGGTGCGTTCCACTTATCGACCGGAACGCTCGCAGCGTCCGTTTTCTGTTGTATTTTTTTCGTCATAATACTCGATACATGCGACACGTTCCTTTGTGTGTATGTTTCACAGCTGTGTTCAATGGTCTAAGTGTTGTTATCGTCCGCAGCTGCAGGTGTGTTCGGAGCCGCTGGCGGAGGGCGCGGAGTCGCCGCTGACCGCGCGGTCGCTGCGGCTAGAGCGGGCCGCGCGCGCCATACACGCCGAGCGGGACCGGCTGCGGGCACAGCCGACACATTACGACACGTGAGTCATGTCCTACCTGCAACTAACTGTAGGAGTCCCCGCTGAGACTAGAGCGGGCCGCGCGCGCCATACACGCCGAGCGGGACCGGCTGCGGGCACAGCCGACACATTACGACACGTGAGTCATGTCCTACCTGCAACTAACTGTAGGAGTCCCCGCTGAGACTAGAGCGGGCCGCGCGCGCCATACACGCCGAGCGGGACCGGCTGCGGGCACAGCCGACACATTACGACACGTGAGTCATGTCCTACCTGCAACTAACTGTAGGAGTCCCCGCTGAGACTAGAGCGGGCCGCGCGCGCCATACACGCCGAGCGGGACCGGCTGCGGGCACAGCCGACACATTACGACACGTGAGTCATGTCCTACCTGCAACTAACTGTAGGAGTCCCCGCTGAGACTAGACGATCAGACGTCAGATAACGATAACTTTTAGACAAGTGCTTAGGTAGCGTTAGGCGGCTCTATCGTGTAATTGGCGAGAAAAACATCGTGAAAAACTCACATGGTTGAAACTTACTTGCTAATCAAGAAAGTGGACTAAATACTTTTGTAAGCTCATAACGCGTCCCACTAGAAGGACACACTACTTGTATGAACATCTAACAGTGCCAAAAATCTGATCTGTATGATATTGTCATTGTGATAAATAAATAAAATAATCTTATTTTGCCTCATCCTTAATCTTGCTTTATCTGCTTTAAAATCAAAAATATTACAGGTTTATAAGTATTAATGGTTTTCTTTAAACTAACTCAAACTGTCTTACTTTTCATCCCACAATAACATCCCTTACTAACACTAACAATTACTACATCATACTACTGAATTTTTTACCATATTTTCTTGTATTTCACGCTGCCAGGACTTCAATCATGTCTGGAAGTTTCCCGAGGATCCCCATACACAGGTGTTCATCCGCTTCTTATTTTAAGCCTGCCTTTATACTTAAACCAACTACTAATAAACTAACTTCACATCATAACTTTAAACTTAAACATAAATTTCATAAACCAACTGTAAGTCATTCTGAAATAAATTTATCTAACTTATGGTGTGATTGTCCAGACACATTATTCAACTATGCGCCTCATAAGTTATGTCTTAAATCCAATTTGTACAAAATAGTCGATAACTACTTACTGCATCATCCTACTTTGGTGAAATCTGCGAGTTATATTTAAAACTGTGCATGTTTTTTATATTTTTATATGAATAAAATGGAATTACTATGGTGTTTCTTTGCTTTTTGTGAGGATTTTAAACCATGATTTGGTCACGGGTATGTTGATTATACTTTTGTGTGTTTCCTTGCGTAGATTTTCGGCTAAACCCTGGTAATTCCATTTTTGATGCTTCCCAGCTAGAGTAATTTTAAAATATGGCTACGGACTCCACAACTTACTTATCTGCAAGAACTTTTTCTAGGCGTTAAACGGTTTCTTTAAAAGTACGCTTAAGTGTTTGTGTTTGCATCCTCACTTTGAAGTTTCTTGCTTGATTATCGAATTGCCTCTTCTCTGTTCTGCCCTTATGCAATCGAAGTTCCTCTAACTTCCGATTTACCAATTCCACTCCAGCAAGGAGTCTCTAGAAGACCTGCCTTCCCAGTAATGGGCTTCCCAATCCAGTAGGCGACTTCATTAACTTACTATTTATTACCAGCCACTTTAAGTTCTCGTTGCGTCCATAGACGCTATCCAGTCCAATTTCCTCCTAAAATCTAAACGCCGTCTAAAACTCCCGTTTCCATCCCCAGCCTCGCTTTACTATTGACCTACCTAGCCTACTTCTCGCGCATTCCTACCGCTATTATCTTACTTATTGATTGTTCAGATTCCTTACTTATTCATACTGCTATTAAGTTGCTTATTACCGAGTTTCCATTTGAAGTCGAAATGCCGTCTAAGCCTCCCGTCTCCCCCCAGCTTCAGCCAGGAGTCGCTGGGTGGCATGTCTTCCTCCCAACAGTGGGCATCTGTAATAACTTACCCATACGAGCCACAAGTTTCTCGTTGCATTCACCTCCGCTATTACTGATTGAATGTCCAATTCCCATACCAAATCCAACAGCCGTCTAAGACTTCCATCTGTTTACCCCAGCTCCAGCCAGGAGTCGCTGGGCGGCATGTCGTCGTTGCAGCAGTGGGCCTTCTCCTCCACGCAGTATGCGTCTCTATATTACCTACAAGCTCTCGTTACATTCACACCCCTATTAACTTGCTTACTCAGTTTCCATTAATGAAAACGCCGTCTAAGACTTCCATCTTTTGACCGCAGCTCCAGCCAGGAGTCGCTGGGCGGCATGTCGTCGTCCCAGCAGTGGGCGGCGTCGTCCACGCAGTGGGCGGGCCCCCCCGCGGGGCTGCTCCCCCGCGCGGCTGCCTCCGCCGCCTCCATCGCCTCCATGCAGCAGAAGAAGAGGGGCATCAAGAGCTCGCTGGGACGCCTGTTCAGCAAGAAGGAGAAGGGGGGGATGCCTGTGAGTATATTTGGACGTGAAATTTGGGCGAAAATAACTAATTGTTCAGGGAAAATACGTTGGTAAATTAATCTCTATTGGATTGAGAATTCTTTCGCACTCTTGAACAATAATGTGGAGAATATTATTTAAACAAACTTAGGTGTACGTGCTACTTACACTCGGCCAAAAGTTTTTATCTGCAGTTGCAAGTGTTCCCGACGTTGAAGCTTCTCACCCTTCCTCCATAAATAAGCAATGATCCCGCCAGCAGCTGCAGTCGTCCCCGCGGCCGCTGCCGTCGTCCGCGTCGCTGGGGCTGTCCTCGCTGGCGGACGACGCCACTCTTATCTCCCACTCTATAACTTGCTCACTACAATCACTATCCCGCCAGCAGCTGCAGTCGTCCCCGCGGCCGCTGCCGTCGTCCGCGTCGCTGGGGCTGTCCTCGCTGGCGGACGACGCCACTCTTATCTCCCACTCTATAACTTGCTCACTACAATCACTATCCCGCCAGCAGCTGCAGTCGTCCCCGCGGCCGCTGCCGTCGTCGGCGTCGCTGGGGCTGTCCTCGCTGGCGGACGACGCCACTCTTATCTCCCACTCTATAACTTGCTCACTACAATCACTATCCCGCCAGCAGCTGCAGTCGTCCCCGCGGCCGCTGCCGTCGTCCGCGTCGCTGGGGCTGTCCTCGCTGGCGGACGACGCCACTCTTATCTCCCACTCTATAACTTGCTCACTACAATCACTATCCCGCCAGCAGCTGCAGTCGTCCCCGCGGCCGCTGCCGTCGTCCGCGTCGCTGGGGCTGTCCTCGCTGGCGGACGACGCCACTCTTATCTCCCACTCTATAACTTGCTCACTACAATCACTATCCCGCCAGCAGCTGCAGTCGTCCCCGCGGCCGCTGCCGTCGTCCGCGTCGCTGGGGCTGTCCTCGCTGGCGGACGACGCCACTCTTATCTCCCACTCTATAACTTGCTCACTACAATCACTATCCCGCCAGCAGCTGCAGTCGTCCCCGCGGCCGCTGCCGTCGTCCGCGTCGCTGGGGCTGTCCTCGCTGGCGGACGACGCCACTCTTATCTCCCACTCTATAACTTGCTCACTACAATCACTATCCCGCCAGCAGCTGCAGTCGTCCCCGCGGCCGCTGCCGTCGTCCGCGTCGCTGGGGCTGTCCTCGCTGGCGGACGACGCCACTCTTATCTCCCACTCTATAACTTGCTCACTACAATCACTATCCCGCCAGCAGCTGCAGTCGTCCCCGCGGCCGCTGCCGTCGTCCGCGTCGCTGGGGCTGTCCTCGCTGGCGGACGACGCCACTCTTATCTCCCACTCTATAACTTGCTCACTACAATCACTATCCCGCCAGCAGCTGCAGTCGTCCCCGCGGCCGCTGCCGTCGTCCGCGTCGCTGGGGCTGTCCTCGCTGGCGGACGACGCCACTCTTATCTCCCACTCTATAACTTGCTCACTACAATCACTATCCCGCCAGCAGCTGCAGTCGTCCCCGCGGCCGCTGCCGTCGTCCGCGTCGCTGGGGCTGTCCTCGCTGGCGGACGACGCCACTCTTATCTCCCACTCTATAACTTGCTCACTACAATCACTATCCCGCCAGCAGCTGCAGTCGTCCCCGCGGCCGCTGCCGTCGTCCGCGTCGCTGGGGCTGTCCTCGCTGGCGGACGACGCCACTCTTATCTCCCACTCTATAACTTGCTCACTACAATCACTATCCCGCCAGCAGCTGCAGTCGTCCCCGCGGCCGCTGCCGTCGTCCGCGTCGCTGGGGCTGTCCTCGCTGGCGGACGACGCCACTCTTATCTCCCACTCTATAACTTGCTCACTACAATCACTATCCCGCCAGCAGCTGCAGTCGTCCCCGCGGCCGCTGCCGTCGTCCGCGTCGCTGGGGCTGTCCTCGCTGGCGGACGACGCCACTCTTATCTCCCACTCTATAACTTGCTCACTACAATCACTATCCCGCCAGCAGCTGCAGTCGTCCCCGCGGCCGCTGCCGTCGTCCGCGTCGCTGGGGCTGTCCTCGCTGGCGGACGACGCCACTCTTATCTCCCACTCTATAACTTGCTCACTACAATCACTATCCCGCCAGCAGCTGCAGTCGTCCCCGCGGCCGCTGCCGTCGTCCGCGTCGCTGGGGCTGTCCTCGCTGGCGGACGACGCCACTCTTATCTCCCACTCTATAACTTGCTCACTACAATCACTATCCCGCCAGCAGCTGCAGTCGTCCCCGCGGCCGCTGCCGTCGTCCGCGTCGCTGGGGCTGTCCTCGCTGGCGGACGACGCCACTCTTATCTCCCACTCTATAACTTGCTCACTACAATCACTATCCCGCCAGCAGCTGCAGTCGTCCCCGCGGCCGCTGCCGTCGTCCGCGTCGCTGGGGCTGTCCTCGCTGGCGGACGACGCCACTCTTATCTCCCACTCTATAACTTGCTCACTACAATCACTATCCCGCCAGCAGCTGCAGTCGTCCCCGCGGCCGCTGCCGTCGTCCGCGTCGCTGGGGCTGTCCTCGCTGGCGGACGACGCCACTCTTATCTCCCACTCTATAACTTGCTCACTACAATCACTATCCCGCCAGCAGCTGCAGTCGTCCCCGCGGCCGCTGCCGTCGTCCGCGTCGCTGGGGCTGTCCTCGCTGGCGGACGACGCCACTCTTATCTCCCACTCTATAACTTGCTCACTACAATCACTATCCCGCCAGCAGCTGCAGTCGTCCCCGCGGCCGCTGCCGTCGTCCGCGTCGCTGGGGCTGTCCTCGCTGGCGGACGACGCCACTCTTATCTCCCACTCTATAACTTGCTCACTACAATCACTATCCCGCCAGCAGCTGCAGTCGTCCCCGCGGCCGCTGCCGTCGTCCGCGTCGCTGGGGCTGTCCTCGCTGGCGGACGACGCCACTCTTATCTCCCACTCTATAACTTGCTCACTACAATCACTATCCCGCCAGCAGCTGCAGTCGTCCCCGCGGCCGCTGCCGTCGTCCGCGTCGCTGGGGCTGTCCTCGCTGGCGGACGACGCCACTCTTATCTCCCACTCTATAACTTGCTCACTACAATCACTATCCCGCCAGCAGCTGCAGTCGTCCCCGCGGCCGCTGCCGTCGTCCGCGTCGCTGGGGCTGTCCTCGCTGGCGGACGACGCCACTCTTATCTCCCACTCTATAACTTGCTCACTACAATCACTATCCCGCCAGCAGCTGCAGTCGTCCCCGCGGCCGCTGCCGTCGTCGGCGTCGCTGGGGCTGTCCTCGCTGGCGGACGACGCCACTCTTATCTCCCACTCTATAACTTGCTCACTACAATCACTATCCCGCCAGCAGCTGCAGTCGTCCCCGCGGCCGCTGCCGTCGTCCGCGTCGCTGGGGCTGTCCTCGCTGGCGGACGACGCCACTCTTATCTCCCACTCTATAACTTGCTCACTACAATCACTATCCCGCCAGCAGCTGCAGTCGTCCCCGCGGCCGCTGCCGTCGTCGGCGTCGCTGGGGCTGTCCTCGCTGGCGGACGACGCCAGTCCCGACGCCAACAACATCGCCGACATCACAAGGGGGAAGACCAAGTCAGTATCTACTGTTCTTTATACAATCACTGTTTTGTGAAAATTATAGGTATAAAGCAGGATATTGAAGTGAATTTGTGTATAAACTTGATGTTTGTGTTTTAAGTTTCGGTCGATTTTGACACACGATTGCATTTAATATGATCAGTATTTTTTTTTAAATTCAATTTTGATGTGTAATTTAACTTAAATAATACATCGAATCTAGTATATTTCTTTTACCCTTTAACTAAATAAGAACACTAAGTATTGACGTGTGGAATCTGAGACTGCAACCTATATTCCTAGACTACAAATCCCTATCCATTTACGCATGGTATCTGAAAGCGCGACCTCTAAATCCTATGTTCCTACACTACAAACTATCTATCTCATGTGTACAGAGAGCGCGACTACCGGCACGAGCTGCTGGGCGAGGCGATGCGCGCGGGCACGCCCTTCGCGTTATGGAACGGACCCACGGTCGTGGCCTGGCTGGAGCTGTGGGTCGGGATGCCGCCCTGGTATGTATCGTAACGGGTTTTACTTTACAGGTGACTAGGAGACTGGAAGACAAAAATAACATTAAGTATCCTTGAAGGCTAGTAAAATTTCAACCGTGTTGTATTTAGATTGCAAGATTAAATACATTAGATACTTTAAAACATACCTATTGTATCGGTTGATCAACAATAATCCATCTAACTGCAAAAGCTTTTCAAATTTGGTATCGTAGATAGCTGTATTCACGTTTCGGAATATTTCAACTTCGATTAACGAACGATTAACGATTACCTACATATCAATAGCAACATCATACATCACGAAAACGTATCAATAGCTCTATGAGTAACTAATAGAATGAGATTCTGACGTGTGTGATCTGTCACTGTCAGGTACGTAGCGGCGTGTCGCGCTAACGTCAAGTCCGGAGCGATCATGTCCGCGCTCAGCGATCAAGAAATACAGCGGGAAATTGGTGAGTGATGCGACACGATAGTGGTAGTAGTCTGATTAGTTGTATGGATGTGATAAAAGGTTAAAATGTCAATCCTCACTTAGTTACTGCATTAAATGGAAGTTACTTCAAGCAAGATTTTTTGTAAGTTTTTTTACGTTGACTAGAAGTTTTTATTCTTTAATACGCATCTTATAATTTCAAATCAAATCAAATCCATTTATTTGTGATACACAGGTATTAAAGATGTTACAAAAATAGGTGTTTCAGTTCATGTGATCAGCCTTGATCAGGCGTACAAAATATACTGAATATAATTACAAACAGTCAATCATGCATGTATAGACAAAATAATTATAATAACTTAACATTAGTTTCTGTGGTCAATTTAAATCAAAATATTCATTTAAGGAATAGAATGTGTTTTCTATCAAGAAGTTGAAGACTCTAGTTTTAAATGACATAAAGTCATTGCGTTTTCTTATGTCAGCTGGTAGTGAGTGATATATTTTCGGTGCTATTCCTACTAGGCTTTTTTGCATAAGTACTGTTTTTATATTTCATCTTGTTTCGATAGTGTCACCTCGTCTTACACTTGCGATCCAGCGGTATAGGTTAGGGTTAAGTCGTACGTCATTTACTACCTCAAAAATGTACAAAGAAGGCATATTAATAACTTAAGTTTCTTAAATAAGGGTTTACAGGATTCTCTTCTTTTTAGTTTGCCGATGGCACGAATACATCCCTTTTATGCAATAAATAGTCGGTTAATATTAGTCGCATTACCCCAGAAGATAATCCCGTATCTTAGTCTAGACGCAACATATCCATGGTAAGCAGTAATAACGGCTGTATGTGACACGATTTTGGCTAATAGTCGAAGTGCGTACGAAAATTGAACTATTTTAGTGTGAACGAAATCTAAGTGTGATTGCCATTTCGTGTTATCGTCAATTAAAATGCCTAAAAACTTTGTAGTTCTAGTCTTATGTATTTCGTTACCGTCTACCGTTATTTTTATTTCATTATTATCTTGTCTCTGATTGAATTTCATTATACATGTTTTTAGAAAATTAAGCTTTAGTTGTATAGTTTTTAAGGCTTCGTTGACTTTATAAAGACTAGTTACAATTTCTTGTTCATTACTACAAACAATAGTGCAGTCGTCTGCAAATAAAATCATTGGGCTTGTTATAGTTTTTCGGATTTCATTCACGTAAATTAAAAACAAAAAGTGGATCCAAAATACTGCCCTGAGGAACTCCACTTGTTACAGTTCTTGGAGATGAAAAATATGTTTCTTTTTTTGTTTTTATACAGATCTTCTTAGTAAAAGTAATTTGTTGTCTATAAGTTAAATATGATCGTATTAATTGTATTGCGATTCCTCTGACGCCATAGTTTTCAAGTTTATTTATTAATATGTTATGATCCACGTGATCAAACGCCTTGGTCATATCTAAGTATATAGCAAACACGGATTGTCGTTTGTCCATTTGGGTATATATTTTATCAATACATTCGTATATTGCGGTATTTACAGATTTCTTCGATCGAAATCCTTTTTGCTCACTTGCTAGCAGATTATGAGTTTCGAAATAGTAATATAGGCATTTGTGTATTACTTTCTCTACTACTTTTGAAAATACAGGTAGTAATGCCACCGGTCTGTAATTATCATGTCACTTTTAGGTCCTTTTTTGTGTATAGGTTTTATGAGTGAAGTCTTTAATTGAGTTGGAAATACGCCTTGTTTTAACAGAGGTTTATAATATAACTTAAAACCTCAGAGACAAGATGACCAACGTGCTTTATGATTTTGGTGGATATGTTATCGAATCCAGTGGTTGTAACAAACTTTCAGGTGTATACTTGTTCATACGCATTTTACTCTGTGAACTTGGCTGTCAATGTTAAACGCAACATGTAAACATCACAGTTTATTAGTATGTTTTCACGCAGATCACTTGTTCCAATGGCAAAGTATAACACTGTTTTTTCGTTTCCTCACTACTCTTTTAGTTAAACACTGTAATTCATTATTTAAAACATTTTTTTAAACATATTTTTGTAAACAAAAGCGACGCAGTGACTTTCTTATTTTAAGGTCGCGCACAGACTCATTTAGATCTTGTCGTTCACACTTTACATGTTTTGTATCACCATTAATATCTCACAAGCCACCAGCAGACCTTCTCGATCTCACAATATGAAGCAACAAAAAGAAATCTCACGGCACTTCGACCATGTTTAACCCCCAGGCATCAGCAACCCCCTCCACCGGCTGAAGCTGCGGCTGGCCATCCAGGAGATGGTGTCGCTGACGTCCCCCTCCGCGCCCCGCGGCACCGCCTGCGCCGCGCTCGCCTTCGGGGACATGAACCACGAGTGGCTCGGCAACGTGTGGCTCACCGACCTGGGTGAGTGTAGTGTAGTGGGGGACGACGGGGACATGAACCACGAGTGGCTCGGCAACGTGTGGCTCACCGACCTGGGTGAGTGTAGTGTAGTGGGGGACGACGGGGACATGAACCACGAGTGGCTCGGCAACGTGTGGCTCACCGACCTGGGTGAGTGTAGTGTAGTGGGGGACGACGGGGACATGAACCACGAGTGGCTCGGCAACGTGTGGCTCACCGACCTGGGTGAGTGTAGTGTAGTGTAGTGGGGGACGACGGGGACATGAACCACGAGTGGCTCGGCAACGTGTGGCTCACCGACCTGGGTGAGTGTAGTGTAGTGTAGTGGGGGACGACGGGGACATGAACCACGAGTGGCTCGGCAACGTGTGGCTCACCGACCTGGGTGAGTGTAGTGTAGTGTAGTGGGGGACGACGGGGACATGAACCACGAGTGGCTCGGCAACGTGTGGCTCACCGACCTGGGTGAGTGTAGTGTAGTGTAGTGGGGGACGACGGGGACATGAACCACGAGTGGCTCGGCAACGTGTGGCTCACCGACCTGGGTGAGTGTAGTGTAGTGTAGTGGGGGACGACGGGGACATGAACCACGAGTGGCTCGGCAACGTGTGGCTCACCGACCTGGGTGAGTGTAGTGTAGTGTAGTGGGGGACGACGGGGACATGAACCACGAGTGGCTCGGCAACGTGTGGCTCACCGACCTGGGTGAGTGTAGTGTAGTGTAGTGGGGGACGACGGGGACATGAACCACGAGTGGCTCGGCAACGTGTGGCTCACCGACCTGGGTGAGTGTAGTGTAGTGTAGTGGGGGACGACGGGGACATGAACCACGAGTGGCTCGGCAACGTGTGGCTCACCGACCTGGGTGAGTGGCTCGCTCAAATGTTTTCATTGAACAAGTAACATTTGTATATGTTACGGCTAATACCCGAAGTGCGGCTACACCTAGTTTTAGCCGGTTAGAACATCAATAGGTTAGGTTAGTTAGGTTACTTTTTTGATACCACCCAGAAAAAGGAGTCCCGCGTAGCGGGACTCCGTCGACTCATGATTGTAGCCAGTTTTTATTTACATAGGTATAAAAATTTTTTTACAGTTTTCCATATTAAAAACACTTCTAACCGGCTAAAATTAGGTGTAGCTGCACTTCGGGTATTATTAACTAAGATGCAACGATTACCACTTTTACAAATACGAATACGAATAGCATTAAACTATTCTGCGAATACGAATACGAATAGATACAAATATATTAAAACAACTAAGAAAAGTTACAATTTTTTTTATTTAGTAATCAAAAGCAAATTGGCAATTTTTTATTCAAAACACACAATTTTCGTAAATTATAAGGTGTTAAACGTTTTTTTTTCCGTTTGTGTTTATTTCCAGCTGTAGAAAAATGTCTTAAAGACGATACAGTAGACGGTTTAAGTGAAAAATATTTCGGGCCAAATCTTTTCAGTGTCGGAAAATAAACATCTAGTCGCCAAAAATGTAGTGGATCTTCAGATGGCAATAAATTTGGCAGTGCGTGTTTTGATACATGTGTTTCTGAATTAAAGATGCGTTCCGTTTTACATAAATTATTTGTATGAATATTGTTATCATATTCGGCGAATACGAATATTCGGCGATTATGTGATATTCGGCGTATACGAATATTCGGCGATTATGTGATATTCGGCGATTATGTGATATTCGGCGAATATTCGTATTCGTTGCATCACTATTATAAATATGATAACTAAAACTTGTATGCTGTTGATCCAGGCCTGCCGCAGTACCGCACCACGTTCATGGAGTGTCTTGTAGACGCGCGCATGTTAGAGCACCTCACGAAGCGCGACCTGCGCACGCAGCTCAAGATGGTCGACAGCTTCCACAGGTAACTAGACATTACTGATAACGTTAACTAGGTATATTATGGGTAACTAGCTGTTGGTGATTAATTAATTGTCCAGCATAACTCTAATGGTTATGGATCAAAAACTATAGTGAAAACATACCATTCGGTAAGTAGTTAACAAATATAGCGTTTTTCTATATAATAATTACACCTCTTATAAGAAAAAATAGATTTTCCAAACCTAAATGGCAAATTAGATTAGAAAAAGATATCGCGAAACTTAGAGCAGATGTAGGAAGGGTCACTCAATATATAAATAATAATAGATAAACAAGATTAGTAAATAAAGTAAATAGAATATTTAGAAAAACAAAAGTACATACGTCTCATGGAAAAGAAAACCTGCGGCCTGAAGAATACTTAGACACCCTGAAACAAAAGTTAAAACTGAAATCTCATAGACTTGCTCGATATAAAAAATCACTACAAAGAAAGAATAATAACAAAATGTTCGTTGCGAACGAAAAAATGATCTACAGAACACTTATAGAACTAGAACAACCAACTAATAATAATATAGCTAGTGAAGATTTAATAAATTACTGGACTCAAATCTGGGATAAGCGTGAAGAACACAATAAACACGCAGAGTGGATCAGGGCAGAAGAAAACAACTGGAAGCATATAGATGAAATGCAGGCTGAACCGATTAATTTAGATGATTTAGTTGGAATAATAAAGAAATTCTTTAATTTCATTGGAAATTTAATTGGAAAGCGGCTGGAATAGATTGGATACATAATTTTTGGCTTAAACATTTTACTTCATTACATTTTACATTCGCTACACTCATAACTGATCTTCTATCTGGTAAGGAATCGTTACCTGAGTTCTTAACGAAAGGGATAACATATTATATGTTGCCTAAAAGCAGTCGAACCGAAGACCCTTCTCAATACAGACCCATTACTTGCCTTCCTACCCTATATAAATTAATAACTTGCTGCATAACTAGACAAATAAATATTCACCTGCAAAAATACAATATACTAACCGAAGAACAAAAAGGGTGGCGACAGAACCATATGGGATGTAAGAAACAAATACCATTACCACAAAATCAGCCATTGAAAGAATGACAATTAAAAGAAATGAAGGTGGCCGGGGTTTCATAGATTTACACCAGCTTAAATCTGATCAAATTCAAAATCTTAGAAAATTCTTCTATTCCAAAATGCTCACAAGTTCTCTACCTACATACTACAGTAATTAAATTAGACGATAAATTTACACCACTTAATTTGAATGACACTGAAATAGAATTTGATTTACGCTCGCGTACGACTATCGAAAATAACAATAAATGGCGCTCTAAACAGCTTCACGGCAGGCATATAAAAGGCTTAGAACAAAGACACATCGACATTGAGGCTTCAAACAAATGGCTTAAATTAGGCTATCTCTTTCCAGAAACAGAAGGGTTGGCAATAGCTATCCAATCATTAACACAAAAAATGGGTTGAAATAAGAAGCTGGAATCTTGATTACGTATACGACAATTTCAGAGGAAATGAGACGGGATCTAATAACTCGTGAATTACCTTAAAGAGAGCACCCTTAATTTACTATCCTCCTCAGAGCAATACCGTAAAGAGAGCTTTCTTTACGGTCCTCCTTTGAGCAATACCGTAAAGAGAGCTTTCTTTACGGTCCTCCTTTGAGCAATACCGTAAAGAGAGCACCTTACTTTTATATCTCATTTCCTATGTAACCTACTATATATTTATTGTTAAATTAACCTAATTACAAAGAAAGAAACTTATTTCTAACTTACGAACTACCCACCTATAGTAATTGAACACAAAAAGAGAAATATTTATTAACAATAAAAATGCTTAAAATAGTTATCCTACACAATTGAACATAAACTCTTAACAGATGATCCTGTTCCATACTACAAGTATAACGCAAAGCCTGTGCTGGAAAATAAAGATTTTAAACTTTATTATGATCGAGCCATCTTTACAGATAGAACCATTCATTTTAATCGGCCTGATATTACGCTTATAGACAAAACAAATAAACATGCATTTTTAGTTGACATAGGCATTCCAAATTCGCACAATATTCAAAAAACTATCACTGAAAAATTTATAAGTATACAGAATTAAAAGATGAAATAAGCAGATTATGGAATTTGGAAAAAGTAGGTATTTATTGTTCCGTTAATAGTTTCCAGTACAGGCTTGATACCAAAAGTAATGAAACACTACTTAAAGGTCTTAGACCTACCTAAAACTACATTTATCGCTATGCAAAAGGCAGCAATACTTAACACCATGTCGTATAGTCAGAAATTTTTTACAGGACAGCACTATAGATTTTTCGTATATGTATATAGTTTTAAAAACAAAATTTACTCCACTTTTTAGAAACCCGTGCGAGTTAATTTGAATCGGGGAAAAGTAACCCAGCAAGAATAAATGATAATAATAATAATAAATGGCTTTGCGATGGCGATGGCTTTCGTTATCTTGGCTTCGAGTACAGCTGTGTTTTGTGGCTTATTTGCATACACCAGCGATTTAAGAAAACCCTACAAGGAAAAATCTAATGGGGTCAAATCGCACGATCTCGGTGGTCAGTTAACATCACCTCTACGACCTACGTGTCACATCCATATCTTCAAATCGTTTGTGCAGAATGAATTGTTCACACTACGTGACGCCGTACTCTCGTAACTTTATGCCGTTGGTATCCAGATCATCCAATTCAGGATAAAATAGTTGCTAATCATCGACCTATAGTACCTACTCACCGTTGACAGTGATGGAATGGCCAAAGTTGTTCTCAAAAAATACGAACTGATGTCGTCTCCTGCCCAAAATCTCAACCAAACAGTGACTTTGAGATGCATTAGATACTCTTAATTCTCTTGTTAATAAATATCGTCTCAAATTAGTTCCTATTCATCAAGCAATGGGCCTCATTGCTAAGAAAAATCATTCGATTAAACAAGGGTTAGTTGCGAATTTCTGCGGAGTCCATTCAGCAAAGACACGTCGTTGTCTATGGTCATTTATCTTCAGTATCTGGGTCAGTGCCATTTTGTTTGGGTGAGGCCCAAATCACAACGCAAAATTACTAAATTGTGGTCTGCTTATGGCCGAATTCTTGCGAGCGATGCGAAATCGTCTGCCTCGGATTTCACTCTCTCACGGTCAGCAATACGTTCTTTAAATTCAATTGGCGATGTGCGGCAATCCCTAAACCACCCATGTTTTGCAGGGGTTAGACTCGAACACGAAACAATGAATTTTTCAGAATGTGCTTTATTCTTCAATTATAATCCAAGAAAACTACCATGCTTAAGATAAAATCAAGGCTTGTTTCAAACGTCATAATGATTAATTCCAGAACCTCCCTCCACTTCGGCGTGGCGTGCCTCAAGCGCGTCGGCTACTCCGTGCGGGTGCTGGAGGAGCGACGCCGCGCCGCCGACGCCGCCAACAGAGACGTGCTGGTGTGGACCAACGAGCGGATACAGCGGTGGCTGCTGTCCATCAACCTGAAGGTAGGGGGCAGACACCGCCAACAGAGACGTGCTGGTGTGGACCAACGAGCGGATACAGCGGTGGCTGCTGTCCATCAACCTGAAGGTAGGCAGACACCGCCAACAGAGACGTGCTGGTGTGGACCAACGAGCGGATACAGCGGTGGCTGCTGTCCATCAACCTGAAGGTAGGGGGCAGACACCGCCAACAGAGACGTGCTGGTGTGGAGCAACGAGCGGATACAGCGGTGGCTGCTGTCCATCAACCTGAAGGTAGGGGGCAGACACCGCCAACAGAGACGTGCTGGTGTGGAGCAACGAGCGGATACAGCGGTGGCTGCTGTCCATCAACCTGAAGGTAGGGGGCAGACACCGCCAACAGAGACGTGCTGGTGTGGACCAACGAGCGGATACAGCGGTGGCTGCTGTCCATCAACCTGAAGGTAGGGGGCAGACACCGCCAACAGAGACGTGCTGGTGTGGAGCAACGAGCGGATACAGCGGTGGCTGCTGTCCATCAACCTGAAGGTAGGGGGCAGACACCGCCAACAGAGACGTGCTGGTGTGGAGCAACGAGCGGATACAGCGGTGGCTGCTGTCCATCAACCTGAAGGTAGGCAGACACCGCCAACAGAGACGTGCTGGTGTGGAGCAACGAGCGGATACAGCGGTGGCTGCTGTCCATCAACCTGAAGGTAGGCAGACACCGCCAACAGAGACGTGCTGGTGTGGACCAACGAGCGGATACAGCGGTGGCTGCTGTCCATCAACCTGAAGGTAGGGGGCAGACACCGCCAACAGAGACGTGCTGGTGTGGAGCAACGAGCGGATACAGCTGGTGTAAAGGTGGTGGTATTTGCAACATTATCCATTATATTTTGACAATTTTTCTCCGATTCACGCTATTCTTTGACCCCGAACTCCTATTTAATCCAGCTCTATGGTGTCCTTGTTCCAGGAGTTCGCGCACAACCTGTGCGAGAGCGGCGTGCACGGCGCGCTGCTGGCGCTGGACGACAACTTCGACGCCAACTCGCTGGCGCTGGCGCTGCAGATACCCACGCAGAACACGCAGGTACCACCATACTGAAGATGAAATTAAATTAAATGATTATATATTTACCTGTAATTGTGACATTGTGAAGAAAAGTTTATTGTGTGAGAATCAACACTAGGGTAAAATTTCTAACTTAAGCATTATTAAAACCCGACCGACTGAACTCCTTTTTATCTTACAAATTCGTAAATGTTTCCAAAAAATATTTTAATTCGTGATAAAAACCTTAACGCAATCATATTTAAAATGTATATGAAACTTTTTCTTTAACTTTCCCAGGCGCGACAAATCCTGGAGGTAGAATTCGAGAAGCTTCTAGCGACAGTCGGGGAGCGATCCTCGCGACCCCCCGCGGACCTCGCCACCGCCTCCTGACCACAACTGCACTAGGATCCACAAGATCACACATAGTGGGACTATACCAACATCAGTGGGACTATACCACTAACATAGTGAGACTATACCACTAACGTAGTGGGACTCTACCACTAACGTGGTGGGACTCTACCACTAAAATAGTGGGGCTAAAGTGGTCCCACCCAAGAACAATAGTGGGACTACAGAGGTCCCACACTAGTTCTATAGTGGGGCTAACCTGGGACAAAACCAGGCATGGACTGAACAACAAATGTTGAATGAAAACCTACAGTGAAAAAACAGTGCAAAGTGAATAACAGTGATCAAAATGTTTATAAAGATCCAGATTGGATTGAATGTTAGCTTACAATAAAATTCAGTGATTAGTTTCAAAAATACACATACAGTATTATACCTGTGAAGTCATATTGAAACTTTGAACAAAACATACTCAGATATAGATAGAATAAAAAGAATTTTCCTCCAGTTATATCGTTCAAAACAGTCATAATAGTATGTTATATTTAAAATCTACCTTTGTAGATATTTGTTATTTTTTAATGGATCGATAGAATGTCTATTGATGTTGCGTGCTAGTTCCCAAATAGATATGAACTCAAACATGCTCAGGTTCTAAATGAATATAACTATGACACTTGTAATGACTAACATATTTCTCATCAGTCAAAATATGAAGTTATTTATGACAAGAGTCAGAGAATTTGTCTTTAACTTTGTTGATAACATTGTTATAATGTTAACAGTTTTTCAATACATTTTGTATAATATACCATGTAGAAGCTTGAGTAATTATCTAAATGTTTATTATTACTGTGTAATAATAATAAAACAAAGTGCTCTGATAAATGTAGATTGACAATGTACTTAATTGTAATCGTGACTGTAAGTAATGACATTTATAGTCCTATTTTATAAGCTATACGATAGTAGTTCAGTGTTGTATATAATTTTGCGTTTTTTTTAACTTGTATAATACTATAAGGCCTACTCCTGAGACTATTAGACAAAATCTAAAGACTTCCCAGTTGATGTGATGGTTTTAACTGAAAATAATGACTACATTGCTTATTCTCATGACTAAATTACCTACCTTACTAATGGAAACGGGCGTGAATGAAAATTAAATGATTTCTATATGATACATACCAAGTGCCTCAATGAGGTTTGTGTGTGTGCGAGTGTGTACGTGTGTGCGTGTAGCTTTGTATGTGCCTCTTTATATATCTATTGATATACATATTTTATCTCTCTTTTAATAAATTACAAACTTTCATTCCAATATAATGATCCTACTAAGCATGTCGCTTTATTGTTTCTAAAATCTTCTTTGTGGCGAGATTATTTAATTTAAATTTAGTTTAATGTAAACGCGAGCACATGAAACTAGTCTCTATGTACAGTGTTTTACATATTATTATCATTTAATGAGTGCCGATTGTAAAAGTTATTATACTCTAATTGGTCAGTTAACTGACTGATGAGTTTATAAAGCTGCTTTCAAGTTCATATTTTTTTTAATTTAGAAAAAATATATAAATAAATACAATATAGTGTACAGTTTACCAATTTTAGTTTTTGCGGAATCTTATATAGTAGAAATTAAATGTAAATACAGTTTATAAATAAAATAATAGCGTTTTTATTAAGAGTAGTTATTTAATGTAGCAATATACAGCTAGAAATGTGTTCAAACTATTTGTGTATAGTTTATTTTAGTTTTTATTGATTATTTATAAACTAGGGTTTATTAATTTATGTATTAGGTTACTGTCTCGGCATAGGTTACACTTATTGAAACTAATATATTGGTACTAGAGCAAGAAATACCTCAGATTGGTGTGTTGTAATTTATATGTATAAAATAGAAAAAAAACGTGAAGGTCATTTACTAAGAGGGCTGCTTATGTACTCCTGAATATACCAGTGTATTATATATCTATAATATAAACAGTATTATAAAAGTTAGGACGAAACGTTGTGGCCACATGGCATTGAATTATACAGAAACTATACAAAATCATATTCAGATGATTCAAAGAAATTTGACCCCTGTTCCAAGTGTATTAAATGCCATGCAATGCATAGTTTCCTATATCCATGCTACATATGGCTTCGACGACTTGTATCATATATGTACCTAGTGTTACTACTACGGAGTACGCACAAGTTGGTAAGCAGAGATGTCGCACATCTCAATATCATTCATACACATCAATATGATTCATTATGAACTAAAATATATTAAAAAATATATAATAAGAGTATTGACTACGTAAAGTTTTATATACAAGTGTAATATGTTTATGAAATGGTTATTTAGTTACTTGTTAGTGTAAAGCTTTTTGATGTAGCATCAATTTTGTATAAAAGTCGTTAGTCGTGGGGCGTAGAGAAGCCACGATTCCTACAGTGCTATCAGCCAGAGGTAAATGTTCAAATTCATTAAATTCCAAGTTTGGTCGTAAACTCCGCAAGTGCCAAGTACCAGAATAAGGGCGCGGCAATCGAACAATAAATAGACTATATGTAGTATTCCTTGAGATTCCACACATGGGGTTCCACACCCACTCACAGTCCAGTGGCTCGCGCTACCAAAGATAAAGTTACCTTCACGTATCTGTAATTATAGTGCGTTAGAGATTTGTGTATATAATTTTGCATATAAATGTGTTGCATAGCTTCGTATTGTGGAGGCAGTCATTCTTCAGATTATACCTACCTACGACATTCCAAGCTAGATTTCAGTGTCCGGTAGTCGCTTGAACGATGTTTAATATCAGAATAATGCGGGCATCCTTGTAACGTGTCCATAAACTATGAAATTGTTAAACCTAGATAATGATTATTTTGACCAATGTAATCTGAACTGTGTAACCTTTGTAAAAATATTTATCAGATGTGCGATGACGACGTACGTTATGCATATAAGAGGTAAATACAATTTACACGATATACTTCCTGGTTTTATTTATTTACCTTGCTTTTTTAAGCTGATGAAGATGGGTAGGACTATGATGAAATTGAAAGTTTACGCAATAGAGGACTGCAGCTGTCTCACTTGAGTTAATTCGAGGATTTGAAGTTGAGTAATATTTTATTTTGTTAAGCATTTTGTCCACACAAAAACAAATAAGTATTATAAATGAAGTCGTAAGTAGAATAAAATAATTATAAAAAAACTTTTAAAACAAGCTTTTATTTAAGTGCCCTAAAATATCAAAATAAAATTTTGAAACACATTAACCACATTCATTTAAAACTACAAAATTGAAATTATAATAAAAGCTTGTCGCGATGCCTAGAAGAAATTTCTGTCAGATGAAATTTAAAATTAAGAAACATTCTGACAGATAAACTAGCAAATTGCAGCTGAATCGGATACCGGGAAGTGGGTCAAATTAAACTTGCAAGATTTGTTAACATACAAGTGAAACTAAATAAAAGCTTTTAAATACGTAAGATTTACAAATTATTCTTTGATCAGAATATTATTGAGATTTTTAACTTACAATAATAATTTTCAACAAATACAAAGGCCTTTTGTGAATTAACATAATTTATTATCAACACTACATCTGCTGCTTCTTATTCCCCACTTTGCTCAAATGCCTGCAGATCTTCTTCTTTAACTCCTTCTGTCGTTTCAGTTTCCGCCACTCCTCCGCCTCCAGCTGTTTCTTGTGTTTCTTGAGTCTCTCCGCCGTGGCTTCTCTCTGAACCTGCTTTTTCTTTGCAAAGTTAGTTTTGAGCATCTTCATGACATTAGACACCTTCTGCTCGTGCGGACTCTTGATCACAGCTATACGGTTCTTGAACTGCTCTTTATTATCCTTTCCTGATAAGGTAGTCCTATTTGTCTTAGGTTTGAACCGATACGGCAATCCCTTTTGAAGCTCCTTAGGAATTGATAATGGTTTGAAGACTTTAGGCTCTCGTTTGATATCTGTATACATAGAGTCTACATTAGCTTCGTTTTGGATGTTACGTTCTCGCTTGAGTTGACCTTTAGTTTTCATTCCTTGCCAGGCGTTTTTGCCACCGATAGGGAGAAGAAGGTTTACAACAGGAGCATAGAACTTTGTGACATCAACTTTAAACCAAGTTCGGCAGAATATAATGTCACTCATTTGTATTTTGTCTTCAAATGTCGCTCTGTAGGCTCCTTCAGGTTTGTTCAAAGCCTTTTTTATCTGACCTCTAATTCCCGAGACAGTTTTAATTCTCGCTCCCTCGAACTTGGCGACTTCGAGAGTAGTAGTGAACATGTCTTTGATGAATGCAGTTTTCTTGTAAATTTTGAATGGCTCTCCAATGAGTTTGAGTTTCTTTACTATTTGAGTTGATTTATTGATTTCATTGACACTACCGGTTGCAGCGATTCTGAAGCCTAACTTTTGAATATCATTTGGATTATTGCTTACAGTTTGCAGAGCTAAGAACCCTGTGTTTTGTGGTGTGATAGGTCCATAGAAATGCATATTGCAGGTCACATGTTCAGGAGTGTATTTCAAGTATCTACATTTCATATCATCTTCTATTTTGGAGTAGATTGGTAAGGTCTGGAATCGTCTCCATCCAAGAGATATTATAAGTGGGTCATTGGTTTTTAATATCTTCTTGTACCACCTGTGCTTTTTTACTTTGCATGATACAAAACCAATGTTTTGTTCTGCCATGTTGAGGGCTCCAATCAGAATGGGGTATGTGGAGTCAAAGTTAGTTACAAATTCTGCTGGCATATCTTTAAACAACATTCTAATATATAAACCAGGTCTGAAACCTTCGACCTCTATTCTCAGCCCTTCATCCAGATTTTCAAATACTGATTTGTTGAGTTCAGATTGTTTCAATGCCTCGGCCTTCAAGCTCTCATAGTAAGAATGGTCTCCTTTGATTCTATGCCCATCTTTGTCTGGGTTATCATACTCAGAATCAAACTTGGCTTTAAGTTTCATCTTTTTCTCTCTAATTTCTTCAATAGATGGTTCTGCTTTTCGTTTAGTACCAGCTTCTTGTGTTGCATTCTCATCTTTTTCAGACACATGTTTTTCTCCTGTCTCTAAATCCTCAAAGTCTCCAAACATGTCTCCTTCATCGTCACCATCATCTGCATCGTCAAGTTTAAGAAGTTCTTCAGCATCTTCATCTGCTGATCTCTTTCCGGTCACAAAGTTGTTAGCTATGTACTGCTTGTTGTTTTCAGTTGTCCAGTCTCTCATACTAGGTTTGTTAGTTGAGTAAAAGAAGGAGCATTCATCAAGGTCCATAACATCCTTTTCTTTAATTTTTTTCTTTTGGGTTTCGGTCACCTTCTTGAATAGCCCTCCTATCTCTTCTTCATCACTGCCCTCAGATTCTTCTTCATTCTGTTTACTTTTATTTCCAATTTCAAACTGGCCATAGACTAACTTCATTATGTTTTTGGATGTTTTCTGTCTCTCAAAATAAGCTTCTGTAGCTTTTTCCGACATCTTATCTTTCCATTTATTGGCAAAATCTTCTTCATTTTCATCTGAGTCACTGTCAGCATTGACAATAGGATCATTTTCGTCATCAGTTGCATCCTCATCATTATCATTATCTTCTTGTTCAGAACCAGAGTTATTGTCCCAGGGTAGTTTTTGTTTGCCTTCCATTTCTTTTTCACTTTGATCAATGCCACTGTCATTGTCAGAATCACTGTCATTGGAGTCTTCTGAGGAGCTTTCCTTATTCTTGTTATGTTGAAGATATTCATCATCTTTCAACATGTCGGGATAAATGACAGCTCCATTGCTGAATAGTTGGAAACCTGTCTCCTGCATCTGTTCATCTACAGTTTCTTTAGTTTCCACAACATTTTTTAACAAAGCTTGTTTCTCATTAGTTTGTTCATCTTCTTTCTTGTGTGAGTGAGACCCTTGCAGTTCAATGTAAACTGCATCTTTATCATAGACAATACCTCCTACTCCTGCAAAGGGTGCATATATCTGTCTTTCTCTTTCTAACAAATGCCTTTTCTTTTCTCTGCTTGGCAGTGGACAGGGATCTGGCAGGTATGAGAGTTCACTGATTTTCATGTCTCCTACCCCTGGAATAATAAAATATTTTTAATAAGAAGTTGGTGTACTAATTATAAGAACTATATCAGTAGTAAAGCTACAGCTGACACATTTAAATATTTGATAAGTATTGAAACTTAATAAATAAGTATTGTTTGTTACTCTTTTATGTAAAAATTACTGGATGGATTTTGATGAAACTTTACATTAATATAGGTTATACATCAGAATGACATAAAGGGTACTTTTTACCGTGGGAAAACCGACTTCCACGTGAACAACCCATGTGTCAAAAAATTAAGTTTGTATAATACAAGGTAGGAATAAAATTAGAATCTTTAAAAATATATAGAATCTTTATAAATATACCTGCAACATGGACAGCAGAATCTTTCAATAGTGGAACCCCTCTCACATATCCATACAGTACAACATCTCGGCTCACTTTGGCATCTTTCCGGATAAGTTCCTGATTAGTTACATCCTCCATTCTGTCTGCCAGTACGTATGCATGCGTAGTTCTCCAGCTGAGAGGCCTGAATTTCATTACTGAGATAAATCTCGATAAGTTTTTAATCTCATTTCTAAGGTATTCCCCATGTACAATACCAGATAGATAGAACAATTTAGCACCCTGGTACACCTCAGTCCAAAATCTATGTTTAAGTGTTTTCTTAGTTGCTTTTAACTTCTTAGCATTTTTAATCATATCCAGATGTGTTAGGACTCCCATTATTTTGGGCATGCCATGCACCTGACAGATGTTGAGGAACTCAAATATTTCCATTTCAAAGCCGAAGCTAGCGTCACACAGCAACAATACTAAGTCGGCACATTTAGCAATGTCTATCATTGAATTTACATCATTGTTGCATTCTATCAAGGTGATACGCCGTTTCTTTGAAGTTACTATAGTGATGGGTCCGTTAGTGTTTGTAACATTGGTTTTGATGAAGCTTTTGATTAAATTATTGATGAGAGTAGTTTTTCCAACCCGAGGCGGACCGACTATAGCGACAACTACTGGAGGCGGTTCTAGAGGTGTCTTGTCTATTTGTGGTATGTGCTGCTTCTTTGAGATAACATCCTCTCTTCGACGGAACTGCCGCTCAGCACGAACAGCGGATTGGATAGCAAATGCTTTTGGATTTCGCTGCCGAGCACTAAGGTTGGATTGGTCCACTTGGTTCTTCTTTTTCTTTTTTTCAGCTTTACGCCCGGCATGTTTAGCCCGATGGGCTTTTTTCTTATCAAATGCACTTTCATCTGCCATTGTAAACTATTTTTAATATCATGGAAATTAGAAAATAAACTACCACAACAAAAGGACACACATGTAGCAACAAACGAAAGAGGTTATTCAAACGTCAAACGTCAAATGGCAATATTTATTTTATTTGTCATATTTGACAATTCGCTTCTAATATCTAATAACACGGAAATTTATACGTTTAGTCATTAAACTTTACTTAATTGGGGTATTCGATTCGGGGCTCTAAATAATGATAATAATTTAAATAAAATATTAAACAAAATATGTTATAATTAAAATTAAAAAAATATATTGTAGATTATATTTTCTTTCAGACAACAGCAAAGTAAACTAGTCAAGAGAAAGATGGCAGCACTTAATAATTCTTTATTAGTTTAGCTAAACTAAGCTAGATGGCGCTTTCAGAGCGTTGTGCCCGTTGTGACCTTATAAAGTTACTCAGTTAGGTATTGTAATGTTGCCCAGTGACCATTAATTGGCAAACATTATGATTTATTTCTGTGAGTATTACTTAAAAACTTACTTTTCCACGTCCATATGTCTAAATTTACTGTGTACTTACACTAAAGTTTTTACAAAATTAAATTCTTAAACTAACAATATAACTAGGAAATTAGCCTTATAATTCCATACTTAATTTATCTCCTAATTTGTTCAGGAGAGAGATACCTATGTACCTAAGTGCACATCCAAAACTTAAACTCTTAACTCAAACAAGCGAATTACCATTTTTTTTTACCACCGAGCTAGGTAAACACAAAAAACTGCCCACTCATTACTTCAACATTCAATTTTCTTTTTCACCTTAATCAAGTGGTGACTGCGTCTGCTCTATTATAAAACAAAAGAAAACAACATTATCTTGTTTCGATTGATCGTGAGATGTCTACACTGAGTCGAGGGGTTTATTTAAATACAAATTAAGGCAGTCTACAGACAGAAGCACTTACTCTGGCACCACAAACTCGTGTGTTTCGTCAAACTTAAAATGCACAGTCACGCCAGATAATGATGGGCAGATACAGTCAGCGAGCCAAGCATTCGGAATTTGAAGGAGTTTTTAGTGCTGCAAATATGAAGAAGAAGGAATTGTAATTACTTTACCGGAATAATACAGATAAGTATGTACGAGCCTAGTATCAAATTTTGTATCAACTTGGGTAGGTACATGCCATCGTTTTTTCAACCTATAAACTACAAATAATTGACTGAAACGTCTTATTGTTTGTCAAGCATAGTTAAGTAGATAGGTATCTACATTTCATTTTGCTTTCCGCCCGTGATACATACCTTAGTAAAAAAATACTTTAGGTAAGTAGGGGAGCGAGGGGCTTGTTGTTACAGGGGTAAGTAGTAACAGGCTTTTTTCACCAGGATCATTATTAACGTATATCTTTGACTCGATTTAACCCATAAACCGCACCACATCATATTGCCATAGCCAGTGTTCCGCCGGTTGGCGCAGTGAGCAAATGTGAGCATTCCCTTCATTTCTGCCAGGTGATATAAAATTGTACCGTCGTAAAATTTTGGTTTGTGTTTTTAATATTGCCTATTTTCAATTTTTCTACATCTTATTTCCATTCAAATTTATCTATCTCTGATATTGTGTAACAGTTTTTATGATTGCTAAATTGTTTAATTAGTTATCTTGATAAATGTTAAAAATCATCCCATGGGGTTAGTTGTAACAAAATCCCGGGGCTTGTTGTAACATGTTACAACATGCATTGTCTGGTATGTGGTGAAGCTTACACAGATACAAACAAAAAAGATTGGACAGAGTGTATTAGAAATAAATAATTTAATTACTTACTGTGATTTAAAAGTGCTATTATGATTATAAGTAGTGTTTAACTAAATAAAACTCTTAATTACTTAATTTTTAAGAGTTGATTACAAAAAAGTGTATTTGAGTTCATTTTTGATAAGAATGACATAATACTTACTTTGGAAAGATGTCAATTTTGTTAAAAATAAATATAGAATAAATGATTAGAGGTATTAATGTCGTTTTTTATGGTCGTTACTACTTGCCCCGGTAGACGTTACAACTTGCCCCAAGCACGAGGTAAGTTGTAACACCGCACTTCTTTTAGAAAATAATTGATTGTTAAATAATAACCAATAGTTATGATATTATTTTTACTTGATATGGTAGAGGAAGAGTTACAGTATCCATTAATCTTTATTTAGTAGAAATTGAATCAATAGATCTCAAGATATACTAGTTTTACTGAAAACTGTTACAACAAGCCCCTCGCTCCCCTATGTTCATGTTAAAGATTTCTATGTGGCATAGGTACATAACATTGATGAAGATACCGTTATTTTTATGTAAACCAACTTATTACACAAAAAACTAGGTAAAATTTATTTTACAGTACCTACCTAAGCTAAAGTAGGTACTTACCTACAAAGTATCAAGTTAGGTAAGGTTACTATGAAACTAAGTTGATGTCTTCCCTCAAAAATTTTTTGTATGCTTATATATCTTCTTAGGTATCTATCCCTTTGTCCCTCAGCCTCCTTACCATCCCCTATCTCATCTCACGCGCGCCCTCAGACGGCGGTACGTGACATCGAAATAATTATCGACAAGATGGCGGCATGAACAAAATGGCGGATACATAGCGCGGTCATCAGGGACAGATGGCATTGTCATGTAAATGTGTCTGGGGGCTGGAGGCTCCCTGTGGAGAGTGCGACGAGTAGTAATTGTGTTGGGTGCTGTGAATTTAGCTATTAGAAGCAGCGTTGATGGTTTATGGAGGAGATTAAGGTTTTTTAAAACGTTAATTTAAAGTGGACTGTAGATATAAAATACTTACTTTTCAGATTCAAACCAGTGAAGCAGGAATCCAACTAAGACTGCAAACAAGACAGCTTTGTAGGTCACCTTCATGCTCAGGGTTAAAGCTTGTGATTACGGTAAATATAAACCCTGAACATTTCTTCTAGTTCCTGATTTAAGAGATATTACCACTTTAACAATATCTAAGTACTAATTATCTGCCAAGAACTAATAGTTATCAGGAAAAATTCAAAAGTTATAATATAGCTACCTATTTTTTTTAAATACTTTGCAATTAATTAGTATCTACGAAAATATTAATTACCTATCAGTAAAATACATCAACGGGTTGCACATTGTATAAAGATTTTTTGTTACAAACATTTTGTTACGTATGCATCACCTAATGGTTTTGAGATTTTTAATTCTTATTTATTTAATAAGTAAATCAAATCAAATCAAAATTCTTTTATTCATCATAGATATCTATACTAATATAATAAAGCTGAAGAGTTTGTTTGTTTGTTTGTTTGTTTGTTTGTTTGAACGCGGTAATCTCAGGAACTACTGGTTCGAATTTAAAAATTCTTTTTGTGTTGAATAGACAATTTATCGAGGCAGGCTTTAGGCTATACAACACCACGCTGCAACTATTAAGAGCGAAGAAATAATGGAAAATGTGAAAAAAACGGGGAAAATTATTCATGCTTGAGGGCTTCCTTTGCGTGCGCTGCGAAAATGGTTCTAGATACCAATAATATATGTATACAAGAATTAAGGGAACTTTTTACCGCGGGAAAACTTCGCATTCCCACGGGAAACCGACTTCTCCGCGAACGAAGTCGCGAGCAGCCACTAGTGTAACATATACTTAATGAACGTCAATGTTACAAACTTCGACTTTACCTAACCGTAGACCGAGAGAAAAAAGCCGGCGGAAAAAAACTCCCAGCACTCTTTTTGAAAATTATAACGTGTACATTCAATGAACATATAAATTATTTTCTCGTACCTCAACTCAACACTATAAAAGTAAAAAAAAAAAAAATTAAAACTGCTAAAACTGCAAAAAAGTAGGTAATGTAAGTAAATTTTGGCAGGAAACCAATCTGTCATTTGCTTCTTTATAAAGTTTGTTAAGATCACCAGCAACTTTGAATTACGTAGGTATGTATTTTTTAAATAAAATAAAAACTATAAAGGGTGTTATAAGACCTTTTCCTAGGCATGAAACCACATATTCTTGAGCCTATAAAGTAACTAAATTCACTAACAGTATACCCAGAAAACTCAATTTACAAAAGTGATTATGGATTGAAAAGTGATATTCGCCGCTTGAGGTCATCGCTCACACATGAGCTAATGGTTCAGAAGCTACGGTTTACATTGCAAATAAAACTAAAACACTGTTGAATTTGAAATAATGCGGAAATTTGGTAGTTTAAATGCAATTTGGCACAATAAGGTAAAAAATACATACCTACCTATAAAAAAATCTTATTTTTTTTACGAGTTGGTACCCCTCAGCTTTCTTTTTACACCCTGTATATTTAAAATACAATATATAAAGATTCTGCCCATTATTTCAGGCGTAAATAGACCTACGATTTGGGTCAAAAGGCACTAAATAACCTCCCACCCTTTATAGCGTATGTTCTACACTTCTTTCTTTTTATTTTCATGCAAACTCCTGCTTCTCAATCCACCCGCATCATCCAAACGCAGATAATATCACGAATAATAACAATTGTAAGGAATAACCTAAACCCACACCCGTATCAGGTTAAATCACTTTTAACATTTATTTCATCAATACACCGCGGTCCAAAGACTTAATAAAATAAACGCCTTATATTACCCAGTGTTATTGAGATATTTATCAAATAATTCGATATAATACTTGTATTCAGGCACAATTTTTACAATAGTTGTAACTCGATGCGGTGGCGATGGTAGAGAAGTAATGGTATTGTGGTTAAAACGACAAAGCGCTAAAGGATACCATTATAAATTGAAGAAGAAAAGCTCGTTACCCAAATTTATGTACAGTAATACTTAAAGACTATGGTTTTATATAGTAGAACCTATTAATAGACCAGATTGTGATATTCGAATAATATTAAATTGGTTTTATGTAGGTAAATAATAATATTGAAATCGCTACCTACTTACTGAAGGTAATGAACTTGTAAAAAATAGCAGGTACCTTCGTTTTCCTTAGAAATATATTTTGAATAGCCAGTACTAACTAAATAAGGGTGTAGTTTTCGAGTTAAATTAGATTACACAGTTACAGTTGCCGAGACCGTGTCAAATAATTTAGTTACTTTAACGAGGTCAGGGCATGACAGGAGTTTAATTTAATATCTTTAACGTTCAAGTTTAACTTCAGTTTGTTAACCCACGTCAAATAACTTATAACAAATTTTAGTTAAAAAACCAACACTTAAACGCGAGTGCATTATTTTTGCGAGCTAAAATTTCATCCGCCATTTTGCAACAGAAAAACGAAGGAAATCAGTTTACTGACGTCTCCCGCGCGGGAGGCAGATTTTTTGTTTTTTTTTTCACAGCAGGCATTAGTATGCACCGTGGGCGTCCGGTAACCACGTTTCGTGCCACGTCTGAATGCATTACTAGTGGGCCAGACTGGGGCACAATATCGAGGGCCACTCGTTACGTACTTGACTGTGTAACTTCGTTTGGCAGAGTGAGTATACGTATTGAACGGGATTTTTAACAGAGGAAACGGGGGGACTTTATGACGGGTTTTTAATGTGGAACCATTGAATGAATGTTTTTAAATTATAGTAGGTAGTAAAATTGTTATTTGTAAGAATATTTGGTTAGACGATGAAGTGTTAGTAGGTAATTAATACCTAGGCAACGCGTTGATGTCTATTTTAGGAAATTAGATCACGTTACCAATTTAGACATTCTTATAGTGCTTAGGGAATTTTTAAACAGGCTTAAAAACCACTTCTTTATCTCATCATTTTCTATCGTGACTATATCCATTAGGTACTAAATAGTTAGTTGGTAGGTAGGCAACCTATAGACAAGTTGCTATTCGCCTGTGTTACTATGTAGAGCCTAACTTATTATGAACAATCGACCGGTTTTTGGTTAGTAATGGTTTTCTTTTAAGTATTTGTTATCTAAAGCAACTAAGAATTTATTGAAAAATACCATTTCCCTGTTTTGCAATCAACTCTTCAATAATTTAATTGTATTGTACCCGTTAGAGTCCGAGCTTTATTTATATCAAAAATGTCCGTTTCTGTCCCGCGCTCACTCACTTTGATTCACGGAGGGTTCGCCTCGTAATTGTTACAGCTATTATGTCGCCCCAACGAAAAGATTTATTTAAAATGTTATTTTACACCCGGCATCTATGTAGGTACTTCTTTTGTGCTAAGCCATCTATGTGCAGTGACGTTGTAATTAATTCGCAAGGGGATACGCTCAGAATGTAGGCGCGCTTTGTAAAATTGCGCGCAATTTCGGTCATGTCATGTTATGACGTGGTGTTTGTATGTGTGGGTGAGCGACGCCATTTTGTCAACGAAATAGATGAACAACGTAGGTACCTACCTACCTATCTCTTACATTCTGTTTATTTTTACATCTAAAAAAGTTTATATTAACTCGAAAAGCTACCATTTGGTATTTGGATAATGTTTTTAATTTTCGTTTCAATGTCTCTTTAATGTTTTCCCTAAATTATATACAGAGTTGCATATAAGACAATTTCAATGGCATACATTATCTACATACTTAATTGATAGGTTGCCAAAAAAAAACAACAGCCTAGAAGCTCTACATATTATAACATTTCTATAGGCAACATTTATTTTAGTATAGATTTATGCTTCCTGTATCCTTCCTATCATAGACAAGATAAAGTCAGTGAGTTCAGAGTGACAGGTGCCATTCAGCAAATTGCCTTCGTTACTTGTAGAGGGCGCTGCCTCCCGTCTCTACTGCTCCCGCCATAATTAAATGACGTAAGGACCCAAGTTGGACCTAGTAGATTGAAGCTCAAGTGGACTAGACGAGAATGAGTTTTGATACAATATGCTTATACCTACGAAAATTATGTTTGATGGTTCTGTAGATCGTTTATTTAATCCATATTTATTATGAACAGCAATTTAATTATAACATGTTGATATATCCAAAGATTAAGAAGATCTTTTATTTTTACAAACTACCTACATTTGATTTATAAGTTAAAATAGGACCTACATTTTTTTACTACTTATCGCTACACAACGGAGGTCATTAATTTTCTACATAATATTAGGTTATAAAGCCCTCTTGTATATTAGGATATAAATAACAACAAAACGCTACATTACAGAGTTGTAACTTTGAATGTATTGCACTTAGATAGAGCTTGTCTGCAGCGGAAACGACTGGTCGCTTCCGGTCGGAGCGGCGATAATATTTTATAGCTGGCAACGCTTGCTCAGTTAGCCGTAAAATATTTTCATTTGAATACGTATTTGATCGCGAAAGATATTCTTATGATACTACTAAGTAACGTTTTCTTTAAATGTAGAGAGTTATGTTTTATTTAACAGTTACTTACTTACTAGTCCAATAAATGTAATAAGTCTACTTATTATAAGTATTTCATGCTTACATTGAAATTCATAGCAGCTGACCAAACAACACACAAAAGTTTATTTGTCAATATCATAACACCCTATTCTTTACTCTATGGTCACTCAAGTCGCACTGGCCACTTACGCGTTCCAAATTCAAAAATTAAAAATATAGCTGCGTATTGTTGGCGGTCACGTAGTTTCTTTGTGGCCAGTCCTGTTTAGTCTAAAAAGGATGACTGTCAAAACAGTTCGGATGCTGCGTGTTTTTTCAACTGGACCACGCGATCGTGACTCGATCGCTTTAGATTATGATGTTGTTGAATATGTTAATTACGGGGCTACAGATGAGATATTTGTTTATTTTTGATAAGTTTCAAATGCATTGTAATTTTAAATAAATATTGACGTTATTCATTTTGGTTTCGTTACACATTTTTTGTAGAGTGCACAACTTCAGGTTGCTACTAATACCTATACCTTTCTAGCTAGACTTTAACTTAATTGCCTACTTAAAAACAAACATGACAAAAATTGTTGTTCATGAAGATATTTCACATCAGATTGATCGATAGAAAGATAATAGTGAGCTTGTCTATGTGTCATTGTAAATGACATCACCGTTCTATATTCTTGTAGTGGGTGTCCTATAGGTAAACTGTAATGTATACCTCCCTCCTGGGCGGGGTCGATGGTAGCCAATCCTGTAACTGATACCCTACTTCTTCTAAAACTACACCATTACAAAACCAACCGTAATACAACCCGATAGAGTTGAAACTCAAACGGCAGTTTACGCGCGGTCGTAATCGATATCCCTAGAGCTTTTCAAAAAACGCAAACGAATTTGAACCGTATTGTATGAATAGAAGGAATCTATTTGAATTGAGTTTGGCATGTAATTGATATGGGTGAGTCTAAATTGGTGCTATTTAAATATTTGGGCTTTAATGTGCTTCGGTTTAGTAAATATGTGTGGAATTTGAATTTCATCTTGTAATATTTAATACTAATGTTATTTAGAAAACAAAACACATTTGTAACGGTTTTTACTCTTTACGTTGCATTGTAGGCCTATTTGAGTCTCTTCTATACAAAGAATACTAACTTTGTTTTGTGTTGTCCTTTGTAGGGAAGAAATAGCTGTTTAGTTATTGGAGGTAATAGTACATTAAGATAGGTTAAATTATAAAAGAAAGTGGAGCTATTATCTTTTAGCTATCTTTTAATCTGCAGGTAAAATAATATTTTTAAACCGAAGTAAGTATAGTTAAAACCGAGTCGCTCACCTGCCGCCGGAAGTCATTAGTAAATAAATAGATGCCACAGATAAGAGAACATTCTTCCCCAATGTTACCAACATTACCAAATAAATTATTTATCGAACGACACCTATAGGATGTTTTTATTTGAACGGGGAAGAAATCGATAGGTAACTATCAGTTTTATTGATCTTGTTTTATGTCTAAGGAATGTTAGAATGCAAATTTATAATAAGAAAAAAAAAGGTAGGTTGACTAGATTTATATACTTAGACCAAAGTAGGTTGTAACATACCTAGTTATAGGTAGGTATGTCGCTTAATGCGCTGTTCAATTTACTTTTGTCTATTTTATCCGTCGTCCGTATATAGGATCCTTACCAACTCATATTCTTTGCTTTTACCTACCTACCTACCTCAAAAACATATCTGAGTTTACAATCGCAGGATTCTCACGTTTAGGGGACAGATAACAAAACGAAATGAATTGTTGTCGCTTCCGGCGGGTTATCTTTTTAAGAAGATTGCATATTAATATCGCATTACCTTCCTACTAGGTACTATAATACTATACTACTCGTAAGTAGGTATAATACGGTTTTACTTATTTAGGTAAGTTAATTTTATTGTCTTTAAAGTTGTATGTAGGTACGTACCTGCCAAAAAAACCTTTTTCAAGAAGAGTCCTAAGGAACACAGATCTATTGTACCTACAGAAGTTCCAAATGGTCGTACTTTGAAAAGCAATGATATCAATTTAATAGCAATCGTTTTTTTATGCTGTTATTATATTAAATGACGTTGTAATTGTTTTAAATTAAAGTCTCATATAAAAATCTCTTGCATTAATCAGTTTTATCAATAGGTACGTATGTAGTTAGGTAAATCTGAGTATCATAATTATTATTTATACAATACCTACCACCATAAGTTTGTAATGCAATGGGTACTTACCGTTTGATTGTCGGATTTAATTATTTTCCAATTTTTTGTGGCAATTGCATTTTCTTTTATATTTGTATATTTTAAATTGTCTTACTATTTAACGAACAAAAGATATGATGTGAGCTTTACCCGTCTTTACACTAATGAACAACGTCCCGACGGCTTTTGCACCGAACTTTTATTATAGAATTTTCAATGGTCTTTTTATATTAAACCACACTCTTACCATGTCTTTAAATAATCTGAGTACTATTTTATTAGTAATTATAAACCTACATCTCAAGATAACCGCTATTAGCACAGTGTAATAAATTCAGTATGTAAGCGAGTAGTTCGGCGCGCGCGTCACAGAGGGCGCTACTCGTCGGTTATCGAGTTACGTGAACCAACAATCGTGATCAAATCGCGCGGCGCTAACTTAATTACGTGAATAATAAGACAAGCAGCGGGCACAGGGTAGTGTGGGCTGGAGGAAGAGGCAAATGTAACGAAGATGAAACTATTAGTGATTTGACTATACTTTATGTCGAGTATAACGAATTTAAGAAAAAAAAATACGTTTTATTGAGAAAGAAAAAAGTATTTTTATGTTTTTATGTAAAAATGATTTCAACAGTCTTCTTCTTCTTCATCGTGTGATGAGTATGCACTTTGAAGCACATATTCATCTAGTGTCAGAGTTTTTTTGGAACCGCTTTTTAGGGCCTCTGACGTAGTTCCTGTAGGGCCACCCAGTTCAACAGTAAAAGTGATATATAAAGTATTTATAGTTAGTATGTTCATTCATTAATTGCTCGTTGTTTTCTTTTAGCTCTCAATAAACTGCTTGTGGCAATAGACTGTAGTTAGCCTAAATCATATATTAACTAAGAGCACACTTAGCCAACTAGTTCAAAATAACCTCCACAAATCCAGCTCTACGCTCCACTCAGCGTTGAGGACAAATTTCATTACAATTAGCCGACACCGGCTGCATTATTCATGAGAGGACAAACAGAAGGGTTGGTGGACTGCGGTTTGTTAGGCTGTGACTGTTTGTCTAACCGCCTACAGCGATGATTACTGATGGGGCTACACTGTGGCTTAATTGAGTGTGCGGGATTACCAAATTTAAATGGTTATTTCGAACGGTGAAAGAATGTTGTTGTGTTATGGTCTGGCTGCGTCTAAGATGTCCTGAATGATTAAATATAGCTTAGCTGTATTGTCCTTTTGCTAAATTAATTATAATAAAAGTATGCGGGTAGGTTTGTTCGTTGGTCACTGGAAAAAGTTCTCAGGGAGCGAGAGTCAATGCGTAAAAAAAACTTAAAAAAAAGAATTCAACAATGATAGCGTGCAAATAACATGGAATTTAGTTGTTTTGATAGCTTTAAGAAATATTATATATTACAAACTATCTACCTAAGGAACACTAATGCATATAAAATACCACCAAATAATGTTTTACGACTATTTTTTTAATTCAGACTCAGTTGACACTATAATAAACCGACAAAATCCTCGTATTTACCTTCATTCCCGCCCGTTAATAACCTCCGCGGTTACAATAACAAAGCGAACTAAACGCTGCGCGTGATTGCAGCGGTGTAGAGTTTCAGTCGAGTTCTGACGCGAGGCCGCGGGTCGAGTTACTGAAGATGTGCGGGGTGAGAGAGGAGATGAAGCGGGTGGGAAAGAGAAACGAGAATTTTGGAGTGGTAGAGTCTAGCTGTAGGCTCTGTCTGCAGCGATTAGTGGGCTGACTCGACCGGTGAAATACCACTGTCGCACAGAAAACCGACGTGAAGTAGGGACGGTGATCACTTACCATCAGGTGACCCGCATGCTCGTTTGCTATATTATATAAAACAAAGTCTGTATAGTTTGTAGCGTATACTTGCTAATAATAAACATTTTGATACTTTCAGCTGTTTCCATGGTCATGCTATGAATGCTATCTAGGCACCTAAGTTATATTTTGTTGCATAATGTTTGAGATTAATTTTATTTAAATTATTAGTCTTATAAAGAAATCGTCTACATTAAATGATTTTTATACATACCTATTACTTTGAAAAGTTATAGGAAATATAAAAGAACCCAATATCGAAATTGTAAACTTGGTGGTTAATGAAAATATAGGTATATATAGGTATAAAGGTTATAAAATGAAATAACTTAGCTGACTACGTAGGTATGATAATTGTTTGAACTATAGAACTACGTCTTTGAAAAAAATATATATTAGGCGTCTAGACTTGTACTTCCCGCTGTCTCTTGTGCCTCGTGTCAAGATGACAGTGACGGGCCGCAACTGCTGCGCCGGCGCCGCCAGCTCCGGAACTACAACACACAACACTAGCTATCATCAATCATTACACCTGACATACGGTTTACAGTTTGTCTTTTGTTTGTGTGGAAAATATTCGTCGCAAGCAGTTATTAGAATTAGTATATATGTACAATAAAGAAGTTCCAATAGTTGAGCGTATGACTCCTTTCAAAAAGAGAGATATTGAGCCGTAATCCACCACGTGGGCTCAGTGTGGGTTGATGAATTCACGCGAGTGATACGTAATTATGTCTAGAAAATACTATCAATCAGCTAGACACCAAGCTAAGACACACTTCTTAAAATTAGTTCAAATTGTTTGATTGCTTATAAAGTTTAACTTGGCTACTACTCTTAACCAGTATTTCTAAATAAATAGCCTGTACATTCTTCCTTCTATCTACGCCGCCTTAAATGTTTATATTAAAAACATTTTGAACACAGAAAATAACATTTGGCAACCCACAGACTAAATATTATCCCACCATTATATCGAGAAGCCCTAAATAAATAGAAAACACTTCCTCGACGACATTAAACCTTTTGCAAAAACCGGTATAAGTATTAAATTACGGCTTTTTTCAACGGTTTCATTGAGTGGTATCGGTAATTTCGGATTTGGCGGGTGGCGCCATGGTTTTTTTTTATGGGAAAGTGGCTCAAAACATTTGGCTTCCTTATTACTTGTTATAATATCATTTGAACTAAATCATAGGAACAAGCTAAATAATAACTTTTTCCAACAGTTTCTTTAAAATATAAAGTGTATACCTAATAATGACAGTATACGTGGGTAAGTAATTTCCATTTATTAAGACCTGCAAAGATATAGTTAGTACCTAGTACCTACCTAAATAAATTATTTCCTTTACTGCTTATGGGGGTAAACACTTGTATCAACTAAGTACTAGCTGATTCATTTTTTTATTTTGATAAAACTTTAATGACCAGTATTATTTAGTGAAGTTAATTAATTGTCCTTTAAGCTCGTGCTTTTAAAATAAAAGATTACCTGGACATTGGTTTTTGTTGTTGTTTTTAATTATTAACATTTTACACGGTACTAAGGGAGTTCTTATTATATTGGTATGTTTCAATTTTTTTTGATGGCTCAGTTGCCAAATTATGATAAAAGTTAAGGTAAATCTATTTTGTCGGGTACAGGGCGAGGATTAGCAGAGTTTGTTAATGTTAAAAACTGTTGATTGTTTAGAACTTAATTTATTGTTAAAAATGTTATAAAAATGTTAAAGTGAATGCGACCGATTAATACCGTTGTTTGTTGCGCACTGACATTAAAGCTAACTTAACAAATTAAATTATTTAGGTTAATAACCAATTATAGCTGACATAAAGGTGTTCGGATTTACACCGAACATATTCCGGGGCACCAAAAAAAAGTAAAATCCTAAAATAATTAAGTGTACAAAAAATAATGTTAAGATAACAAAGAGAGATAAGAAAGTGTAAAAAGAATGTTTACAAAATAAACTAAAATTATTTCTTATTAAATTATAAAAAATAATGAAATAAAATTGTTTTATTACTAAGTAAATATTTCATGTTAGTGTCTCTAGTGTTATAGTTTTTCGCGGTATTGGAGAGCACGTTTTATCACATACTACAGTCTTATTTATTTTGGCATAAACATGACGAGCACTAGGCTGACGATCAGCCGTATTAGAACGCGCACTTTTTCCCGCATCGTTATTCACTTCACTTGCACTAAACGTAGGTTGTAGCTCGAGAGCCGCGGCTATGCATGCTCGCTGCTCTCGCCGGCGCCGGACGCGGCTCAGCAGCCACCCGCCGGCCGCCAGCGCGCCTGCCCCCGCCAGGATGTAGCTCAACACGTAATGATGGATGTCGTGAGGAGATAAAGATTCCTCGACGTCTGATTGTTCTTCTTTCATTTGTTCTATTCGCTTGTGAAGCGACTGTAGAGAAGATTCCAGTCTACTAGTATCTGTTTCATTTGGTAGGCTGCTCAGCTGCATCGAGTTGTAAACTATATGATTAAGCTGATCCACTGCAGGTATGTAGATGTCGTTAGTAGTCTCTACATCATGATTTGTAGATTTTGGGATATGTAGATAATAGTTTGAACCCTTAAGAGCACATCCCGGTGTGATAGAGATGATGCCGACAGTACTTAGTTGTTCTGTTTGGATTTGGTTACTGCAGATCACTTGGACAGTAAATTCCTTGCAGAAATGGAACAAATACATCGACGGATGCGTGAGTGGTATTATCTTGTTTTCACATGTTGATTCTTTGACCTTGCATTTTGTATAACGATCGATGGTACAGAGATTGTTAATGCTACTTATATGGAAAGTAGGTGTTTTCAAGTTACAATAAAAAGCTTCTGTTTGTTGGTTACAATGAGAAAGTTCTTCTATAGTGGTGAATATAACCAAGTCTCTTCTCAAATTTGTTGCGATGTATTGCGAAGCTGTTTCCAATTCTAACATAGTGTTGCCTCTTGATTGTGGGATAGATATCACTTTGTACAGTTTATAGGAATCACGGCTGATCAGAGGAAACGATATCTTGAATAGGAAGTAATTTTGAGTTATCCTTGCTTGGATGTTCAAGAGAGAAAATAATTTTATAATATTATGGCGAGAAACTGGTAATTTGATATCATCAGGTAAGTGTTCTGAGATGATGTTTAGTTCTCTTTGAAGTTGTTCCGGAGTGAGAAGGTGAAGATTGAACTGTCCATGATGTACGTTCGCCAAAAGATTCAACAATAAATCTTGCGATCCTTTCAAGTTGTGTAATAGATTAGTTGCAGTTAATGACGTCATCGTAAATTCTTGTATCACCGATAAGTTGTTTATTTCTTGCTGAATTCTGTTTGTAAGTCTATCCAAGTTAAACAAGTGTTTGTTTATTAGTTTATGTTGTTTTTTCATAATAACTTCGGTTCTTTTTAATAGATTGTACTCTGATTCCACGATTGATGTTTGATTTTTTAGTAAGTTGACCATATGATGTTCGTTATGTTTAATCTCTTCAATGTCTTGAGTGTACTTTTCTGCGAAACGTTCGTCCAATACTCCGAACAGCGAATTTGCAAGGTAGCCAACTCCATTGATAAGCCCTCGCACGCGTCGGGAGCGCGCGTCAGATTTCTGTGTCATCAAAAGTTCATTGTAGTAATTCAGTTCATTGTACTCGTGAATCAGCTGAGTGGCTATCGTATTACATTCATAGCCGCTAATCGTATTGCATGTTTTATCTAAGTAGGTAGTTAATTTGTTGAATGCTTGTATTCCTTCCCAGTAAGGAGACATGTTATAATAAACCACCATGGTCCATGAGTCCTTTATGAGGTTTATTTGTGAAATCGGGTCAAAATAGAGAGACTGATTATTCGGTAATTTTGTGACGTTAAATGACCCACTTACGTTTCCCATTAAGGTCATAAAAAATGTTAATGCCATAACAATATGAGATATGTTTCCAAGGCTTGTCTTTCGCATTTCTTGTTTTGTTGGGTTAGTAGGTTTTTGTTTATGCGTTATGTTAGGCTTGTTTGTTTCAGATTGTTCTCCGTCAGCTGTTGTTACAGGTAACCTTGAAAGCTTGATAACAGGTCTCTTTAACATACCGTTCTTTGGTTTCAACGCCACTACTCTCACGTAGCCATCACTGCCCGGAAAAAGCTCTATGACTCGCCCCATGAGCCACCTCCCTGCGGGAATGTTGTCTTCATGCACCATTACTAGATCACCGACCTTGAGATTGCTCTTAGGTTTCATCCATTTCTCTCGCGTTTGCAATTGGTTCAAATATTCGGCTTTCCACTGTTTCCAAATCTGTTTAAATATGTTATTTGTTAAATGCCACCTTGTTCTTGCGTCTTCTGTTGTTTCCAAAATAGTCAATCCAGCTCTCCCTTGTAGAAAATGCGCAGGTGATAAGTAGTCCAAATCTTCAATGTTTTCTGTCACTGAACATAATGGTCTGGAGTTTAGGCAAGCTTCTAATTGGGCCAATATGGTGGTGAACTCCTCGAACGTAAGTTTTTGTTCACCCACAACTCTTTTGAGATGTCGCTTGAGACTTTGGACTGCTCTCTCCCACAAACCCCCTGCAGTCGGCCAAGATGGCGCGTTAAAATGCCATTCGATGTTCATGTCTACTACTTCGGCTGGTACACTGTCCTCAAATACTTGTTTTAATTGTTCATACTCCTCCAGCAGCATCCGATTAGCTCCAATAAAGTTGGTCCCTTGGTCACTGTAGAGATGGACTGGTGCGCCCTTCCTGGCTGCCATTCTCTTTAATGCAGCTATAAAGGCTGAACTGGTTAGATCGGATACCAGTTCCAAATGAACAGCCTTGGTGACCATACATACGAAGACCGCCACGTATCCTTTCAGTGTTCGAACGCCTCTACCTTTGTTGGCCTTGATGTCGAAGAACCCAGTGTAGTCTACTCCAGTGTGGTAGAACGGAGCGGCCTGATTAATTCGTGCTGCAGGAAGATCTCCCATGAGTTGGCCTTGTTTCTTTGTATCGTATTTTCTGCAAGTTACGCAATTTCTCAATTGAGTTTTTGTAGCACTGTATCCACTTGTTATCCAATATTGTTGCCTCAGGGTAGTTAAGGTAAGTCGAGGTCCTCCATGGAATGTTAACTCATGGGCTTCTTGTATAAGTAGCTCCGCAAGGCGCGATTTGTTAGGTATTATTTTCGGATGCTTCATCTCGATGTTAATGTTTGCTTTCCTTAAGCGACCCCCAACTCGTAATAAACCGTCTTGATCGATGAATGGATTTAAATTCAATAAATTACTAGAGTTCGATACACATCCGTCTGTTTTTAATTTCGCAATATCCGAACCAAATTCTTTCATTTGTATGTATTTTATTATTTTCAACTTTGCGTTTCGCAATTCTTTCAGTGTTAGGTACTTCGGTAATTGTTTACGTTGCGATACTGGTGTCAATGTCCTCAGTATCCACGCTAATACACGTACTATTTTAATAAATGAATTATATAGTTGTAATAAGTCTTCTATAATATTGTTATTATGTTGCACAATGTTAACTAACTTGTTTGATTTTATTTCTTCGTTTGTAAAATAAGTTGATGGTTTCTTCATACATTCTTGTTTAAAGGTAACCAGCCACTCTGGTCCGGTCCACCATAAGGGATGTTTTTGTAGTTGAGATGGTGTTAGGCCCCGACTCGCTGAGTCAGCGGGATTTTCACTCGATTTAACGTAGCGCCATGCTTCTGCTGGTACAATAAGTTTTATAAAATTTATTCTATTTGCGACGAATGGTTTCCAGCGAGCCGAGTCCCCTTGAAGCCAGCCTAACACGACCATTGAATCACACCAGCAGTAGACTTCTATTCTGGAGTGAAAACTCAAATTTATTTTTTCGATAAGTTTTGACAATAGATAAGCTCCGCAAAGCTCAGCTCTTGGTAATGTTATCGCCTTTCTGTGAGGAACCAATTTAGATTTAGCTGCGAGCAGTACTGTTTTATTATGTTTCTTCGACCTTGCATACACGACACAGGCATATGCATCGGCCGATGCGTCACAAAAGCCATGGATCTCGATGACGTCATTCTCTTGACATAACACCCATCTCGGTATTACGCAACTGTTGATAGCGTCGATATCTGATATTATTTTTAACCAATTGTTGCGAATGTTCTCCGACACTTCGTCGTCCCAGTGTAGGTTATTTATCCATAGTTGTTGAAATAAAAGTTTTAATTTTGTTGAAAAAGGAGTCAGCCAGCCTAATGGGTCGAATAATTTTGAGATTTCAGAAAGTAAAAATCGTTTAGTTAATTTTGATGTTTGATTGGAAAAATTGCAACTATAGGTAAATTGATCTTTCTTTGAATCCCAGTACAACCCTAAGGTTTTTGACATGTCTTCAGTTTTAAATTGAGTTAGTGTTTGTTTGTCACATTCTTGTAATGTTTCTAGTAATTCCAGTTTGTTCGAGGACCATTTGCGGAGATTAAATCCGCCTGTTTTAAGGAGAAGTATCAATTCAGCGATTAATTGTTTTCCTTGTTCTACAGTGTAACAACCATGGAGAAGGTCATCCATGTAAAACGATTGTTCAAGTACAACTGCAGCTTCCGGATATTGATGTTTCTCATCTGACGCTAATTTTTTCAAGGTCATCATCGCTAAAAAGGGCGCGGCCTTGGTCCCATAAGTGACGGTTGTTAGTTTATATGTTTGTATGGGTTCCTCAGGTGATTCTCTCCAAACAATTTTCTGGAGTTGTTGGTCGCTGTTTTCAACGGCTATCTGTCGATACATTTTTTCAAGATCAGCCGTGAACGCAAAAGGAAATTGCCTCCATTGTAATAATAAAGATTGTAAATTTTTCTGTAGATTGGGACCTGTTTTCATTATATCGTTCAAACTCAATGTTGAAGATGTTTGCGCCGATGCGTTAAATACGACTCTTAATTTAGTTGTTGTTGAACTCTCTCTGAGAACTCCATGATGTGGCAGATAGCATTCTAGGGCCTTTGTAGTTTGTTCATTTTCTGGTATCATATGTTTTAATTCGGAATATTCTTTCATAAATGTTTTATATTGCAAGGCTAAGGCTTCCTGTCTTTTAAATTTACGTTCCAGGCCTTTAAATTGAGCGATGGCCATCGTCTCGGAAGTACCTAACTTGTGTTTTAGTTCTTGTTTTAGTGGCAATCTTACTTCGTAACGTCCGTCTTCATTTCTTTTTGTAGTTGTGTTATAAAATTGGATACATTCCTGATCTTCTTTAGATAAATTGTTCGACTCGTTTATCTCTTCCACCTCCCAAAATCTTGTAATTTGATCTATATTATTTAATACCACATTACATTGGTAAATGTTAGTGTTTATCTTTCCACACAGTAGCCACCCTAATTGTGATTGTTGGGCAATTGGCTGCTGCAGATTTTTTCCCTTAATTATGCCTCTTTGGATAATGCTGGCGTAAATGTCGGCACCCAGCAATAAGTCCACAGGACGACTGTTATAAAATTCCGGGTCCGCTAAATTAATGTTCCGAATGTACGACCACGATGGTTCGGGGAATGTTTTGTTAGGAAGGCTCTTGATTAAGTCATTCATTATCAAGGCGTTGGTTTCAAATTTAAAATCGTTGTAAATCGAGCAAGCTGTAATAGTAATCATCCCTTTGCAGTTGTTCTCCTTTTGACCTACTCCAAATATTACTCCTTTGCAGCGTTTTCTCTTCAAACCCAACATTTGTGCTGCTCTTTCTGTTACTAGAGAGATTTGTGAACCTTGATCCACCAAGGCTCGCAATTTCAGATAAGATCCGTCAGATGTTTTCACCCTTATCATTGCTGTTGCAAGTAATATTTCAGCGTTTTCGTTTTGTGACGCATGCGATGTACCTATCACATTTTCCTGACGCGGCACATATTGTTTAGAGTAATTTATAATAGCTTCGTGTAAAATCGTGTTATGCGGAGCAAAGCATTTACGACAAGTTAAAGTCGATGTACATGGATTTCCATTATGGCTAAATAAACAATTGGTACATAATTTTAGTCGATTTGCAGTTTTCAGTTTTTGTTCGTCATTCATTACTAAATAATTCTTGCAATTATAAATGCCATGTTGGTGGTTACAAAGAGGGCATTTGATATTTGATACCTGCATTGTTTTCGCAATCGGCTTATTTCCGTAGCTTTGATTGTTATAATAATTATTATTGTAAGATCTATTTAATGGGTAATTATTTTTTCGTTGGTTGGACGATGATTGCGGAAGATTAAAATTAATGGTCGGTTTTGTTTGTAATACATCTTGCTTTCGGCGAGCAGTTTCAAGAGTGGTAAATTTCATCTCCAAGAAATCTAAGAACTCTCTGAGTACGGGCAATTCCTTTGAATTTTTTAGCGAACCAATGTATTCTGTATGTCGCAGCGCGGGTGTCTTTTGTTAATGCTAGAATGTTTAAGATCTCAATTGTGGGCATAGAAGGCAGCAAACAGTAACTTAAAGCATTATGAAAGAATATAGGAACAATCTATCAACTATTTCAGCTCAATGATTGGATAAAACTAATGCAACTGTAAAGAAATGACCTGCCTCACTACCATAATGAACGACAAGGGTATTTGGAATAATAAAGAAACAGTTAGACCTTTAACTTTGTTTTAATTTACTGGATTCATAAAGACAGGTACAATCTGTCTGACATATTGAGTGGAGAAGAATCCGGTGAATAAACTCCACTCTACCATTATCACAATTTAAAATACAAAGGAACGTTATAAAACCTGCTATTACATTACTCACAGAAATCTAGCAACTAGTTTACATGATTAACGGACACACTGATACTTAGCTTTCGTATTGAAGACTTCCGATACAGCATTAGAATACAAACTGTTAAACTTAGGCAATGACTCGATATAAAATCAAACAGCAAATTGAATGTGGACAAGACAACTGCTTCTCTCCGATTCCCGCGCTATTCTGATAATTTAGGTGTGAACACTTCAATTTCTAAGAAATGAATGCCCCTTCCTTGAATGTTCAATGTCTTTTATACCAAACGGCCGTTTCCGTTTTTATCAAAATAGCACTAGGCCTTGCCCAGGTTCTCCGCTAGAGGGCCTGCGTTTCCGGTCACAATGATTTAACAATCAAAATTAATCCTACAACAATAACTGATTCAGTAGAATTACATCATAATTAAATCACAATTTTAATTAGGTAAATTACACAGCAAATGATATTAAACAAAATTTAAATTAATTCAGGTAAGCTTGAAAATGCTTAAGATGGCGCTAGTTGTCCCAAAATACCGGCCGATTGCCAATGTGGCGCCATCATTTCCGACACGGCCATTCTTGACAGGACACACGTCCTCGTGTGTTTTCTGCAACAAAACAAGCTAGGCACAGTATACGCTCGGCCACTCCTGGCAAAACCACAGTAACATTGAAATTTCTAAAAGTAGGAAATATCTCAACTCCCGAAAAAAAAACTAAAAAAAAACTAAATCATCACGGTTCAAAAAGAAGTTATTACAATTCCCACGTGACATATCATACAAACCCACACAGGCCAGTCCTTCGGCCAAATTAGACACAGTCCTTCGGTCTTTTTGCGCAGCACAGTCCTTCGGCTGTTATAGGAATACGGTCCTTCGATTCCCATAGACACAGTCCTTCGGTCTTTTTGCACAGCACAGTCCTTCGGCTGTTATAGGAATACGGTCCTTCGATTCCCATTGCGTTCAACTCAGTCCTTCGGTTGAACTTGTGCCATGATAGTCGCTCAACATTTAAATTTGCAATGATAATAATTTTTCACATCAAAACATAAGTTTTCGAGAAAAGAGACATCCACCAACCAAAGTTCACTGATAGGTAATATTTTCAAACCAAGAAAGTAAATTTAAACGAGATAAATTAGACTGTCATAAAACAGTAATATCACAACATTTAAGACAGTAGAGAACATGTACCATCGATAAAGGTTTATCACAACAAATTAATCATTGAAACACGCCACGACACGAGTGGACACCCCTCTATCGCTACGGCCTAGGCCGACAAGCAACATCACCATTGCTCTCACATACGCGAATCCACCACATGGATCGCCTGTGTTCATCCCCAGACAACACACGACTACAATAAGGCGGATAGAGTACTCATTCGCGTTTCCACCAAAAAAAACAATTTAACATCGTCAATAACATTATTAATTTCATCTGGTACATGATCTACCTACTAGCAATTTTCAAAAACTTTTGACCGAACTAATGTAACACCACCATTAAAGTAATTATTCGGTAAACAATAAGGTAAAGCCTCAAGAGGTATCGTGGAGTATCGAACGTCATATGACATTAACTAGTTCTGTGCTGAATACGCGTGTTTGATCAATCACACACAGTCACAGTTAAACCTTTTTAAAAGATCCCACATAAAATTTCGCGCCAAAACTTTCATTAACTAACGAGCATTCAGCACTAGAACCGAAAGAAAGAACGAATACGATTCACCTTTGTGTTCTAGACAATCCGTAGAAGATTCACAGCTCACACGTCAATCAGCACATCGGTACGAACGCTGGCTTGCCTCGGCCACCGCAATGCCGCCATCGCTCGTAAATCAGGGTCATCACTTTCTATTGCTGCACCGCTGGTTAAGTCCTGATGTCGACATAGCTCGTCCTCGCGGTTCCAGCTTTGGTTTATTGTAATCGCCATTCGATGTATCCTCGGAACATATTAAAGCACATGTGAATTACAGTTGTAAACAAAACCAGTACCCATACCATTATTAAACATCAATCAACACCAAATGTAAAAATTAATAATTTCTATTGAGTGTAAATATCTTGGTTTAACTTTAAACTAATAATTAAGAAATGCAACCCATAAAATAGTTCAAGAGAATGAATACTAATCAAAAAACAATTGTAAACAAAAAGGTAGGTAGGTGTAGGTAGATAGGCGTAGATAGGAGCCTGGTGCACGCTAATTCTATGTCAGCTGGCGACTTTTGTAACCAAATCGCTTGCATGACTCCTCCCGCCAAACCACAATTTAATTTAAGAAACACACTCTGTCATAAATTATTACAAAAGATTGTACATCACCCAGTCAAGTTGTGTCCGATTATAACGTAATAATGTAGGTACTGCCGCGTACTTCAATGTTTCTATTTTGTTTTTACCAGATTCAAACCATCCAGCGACTTCACTATTGTACCAGCTTTTCTGAAACAAATTTTATCACACAGCATCATATTGTTCGTTAATATTTTATTTTACGCAATTAAGAAAACTGAGACGGCAGAATAAGACTCGTCTAAAATAACGGCCAAAGAGGCACAACCTCTCAGAGATTATTTATTTAGACCCATAGTAGGTATGTAAAACTGAATAATGACAAAACAAAACTAAACCTGAAAGTTGTGGCTCTTAATTCATAATACCGACGTACCATTCGAAACTCAGAGCATTAACTGAATACTAAATTATTAAAAAAAACTACGTCGAGCTACGTCTGCACGACTTCTGGTATAGTCCCATCTTCATGAAAAATCAAGCAAGATTGCGAATTGGGCGCAATACATTTCAAAGTTAACTAGTATTTTAAACAATTTCGTTATTTAAACTCTGATTCTATTAAATTGTGATTGCCGCCAATATTTTTTTTTTAAACTACCCTCCATAACTCAAAACGAGAATCGTAAAATAAATTTAAAACACTGACCTTGGTTCGTATACTTGCACAAAATCACTCAACTCAGTTTTCAAAAATAGTTGACGGTTATTTTTCGTCGAAGTGGTATCCAGATCATTTTCTTTGTTTGCATGCCTGAATCATCAGATGGCTATTCTCGAAGCGACACGACGTGGTGTTTCTGAAACTCATGGTTTATTTCTTTTAATTTGAGGTAATCCCACTTCTGATGTCGCAGCGCGGGTGTCTTTTGTTAATGCTAGAATGTTTAAGATCTCAATTGTGGGCATAGAAGGCAGCAAACAGTAACTTAAAGCATTATGAAAGAATATAGGAACAATCTATCAACTATTTCAGCTCAATGATTGGATAAAACTAATGCAACTGTAAAGAAATGACCTGCCTCACTACCATAATGAACGACAAGGGTATTTGGAATAATAAAGAAACAGTTAGACCTTTAACTTTGTTTTAATTTACTGGATTCATAAAGACAGGTACAATCTGTCTGACATATTGAGTGGAGAAGAATCCGGTGAATAAACTCCACTCTACCATTATCACAATTTAAAATACAAAGGAACGTTATAAAACCTGCTATTACATTACTCACAGAAATCTAGCAACTAGTTTACATGATTAACGGACACACTGATACTTAGCTTTCGTATTGAAGACTTCCGATACAGCATTAGAATACAAACTGTTAAACTTAGGCAATGACTCGATATAAAATCAAACAGCAAATTGAATGTGGACAAGACAACTGCTTCTCTCCGATTCCCGCGCTATTCTGATAATTTAGGTGTGAACACTTCAATTTCTAAGAAATGAATGCCCCTTCCTTGAATGTTCAATGTCTTTTATACCAAACGGCCGTTTCCGTTTTTATCAAAATAGCACTAGGCCTTGCCCAGGTTCTCCGCTAGAGGGCCTGCGTTTCCGGTCACAATGATTTAACAATCAAAATTAATCCTACAACAATAACTGATTCAGTAGAATTACATCATAATTAAATCACAATTTTAATTAGGTAAATTACACAGCAAATGATATTAAACAAAATTTAAATTAATTCAGGTAAGCTTGAAAATGCTTAAGATGGCGCTAGTTGTCCCAAAATACCGGCCGATTGCCAATGTGGCGCCATCATTTCCGACATGTATAAGTGTCGGCGTCCAATTTCTGCCCCAAAATATGGACAATTATAGGATCCCATGTTTTTATGTCAACCCCTAAATGTTTTATAGCATTAAGACACTCTACCGTGGTGTCATGCATTCTCTTGATTGGTTGTGACGATTGTTGTTGAATGTTAGGAAGGCCGAGTAAAATGTTCATGTGGGACGAAAATATCATCTTCTTGTTATCGTAACGATGTGTGAGTATTTCCCAACAGATAGAATAGTTTTCTGTGCTGGGGGTCAAGTCAAGTGGCATTCGCTAATTGTCGATTCGTATTCACGCCTTAACAAGTTGTCATACAAATGTTCCTTAGAAACTGAAAGATCGTAGCTATGACTTTTTGACTTTTCCATGCCATGTGGCAATTTTGACAAGCGTTTCGCCTTGATAGAATAGAAAATGAAGCGTACATCAAAACCCTGTAGATAACGCAACGCAACAAAATGGCGGCTTCTTCGATCAGCTGATTACGGTTTTAGTTGTTTTGATGAAAAATTTGACAAGCGTTTCGTCTTATTAGAATAGAAAATGAAGCGTATATCAAAACCTTGTAGATAACTCCGGCGACAAAATGGCGGCTTCTGCGATCAGCTGATTGCGGTTTTACATGTTTTAGTGAAAATTTATTTTAAATGGATTCAGTTAATGTATATATGAATGTAAAAAAAATATTTATTTAAAAGGTAAACCGTAACAAAATTATAGTTTTATTTTAATTTCATAATTTATAGTTGTAAATAGGTACCTTTGCATGATACTTTGTATGCATAGATTTAAATCGTTAGATAGGCCCCGACACCAAAAACTGTAGCATTGTTTTTTTTTGCAATCTATACACAACAAGTGAACTGAGAAAGTAGTGTCATCTCTTTTTCTCCTACATAAGTTGCAAACACTACTTTCTCTTTCGTGCACTCCCAGGTTAGTGAGCTCACTCACTTCGACTGTGGAAGAACAAGGCGCGGTGTCACTGCGGTAAGAGCCTATCTAACGATTTAAATCTATGCATTTCTTATTCTATTCACTCGCTATCGCAATTTTCTACTGCCACTTGACTTGGGGGGCTGATCGGAAGATGTTGGATTAGTTTTTCAGCTTCTCCGCGGACTTTACTCTTTAAGTGTTGCATCTTTTGGCCGTTCGATAAGGAAGGATTGTTGTGGATAACTTCGGAGAATAAGTCTTTAAAAGGGACCCATTGATTGAAATTACCGTTAAAAATAGGAATGTCTAATTTTGGAGTTGACTTTTCTCGGTGAGCAACTGATGTCATTTTAATGTTCAACGCCTTCTTTAAGCTGTTATATTTCTTTTCATAATTATCATACATGTCTGAGTATATCTTATTTTCCCCATCTTCCTCGGTATCGATTTCCCAATGTAGGGTGTCGATAGCTGACCATCTAGCCTGTAATGTTTTTAGGGCATCCTCAAATTCCCACTTATCTGCAATAGTCTCTAGTTCTATGTTGTTTGCTGTTCTCAAAAAGGCTTTAAAATTTCCATACTGCCGTCTAAGTAGATCGTCTCGTTTGCTGTTCGTCCCCTCACTTAACTTAAGCGGTTGTTCCTCTCTGCTGCTTGGTCCAGCGTCTTGAAATAGCTCCTCCTTTGCTTCCGACGGTGTTCTCGGTTGACGTTGACCGTGCAACAGTTGGTATTGATCGTTTATCACCGCCTTAGTTGACTCAACCGCTTTCAATGTTTTTTCGTATTCTTGTTCAACAAAATAGGGGTGAGATCTACTCAATTCTTTACACAACTGCTGATGATTCAGTTCATATTCTTTCCAATATACTTCCAAAGTTTCCATACGTCTTCTAAAGTATTCTACCGTCTTTTTGTCCGTTCCATCCTTTTTAGTGTTAATACCAAGCCTTATGATGTTCTCATAAATTCTCAATTGCGCTTCGCAGAGCTCCGCCATGATAAAGTTAAAAGCAGATGTTTTAAGTAAAAGAGAAATGTATTACTTCCCTGAAGTGTTGCTGTTACTCCAATGTTAACACTGCAATCCTCACACTTTACACTACACAGTTAGTTGTTGTTGTTCCTTCACTGTTAGCACTGCAATCCTCACACTATACACTACACGGTTAGTTGTTACACTAGTACACTACCTCGCCCGACGGGAAAAAAAAACACGACGCACGAGGCCCTATTCGAAGGACCAAAAAATATGTCGGGTACAGGGCGAGGATTAGCAGAGTTTGTTAATGTTAAAAACTGTTGATTGTTTAGAACTTAATTTATTGTTAAAAATGTTATAAAAATGTTAAAGTGAATGCGACCGATTAATACCGTTGTTTGTTGCGCACTGACATTAAAGCTAACTTAACAAATTAAATTATTTAGGTTAATAACCAATTATAGCTGACATAAAGGTGTTCGGATTTACACCGAACATATTTAATCTATTATTAAAATAATTTAACATCAGTCCTGAAGTATAATTCAGGTTAGTAAACCACCACTAAAACATCTTATTAATATTAAGGTAAATTTATTTCAAAACACACGAACACCATTAACAAACATTTCAATATCATACGCCCTCTGAACAACAGTTATCGCAAGTCATCATGACTTTTAACTGCACACGTCGCGTTTTAATTCCAAATTGCAAGAAAAAATTCAAAAACGTTCTTTTTATCTTTTTAATTAATTCTTGGCACGGGAAATGAAGTCATCTGGCATAATTGCATGTTGGGCTAAGTTGTACACGTTTGAAGTGTATGTTTCTGCTAATGACTTTTGAATTTTATTAGGGACAAAAGGTAATGGTATGATTATGGGCCAATCCTCTTATTTATGAGTGCTTTGAAACCTAGATTAGTTTAAATATGATGTGTCCCTGTCGATATCTTGTAACTGACGGAGAGAAACCTGCACTTAGGTTTAAAAAGGAAACAATTAAAGAAGGTTTTTATTGCAGTGAAGAGTAACAATTAAAATATAAATAGAGCAATATTAATAAGATAAAAATTTAAATAAAAATATTCATTTGTGCTCATTTTAAAAGCTTTTTAATAGAGTTTAATTACATATTGGCATAATTGACTATTAGTCATAACTAACATTGTTGGCAATTTGGCCTTTTTGCGTTAGCAAAGATAAACTGTTATGGTGATTAACTTAGCAATAGGCACCTTTCAACCTAATTGATTTCCTACCCATTTATCTGTTAAGAAGATAGGTTCATTAAAACCATAAAAGTTCTCACGTATTATGTAAAAATAGTTTATGTCATGAGTTAGTTATTCATATTGTTTCAACCGATAATAGAATTTCCTTTATGCTATGTACGCGTGAGAGTTAATACCGCGCAAAGGGTGGTCTTTGTTAATAAAAAGCAAATAATAAATCAATTTTCAATTACTATTGACCAACTTGTTGCGATCTAAACAATCGAGGCGATAACCGAGGTATTATACGATGGCCTGAATTACAACTCCAGGATTTTAGTCGGTACGAGTCCGACATAACCCTTCTCCTTGGCCTGGAGGGGTATGCGTAGGCCTTTTCCTGGATCAACAAAAAAAAAGGTAAAGCAACGTCAGCCGCGGTCAGTGCTAGGATGGGTGACCGTAAGTGGTATGTTCCTGGTTACTTCCTGCTTGGGAAAGCACGCTCAGCCGTTTTGGTCCTGAGTCCTACAATTGGGAAGATTTCTGTTCTCTTCATGTCAAATCAGCTGACTATTTGGAAGGTTTAAAATAATCTAAAAGTACAGTGTCTACTTCTCTTTTGGAACCAGAGCTATATACAGAGTTTTACTCTAGTATCTAACTTATATGTTTTTTATATTATTAAAGTAACCTTTGCGCAGCTAGAAGTTTTATGAGTTCAAAACTTAATCGGTAGGAATAGGTTATTAAACGTACTCGTTTACAAATTGTTTATCCAATAGCAAACTAATAGCCAATAATCTTATTAAATTACGATAACAATCTTTAATTAAACATGTCTGGTTAATGTTTAGTTTAACATTTCGTGATATGGAGAAATTGATAATCAACACATGTTTGCAATATTGTAATACATTGGCAGTAAAAATGGAAATTACGCCTACACTTTTTTACTTATTACTTTTATTGTATTCTAGGTTTTTTCTGTCTAGTTACATCTAAGCATAAGGTAGTAAGATATTTTCATGTGAGGTTATGTTAAACTTCTGAATATGAACACAATAATAAGGTTAAAGGAAGATTTTGTGAATCAGAAGAGAGACTTTTCTAGATTCACAAATATTCTAGACTTTGTTCTTCCATAGACAGTCTAGGAAATTAATGTCCCGCATACTGTTTTATAGTTAAAAAAACAACATTTTAAAAATTTGATTGAATAGAGATTTGTGTGAATGGTAAGATAATTCTAAGTGGTAGTGGGGTGACAGAGGAGTCTGTATGTGTTGTGTGTGTGTCTGTTTGTCTGTTTGTAGTTCATGTGAGATGTTTTACAACGAGTCTCCGGCCGGGCTGTGACTCCTCGAGGACAGGGGTGGCGGCGTTGATCATTTTATTGTTTTTAGAATAATATATTAAAGTTAAGTAGAAATGCAGAGTGGAGATTATGTTGGTACCAATGTATTGCAAGCGTAAATATGAAAGTATCTGACTTGTCTACTCTCAATGAATTGAGGACTAGTAAATTAACTACTCTTACTTAAAGCTTATCATGCATTTGGATTAGGAACTAAAATTGAATTGCAATCAAATCGAATAAATCTCGTTCAAATTCGTACGATAAGATCGTAATAAAAAAAATGAGTTTAATGAGAGGAGTTGTCTAAATACATAGCATAGAAAAAATCTAGGAATATCTACATACTCTTAGCATAAGTTTCTGAGTAGTTCAATGTTGAGTGACAGCCCTACCACCGCTGTATTCTTGTTGACGTGTCTTTAAAACTAAGCAAACAAGCCTCTCATATTTCAGGATCGATTTTAAAACAATATTCCACCCAGTGTTCCCAAACCGAGCAGGCGCCTGCACGCAAACAATCTCAAATATAAAGTGAAGACAGAAAAAAAAGTTTCCGAGAAGTCTGAGAAATGACGTGTGAAGGAAAGGTATGGTAGAGTTCATAGGGTTAGGTAAATAGACGAGTAAATTAAGATGATTTCTAAATTAAAATGTAAGAGGGTGTTCTTAGAAGACGGGAGGAAGATGACACCTTTCAACGGTATTTTGGTATCAGATAACATTTTCATAGTAAATGTTTTTTTTATTTGGTAGAGGATTAAATGACGTAGAAGGCGCAGTATTGAATTGTTATGCCTTTTATGAATGGCAACGTTCTTTCAGCGCTCAATAGCGCTCGTACACTCGACCTCATAAATAATCGCGGCCTGCATTACGCCGACAGGTCGCCGCGTAAAAACTGATCGTTCGATCATCTCGGGAAAAACAATCAAAGGCGCCGCCGCGGATCTGCAACCGCTTTGATCCTGCCGCAATTACCCCCCCGCCCCCGCGCCACGGGGAAACTCATTTTCCATCACCGACTGTACCTGAACACTTATTAGTCCGCAACACAACAGTAGCGGTTGCCGGGAGCAAAATATGAAGCGGTATGGAAAAGGCAAAGGGTCGCGTTTCGCGCGCTTTTGGCCCGCGCCCGCGTAAATACAGCTTTGCAACTTTTCGCGGTAGCCATCTTGTATTTGCGTTTAGTTTCGATTCTTTGGCTCTTATTGCTGGTTGGTAAGGGTGAGTTTTGTTTTGTTGGAGTGTTCGACGGTTGATTTAAGGCTCAGTGAGAATATTCGCGCCTCGAATCGGCCGTCAATCATCCGCGACGAGCTGACAAAGGAAAAATCCTTGCGAACGCGCGAAATGCCTTGCGAATGATCAAAGCGGGTGAGGTGACACCGTAAATATACTCCTGTTGAGTTAATTTCGTCTTTGACTGAATTTATGATGTTTATTTTTATTCAATTTCCTATTACGGAAGCGTTCTTGTACACGCTTCGACGCTTTTAAATAAAATATCGTCGATAAATCTACGAAATTATACTTAAATCAATTTCACATCGTCTTTTTTTATAAATAACCAAGCTCATCGTCTGCGTGCCTGCTTACATTTCATTGCTTTGTTTCGACACTGCCTTGTTGTGCACTCCCCACAGTCTCAGGCACAATAAAAATATTCCCATTAATTCAAATCACAACCGCATTCACCTTGCTAATTGATCTGCCGCCGGAAATGCCGAGTGTCACCACCGAATCAATGCGGCCTCAAATGAGCATATAATAGACCTTTGCCTGAAAACTAAAAAAAAAAACAAAAAACAAAATGGTTGTTTCCGAAGCGAGCAGTCAAAGAGTACCGATTTGTATGCGTTATTTTGCGAGCTGCGAATTGGTGGATGAAATTAGTAGATGTATTGTTTGTGGAGAGGGTTATCGCATTTCGTCGGCGGTCGTGTGTGCTGGGTACGGGAAGGGAAGAGAACAGAAGCCCTGCGAGAAAAGGTAGGACTTGTGTTCCAACCTATGTCTTATGTCTAATATCTAGTTGTTATAATTATTAGAAATCGAGTTAGTATCTACAATAACATGAATGATTTTAAACTTTAATCAAAAGTAAATTTCAAGTATTCATAACAATCATTATACATACAATTGACTGAATTTTGACGTATTCCATTAAAATCGATATTAAAAATTCCAACGTGTCTTCCAACCATCACTGTTCAAAATTAAAATGCATGTTTTTTTCTTTCCAGATTTTTTGCATTACTGATACCAGCCACAGCTATTGAAGCAAATTGTAAGTACCCAACATTTAAATTAACTAATGCCTGCCAAAGCTTTCCTCCTGTCCCCACACTCTCGGCGACTGTTCCCGAATGCGAGCGAGGTGTGCTCTCGCCGGGTCTCGGCATTGTGTGTCGCCGGGCGCGTACGGCGCTCACCGCTCACCGTCGCGGCTCACAGGGCCACATTCCACCGCCACTTGGCTCATTGTGCGGTTATTAATATAAGGAACGGAATATTTTTATATCAAGGGCTGTAGTATGGGAATGAAATTTTTGATCATTTTTTGGTTAATATGGCATGGCAATGCTATAAAATTTATAATTAGGAAAAAATGGTTTAATAATTTACAAATAGTCAAAGTCCAAATTTAACTCAAAAAGTGAAACAATTGTCATATAATAATGTATCATTATTGTTTACTTCTTACTGAAGTATTCCTAATTTAATTTCAATCCTAACAGATGGAAACAAATCGTATTTATAGCTATTGGTAGCATATTCCAAATCAAAGTTCAGTCAATTACCGTCTAAACGTAATCCCAAAATCGATGATTGAAGATTTTTCCACCCCTTCGCTACAACCCCATATTGTAACTAAACGTGTCGCATTATCCGCGTGACGTCACAGCCCTACTTCATCGCTAATTTCTTGATCCGAAGGGTTGGTAAAGGGTAATATTACATTAACTTACTAAATTATGACATAAATTTAAGGTCAAGTAAAAGGTAACTTAAAGAAATGTGCGTTTACTGTTCCTATTATTTTATTTCTCAATTATCTTTTTTGTTGTTTATTTAACTTGTCTTGAATAGCTTTTGCAATGCTAAAATTGACATGATTTATTGAATGCATACAACTGTAAGAATTCGATGATAAGTAGGTTATTTACTTTTTAGTTTTCAAATAAGTAGTCTTGTTTACCCGGATCTATGTTCATAGGAGAAAATCTTTGTTTGTTTTTTAAAACCTAATTGACAACTGCAAAATTTACTAAAGTATCTAGTAACTAGTATGATTAATGAAATACAGTTGGGTTTGTTCCATTTACGTGCTACATGTAAACAAACGCGCGATATCCCATTTCTTCGCGGTCATGATACCGTGCGTGCTCACTCGCTTGACTAAATAGTCGTTCAATTACTAATTAATTTGCAACAAGCTGCAAATATGTCGCCAAAACAAAGTGTAAGTAATAAAAAAAAATTAAGTACTTAATTGTGAGCAAAAGTTGAATTAAAATGGTAACTGTTAAAAAATTACTTATAGTGCTAAAAATATGATTTTTTTCTTTAGGCAATGCAGGAAAAAAACGGTGAAGGAATACCGACCTTTGCTTATAAATCTTTTATTTTAACGAAATTACCTATTTTAAAATATATAGGTACATTTAATTTAAAAATAAAGATAATAATCATTTCAAAATGGTAGTCTATTAAGTTCAAGGTAGGTAAACATTTTTTTTTCTTATTTTCTTTCCTACTCGTTTTTTAATTACTTTAAATTAAACATGGAAACGGTACATGCTTTTGAATAAAGTCGCACTCAATTAGCTATAACACCGACGCGTTCAGTTACAGAAACGATTGTTGTTATTTATTGTTGTTTTTTTTATCGAAACACATAAATATGACGCACGAACAGACGTGTAATCACGCGATTCTATATATAGAACTGGATTTAAACTGGTCGAAAAAACTGCTTCATTTACAAAAGATTCTATCTATATTAATTGTGGACCTGGACTCTTGCGATGTATACGAAACCGTGATCGTTTACATATTAAATTTAAAAAAGACCCAACAAATGAAACAACTAAAATCACTTATCTCAGATACCGAAACTACTGTAACAAGCTATTAAAAAAATTAAAACGAATTCATGAACAATCCCAACTACAGGAAGCTAAAAATAATACCAAGGCTACGTGGAAGGCCATTAAAAACATAACAAACATGCAAACAAAAGCAACGCCAGCAAAAGAACTGTTGAGCCTTTCCGATGAACATAGGTCTTCCTTAAACCAGGTAAATAACTACTTCATCAATATTGGTAATAGCCTTGCTTCTAAAACCCGTACTAGTCACCCCTTGCCGATTAATTCTGATCCTCCACTTTCAATTGAGAATCTTGCCGGCACATCTATGGCTCTACTGGAAACAGATGAAGCCGAAGTCCTAGGAATCATTATGGGTCTACGCTCTGATAGTGCTGTAGGTTGGGATGGAATTTCTTCATCCATTTTGAAATCAGCTAGTAAATTTCTTGTGCCTGTACTAACCCACATCTTCAATCTATGTCTCTCATCGGGGGTATTCCCAAACGTCTGTAAAAAGGCTCTTGTGCATCCTATACATAAGGGTGGGGACAAACGTGACGTGGGTAATTATAGGCCAATCTCAGTTTTAACTTCCCTGTCGAAGATCCTGGAAAAGATTTTAAATACGAGACTTTTTGGCTATTTGGAAAAGTTCAATATATTATCAAAAAATCAATATGGGTTTAGGAAGGGTCTGTCCACCGAAGATGGGGTCATGGCACTAACGGAGTTCATAGCAAAGAACATTGATAAAAGAACCAAAGTGGTTGGGACTTTCCTTGACCTCTCAAAGGCCTTCGACACAGTGTCCGTACCTATCTTAATTAAGAAAATGGAGAAAATTGGTATAAGAGATCAAAGCCTCAAAATTTTTCAAGATTTTCTCACTGGACGAAAACAGTGTGTCAAATTAGGCGACATAACAAGTGACGACCTCCCTTTGAGCTATGGTGTCCCGCAGGGCAGTGTTCTCGGACCCACCCTATTCCTAATTTATATAAACAGCCTATGTCAAACTACCCTCCCAAACTGTAAGTTAATAACTTATGCCGATGACACAGTTTTGCTTGTGCATGGGGACACTTGGGAACATGCCCGCAGCTTAACTGAAGACGCCCTACGGTTTGTTGCTAAATGGCTCTATGACAATCTTCTTACGCTTAACGTTAGTAAAACCAAATTTATAACTTTTTCCGCTTCAGTTACTTCCCAGCCAAAGGAATCGTTTAATATCAAAATCCACGATTGTGACAAGCCTGTTCAAACTTGCTCTTGTTTACCGCTGACTCGTGCCAATGGCATAAAGTATCTCGGAGTTCATCTTGATAGCACTCTCACTTGGATTTCGCATATAGAAGCAGTGACTTGCCGTATACGTAGAGTTATACCCATCTTGAGAAAGTTGAGGAACTCAGCAGACCTGAAAACTCTAAGGATGGTATACTACGCTCTCGCACAATCAATTATATCATACTGCATCCCGGCTTGGGGTGGAGCAGGGGTGACACATCTTCTTAAACTTGAAAGGGCACAGAGAGCTGTTTTGAAAGTTATGACAAGGAAGCCCTTTCGATATCCCACGACTCAACTATTCGCTGACTGTGAAGTTCTTACTGTGAGACAGCTCTATGTGCTCCACTCGATGCTGCGTAAGCATTCAACGCTCCCTTTCGATTGTACGGCGAACCGGCGTAGAACCTTCAGAGTCTGTCCTGCTGTCCCCCACCGAACCGCTCTTGCAGGAAGACAATATTATGTACGTAGTCCATGTTTGTACAGCAAAATAAATAAAATACTGAGTATTTATAAATTTGCATCAAGACAATTCAAAGTTACTCTTAAAAACTGGTTGCTAAAGCTAAATTATTATGAAACGGAGGACTTGCTGAGGGTAACGCGTTAGGTAAATATTTTTTACTTACCTGTTTATATTAAACAATGGGATCGTCCGCTACCATGCAAAATGCATTGTGCACACACGCGCACCACTTACATAAAACTCACACACCACACCACATAACACACACATACACACGTGAATCATACACTCAATCATACAATAATTACACAACTCACCCATGTAAGTAAATGTAAGAGATTGTAATTATTTACTGATCCAAGGATTTATATTTTAGAGTAAGGGCACACTTATATGTAATGTAAGTTAAATCATTGTATTTTTAATTATTGTTTTTTATTTGAATTTTGTTTTTTTAAGTTAGTTAGTTAGTTTTCAATAATTGTTTGGCAATTTAGGTAAGATCAAAATAAGGAAGAATTAGCGCCTGTCACACAGTTTCACTAGAAACTAGTATCGGCGTTAATGATCCCTATCTTTAAATATAATAAAGCAGCTTTTATTTATATTGAGTATTGATTAAGATAAATTGTACATTGTATATTGGTCAATAAAAAATATTATTATAAAAAATATTATTATATTATTATAATTTTAGTAGCTACTTCAAAAAATCTTGATTATATTAAAAAATTTGAGTCTTATATAGAATTTGTTTAAAAATATAGATTTTAGCGAAAACAGCGAAATATTTATGCGATCAGTATAAGTATATTTGTTTTATTTTATTTATTTATTTAACATTTATGTATTTATACATAGCTACATCAGTTTAAAAAATATAACACAGAAAAGGACACATAAACACAAAGGTACTGCTTATTCCAGTAAGGAATCTCTTCCAGCAGACCCGCCGTTGGAGAAAAGTAAGGAAAAATTGAAATTTTTGTGCGTACAAATACATAAAACCTACATACAAATATTATATACATACACGTACATATAATAATACACATATACAATAACAATATCCTAACTTACTAAATATATATACAATAAAATAAATAAATACACGTTATACTTTAAGGACAGTTGGAAAGAATAAACTATGAAAGAGAGAGATAAAAGGAGTTAACTTTTTTCTTAAATAAAGAAATAGTCTTAATTTCGCGAATCTCGACAGGAAGCGAGTTCCAGAGTCTGACTGCGTACACGGTGAAGGAGTAGGCAAAGAAATCAGTGGAGTGGGTTGGCACGGAAAGGAAGAACTTTTTTGGGGGTCTACAGGTCGCATCTTCAGGATGGTTGAAAGAGAAGCGATCTCGGAGATAGGAAGGGTAGTGAGGATTATTAAGGACATTGTGGAGTAAACAAAGAATACGAGTGTTCCTACGAAAACGGATTGGGAGCCACTGGAGTTGCTTGCGAAAGTGGGAAATATGGTCGAATTTTTTGAGATTAAAAATAAACCTTATGCAAAGATTTTGTAAGCGTTCCAGTTTATTAAAGAGCTCCTCGGTGGCATCAGGGTAACATGTATCTGCATAGTCAATTATAGGTTGGATTAAAGATAGCGCAAGGGATATTTTGGTAGAAAGAGGTAGATAGGGTTGGAGAGTTTTCAATGAGTGGAAGGAATAATGTACTTTCCGACTGATGTCGCCGACATACAAATTCCAGCTTAGAAATGAATCAATGATTACTCCTAAGCTTTCTGCGCTGTCAGCGACACCAATCGGAACGGAATCCAGCATAATGCTTGGCAACGACAACAAATCGAGTCGGTTACGCAATGGCCGACTACCTACAACTAATGCCTGTGTTTTTTTGGGATTTATTTGCAGTCCAAAAGACTTAGCCCAAACACTAATGCTATCTAAGTCTAGATTTATTAATTCGATTGCAGAATTGATGTCGGACGGAGAGCAATGGCGATAGATTTGCAAGTCATCCGCATAAAGATGGAATTTGGAGGATATCACTTGGGTAACGGTATTGATAAAAATGGAGAAAAGTAATGGGGAAAGGACACCCCCCTGAGGTACACCCGCAACAAGGTCAGACCAATCTGAGAAGTTCTCATCAAGGCAGACACGCTGCGAGCGACCACGGAGGTAGGAGTCGAACCAGGATAAAGCTGGGCAGGAAATGTTTAAGGAACGAAGGATTCCAAGGAGAACGTCGAAGTCGACAGAATTGAAGGCGCTGCTGAAGTCTAGGAGGATAAGGATGGTAAGGGATTTATTTTCCATGGCCCAGCGGATGTCATCGGTGACATTGATGAGTGCTGAGACCGTACTGTGGCCAGGACGGAAACCAGATTGAAAAGTTTTGAGGAGATTGTGACAGGAGAGGAATTTTGAAAGTTGTCCGTGGACCAAATTCTCAAGGACTTTGGAGAGGAATGGTAGGAGAGAAATCGGACGGAAATCGGAAAGGTCAGTAGGATTAGATACTTTTGGTAAAGGTATAACGTGGGCATATTTCCAGGATGTCGGATAGGTAGAGGAGGAGAGGGAGAAATTGAAAATATGAGTCAGGACGGGTTTGTTGTTTTAATTATAAATTCTAATACTCCGGGATACAACAATCTAAGTACCTACCTACCTAATAATTACCTCTAGGTAAGAGGTAAATTTAAAAAATGTTTATGTGAAAAAAATATAAACTATATTATTTATGAAGCATTATTAAACTATTTTATATGACTTAAACGAATGTGGCAGAAAATATACAAGGTGAAGTTTACCTACTCTGATATTGGTTTTATAAATAAGCGTAGGAATTTATTAACGTTTCTTCTTTCCAATAATCTTGTATTATTTTGTATAACTCGAACAAAACACAATGCTAGAAAACCGTTACATTAACAAAATAGTCCAAGAGCCCACTTCCATAATTGCTTCCTTTACGCCCCATTGTTGTAATTATTAATGTTTATTTGACCAACGAAAAAAAACACCCGCTACCGTTTGTCTGTCTGTCTGCTTTCTTCCACAATTAGCCTCGAACTGATCCGCTTAACAACAAAGCGAGGAACGGAAGCTTCTTAAATTGTTTAGTAAAAACATTTTGGTCGTTAGTATTATTTGTAAAAGTCACTCGTGATGGGCGCAGAAAGAGAGTGACTGACGCGCGGCTACCACGGCGGGGTAGGCCGAGAGCTTGGTGTAAATAAATATGGACAAAAAAAGCTCGGAGTATTTTAATAAATGCTTGGTTGGTAATGTAAATTTATTCTTAAATATTAATGCTACCATAGTTTAATAACTGCATAAATAAGAGGCGGATTCTAAATAGGGTTATTAAAAAAATATTAAAATATCTAGTAAAATAAATTAATTTTTAATAATGCATACTTATATTGCTTCTGCTCGTTAACTTTTTTTTCGTTAAATTGATTTAAAGAAACCAATTTTTTTAATGAATCTAAAATCTTTCCCTTGCTAACTAAACATAGTAACAAAATATTTTTCTTAGAAAATAAAATCTGAACATATATAATCTTTTAATTGAGGTGGAATTTAGATATTTCTACCCGATCTAGTGTTTCTCATTCTGCCCATATTATTTTCCTCATTCCTATCATCCACTACTTCCCTTTCTGTTACATTGTTTTACGTACATCTTCGTATACCTACAGACTGCCATAAAATCACGAAAATGAACACAGAGAAGTTGATTTTTATGACTTAACTTGGCTCTTGGCCTAACTCCTTTTAATTTTGACTTCACAATTCTTATAGTAAAGTGCTGACAGGTCAGAAATGACCATGAATAGCGTATTTATAATGATATCAAAGGTTTATTTCTGCCCTTTTCATGTGGGAAATTATAGGTTATTTGTTGGTGCTGCGTACAAGCAGAGATCTATATGAGTGAGTCACTGTCCATGTTAAAATGATTGATTGAAAATTGCGAATGATCGAAATGCAACAAAAAGATTGATCTTAGTTATACACTTCGCATAATGCTTTCGACTATGAGTCGCACTTTGCTTTTTGTGTGGGTAGGCACTAAATTATGATACATACTTACGTACGGGTGTGTTGACCTAAAAGGGTTTTATTATAGAATACTTTAGAGATTACTGAAAAAATAATAGGCTCTGTTTCCTATTTAGAGTAGCAGTTGAGTAATGAATGCGTCTTAGGTATACCAATTAATTTATTCAGCAGTAGTATATATTTTCAGTAAAACTTGATTATGCGGCCTTTTACTAACACTTTTGGAACCTAGCAATCAGCTAAATGTTTTTATCTTAAATTAGCTTCTTGCCTCTCATTATCAAGGCGACTGCATCCACCAATAGACTCCCCACTTTGAGACTAAAAATACCTTGTCCACCGTCCAATGGCAGAATTACCGTCATCCTGCCAGCAATGAGGATGTATAGCACGCGGGGATTGGCGGATGTGCAGTTCCCGCCATCGCTAGTGTGGCCATTTACCGAACCATTTTTTAAATTTTATAAATCGAATTGTTAGTTTTTTTTATGTGTTTAGCTGTCACTCATAATTAAAATGTCTCTTGGCGCTGTATAAGTTTATACCTATAGCAAGAAGGCAATAAAATATAATTTCAGACTAGCAGTTAGAGCTTATGCTGTAGGTACAACAAAATGAAGTAGAAGGGAACCTAGTTCTACCTAGATACGAGCTTGAACCCAAGACCTTTTTGCTTAATAGTCCCGTATACGTACCGCTGAACCAAAAAGGTTCTCATATGTTCTTTCTTATTTGTTACTAGCGACCCACCCACGCTTTGCAATGGTGTAATTTTGCACGATTTGTTCAAGATACATTAAATTATGGCCAACTTAAATCAACTTTTTCTGGATGTTCTTTGTTTACAAATTTTAAAAAAATAATAATTTTAAGATGTGCGAAAACCGCACTAAAATCCGTTGAGTGGTTTAGGAGGAGTAATCAAAAAAACATACAAACAGGCACAATTAGCGACTTGGATTAATACTATGTAATGAAGAAGCATCAAAACTATATTCAAAGCTACTTTTTTTTACTATTGATAGCGTAAACTATTGCGTCGGTCTATTTGCGGATAAGATAACTATACAATTTATATTCAGACGTGAAAGATACATTTGTGTATTACTAAATGCAATGAATATTAGAACATTTCCGCTCCCTCCGCGTATTGAATAAGAAACGAATCGAATTATCACAAAGAAAGAAAAACAATTTAAGTTGACACAAGTTCATTGAGCAGCGAAACGTATTCAAATATCGAAAATTGTTGACAAATTAAGCCCCTGTCGGGAGTCGAACTCCCTTACCACTTGAAGGAGAGACTTACAAAATTGTCTGTATTTACCATTCTAAATATCATCTTCCCAAAAATATACAGGACTTTATTCCCTCACTCATAAGGCTTAAAATTCGACGTTGGTAGGAATAAATGTAGAAAGAATATGTTGGTATTTAGAATAGAAGGGACGGGACAGAACCGTGCATTTTACTAGTTACTCAATTAGGCCCTTTGTATTTGTTTATTTGAGTTTGTATAGCTGAGGAAAGAGACGGATATAGTTGTGTGTGTGTGACAGAGAGGGAGGGGAGATGCAAAGTAATTTGAGACAGTTCTTTTCACTGGCAGCAGTGATAGATTGAGATGTGGTTGAAATGTTGAATAAGAATATTTTTTACTTAACTTAATATTTTTACGTGTAACATAGCATTGTTAGAAACCAAGTGCAATAAATTAAAGTTTCAAGCCTATTTAAGTGATTACTTATTCTCTTCTATTAATAGATCAAATTCTCCTACTAATTACCTTCCTGATTCCTATCGGTTAATAATAATTTCAAAACATTTGTACTAAAATAAATATGTCATTATTTTCTGACTATTCAACGTATACGTAACAATTTGAAAATAAAAGCGAATTCCAACACCGCGCTCTCGGTGTATATCACATTCCCATTTAGCAGGCAACGGAATCTTCGGGAAATGCATTTAAGTTTTATATTTATTTATTTTTTCTAATTTGTGTATGTAATGGTGTTTCGTTACAATGGCACTGCGATACATTCGTGTTTGTCGGGCTAATGTGGTTTTTAATGAGTTACGTAACAGACAGAGAGAAAAGGAAACTAGTGGAATAATGAGAAAATCAACAATGTTTATTTTTGTGTTGCAAAGATTTTTAGTTTACCTACTATTACAAATATAATAACAATTTATATTAACTAGAAAAATAAATGATGATAAATTTAATAATTAAGACAGATAAAAGGAAACTAGTAGAATAATGGGAAAATCAACAATGTTTTGTGTTGCAAAGATTTTAAGTTTAACTACTATTAAAAATATAATATAATAACAATTTGTATTAATTAGGAACATAAATGGTGATAAATTTAATAATTATTGATAATTTCATGAGTAAAGAGTTACCCTCTGGTAAATGTCGCAGTAACACAGATTTGGTTTATTAAGGCAGGTGGGTATAACTACTATGTAACTCTGGACGTTGATTAGCGAAATTTATAACCTTTCTATCTGTGGGCGTAAGAAAGTCTTTCGACTCCAAGTAGTTAAGGAATTTATCGTTTTTGGATGTAGATATATAATAAGAACTATGCACAGGTAAAATTGTAAATAAGTTTAAATATCAAAGATAAAATTTCTTGGCCGAATTTATATTTGAGTACCGGACTCTCAAATATGAAGTGAAATAATATTTTAAATAAAATAGTCTGTGTGTAAATAAATATGTCTGTGTGTAGCCTGGTTCTACTCTTGTCCATTTTGTGGTACCTAAAACATAGGTGCTTACTGTGCTCACATTAACTTGTATTTAATTGATGCTTTAAAACTTCTCTCGGGCTGGCGATAAATCTTTACTCACGCTTTAATGCAAATCCATGTATGACGCCCCTGTCAAAAATATAGCTCTCAAAGCCAATTCCCGAATAGAAAACATTTTGATTCTGTATCAACATTGTAACTGGATTTGTTTTGGCTTTCGTCGCGGGCCTCAATTTGGGTGTTCGTTTGCCTGCGTGGGGCACGCCAGGGGACGGGGCCCCGCAAGTCTGGGCCCTCAGTCCGACAGGGGACTGGGATATGCAAGAAGGAATGGGTTCCAAGTTCAAGGTTGAAAATAGAATGCTCAAAGTCAGGACAGTCACGTTATTTTATGAATGGCTAAAGCTTTTGTATCTTCTGGTGCCTTCCTTTACTTTCGCTGAAAACTAAAGAGTAAATATGTAATAGCGATGCGCTGAGAACTAATTCAGTAGTGTTTTTTTTTATGAGAAGCTAGCAAACGAGCATCCGGTAAGTGATGGTAAGTGATCACCACCGCCCATGACTACCTGCAACACTGTGAGAGTTGGAGGTGCGTTGCTGGCCTTTGAGAAAATTGGGCGATATGTCGTTGACGATCATATAAATCGTAACATTATCCCTCTATTATTCCACTATTGGATATGTTTTCTGCCTTCATTTTTGGTCTAGTCTCTTGGGTATGTTTCTAATGGTTTATCTTGCGATATAGAGAAAACATTGTTATTTGTTGGTTAATCAAGGTGGAGCTCCACATCAGCTTTAAAAAAAATGTAAGTGGCAAAGAAAACAAAGAGTAAAAAAGCTGGCGGGAATAATACTACGACGTTTAAAACTACAACTCTTGCTTTTGGCAGATTTATTATTTTTATTTATTTTATTTCTGGTAATAATCAGCTCTTTGCATATTTAATTATTATGTCATTCAAAATTCAAACCTTAAACGTGAATTCATTATGCATATCACCATCCAAAAACGTAGGTATACTATTTATCGAGAATATTATTTATGCACCATCAGTCGACATCGATGTATGTATAAACGTGCGTTTGTTTGTCTGTACAACGCAGGGGAGAGCTTGATTTTTTATAACCGACGAGTAATCTGCCGGGCCTGATTTGAGATGAAAGGACACGCGAAAGGTTGGACAAATCTACTCGTAACATACAAATAGTTGTTGTGATAGTGTTTTTAGAAAAGTGCTTACAAATAGGTACCTAACTGAACGAAAAAGAATAGAGTTATAATTTTTTTATGAGACGCATGTCTTTGAAATCTTGCTCAAATACTTTAAATTTAATAAATGTGACCTACAGTGTTTTTGTTTTTTTAAAATAGCAACTTAAAAAAATTCAAAATCAAAATCTGTTATTAAAAACACAGGTGCCTGTTAATTTTAAGTACAAAAGTTTTCGTACATGTAGTAATTAAATAATCGTTGTTATAATTTCTACATAAATCAACGATCGTCAGATTTGATTTTAGCAATCAAAATGGACCGCCATCTATCCATTCCTTTGTTCCACCACTCAAATAAAGTAGATCGCAGATAGCGAGTGATAAGTCGTAGTTTTGCGTTTCCATCAGTGAGTTTCATCACACAAAATGCTTTTAAATTGCCCTTTTTAAAACAATCGTCGCGGTTTCCTTACAATTTAGCAACGTTCCCATGTGAAAGTCAAAATTTCTACTCGAAATGAAACAAATGCATTTTAAATGTTGACTTTGTATAGTGGTTCTCGACTTGAGGGCTGTTTGCAAAATAGGGCTTAATTGAGTGCGAAGGTAACGTTTTGTCTTTGAATGCAACCCTTCGATCGAGTAGGTTGTCGAGGGCAAGTCAAGAGGGACTTCATAATTATTTAAAGTTACATTAAACGGTGGGAAATTCGCGGGTTCCGTTCTTTATTTTTATTTGTAAATTGGGTAGTTTAATTGTCAAATGTAAATTGAATTGATTCGTACATTCCCATGTTATTTTCAAAGAAAGAAACACAAAACTTACTCGTATTGAAAAGTTTGACGTTAAAAACTACAGTGTTGTAAGTTTCGTTCGTCAATTAGTGTGAACGTAAAGTTTAAAAACGTCATTTAATGAGTGCAGTTTTCGGACGGGTCTCGTTAAATGTTGAAGTACCCTACACTTGACTGAGTGTGGCGATCGTTACAGCTCTGTTTGGAGTTGCAGTGGAACAAGCGAAACTTTGGTAATAGGTATTAAAACTTTTAATCAGAAAAAGTTTGTAAATATTTTTAATAGTTGATAAAAAAAAAACTAATTTTAGGCTTAGACTTATATAATGAAACTGTATCACAATCCGTAACGTACCTTCGCTGAAGTTAGTGCCTATTGTACTTGCAAACAGACACGGAAGAAACTTCGCTTTATATGTTATACTCGATGAAACTATCGGTTGGCCGAGAGAAAAAACTCTCAGCACCCTTTTGTCAAATCAACATACACTAATCAGTACCTAAGCGTACTAAGCGGTCTTGATAGTTGAAATTGCGCGGTCGTAAAATTAGAAGAAACAAAAAGAACAACCTACATTCCAAGTTGATATGTTGGTACTTTGTGGAAAGTTTTATATTTTCATAGAGAGATAGATACATAGGTTTTACAATAAAAAAATGCTTGTAAACTTCGAATTAGGTTCTAAGTAGCAAATAACGAATGTAAGTTCTCTTAAAAAGATCATAACCATTAAAAAAGTCAAATCCAGTCAATAAAAATAGCATTTTTGTGCAATATTTTTATTTTGGACATTTGCGATTACACTAAAACCTTTTTTATTAATGAGAAAAAAAAATCGCTATCAAATTTTATGAAACTGTGTAGCAAGCGACTGTTAATTGAGTAACTTTATATAAGTAGTTATAACTTACATTACAATTAATACAAATGAGTGAGTTGCACCATAACAATGAGATAAGTGACACAGATGTTGAAAACTTTCACCGGCAGTGTTTCATCTAGAGGTAGGATCTTACACACGGTGAACCGTAGTGGGCGTGCGCTGATGTACTGGACCACTTCGTCTATCTCTGCCTTGGTGTCGTCATCTGAATAAAACTTGTGTGTGAGAGAGTGAGAGTGAGTGAGTGTGTGCGAGAGTCAGTCAGAGAGTGTGAGAGTGAGTGTAAGTAAGTGTAGCCTTGATAAATATTTTTCGAATTTAAGTTTATTAATCCTTAGCTTCACATAATGTCATAGATAGATATGATTGATTATAAGTAAATAGAAATGTTGTACCTGTCTCTTGGAATTGTTTTTCCCTTAAAGCTACGACCAGTTTATTCGTGTAGCTGGTTAGTCTGCCTGCTGTAAAAGCCGCCATAAATATATGGAGACTCGCTTGTGCTAGGTAGGCATATGTCACTATATGGTCTTTTATGTGCATCTGCAAAAAAAAGAACCTAAGTATTTTAAAATGAACAAAAGGGTACTTTTTAAAAAAATATATACAAACCCGCATTTTCACTACGGCACTCAAAGTGCTATATATACTCAGCATGATAAAAGGCACAAAAAAACACAGTGTCAGCATATACTGAAAAAGAATTTGAATATGATTTGGTTGTAAAATAACTTTTTTATATTGGAAATATGAGGTAGTCCATCCATTCTAATCGTACCTGCAATTCATATCTTTTTTTGACATTTTCTGTAAGGTCTATTAAATTTCTATACGAGTGTCTCACATCTGTGTCCGATATATCTTTATTAATGACAGCTGTTGTGATCTTTTCTATGCGATATTTAACCATTAGAAACATAAAGCCAAAAATAATCGAAGGTATAGCTAATGTATACCGTAAAACACCATTAACAACCCAGTTGAATGTTGAAGTTTCGTTACAAATATCTTTAAACAATAGACAATATATGCATGTTAGGAAAATCTGATTTGTTAGAATAAACATCATCGTTCCAAATATCTTGATCTCTGTTTTGAATGTTTGAGATTTAATATTATATTTGACATCAAAATCAATAAGCTTTACATACAAATCAAAGAACGTAGGAAGATGGCTATTAAAGAAAACGTTTGCAAGTAGTTGTAATGGATTTTGCATGATAAAACCAGCCATAGTCATAAGTGTAAGTAAATCATAGTTGGAGATAATACACGCATTGATTGACAAAGAGCATATGATCACAACATATGCAACGCCATACAGTTTTATGACGTTTTTTGTGCAGTTACTATTTGAATTAAAAAATCCGTAATCGAGACCGAAAATAAAGAAAACCACATATTTGAAGAACATTGACAAGAATTTTGGTGCTGCACAAAACAAAAAAGGTTTCACATGATTAAGCTCGGTAACTTTGGATGTTCGAACCATCTTTTTTGTAAGTCACAATGAGCTTTGACTTTTGAATGTAAAATAATTTTTGGATTCAATTTAATAAAGGCTTTTAAAATAGTGTAATCTTTTGACAATTATTTTTAAGTAATTGAACTACTGAGTAATCGATTCGTAATATTATTTTAATGTGTGAAGTAACCTTTAAAAACTGAAATTAGTTTTAGTCTAATTTATTATCTGATTGAAATTAAGATAAGAATTTAGTAATAATGTAAGTACTTTAGTTTTATATCTGACCACACTTTGTTAATGATATAAAAGTTTTAATAATAATAATATAATAAATAGCCTTTATATGTCCCATAGTTGAGCACAGGCCTCCTTCTCGGATAGCGAGAGGGGTTGAGCCGTAATCCACCACGCTGGCTCGGTGCGGGTTGGTGGATCACATGATGGATTATCATCCAATCATGTGGGTTTCCTCACGATGTTTTTCCCTCACCGTTTTAGTAAAAGAAAATAACATAAAAATTATCAGCTTATAGTCGTCATGACCAAAATAGCATCTCAACCATATTATAACACACTATTTAAAAAACCGGTGATAACTGCAGAGTTATTCTAACTTCCTTACTTACGCATTAGTGTTATTAAATTAAAAACCATCGTTTAGCGAATATTTTATTAAAAAATCCTACAATTTACTATACATCTAAATAAATAGTGAAAGAAAACTCACCCAGAAACAATAGATTAAATTATTACTATACTAATAAATAGCTAGTCCACAAATTTAATACAAATGCGTTATCTGCACCATAACAATGAGGTATGTGATACAGATGTTGAGAACTTTGACCATCAGCGTCTCGTCTAGTGGCACGATCTTACACACGGTGAACCGCAGTGGGCGCGCGCTGATGTACTGGATCACATCCTCTATCTCTTTCTTGTGGTCTTCATCTGAGTGAGAGAAAACATGAAATGCGAGACTGTGAGAGTGAGTGTAAGTAAGAGTAAGAATAAGTTAAAGTGTGTGAGTGACGATAGATTTTGTTAGTGAGAGTGGTTAAAAAATATAATCTACTAGTGTCCGCCCGCGACTTCGTTCGCGTGGAAGTCAATTTCCCGTGGGAATGAGAAGTTTTCCCACGGTAAAAAGTACCCTATGTCCTTTCCCAAGTTCAGTTCTTTCTTCATTCTAAATTTCATCGAAATCGGTTAAGTGGTTTAGGCGTGAAAGCGTAACAGACAGACAGACAGACAGAGTTACTTTCGCTTTTAAAATTATTAGGGATATATGACAAACAAAATCTTATCCCATAAAGTTAAGGTTTTGTTTTTAAAAATAACTTGAACTCGTTTCAAGTCTTATAAACTAAAATGAAAACAAATACCAAAATGTACTTTAACGATACCATTTTCGTGAAATTGTCTTTCTCTCAAAGTCACTGTTAGTTTTTTCGTAAAGTTAATAAGACCACCTGCTTCGATGGCTGGCATAAATACAACACATGTCGAAAGTACAATAAAGATGTATGTCACTATATGACTTTTCAAGTACATCTGAAAACAACAAGTTGTAAATAAATATAAGTAGTTGAATATATTCATGAAATTAAAAAAAATACGAACCCGAAATTTTACGATGTCGTTTAAAGTGCTGAACAATGTCAACATGATGTAAGGCACCAGAAAAATTAGAGACACAATGTACTGAAAACAAAAATATTAATAATTTGTTGAATAGTTAAGTAGATGTTTAATAAAATAATCTTACCTGCGCTTCGTATCTTCCTTTGACGTTTTCCGTCAAATCCATAATCTCTTTGTACAGATGTCTCAAGTTTGATACAGGCAAGACTTCTTTGATGACATCAGTCGTGATTTTCTTTATACGGTGCTTAACCATTACGAATATAAAACAAAATACAATCGGTGGTAAAGTTAATGTACACCGGAAAACTATGTTTACAAATATATTTACAAATGTCATTTGGCTGCAATGCTCCCCAAATATAAAACAGAATCCAGAAACTAATATAATCTGAATAAACACCACGGAAAACATGGTTGCCATTAATTTTATCTCAATTTTGTATTGGCCGGAATTTGTTTTGAGCTTTTTGTCAAAATCTGTTAATTTTACATACAGATAAAAAAATGAACGGTTATTGCTATTAACGAAAATGACTACTAGTGATTGTAAAATAATTTGCATGAAAGCAATGTATCTGCTTAAATGTTTAATAAAACCTTGATTTTCTTGTAAAACTGGATTAATATAATAATAGCATATAACGAAAGCAAATGATATCAAATATAATTTCATCAAGTTGATTTTGAGTATATCGGCACAGTTGAAAAATCCATAATCAAACCCGAAGAAAAAGAAAACCACCGCTTTGAAAAATGTTGTAAATGTTTTGGGGATCTTGTGAGAAATATAAGGTTTATTATCATTTAGGTAAACTACTTTTGAGGTTGCTTTAAACATGTTTTTTTTATAAGGTACCACTGGACTTGAGAATGTTCAAACGCAAATTAGTTCATAGTCACTTTTCAACACATTTCCATTCTATTATTGGTAAGTAGATGATGAAAATAAATAAATAATGCGTTATGAAAAATTGTATTGGACAAATGCCTTAATGATATGATTGATTTATGAAACAATTTACAGCTATCATATACCTATAATTAGTTAAGTGAGCTATGTTCGTGTTTTCAAGGATACTTTAGTAGTTTTTGTCTTATTTAGACTTTTTAAAAAGGGTTTATTTAAAAATATTTATCGACATACGTGTATCTACAATTTCTGTAACTAAGTATAAAAGGAATTAAATCAATTCATAAGTTCTTACGTTTATTTTCTTTATGCCGCTTTCAGTTGGCAATTTTTTTAAGGCATCAATTAAAATTAAATTTAAAGTACCGAAGAAAGCTAGTATGAGTATTAATAATTGATTGTTATTTTTTTGTAGTAGGTAATATTACTTATAGTATCAAGTCTTTCTTTATCAGCCCAACAGGGCCTTTTGTAATATAATATATGATCTTAAAATCACCCCCAATCACAAAAAAATAGTCTATGACATAAGTAAAAATAAGTATCTTAAATAGTAAGCAGTTTTATTGAGCATATTTAATTACAGGATTATTAAATAGGTATAACGGGTGTAAAAAGACCACTTCCGAAGCCTGAAACTATGTATTTTCGAACCTAAATAGTAACAAAGTTTAGTAACAGAATACCCTCTCCCTATTTTTTAAAACCACAATAAAAAAAAAAAAGGATTTAAAAGTCATACTCACCGTTTGAAATCATTGCTCATACATCAACTGATGGTTCAGGTGCGATGATTTACATTGCAAATTAAATTATAACACTATTTAATTGTAAATCATCGCGAAACCTGATAGTATCAATGCATCTTTGTGGAATTATGAAAAATAATATAGTTATATTTTTTAAAGCATAAAAAAAAATCTAAGCGTAACCAGTACCCCTTCCGCAATGTCCACATTTTTTTTCAGAAGCAGTCTATTTACACCCCGTATAGTTACACACACAAAAATATGTCTATGGATATATATCAAATAGATAGTTTTCAGATTAATACAGATGCGAAAATTGTACCATAACAATGAGGTATGTGACACAAATATTAAGAACTTTGACCATCAGCGTCTCGTCTAGTGGCACGATCTTACACACGGTGAACCGCAGTGGGCGCGCGCTGATGTACTGGACCACGTCGTCTATCTCTTTCTTGCGGTCGACATCTGAGCGAAAAGGAGCATCAGTGAGAGTGTGTGAGATTATACAAAAGAGTGTTAGTATTTGTAAGATAATCATTTAGATATATTTTGTAAGTCCATACATAATAAATTTGTTAATGATATGATGATAATCTTTGTTAAAGTTTGAAGGGAATATCTTTAAGAGTTTTTTTGTAATTTTAAGGAATGTGATGAGGATAATGTAAGAGATTCATAAACAATGTTACCTTTTTCAAAAAATTGCTTCTCTTTCAATGCTACAATTAGTTTGTCCATGTAGCTAGCCAGTCTGCCCGCGGTTAAAGCTGGGAAAAATATTTGTAGAATCGCCATTGTGACATAGAGGTATGTCACTAGATGGCTTCGAATACTCATCTATAATAACACACTAAGTTTAGTTTTTAAAACACAATGTTGTATATTAAAAAAAATATCAGCTTACCTGCATTTTAACTATATCATTGAAAGTACCAAAAATTATTAACATGATGCTTGGCACAAGGTATGACAGGGTCACCATGTACTGTAAAAATGTTTAATTAGGTAAATTACAATAGACTTTAATTTTAAAGTTTACTTCTGAATTCTTTTGACTTACTTACCTGTCTTCCGTATCTTGCCTTGACATTCTCGGTCAAGTCTATAATATGTTTATATGAATGTCCTATATCTGAGATTGGCAAGTTGTCGTCGATTACATTAGTTGTAAGCATTTTGATACGGTGTGTTATAATGAGAAATATAAAACCAAATATTGTAGCAGGGATGGTTAATATATAACGTAAAATAAGACAAACAATCATTTCCTGTACTGTGAAGGAGAAACATTCACTTACAAACATTAAACAATAAGAAAAAAGCAAAATTATCTGAAAGGTAAGTTTGGTCAGCATCATTGCAATTAATTGAATCTCTACGTAATTTTTCTCAGATTTTTTGTTTAGTTTTGTGTCGAAATCAATCATTCCTAAATAGAAATCATAGAATGTTAAATGCTTGCTTTTCCCAAATATTGTTACTGCTAATTGCGTTCCATATTCCATGATACATACGCCCAGATTTATCTGTCTTAGTATATCATAATCAATTTGTAGGCATACCATAACTGAGTTGTATAAAATATAAATTGCATATGATATTGAATATAATTTTATCAAGTTATTTTTTATCACAGAACATGTATTAAAAAACCCGTAATTCAAACCAAAAATTGGGAACACCACATATTTGAAAAAAAAAGTAAAAACTGTGGGTAAAATCTGAGATTTAGTATAATTCAGGTTCACTACTTCAAACGTTATTTTAACCATTTTGGTAATACTTTGTTTAAAATAATCGTTAGTTCAAGCAATACTAACAACAAGAATGTGTTAAAATTTTATGATGATATACCACTTTTTATCGTTTGTAAATGACAGCAATGATAAATATAAAACAAAGAAGATGTATATAGAACCAGTCATCAATCAAACATTTTGTATATTTTTACGATAATGGAATTACTCATTACTATAATTAAATTATTTTAATAGTATTGTGTCCTTCCATCTGTTTGTCTCCAAGCTGTATCTGATGAACCGAGATAGCAAGACGTGACACGCTAAAACAAATTAAATATTTAAGTAGTTATTTTATACAATTTTTCTTTTCGATTTTAATGCCGTAACTTCAGAGTATAACGTTTTTTTTTTATTATTTATTTAATTCTTTATTTGTTCAGAATTGGTAAATTATTTAACAAAAATTTATTGCATTAAATAAAATATGTAATTTAAAAAAAATAGGGGTTCCCATACATCAAACGTATTTTTATAGATAACTAGCGACCCGAAACAATGAACAAATGTTTTTTAGCGAACTTAAAACAACTTTTTGTTCTTTATTTACAAATTTAAATGAAAGATATCCAAAAAGTTCGCGGAAACCGCAATAAAATCCGTTTAGCGGTGTAGGAGGAGTTAGCGGACAACATACAAAAAGACAGAATTAGCGACTTGGATTTATACAATGTAATGATGGTCCGAACTCCTTGGTGCGCGAGTCTGACTCGCAGTTGGTTACTGGTTGCTTTTAATCTCTTCGTATCTCGAGGTGGGAATAAAAAGAGTACCTACATCATGAAATTCTGTACATATTTATAAAGTCACAAGTCACCTTCAAAAAAATGTGTAAGTGACTCACAAATTTTTGTTTCCCTTAAAAGTAAAAGGCGTTCATATGAATAAATTTATTTATTATCAATAATGTGTTGTTTTACCGATAATTTAATACTAATACTCAATAACAAATGAAAGCCTAGCACAAAGAAAACATAAAATACTAAAAAAAAACTTATTTATAATATTATAACTACTTAGTAGTTTTAAGGTTATAGGTAATTAATACATTTTAATAAGTTGTCAGTGAGCTTAATACAAATGCGTGAATTGAACCATTACAATGAGATAAGTAACAAAGAAATTAATTATTTTGATTATCAACGTTTCATCTAAGGGCACAATCTTACACAAGGTAAACCGCAGTGGGCGCGCGCAGATGTACTGGATCAAGTCATCGATCTCTTTCTTGCGGTCGCTGTCTGAAAGTAAACATACAGTGAGCGATTGTAAGAGCCGGTCAGCGTGTGTGTGAGAGAGTAAGTAAAAGATAAAACAATAACTAAGTAAAAGGATTATTGTGTGTGAGTTATGTATACTTAAATTGTACAAGAAAAAGAAAACACTTTTAACCTTTTTCTTTGCATAGTTTCTCTGTTAAAGCTACAGTCAGTTGATTATTAGAACTTGCCAGTCTGCCTGCAGTGAGGGCAGGCAGAAATATCTGAAAACACGTCAGTAAAACGAATATATACGTTAGCATGTGCGTGTCTATGTTCATCTGAAAAAGAGGAAAAATAGAATGTAAATATTAAAAAAAAAATATTATACACTAAGAAAAAAATATTTACTTGCAAATTAGCCATATCCTTTAAAGTTTCGAATATAGATATCATGACGGTAGGAACGATGGATATCAGGCTCACGATGTACTGTAATAAAATAAAGAAACAATTTATTGGGATTATAATGTGAATAAAGTATTTAACTTTTACAATTTAGATCCGAAAAACTGAGTTTTCACAAAAATCAACAATTTGTCTTAATTTGTCTTAATGTCTCAATTAAATCCTAGTTCCCAAAAAAACGTATGTCAAACAATCACTTACTTACCTGTCGATCATATCTTCTCTTGACTTTTTCAGTTAGATCTCTAATTTCTATGTAAACCTGACCAAAGACTCTAACATCGAATGCTTTGTCGTCGTTCACCATCTTGATCATTGCCTTGATGCGGTAGTAGGGCAAGAGGAATATGTTGGCGTAAGTGATAGGTGGTAGACCCAGGCCAAATGATATTACCATGTTGGTAAACCAGGTAAAAAATGATACATTCGAGAATAAATTATACCCAAAGCAGTAAATTATATAAGCTGTCATTAGAGCTGCATTTAAGGAGAAATGTATTAAGATTATTTTAGCTTCAATGCGATAAGGTCCTGTGTCAACCTTTAGTTCTGAATCAATTATTTTCAGTTCCTCATACATATCGTACAAGGTCTTATGTTTATCAACGTAAAAGGTAGAAACCAAGAATAAACATATACTTTCAATTACAATTAAAGACATATTGATTTGGTAAATTTCAGGAGAATTCATCAAAATTAATATGTACTCATATAACCAAAAACATGTAAATATCAAGGAATACATATTTAACAGTCGCTTTTTGATATAAGATTTGCAGTTAAAAAAACCGTAGTCGAAAAAAAATAAAAAGAAAAGCAATTGATAATACAGTTTTAGAAATTTCGGCATAATGCCCAGTTTATAGAAACGCATTTTCAATAAATGCATGAAGTTTAGTTATATAAAAATTAAATAATCACTGTAACTCAAGTTGTCGTGAGGTACGAATATTATTATTATTTTCCTATAAAGGTCTTTACGTTACCGCAGGTTTAAAAGCAATGAGTGTACATTAGTGCGGAAATCCAATTAATTTATTTTACGGTGGTTTCAATGCAATTACTTTATTGGACAAACATTCATTATGTACATTAATACATTAAAAATAAAAGCTATTATAAAAACATTTCTTAAAAAAGATAGTCCCTAACTACGATAAAGAGAGAAAATAACTTATTATAATTAATAAGTTTTATGTAATACATTTAATTTTTTTTCAGTCTCAATTCGGGAACAATTTATTACATTTTAACTGACATTACTTCTATCTCGCTCACTAGGCTTGTTCCACATGCCAAAACATCGTTAAATTAACCGGCGTGTGCTAAGTAGATACTAGGCTGAAATTGCTTATTATGCTTAAGTTTTTTTTTTACCATTATGTAGTAGGTACGTGAGGTATATTTTTAAAATGAAATAAATCATTAGACTTTGCTACAAAAACATTTTAATGACTTGTATTTTGCGTCAATACAAATGTGTGAATTGCACCATGACAATAAGATAAGTGACAAAAATATTGAGAACTTTGACCATCAGCGTCTCGTCTAGTGGCACGATCTTACACACGGTGAACCGCAGTGGGCGCGCGCTGATGTACTGGATCACATCCTCTATCTCTTTCTTGCGGTAGTCGTCTGTAAGAAAAACTAACAGTGAGATACTGTGAGAGCTGGTGAGAGTGTGTGAGAGTTAGTAAAAAAAAGATACAGACAACAGAATGTACCTCACTAATGATTATAATTGAAAATTCACTGAAAGCAAATCAAGAGAAATATTCAAATAGACGAAACATTAAATATTTCAAACCTTTTTCGTTGTATATTTTTTCTCTTAATGCTGCGGCCAGCTTATCGGTATAACTTGCTAGTCTACCTGCTGTGAAAGCTGGTAAGAATATTTGAAAACACAACAGAACAACGTATATGTTACAGTCATAGTGATTAAATGGATATTATACATAATGACTGGTCATTATTTATAATAGCCAAATTGACTAGACAATGTAATAAATTAATCACTTTATCTGGACATTATTCATAATAGCGTGTCAAAGTTAGCCAAAGTAATAATATGGCCTAGCCGACTTGTTTTACGGCTAATACCCGTATTTAGAACATCAGTAGGTTAGGTTAGTTAGGTTACTTTTTTGATACCGCCCAAAAAAAGGAGTCCCGCGTAGCGGGACTCCGTCGACCCATGATTGAATCCAGTTTTTATATTTATAGGAATATATTTTTTGTTACAGTTTTCCATATAAAAAAGTCTACTAACCGGCTAAAACTAGGTGTAACCGCACTTCGGGTATTAGCCGTAACATATACATATAAAAACTGGCTTCAATCATAAGTCGATGGAGTCCCGCTACGCGGGACTCATTTTTTTGGGCGGTATCAAAAAAGTAACCTAACTAACCTAACCTATTGATGTTTCCAACCGGCTAAAACTAGGTGCAGCCGCGCTTCGGGTTTGAGCCGTAACACAAACGAATATCTACTTGTTTTATTACATTATCCAAGTCTTCGAAGATATTATATAAAATAGCCAGTTAATGTGATTAATTTTGTGTTAATTATCACTTTATCTAAATTGAGTAGACATTATATATAATGGCTAGACAGTATATATAATATCCAGATTTATTACTTTGGCTGTAACATATACATACGTTACCAAATGGTAGTGGAGTTTTATCTGTAAAGAGGAAATTCCGTTATACATTATGTTAAGATTGTAACTTATTGTTTTGTTCCTAGACACTTACTTGCGAGCTCGCCATACCCTTCAAAGTGTAAAACGTAGTCAACATGATGAACGGTATCATAGCCATCAAACTCACCATATACTGAAAAAAAAGATAAAAGTATCAATGAAATAACAGTGTGTTCGGGACCTTTCGTAAACTACTTTCAAGCAATAAGGGAAGTAAAAGGATTAAAAGTTATTCATTGTGGTAAATTTGTTTAAAACAAGCTTTCCACCCTGCAGTTTCACCTGCATCAAAATGATTTTTCCCGTAGAAATCTCTCTCTATCTAAAATCTTAAAAATCCTTTCTTAAAAGAGAACGCCTGCACCAAATTTCTTGGCGCTAAATTTAAAAGTTAACGCCCGGCGATGATAAATCAGTCAGTCAGTTAGTAATGTCTTGTGGTTTTATAAGTATAGAAGAAACTCACAAGCAAACACCACGGAAACCGGAACTTAAACTTTTACTAACTTACCTGTCCATCATATCTTCTCTTTACGTTTTCGGTCATATCTCGAATATTTTTGTAAATCTGACCCAAAACTTTAATATCAAATGCTTTTTCATCTTCCACTATCTTTACCATCACCTTAATGCGATAATAGGGTAAAAGAAATATATTGGAATATGTGACCGGTGGTAATGTCAATGAAAATGGTATTAACATGCTTGCAACAAAATTATATAATTCAATTTCGGAGATCGTTGAGTATACAGTTGAGCAGTAGAATATATAACATAACGTTAGGTTTAAAAAAATGATACAATATGTAATTATAATTTTTGCCTCAGTTCGATAAGATTTCGTATTAGTTTTTAACTCTGAATCTATTATATTCAGGTCTTTATACAAATCATATAATGTGGGATGCTTATCAACGTAAAAATTGGAAACCACAAATAGAATGATAGTTTCAGTAATTTCTATGAACATGCTGTATTTGTAAGCCGAATCCGTTTTTAAAGCTATAAGCATATATTTGTACAACAAAACACATATAAATGTAAAGGAATACGTATTTAGTAAACGTTTTTCCAGAAAAGATTTGCTGTTAAAAAAACCATAATCATAAGAAAGTAGAAAGAAAAGTGATTGGTAATAAAGTTTTAGTAACTTTGGCATTATGCCCGTATGATACGAATACATTTTTAAGCATTTTATACTTTTTATATCGGTATTTTTTGTTTTCAAAAGCATAACTTCCACCAAACAGTTTTTCCCTTTCAACGTTCAAAGGCAATTTGTAATGCGTTCAGAAATAAAATAATCGAGTTCAAATTTAATATAATGAAGAATAGAAATTCAAATCATGATAAGAACTACTTTTTAATATAAATGACCTACTTAATTTGAAAGACTTTCATTAGTTTATTAAATTATTTTTTGTTAATAAATTATTTATTTCCTTCGTAGCATCCTAGGCCTAAATACTGTAATTTTTGACACAAAGTCACAGGTTCTATTAAGGCCTATATCGGCCGATATTGGTGACGTTTTTGCAATATTTGTACATATTGTTATGCAAAAACTACTGTGTGACTTACAACGTGCCCAGTGGTGACGTGCGTGTACCACTGGGCACGTTGTAAGTCACACAGTAGTTTTTGCATAGTAGTGGGGTAATTCTGTAAGTCACAGAATTACCCCACTGGTTAAAAATATACCAACTTTTGTGGGTGTAGTAAGAGTAAATAAGGGACATAATATTTAAAAAATAGCAGCAGCTTGCCGCGACAAGTGGTCACTTTTACTTGTCAAATTTGAGAACACTAATAATCAAAGAGTAAGTATAGGTTTGGTTTATATTCATTTTATAAGACTAATTATACCTAGTGTTATCTTTTATCTTAATCGTCCATAACCAATACTAAGGGAATAGATAATTTTCCTTAATTGCAGAGGATTAATACTCTCACACACCCTCACTATACCTCACACACCCTCACTATATCTCACACACCCTCACTATGTCCCACACATCCTCACTATGTCTCACACACCCTCACCTAAATAAGTAACGAAGACAATGTTTGCAATGAAACATTGACTACGTGATCCAGTAAATCTGTATGTAAGAGCATGTCTCATTGACAGAAATAAAATGATAATAGACCCATATGAAGATGTTTTGTAGTTCTGTATCTGGCCCCTTAATATGCTTTACGTTGCAGATCAAAATTTACAGAAAAACTCATTAGCATACTGTTACTATTTACGCGTAGGTAAGACGAAAATTTCATAATACAGAATAAAGGCAAGCATTTTTATCTTTTAATTGAATTTAATCAAAGATGCGAGCAGAACCATAATTTGAAGTTCATATCTTAAAAGTTTATTTGCCCTAAACCTAATAACTACAAATGTGTAAATTGAACCATAATAATAATTATATAAGTGATACAGAAATTGAGAACTTTGACCATCAGCGTCTCGTCTAGTAGCACGATCTTACACACGGTGAACCGCAGTGGGCGCGCGCTGATGTACTGGACCACGTCGTCTATCTCTTTCTTGCGGTAGTCGTCTGTAAGAGAAACTTACAGTGAGATTCTGTGAGAGCTGGTGAGAGTGTGTGAGAGTTAGTTGTAAAATTAGGTATATTGTGTAATCAATGGTTTGCTGAGTATGTAATGTGAAAGCAGTTATGTTGTGCAAGTCGGGTAAAAGATGTGTTTTGAGAAAAATAAATTCTTATATTTTTAAAAAGAAATAATTGTCTGAATACCTCTTACATTTTTTCAACCGTATCATACCTTAGGTACATACCAGTTACGCTGTACATTTTGTCTCTTAAAGCTACAGTCAGCTTCTTCGTATGACTCGCTAGTCTTCCCGCGGTAATGGCAGGCAGAAATACTTGATACAAATATATCCGTTAACAAGTGGTTTTGTATGTTCATCTGAAAACACAAACGGATAAAAAAACATAATATTATTTTTAAAGGCCCCGACTTAACTTACAAACTTTAATGATAGAGCAGCGATTTGATATTTATAGTTGTTCATGATTGGATCATTTAACGAATCAAATGATACAGATTTCATTCTAGGATCAGCTTATGAAATAATAGTAACAATTAGTCGCGGTGATATTGTTAAGGTTCTGAGTAAAATTGGAGGTTATTTTCATGATTTGTTTGGTAATAAGTGACTAACCTTTGATACAGCCAAGGCCTGCAAAGTGAAGTATATATTTATCATGATGACAGGTAAAATGTTCAGTAGGCACACAGTGTACTGAAACAAATAAATTCGCAGTTACTAAAGAGGAAACCAAAAGTAGAGATGTATTTGTGGTTTGTTGAAGAGGTTCCTTTTTTTCAGTTCAGTGAACGAAGAATCTGTAAAGTTGGATTACTTAGCTTTTATGTAGAGTTTGTTTCGAGCTATTCAATATTAGCATTTTTGATCTTTTCCGAGCTATAAAGAAGTGTCACTGTCAAATTACCTGAAGATCGTATCTCGCTTTCACGTTTTCAGTCAGATCAATAATTTTTTTGTAAACCTGACCCAAAACTCTCATATCGCAATGTTCATCTTGTTCAATTTTAATCATTGCCTTGATCCGGTAGTACACCAGTAGGAATATAATAGAATACGTAATTGGTGACAAACCCAACGAAAACGATACTGTCACCTTAGTTATCCGGTCCATTAAAACTACACCCTCGCAAGCAGAGTAAATATAGCAACAGATTATATACAGGGTCTGTCGTAATGAATGGATAACTCGTTACCTACAGTTGATCCGGATGTGAGGCTATAAGAAAATGGTGTCTTCTTGCCAGGGTTGTCAACCATAAGAAAATGGCGTAGACTTTTAAACTTTTTTATAAATTTCGCTTTTTTTTTCCATTTATTCCGCTGCCATTTCTTCGAATGTTGATATATTTGTATGATTCTTTTTGTATTATACTCCTGAAGACGTGTATTATGTAATTTTAATACAATTTTAGGTGTTATTCACGTTGAACATTATCAAAATTCTCATTTTACGAAAAACATTTCCAATGTTTTTTCTTTATGCCAACTTTCGCATGTGCTTTTGTTCTCATTATTTTCGTCAATTTGTTACTGCTTTCTAATATCGGTATATCGGGCTAAAATTAGTATGACGTTATAGCTGCCCATGTTCTCAATAAATTGTCTAGTATTTGTAGATTCTAAAAAGGTATAACGATGTGTACTTTACAAGCAACATTAAGTTCCAGGAGCGAGAACACTAATCAAGGTCGGAATTTTTATTTTTCAAGTTATGTTATAAATTGTTGTAAAACTTCGTCATAATGATTTTATTCTATCAAGATACTTTGCACAAACACTATCGGGCCACTAATAGGATATTCAGAAGAAAACCCGGTTGTTCTTGGGAAAAAAATAACATTACTCCACGACATAGATGGCGCTAGTCATCATATAAACATCAGCTCAGTGATTACTTAGTAAATTAAAAATACTTAAACAAATACTATCACCTTCATTACGTTATAAGCACAACGGAAACAACTAAAGCTACAAGTGAAACTGTTATCCAGAGGAAAAAACAACATCTTCAATAGTTTGGTCATCATTACACGGGTGAGCCTACGTACGTACCTGTTTGGGTAACAACATAGCAGTAAACTAAAGTGCAGTGAAAAAAGTTCTTCGCATATGGACACTGGTACCGTAACACAAATCACTTAAAGTTATGAGTGTTAAATAAACAAGAAAACTGATTATTAAAACATTACCAAAACTACCCTACAATCAATCAATAATCTTATAAGGAGGAGTTGTCACAAACAATACTACTACTATCTTGTCGCACAAGTGGTTCGTTGAACAACCCATCCGCTTAACAGTGAAGTGTTGCGGTTTCGATTCCCGGAATTTAACAATTATTTTTGGACTTTAAAAACATATTATATACTTTTTATAACTTTTTTTTTTCTTTTTGTAAAAAAAAAAAAAACTTTTAATCTTATAAAATCTATGAACTTATAATTAATATAGGTATAAGTGTGTAATATACCTACTGCCTTGTACTTGAACAATTTTGTAAATAAATGCATTAAAAAGCTACTTATGTAATTGGAGCCGAGTTTCAACATTTATTTCTTTTATTACTAGAACAGTTAATTTACAAACTAAAATATAAGTTATTTATTATTAGAATGTCGGATTTAGAGGTCGAATGGGGTTGCTGCGAGTTGTTTACTGAAGACGATGATTATCTTCTTTGTATTAATTGCAAGAAGAGATACCACCCCGACTGTCTGGTTATCAGAATTGACTCGCATAACGAAGAATGGGTTTGCCCCTTATGCAAGTCACTTAAACCTCGTTCCCCGAGGAAAAACAGTCCTCCTGTACAAACGAAACCGTTACTATCCAAACGGCGATCTCAGAAGCGAATGGCGCCTTCATCTTCGCCTGAATCCAATATTGAAACACCATTATCGCAATCTGACATTCAAGAAGCCATCAAACTTGAGCTTCAGGAACTAATACCTGAATTCAAAAAAACGATCAGAACTATATTTGCATCAGAATTCGGAGAAATTAAAAAAGAAATCAAGCAGATACAGGATTCTATGCAGTTTGCATATAACCAACAAGAGGAGTTTCTGCGCGAATTCAAAGAAATCTCGGATGAGGTCAAAAACTTAAAGAAGGAAAATTCTGAGTTAAAACAATCAGTTTACAATCTTTCGCAACGCCTTAATAACGTGGAACAGAATGCACGTAAAAATAATATCGAGATACAGGGTGTTCCAGAAAAAAAAAATGAAAACCTTATAACGCTCGTTACTAAAATTGGTGAGACAGTAAAATGTCCGGTTTCTGGAAATGAAATTCTTCATGTAACTAGAGTTGCCAAAAGCAATCCAGCAAACCCTCGCCCGAGAGCAATTATACTACAACTTTCTACACCGAAATTTCGTGATCATCTTTTGGCAGCCGTCATAAATTTCAACAAATCATCTCGACAGGACAAGCTCAACACTGGACATTTGGGTATAGGAGGTGATAAAAGGCCAATCTTCATTTCGGAACATCTATCTCCGGAAAACAGGATGTTACACACAGCGGCTAGGTTGAAATCAAAAGAATGTGGCTTTAAATACGTATGGGTCAGGAATGGAAGAGTATACATGCGGAAAAACGACTCGGCTCCATACATATTGATCAAGAATCTAGATAATCTTAACAAAATTAATTAACATCTAATAATCTTAAATTTCTTACTGTATTTTTTTGTTACTATATTAAATTTATATAATTGGCTTATACTTATATTTGACTACTAACCTAATATTTAAATATCTAAAATATGAATACATTAAATATTTATTATCAAAACGCCCGGGGTCTCAAAACGCGTACTCACGATTTTTTAGTTAATGTCTCACAAAACTCATATGACATTATTGCTATTACCGAGTCATGGTTATTTAGTCATATATCTAACAGTGAATTATTTGACTCTAGGTATACAGTTTTTAGACGCGATAGAGAGACAACAAAATATAAAAATAAACAGGACGGTGGGGGTGTTGTCATTGCTGTGTTAAACAAATACAATTGCTGCCGAGTTGAAACATGGGAATCTGAAACCGAGGACCTATGGATTTCTTTAAACCTTGTCAAAAATAATATGCATTTTGAGCTTTCTTTGTGTGTAGTCTATCTAAGATATCCAGTTGATAGGACGACCTTAAAAGCATTTTTAGACAATTGTAACAGGGTATTTGAAGATTGTCCAAGAAATATTTGCATATTGGGCGACTTCAACATTAGAGACATTGATTGGAAGGTAGCCACAGAAACTGCAACTCTCTGCAAAACAGGTTCTATGTCAGAGATGTTGATAGATTTTATGTTACTAAATAACTTAATACAATTTAACATGATTGTTAATAAGGATTCCAAAGTTTTGGATCTTGTTTTGGTTGAAGGATTGGGCTGTGAAGTCGAACTTGCCACAGACTTGCTTACACGAATAGACCCATTTCACCCACCTCTTAATATATTAATTTCTTCTTCTAAAAAAGCTAACAATCTAATAGTCAACCCTAACATTCAAAAACGTAACTTTTTTCGTGCACCTTACGACCAGATATGTGCATATTTAAAAGACATAGATTGGATGCAAAGATTTGAGGAATGTAATAATGTGGATGATATGGTATCTACTTTTTATACGATTATAGAGGATTGTATAAAGAAATTTGTACCTTACCAAAAGCACAGGTCATCTAAAATACCTCCGTGGTTCAATAACAGTTTAATCCGATTACTAAAAGAAAAGAATAATCTGCTCAAGAAATATAGATTATATAGGAATCCATTGGACAAAATATCTTTGATCATTTTAAGTAAGAGGTGCAATAGGTTGGGTTCTGAGTGTTATAAAAGATACATTTCTTCAATAGAGGACAGAATAAATACTGATCCCAAAGCTTTTTGGTCATTTATAAAAAATAAAAAAGGTAATACCAGTAACTACCCAGCTACTATGACTAATGGCAGAACCATATCCTCTGACGGTTCTAAAATTTGCAATATGTTTGCTACACAGTTTGCTTCTGTATACGAATCTAGCCAAGATGTACTAGTAACTATGTTTTCTAAAAATTCAGGGGTTAGTTGTTGCTTTCATGAATTATCCCTTAGTAAAAGCAAAGTCTTGCAAAAATTAAAAGGTCTGAGTACATGCAAGGGCGCGGGTGATGACGGTATCCCTCCTATCTTTGTCAAAAATACTGCGAGCTTCCTTGCGTTACCCTTAACCGTAATTTTCAATAAGTCACTGTCTTCGGGTTGTTTTCCTTGTAAATGGAAAACAGCCAAAGTTGTACCAATACCAAAAGGTAGTGCTTCCACTCATGTAGCAGAATATAGACCAATATCTATATTATCAGTCTTTCCAAAAATTTTTGAGTCTCTGGTTGTTCCATTTATTCAATCTCATTTCGGTAAATTCATTTCTCCTCACCAACATGGGTTTCAGCGAAATAGGTCTACCAGTTCTAACCTTGTCGGTTATACTGAAAGTCTTGTTGAAGCAGTAGACAATAATCATCAAGTAGATGCCATATACACGGACTTCAGTAAAGCTTTTGACAAAATACCGCATAACATTTTATTGCAAAAATTGAATAATTTTGGATTTGCCGGTACTTTTTTAACTTGGATAAAATCATATCTCGTGAACAGAAACTTTTATGTAGTCATAAACGGATACATGTCTGACTCACATAGAATTACATCTGGTGTGCCACAAGGATCACATATTGGCCCCATTCTTTTTAATATGTTTATTAACGATCTCCCTGACAACCTTAAATACTCAACTCCTTACATGTATGCCGACGACTTAAAGCTTATTAAAATAGTTAAAAATCTAGAGGATGCTAGTTTGCTGCAACTAGACTTAGATCATCTTGTAGATTGGTGTGCGAAAAACATAACATCCTTAAATTTAAAAAAATGTTTTCATATAAAGTTTACTCGAAAGCTTTATCCACTCCATACGACCTATAGGATTAACAACACATCCATTCAGGAAGTGACAGAAATCGTAGATCTAGGCGTTGTCATGGACTCCAAATTAACCTTTCTACCACACATCGACGCAGTTGCTAAGAAAGGTTTTAAAATGACAGGCTTCTTGTTGAGAAATGCAAAGGTATTTCGCAAATCAAGCACCAAAATTTTACTTTTCAACTCCTTAGTGCGGAGTATTCTGGAATATGGCAGTACTGTTTGGCGGCCTCACTACGCTACACATTCTTTAAGGCTAGAGAGAATCCAGAAACGATTTCTGCGGCACCTATCTTATGCTGAAGGGATACTCAAAAGCATCCCCTCATATAGGGACAAACTCAAAAGATTCAAAATGAATTCATTAGAACAAAGGCGCGAATTGTTGGATGCATTGTTCCTTTTTAAGTTGGTTAGAAATAGAATCGATTGCTCTCAACTCCTTTCCAGAATCTATTTTAGGGCTCCTATCAAATGTCCGCGACACAAAATTACTCCTCTTGTTGCCCCCCTGCGAAGGACTGTACTAGGCATGAACTCCCCCATTCCTCGGTTTTGTAAAATTATTAATAAGTATAGCGAAAAAATTGACTTACATGCAGATTCGATGGCGACTTTTCGGTATAACATTATCAAAAATCTTTAAATGTCTTGTCAAAATACATTTCATATATGTTTGTTTGTATAAGTATATTTATGTTCATATATTGTATATATAAGTTTGTATAAATATATATTTACTTCATTTACTAACTTTATTTAATCACTTTCTGCTATTTTTTATAAACACGCTGTATCTACCTGTAATTAACTTGCTCATTTGTAAATTAGAATAAGTGTTTGCTATACAGTATAATTGTTTTGGTGTGTAAGTTGTTGGTGGATCTTTTATTAAATAAATAAATAAATAATAATGTAATGAAAATGTACAAATGAAAATTGTTGTGCTCTAATAGTTACATGCGACAAACTTGTTCCGACAAGTTTATTCGAAATTGAAACGGATTTTAAAAATCGAACAAAGACCGCATTACAAAGAAAAAGGTACTCATCACATCAGTGTAATTTTGACCATCGCATGTGCTTTTGTTATCATTATTTTCGTCAATTTGTTACTGCTTTCTAATATCGGACTTTGATTTTCCTTGTGATTTGGACTTGATAACGTGGTGTTACTGATGACTTTGCTCACATTTACGGACATTGTGTTGTGCTATCGATTGAACTTGTTGTTTTGGAAAAGTTTTTGTGTAGTTTGTGTATCATGCCGCAACAATACACGCCGGCCGAATACGCGAACATGCATTACATTTACGGTGTATGTAATGGCGACACCAATAGAGCTGCTAGTGTTTATCGTGAAAGATATCCAAATGTGCGACATCCAGCCAAAGCCAGCATAGGCTAAATTGTTAACAATGGCGGGTCTCTAGCCAATGAAAACAGTTGTCGACGTCGAGTTCAAATCGACGCTAGTTACGCGGTAGCCCCCCTGATTACCGTGTGTTCATGTGCACAATGCATTTATGGAAGGACGATTTCCTCCCACTTTTCTTTATAATGCGGACTTTGTTCGATTTTTAAAATTCAAGATTCAATTTCGAAAAATCTTGTCGCAACAAGTTTGTCGCATGTAACTATTAGAGCACAACAATTTTCATTTGTACATTTTCATTACATTATTATCGTGGAGTAATGTTATTTTTTTCCCAAGAACAACCGGGTTTTCTTCTGAATATCCTATTAGTGGCCCGATAGTGTTTGTGCAAAGTATCTTGATAGAATAAAATCATTATGACGAAGTTTTACAACCATTTATAACATAACTTGAAAAATAAAAATTCCGACCTTGATTAGTGTTCTCGCTCCTGGAACTTAATGTTGCTTGTAAAGTACACATCGTTATACCTTTTTAGAATCTACACATACTAGACAATTTATTGAGAACATGGGCAGCTATAACGTCATACTAATTTTTTTCACAGGAGATGATCAAAAGTTGACATAAAGAAAAAACATTGGAAATGTTTTTCTTAAAATGAGAATTTTGATAGTGTTCAACGTGAATAACACCTAAAATTGTATGAAAATTACATAATACACGTCTTCAGGAGTATAATACAAAAAGAATTATACAAATATATCAACATTTGAAGAAATGGCAGCGGAATAAATGGAAAAAAAGCGAAATTTATAAAAAAGTTTAAAAGTCTACGCCATTTTCTTATGGTTGACAACCCTGGCAAGAAGACACCATTTTCTTATAGCCTCACATCCGGATCAACTGTAGGTAACGGGTTATCCATTCATTACGACAGACCCTGTATATGTAATAGTTATCAGGTTTATAGAACTTAGAAAACTAACCTTTACCTCTATATTATATGATCTAGTGTCAACTTTTAGCTCCGAGTCTAAAGTTTTCAAACTCACATACATATCGTGTAATGTAGGAGATTTTTCAACGTAAAAATTAGCACTGAAAAACAATTTAATAGAAGAAATAATTTGTACCGATCTGGAAGTACCACAAACATTTTCCACAATCATGGTCCGAAGTACGTACAAATACAACCAAAAGCACGCTATTATAAACGATAAAAGTTTTATATGACATTTTCTTCTGAAATAAGTTTGCAGTTAAAAAATCCGTAGTCGTGAGAAAAAATTAAGAAAATTATTTGGAAGTAAAGTTTCAGTAACTGTGGCATTATGCCAGAGTTACGAAAGTAACTTTTTAAACTATTTACGTTAGAGTTTATCCCTTCAGACGTCATCATCACTTTATTAAAATTTAAAATAAAATTCACATTTAGTTACTTATATAACGAAATAAATGAACAGATACTGAAAGATACAAATTGAATCAATTTATTTCCTGTGTTTTCCAATTACTTTGATGGGTATTTTTTTATTAATAATTGATTTATTGCCTTGACTGTGGATCCCATGGGTGTCATTAGGTGCAAGAAGTAACTAATTGATTATCTATATTGATACCTATTTTATAATTGCTCGCCATTGACTTTTAAAAACTGTCTTCGAGAGAAACCTCAATTAGGGTATTTTTGTATATTTTCAGTTATGGCGAATGTCGTTGCGACTGAGTTTACTTTTTGGTAGTTTTCTAAGTTTAAAATTATCTTTAGTATTGAAAATCAGAAATACTAAGTAGCGGTTGGACATTACATTACATCTACTGTAAAGTAAAGAGAAAAAGTGGGACATTTTAGCACCGACGCCATACACTGAATAATTATGGTCATAGTCTTAATGTGATATACATAAAGAAAAGGTACACTCTAATTATTGAAACATACAATAAAGTTGCTATCTTGTTCAGTATTTTATCACATGGTTTTGTTGTATGGATATTTGGAAGGTGAATAATATTTTCATTTTTCTTTGGCAATAACTTTTAAGGCACCTAACACGACGGTTTTGATTTCCCATATTAAATTTTCCTGCTTATATAATTATCAACAATGCAGTCTTTGAAAATTGATCTCATAGAGCAACCTTAAATAGCTTAATGCCCCTAACTCAAAACAAGCAAAATGAGAACAAGAAATTTTAAAACAACAAAATCAACTCTCCTCCATCAGGGAACAGAACAATATTAAGTTAACCCAATTATTTATTCAGATTTAAAAAGTTATCGTAGCGAGAGGAGTTCGCGACGTTTTTTACTAAATTAATAAAATGCTTGTTGATTGGGAGCACTAACTGAGTGAATTCGTTAACAGGGTTTATTGAACTTCTGCTGTTTTACTAACCCTTATATTTGGTTTCATACACAAAAATTAATAGCTAGGTATTGGATAACTCTTTGACCGAATGAAAAATAATCTATCAATGATAATAAGTTACTTTATAAGTACCTACCTGAACATACGAAGCTCTTATTTATACTTAAGGTCAGATACCTTACTTTAACAATAAAAAGATCCTGACTTACCTAGTAACCTACGTGCGAACAACCTTTTCTCTTATAAGTTTAATTTTTCAATTTAGTCATAATTTTCTTGTCACTATTTTTTTAAAGTGACTACAAAGTACGAAATATCATCACAATCGGATGCTGTCGCCAAAAGTAGGAACAATATTAATTGTGTCGCTCATAGTCCGCTATTATCACGTTATTGCAGCCGGCTGCACCCCGCCCCCCGGGTCCCCGGGCGCGGAGCTCTCCAGTGTTGCGAACTAAAGGAAATATTTATTAAATATTATTTACCTTAAACTCTCAGAGTTAATCCGAATCAACAAATTTACTATTTGGACTGAGATTTATTTTTTGATTGTCTTTGAAAAGAATAAGAAACAAAAATGTTGTAATTGAGTAGGAATTAATTATATTTGTCTTTTATATTTTCTATGCCTTCTTATTAAACTCCACGCTTAATAACCTTCATTTTGTTAGTTACATATCATAAAGCAATCACACAGTAAAAAACTTATAAACCCCCAAAAAATCTTCCATCATAACCACTTTAATCCCTTAAATTGGCAGCACTGAGCATTTAGCCGCGGGCGCTTGCTCACTGACGCGACAATGATACCGCGGCTTCATCAATGACATGACAATGGCTCTAACTAACTTATGATCGCTTGCGCATGCCGAAATGCTAATTTTGTAAAAGACGCCCCGGTTAGGAGACAAATTGAAAATTAGCAAACGACTGGAGGAGAAAGAAAAATAAGTTACATTTTTCGAATTTTTTTAAGCGTAGGTAAGTCAGAAATTTGGCGAAGTTTTTTCTTTAAAAAAATGATGTCAATTTGAACTTTAGACATATGTATAATCAACCGATAACATATAGTATTTTGCTATATGAGAGATGATCACATATAATACTTATAAGTAAGTGTTGATGCGTGTGTTAAAACACAATTCGCTATGTTTGCGTCTTCCATTGCCAGATTTGTCGTCACAGAGTCAGTCAGTGTAAACGGATTTGATCATATCAATCCGAGTTGCAATCATCTCCAGCCTATTTGTGTCCCGAGAGACCCTGTGTATGATTGTGTCTGAGAGGACACTTACACTGAACGACACGACAAGGCTGTCAAATTAAAATAAGTCAAAATACATCAGGGAAACTTAAGTGTAAAAAAAAAGTTGTAATAAATAGTTTGACATTGACAGCTCACTGACAATAGGTGATTGAGGCACAGGCATTAGTTCCGTCGTTCAGCCTATCGAACCTCACTCAATCAGAAAAGCAAATACGGATACCAAACAGTTACAAATACGATGATTTTTTTTTGGAAGCCTAATACCTATTAATAACCTAGTTTGAGAAGTCCAAAACCCAATAAGTTATACAGATGCTACTTTCTGCAAGACACTGTCCTTTTACTTAATCACTAGCGCACCCAATAATATCTAAAGTTTAGTGTCTTATAAACCAAGAACCAAGCAAGAATATCTTTAACGATGAAATATCGGTGTCGTATTCGGTCAGTGAGAAACACACCGCAGAACTTACCAGAAACAATATGTCCTCGGGATTGCGTTTGATTCGATTTCGTTGAATCCAGCTTGACGAGGTTTTGGTCTGTTAGGACGGGATATCGGGACTAAATAAACAAGATGTTCTATTAAAGTTATGCCTTATTCCTATGAGTACTTACAAGATAAAAAATTTGCTAGTGCAAAGTGGTAATTCTTACAGAAATAATTGATTTGCTTATATAGGCTCGTTTGCAAGAAAGTTTCGGTGTACTTCAATATAATTTTATATTTCCCTCTGAATTTTAATCTTCGTTTCGTCAATTAGTTCCAAAATCTAACCAAAGTAAATATTTTTTCTCTGTAATTAACTGTTGATAGGAAACGTACAACAAGGATTTCCACAGTAATCGTAGATTTGAAAAACTTGACAAGAAGTAAAGGGGTACAACTTCTGCACCCCTTACAACCCTTTACAAGTGATGCGCAGGATTCGATTATGATCTCATCAAGTCGAGATTGTGGTCGGGTTCAATTCCCGGCAGTTGTAGCCTCGGGGCATCAGGTTAATAATAAGTAAATTACTTCAATAAGCTCTTTGTAGCTTAACATAGGGGATCTGTCCTGACCAAATACTAGCCTAGGAACCATTTTTCTGGAGTGGTAGAGTCTAGCTGTAGGCTCTGTCTGCAGCGATTAGTGGGCTGACTTGACCGGTGAAATACCACCGTCGCACAGAAAACCGACGTGAAGTAGGGGCGATGTTCCTGCGTTTCGTTCGGTGAGTGCGGTATCCTGTGCCCAATTTTCTCAAAGGCTCAGCAACACACCCCTAACACCCACAGTCATGGGCGGCGGTGATCACTCACCATCAGGTGACCCGCATTCTCAAGTTTGCTTACCAAATGATTAAAAAAAAATGGCAGAACAGTTACCTGGTTTCACGCACCTGTACTAACAGCGATAATGCGATAAACCTTAAAAGCGATAAATAAAGTGGGGGTTGTCATTAACTTGGTCTACATATTATGAGATTTTATATTGCCTACTTTCGACATTATAGTTCACGTAAATTGATGATCACAGTAACTTTAATTATTATAAATGCTTTTAAATCCTAATCATTTCTTCGTCCACCTATCTCTCCATCATTGAAAACGAGAAAAACCTTTCAAATCACAAAAGGTCTTCCACGAATCTGTCTGCATGTAACGAAATAAGCTCGGTTGAGTAAAACGCAATATAACAGACCTGCGGGCTATTGTGTCTCTTCATGGAAGAATTCTGTGCAGAAATAATGGACGGTTTATGTTTACAGGGGTCAAAGTTCTTATATACCTGTAAGAGGAAAGATGGTAAAGGGCTACTTTGTTTTAAGGGCTATATTAAAATGATAGAGTTTTCATAGATTATCTGGAAAATCATCTAACTATGTAGTTTTCTTATCGATTGAGGTACCACAGGGTGTAACTAGGTTCTCCCTGTATAATTGGGGTGTTAATCTGGAGATTGTATTATTTTTTTACAGTAGGTGCGTGGCATATAACGGGTGTAAAAAGGCCATTTCCGAAACCTGAAACCACGTATTCATGAGCCTAAATTGTAACTAAATTCAAATTTAAATAAAAAAGGTATTACCAATAGTTATGCTATTAACTTTACAGAGGCTTTTTAATTTTTTTTGCCTTTGTTAGTCGTTAGGAGTGGTACTTAATTGCATTTGTTTACTTTAGTACCAACTAGAAGCTTGTGCGTTAGTCTATTAACCCTGTAATTGTTATTTTATGTTTATAGTAGGTAACTCTGTAACCGTTATTTTAAAATTGTAGGCCAATTAATTAGAAATGATACCGCTTATTCATTTGCAGTATAAACATTTTAGTATCTACAATGTTAACAATTCAAATAAACACAATTGTCGTAAACTTATGAAGTATTAATTTAACTGCGGCTTTCAATTTATGCATCTAAATAGGTATAATTGAAAATGCTATTTGAAAATTTTGATGTAAAATAAACGTTTTTAGTTATATAGAGCAGATGTTTAAAGTAATACGTTAGAAATGTGTTTTTTATTTATTTTGAGATAATAATAGTGTAAGTTATGATTGTAATATAGGTCCCTGCTATAAATGAAAAGCAATTAAAATAGAAACTTATTAATTATTTCTCAATTTATTTCTTGAATTGCGTAGGTTCAGTGCGCATGAATATTAAGGATCTCTAGAACCACAGTTATCTATGCTCGTATAACATTTTCCAAATAAAATTGGGAAACATAAAAATAACTGAAACATATTAAGCAGTACTCCATCAAATAAGCCTAATCAAATTTAGACCATCTTCTATCATAACCTCACAAAACCCTCCCCTAAATGGCTATTAACCTTCTATTAGGAAGTCGGGTAGAGGCTCTCAGATATCACGTAAACAAGTCCTTTGTGTATAAACGAGGCCACCAAATGTTTAAATTATGAGACTTGAGATCAACTCTAAGAACACATAGCCACTGAACACCGCGTGGTTCCTGGACTTAAGATCACACTCGACTGAGAGTACATCGAAATAAAGATGAACTCAAGCCAAGTTTTGAAATTAGGTAACAGTCTCTATTGGATAAAATCCAAAATAAAATATGTAAATACAAATCTTATAAGTAACAACTAAGCTAAAAAATCGTCTTGAGCTCAAACTATGGAGTCCTTTAAACTTCAGATTTCGTGTAACGATGTACTAAATGCCGACTTACCGCGGCGTTTGAACCGCCCCCAGTCCGCGGCCGGCTCTGCCCGCAAGCCAGTCATTAAGCTTTGACTGCGACTCTCACAGACGCCACTAACTACATTACTGGAACACTACCGACAACCGCGGTACTATTACACTCATTTAACTCACTCTGCTTTTACTGGGAAGATAAGGATATTTTTAACATTTTCGTAAGATATTTTTGTTGAAAAACTCTCATAGAATAGCTTACTTACCTAACCAAAGGTCCAGAGCTATGAGATACAGAAAATTATGGGGCAGCGTTGAAATCGTTGAAGTTTTATACGCGAGTCACCACCCTGGGCTTAAAATAAGGTTTATGCTTAAAGACAAACTATTTTATGTGCGTTATTTCACGCACTGTGGAGACATATCATATTTTTTTTTTATCTAACCGTGTCATGTTTTTTCATGTTGTTAATAAACTTACTAGTCAACGAGTACCAAATAATATACATCATCATAAATCCAAGTCGCTAATTGTGTCTGTTTGTATGTTTGTCCGCTAACTTCTCCTAAACCACTAAATGGATTTTAATGCTGTTTTCGCCATCTTTTAGGATATTTTATAATTTAAATTAGTAAATAAAGAACATTAAGAAAAAAATATTATTTCGCTAAAAAACAATGTTCCAGGAACAAGTCGGCCAAATTACACCATTGCGAAGCGTGGGTCTCTAGTTGTTAATAAAATTAATTAAATTACCAACAATAAGCTGTATCACACCATTTTGACCCTGAAGGCGACGACTTCCTGCGATCGTTGAGAGGTCGTGTGAGTGACCATTGAAATTGATCAATCAATTTTGAAAAAGGAACAGTCAGTGGCGCCAATAATTGAAAGACACCGGATATTGAGTCAATTAGGTGTTGAGTGAATCAATCGCATTAATGAAGCTCGTAAGTTTACAAAATATAAGACGTCGATAGCTTTCTTTCTTTTTGAGGTTTTATCTATAGGTACCTACACAAAATTTCATTCGAATACAACCAGCCGGTTTAGCGTGATTAATAAACAAAATTCAAATTTATCATTGCATTTTTATATACTTTCCATACCGAAAATTATGTACGAAATAAATCCAATAAATTTTGCCAATGCGACAGACATTTCAGAAAAAAGAATTCATATATTTTAACATAATAGCATTAAAAAACAGTTATACAAACATTATTTACTTTGTATTTCAAAATACCGCTGTCTTTTATTAAAAGTTTAATAAATTATATTACCTAATGTTTATACTACCTGCTAACTTAGCACTTATTATGCAGGTGCTAGGAATTTGCATTATACTAAGTAATCTGTAATACGTAAAATAAAAAATAACCTCATAAAACCTAACTTTTCAATGTGATTAAATTAAATTTAACATTCAGGAACAGTAGCTAGGTTAGTTCTATTTTATAGCCTTTTTTGTCTGCTCTATATTTAAATATGAAAACAAAGTCGACATTCGTGTCTGTCTGTACGTAATTTAGCTAACTGTTGAGCCCCGGAACGTTTTGTGATACCTACAGGTTTCACTGTTATATCTACAATTGTATTTTTAAAATTTTATATTAAAAACGCATATTTCAATCAAAAATATTAAATTTCAATCTAAAATTCAATCAAGTTTTAAGAAAGTTTTAAAATGTATTTAATTCAACAAAATGTACCTTCAAGACAACCAATGGGATAAAACTATTTAAAAAACTAAACTAAAGAACTAAAGCTACTTACTTCATACCATTTCAAAAATGCAAACTTTTTACACCAGCTCATTGTTAATATTATTATATACCTACCTACTGTATACATCAACCAATTAATGGGGTGTTACTGAAGCAATAACAATAAATTATTTAATTTTTTACAATGTTTTACTTCAATGGGAAGTCTTTTTTAATAGTAAATTACTTGATGTGTTGAACGAGTGCATACCAACAAATTACTGGGAAACCGACAAAGGAAGGAGTAATGTTTTTAATTCAATAAGAAATTTAGTGCAAAACCAACCTTATATTATACTAGTTGCGCCTCGTGGTTTTATCCGCGATAGTTACAGAAAAAACTTATGGTATTATTTGCCTGAATAAGAATAGTTCTTTGCCAACGTTAAAATTACATGAACATAACCTAACCTAACCTAACCTAACAGAGAGACACTAAGCTGAGTTTTAAACAGTAGAAAACAGTAATAGTTCCTGAAAGTCGGGGTTAAGTACCAAGTGCGGCTTCTTGAAGATTTCTTGGTCCTAAATACCTAACTGTAAGAAAAGACAATACATACAGATCGGCGCTTAAAATAAGGTCGACATTACAGCCTGAAGACCCTTTGTGCGTAGAATCGCGCACCGTGGGACCGCCTCTTTATATGACTACTGTAAATCTCTAAATAAAATGTCCCCTCGAGTGAACGCTGTACCTCAGAGTCTCAGGTTCGTTCAGTCAGTGTCAGACGGCATATAATCCCGGGTCGTTATACACAATCAGATAAACCCTGGTGCAGATGAAACGGATAGTGACGGCGATTTTATTTCTTTTAACTGATTGGAACTGTAAGAAATTAAAGTTTTAATCATTGAAGGAATGGTCTAAGTTGATATGCAGATTTAATAGTATATAACATGGTTTATTATCATTAAAAACCGAAAGATTTACAAATTTACAATTGCGACGGTGATCACTTACCATAACGTGACCCGCTTGCTCGCTTGCTACTCGTAGCTCCTCTCGATAAAAAAACGCATTTGAGACCTTATGCACATAAAGCTTTAAGTAACCGAAAAGCCTGTTATTTAAGTGCCTATGTCAAGACTTTATTTTCATTCAATGAAACATACGAATCAAGAACACTAAGACTTATCAGGTATATTACTTGTATTAAAAACAAGTTCCCATTTACGTGAAATATTAATTGCTTAATCCTAATTTTGCTATCATAAGATTTGGCATAATGGTACTTATTCTAACTTATCATATGAATTTACTGAGTCCTTTACTAGGTTTAACTTTTCAATTCATTATAGCTGTTGAGTTTATAGATCAGGAAAAATGATTATGATAATACTAAAACCATTTAGTAAAAATATTTCTAATAATTAACAAGAGATTGAAATAAATCGCCCCCAAAATACGTCCACTTAGACAAAATTCTTAAATAATAACATTTTGACAAGATTGTATAAAGATTTCGTTAGTTTTCAACTCTACGTTATTATTTACATAGACATACGACTCAAACAAGATGCTGAAATAACGATGTTGCATCAAAAGTATTGACATGTTGCCGTGGTGGCCAAATCTCTCCCCTTTTTTGTAAACTTTCCCGTCAATACGTGTTAAGAATATAAACTCACTTATGTCTTGTTAAAACGAATAAAAATCTGTTGCTTTATGCTCAATATAAAAACCATAGTCTTCTCTTACTTTAGTTCAAAGCCTACCATTTCTAAGCCTTAAAAACCATTTAGACAATAATTAAGTAATCTAACCCACTATCTCACACCTACACTCGGAATACAAGAGATACATACAATTAGGCTGCGAGCAGACGGTGCAATTACTCGGCCATCTATTAGGCCGGCTCCACACCGCCCGACACGCCCAGTGTCACGACGACTTAATGTGGACAAGGAGAACATTCACGATATTTTTTAGTGGTGTAGTGAATTGATTCAGGAATCAAGATGAATAAGAAATTAAATGTTTTAATAAATTTCAAATAACAGTTACAGTGTTAACTAAACACATTCAATGAGTTATAAATACGAAGTCAAAACAAACATAAAAAGCTTTAAACTTTTTGTTTTCCTTACCTCGTTAAATTTATCTAAGTAGGTCACTTACATGTAACAAGTATATCCACATAATTATTTCGCCCGAGTCGGCGGTGTTCGCTAATGAAGATATTCGGCTGTTATCTGGCGGTCAATAAATCGCCGCCCCCGACGCCCGCGGCGAACGTCTTCCGCCCCCGCCCCCACCGCGTCGCGTCGTGTGCAGAAGGCCTTATTTTGCGAAATCGATACGTGGGCATGATCCTTATTCAATATTTTTTGTTAGCTTTTTAATGAAGTAACCGTATGTATAATTAATCTTGTATTTTGTAATGTTAAAGTGATACATTTAACAGTTTTGGTAACGATGCAATTACAGATTGGTTACATTATTTATGCATAAATTAATTATTTGGGATTAATATTTAACACTAGTGAGCGTAAATTACATAAAAGTTAGTCTTATTAGAAATCTAACGCTCTCACTTGTACCTCAGGAAGGTGTACCTAATAGTAGTTTAAAGTAGTTATAAAAAAAAAAAAAAAAAACTTGACCCTTAAGTAATTATAGTACCTAAATCGTTAAGCGACATTTTAAATAGATAATAACTACAATTTCATATTTAGAATAGCATCAACTTAGTCACAAAGATGTAAAACAAACGTCTTTTTGCATTTTATGATAGTTTTTTGCATTCTTAATTCAACGTATTATAATTTAAAGGTAAAGAAGTAAGAAGTTTAGTAAAAAACTTGTCATGATTCCATCAAGCACCAAACCATATTTGGGTTGCTTTTTGTATGAATATTATTATCCAAAAACAGATTATTTACGATATGTTTTATTTCATGTGAAGAGTAAAAAGTGTACAAGAACTAGGCGTTTTTTTTTATATTCTGACAGTTTTTAAATGGTTTTCGTTTTAATATAAGAGCATTGATCTGTAACAAAGGTATAAGTATTATATAAAAAGGATTGGTATATATTTATTTTCTTTGAAGAGTTTTGTAACAAAAAAGGCTTGACTGTTTTCTATGCTTAAGGTTTAATTCATAAATTTAGCTTAATTTTCTACTTCTATGGGTTTAATTCTATCTTATTCTATCTTTCGATGTGCGGTATGATGCAGAAATATATTAGTTTAATTTGGCTTTTTGTAGCTAAATCTAAATAAAGATTTCAAGCGCTGATTTAAGTGTGGGGCGATGCGAGATAAGAGTGCGAATACAGTTTAAAAAAATTACAATAAAAACAGTGGAAAGTGGCCACTCTATGTGTGGCATCAAGGAAGTAATTAACATTTATTTAATCGCGTTTATTGATTGACCTTATGTCAGGAAATTACATATTAATTTTACCTCTACCTTTATAACATTAAATTCCTTAGTAGGTTCCTAAACGACTAATACCGTGTTCACTGAGATACTTAGAATTAGGACGTTTACTATTTTGTTGACATCAGCGCCATCTACTTCTAAATTTTCTCTACCAATATATAAAAGTATCTTCTAAAATTCTGAAAAGCCATACCTAACATTCAATCATTTCTTTCTCAGTACCTATTACAGTCCATGTATCTAACATCTCTGATTACAGTAGTCATCCAGAACCCATAATTATCACTCACGTAACACATTCGCTCACCAATCAGCGCCATTACGTGTAATTAGCGAAGACAAGATGGCGTCGCGACATGTCATGGCTGCCTTTCGCGGGTTTTTTGTTTGAACACAAATATTTTTCGGTGTCTTTAAACGGCGTGAACAATTGAGCCTTTTTAAAAGGGGATTGTGACATGAATCTTTTAATGAGGTTTAAAGGTCGGTTATTTTTGTGAAGTGTTGATTTAAAATGTGGAAACAAAACGTTAACTACCTTATTTGGGAAATACTACATCTACAAACAAGTAGGTAAGTTTGAAAGTAGGTGAGTATTGAAAAACCTAATTAAATAATACCTATACTAATGCTGAAAATTGTTTAGATACTGATGACAAAGCTAAGGGACACTCAGAAGTCCAGTTAGTAGCAGGCTATATATCTCTTTACACTAATTAGTGCCTAGTTATCTACTTAGTATAAAAATATAAACTGAAGTTTCCGCTCCCGGCTCATTAAGTAAGAATCCGCAGGATCCCTAATGGCACCGTATAGGAAACTATTAATTCCTAGAAACTATCATTAAAACTGCTCTTTGCTCTTTAATGGAATAACTCGCGCCTACAATTTTTCAAATCCGACCATAATTGATATAAACACTCTATTTTCTTAGCTTTGATCTCGGAATGGCTCGCAAGCCTTACCCTATTGCATACCGTAGGAGAAAAACCAGCGTGACAAATCCAATAAATAAAAATCCGGGCTTAGAAAAGAAGGTTAGGCATCCGCAGTTGTTGTCCAACTGTAAAAAGGTGGTTCTGCATCCTCGAGAAGCACGATTATGTCATTACGAGACGGCGGGGCAAAAAGCCAAGAGCATCCGAGTATGCGATGATACACCGCAATTAAAAGGGAAAAAGTCGCGCCGGGAGCTGCGCGGACGCATGGCGCGCATTCCCGTCTTTGCGCGCGCGACCGCTCGCGAGTCGTCGGTGAAATTCGGTCGCAATAAGACCCCTTTTTACTGATAATTGGCGGCTGGCTCCTAGTGACGAATGGCGGGTGCACCGCATAAAAATTAATGGACGAGTTGAACTATGCGAATTCGTTGAGAGTTTTTGTTAGAGATTATTTATTTGCAAAGTTTAATATCATCGCAGAGGAGAGAATGTCGGTGGACGTGTTCGTTGTTTTTGGAACTAATTTAGGATAATTATATTTGTGTTGCTTAAACTTTTCTTTGTCAATACGTTCAGAATTTGAATTGTAACTTGTGTAGAACGATTTCATCGTATTGCACTCATATTATTTTTATTTTAACAACTATTTAAAAATTCTACTCATCACTACTTAAAAAACTATTTTCAAAGCCAATAACCTTTTATTGAGACAACTTCGTTTAAAAATGAGTTATTAAAACACAACAGACAATGTTACAGTGTTTAATTATTAAAAATATGTATTCACATCATATTTTATGTGAAGTCTATTGCAAAAACTGCGCTGGCTCATTAGCTAGATACAAAATTAAACGAAGCCCCTAATGTGTTTATTATACTATACTAGCAAATAAATAATATCAACTCGTAATAAATCATCTGCAATTGACAATAACATGCCTTAATTATAGTTAATGAGAAATAAAAAGTTTTAATTTTGTAACTTCGGCAAATGAGCTGTAGGACATATTAATGGAATGCAATTTTTAATAATATATATCAGAGCGGCAGCATGTTTGACCTATCTTCAGACATCGTGTGGGCGTTTCAATAGGGAATCGAGCAAATATGAACTCCAAAGTACTCACAGAAGTATTTTAATAAAGGTTCTTCAATTTTTCAGTAACAAAGCAAACATGTCACACACAGAACGAAACGAATGACAGTTCCTAGTCGTGAGGCAGTTGTCTTCAGGAAGGTCCGTGGTAAACTGGCCTCCGCCAAGACACACTCCTTTCTTCCTAGACTCTGTCGTAGCTGGCAACTTCCGTGTAGAGGCGCCCTCTGTGCGTTACCATCATCGATAGTCGCGCCTTCTATCTGAAGCTACCCGCTGCGCTTCGTTGAGTGACAACTATCATGACCGTCTCCGACACGGCCATCCTGCTGAACACACGTCCTCGTGTGTTTATTCTAAAACAACAAAACATCCAGCACAGTAAATGTAGTTCGGTCATTCTGACCAATGTGATTGATCCAAAATGTATGGCATTTAATAAACCTTGAGATATAAAAACAATTTTATTTTCTTTTCATTTCATTTTCAACCATTACAAAAAAAATATCTTTTAGATCAAACACAATTGATACTTAAGTTAACTTATGTCCAAACTTATCAGTAAGCTTATTATTGAAATGCAAGATGAACCAAGTACCATTTAACATCATAATTCAAAACCAAAACCAAAATCTCAAAACCAAATCAAAATTAACAAATAGGTCGGTATCTTATTCGTGGCCTATGGCTTTCCTTTTTTAGCCAACCATAATAAACCTCCAGTTTATTGCTATGCATCTCCAATGCCGAGTCCCCTGACTCTATGGTCTCTACAAGACCCGACCTCCGCCAGAGCCACCCGCGTACCGCGTATCCACGCCCTGCACAGCAGATACCGACTTCAAACGGACTACGGCTACGAAATGGCTCCGGTACGGTCCGACCAACCGAACTAAGATTCCTCACCCTCCTCAATATCCAACTCATCAATTTCCAACGGTACTTGACCCTCAGGCATCTTTCTCAACCTATCATGGGAATACTTGTACGTACGCCTAGAATTTAAAGCTCGTAACGTGTATCTATTGCCGCCTAAACTCCAATCACTAGAGATCATGTACCATGGATGAAGGCCATCGCCTTATCACAAAAAACAAATCATTGAAACACGCCACGACACGAGTGAACACCTCTCTATCTCTACGGCCCCGGCCGACTAGCAACATCACCATTGCTCTCACATACGCGCATCCACCACATGGATTACCCGTGTTCATCCTCAGACAACACACGACTCGGTCTCAACAGACCCCGACCAGCCAGATAGAGCTCTCACTCGCGTTTACACAAAAGCAATTAAACTTCGCCAACGCATTTTCATTTCATCTGGTACATGACCAACCAGCAATCTCAATAATTTTGACAGATCTATCGTAAAGTCGCCAAAAAAATAGTTATTCAGTAAACAATGAGGTAAAATCTCAAGAGGTTGGGTATCGAACGTTACATGACATTTACTAGTTCTGTGCTGAATACGCGTCTTTGATCAATAGGTACCAGTTTATAGCAGCAACCTTGTCAAATTGTTTATTATCAACAAATTAAGCGTCTTAACTTTACTAAACCAACGAGCATTCAGCACCAAAATCGTAAGAGAAACAATACGGTTCACCTTGTATGCAAGACCACCCGTGCCATGGTCCACGATGCATAAGTCGACCCGCAACTCAGTGCACGCGGCTTGCCTCACATGTAGCAATGCAGCGCCCTCGCTGTCCGCTGCTGCATCGTTGGGTTTGGTCATCATGTCGGTGTAGCTCATCATCGCGGCTCCAACGCTGTTTTATGTAAACGACAGTCGCATCGGGTTTAGCTGTATTTCTGAAACAAATTATATCACACAGCATCACATAGTTCGGCAAATTTAGCTCGTAATGAAAACAGAAACTCTCACCGGTTATCGTGACGCAGTATCTCAATTGGCGCACACTATTGACTCCACTGACGCCACTGATATTCTCTTGGTTGCGCTGACTCTACGCGCAATACATCTTGTGTCATACCCAAAACATGGCACTTGTAACATAATTTTTTTTTGTTTTGTTGGATTGTAGGATTTGTATGGTTTACTAGGCATATTGCATCTGAGATGTGAATAGGTAGTTCTTGCTCTTGCCCTTATTCCTCCCTTTAAAATGTTTCTTGTAAGCCAATCGCAGTAGTCTTTGTTCAAATAGAGATACATTTGCAGATACAGTTTTACTGCTTTTTTGTTCTTTAAAGATCCTTCCTTCCTTTTAAAAATGTTAGTGAAATCGTAAATAATAGATTTGCAATTTTTCAACTGACGTTTCTTTGTCACAGGATCTGTCGCTATGCGGATTTTTAAGGCTATGCAGGTTACGGAGATGCTAGCAAGTCACCTATTTAATCCTTTGGTATAAATTAAATCTGCTTGTGATCAGAACTTTAATTTCGCTCTTCGACATTCCTCAGTATAAAATCTGTCGTTTTATAATTGCTTCCATACTGTAATAATCGCCACGACTAGTTGAATATCGCACAAAATATTTTCCCATAACACAAATTTACTGTTGCAAAGTGATCTGGCGTCCACGTCCTTCTTTCTAGGGTTGCAATCAGGCAGGTCCATGCATTTGTTTTCGGTACATCTGCGTGCGCATGTTTTCATTTTGTTTTTCAAACAATGCATAGCAACGATCAATTTCTTTATCTTTTTCTTCATTTTGAACTAACACAGATCATCCCAGCAACGGTCAATTTCCTTTTCTTCATTTGCTCGATTGCATCCCGCTTCTGATAACGGAGCGGCAGCATGTTTGACCTATCTTCAGACATCGTGTGGGCGTTTCAATAGGGAATCGAGCAAATATGAACTCCAAAGTACTCACAGAAGTATTTTAATAAAGGTTCTTCAATTTTTCAGTAACAAAGCAAACATGTCACACACAGAACGAAACGAATGACAGTTCCTAGTCGTGAGGCAGTTGTCTTCAGGAAGGTCCGTGGTAAACTGGCCTCCGCCAAGACACACTCCTTTCTTCCTAGACTCTGTCGTAGCTGGCAACTTCCGTGTAGAGGCGCCCTCTGTGCGTTACCATCATCGATAGTCGCGCCTTCTATCTGAAGCTACCCGCTGCGCTTCGTTGAGTGACAACTATCATGACCGTCTCCGACATATACATATTTTAATACTATCAATAAAACTTTTTTTTTTCAATACTCATATTTATAAAGGTAGTAGATATTACTCCATAGAAGTATTTTTATGTAATTACTTTTTATAATGTCATAAAATACCTTTTAGTTTATTTTAATATTTGTATTATAAAACCCGCAGCTCTACACCCAGAGTGTCTCCCTACACAATTAAAAGTGTACAAAAGAATTTAAAACTACCCGACTAGTGTTTAATTGCGTAAAATAAAGTTGTTACCTTAATTAAGTGTTCAATTCTTACGCACAATAAAATGTCGTTGAAATTCTACAACGGGACACCCTGTGTTACATTCTTTGAACGAGCACACTGTATAAGGAATATGCAGTATTTTTTTAATTAGCTGCGAGTGTGTTTACGAAGTTATAATTTAGAGATGTTTAATGAGGCGTTTAATTTGAATGATTACTGTAACGACGCATTACATGGACACATCCATAGTTGTCTTTAGTTTGTGTTTATAATGATAATTAAGTCAGTTATAATGGAAAAGCAATATGATTAGTACCGTTTTTAATTAAGTGCCTGCTAATTTAAAATGCAAGAACAAGATTATCCAACGATATTAACATCGTACATTTAGCGTCAAAAATGTGTTATTCCAAATGATCCCAGAAGAAGAGAATTCAGGGTATTTTTTATAACGAGAGTATGAGGACTGCTACAGTAGCTGTTAGGATTTTTTTAAGAAGTTTTGCTATTTATCGCAAGTTCATTAGTTCGTGCAGTTTCCATATCTAACTTTATTTGGTCTAAATCGTTTGACACATAATTGCTACCGTTTCATTAATAGTTTTTTTACGAAAAATATACTGACATCTTATGTTTTGCGGTAAATATTGATTTATAGTGCGGTTAAGAATAATTATTGTTTTTGTAGTATTTAATTGCTTATTCACAGCAGAAGCGATATTGTGGTTTCTGCTGTATGGAATATTAATTTGAGAGAAAATAAATAATTAATATACGTTGAATATAATCTACCATACAATCAAATACAACGGTTTCATCTCTTTAATTCAAAGATTTATTCATTATTTTGTTAAGAATGATATACAAATATATTTTTGCAAGTGTAGAAATCTAATTTAGTTTTAATGTTGTGTTCCCAGTCGTATCGGGCCGATTTTCTTTTTCAAAACTATAATAATGTATGGCATGTGAATAGGACACAAATATTTTTTATATCTTTTTTTGCCACATGCATTTGAAACCAACTAATGACCCCTAAAGCATATTCCTTAATACTCGTGACCACGTCATCTAAAAAAAAGTTTTTTTGTGCAGAAATTTTACAAACCATAAAACTCTACCGTGTATTAGTTCAATTAAAGTAATGTATGTTTTCTGGTGTGTGGTAACATATCGGTGTGGTGCACCATCTTCTAATTAAATACTGATCGACAAAAACCGCTCGGCTACTGGCCAAGCCATGAGAGGAAGCGGGGGCGGGTACGTGCTGGTTAATTTCCATTGTATTTTGTTTGATTTTACAAAAGATTAGTTAAAAGCATATGCTGGTATGTTGTAAAAGTAATTTGGGTATGGTTATAGGCTGTTGAAATTATATGCCTTCCTTTGTAATTCAATTACTTTGCCGCTGTCTATGAGACGATGAGACAAGTCTAGCAAAAATCTAATGGTAAGAGTTACATCATTAGGTTTATAACATATTTTTGTTTTATTTTAGAAAATTGAGGTAGAATTGAAAATATCCTTAATATTAATTAACTAAGGGCTGATTTTTCAACTGCTAGATAAATTCTATCCGACTGAAAAGAGGTGTGTTTTTATTGTCACTTCATACATATGCACTTCATGCATATGCATTCAACGTGCAACGAAAACATACTGATTTTCTGTCACAAAGAAAAGAATTTCTATTATACTTTATACGTCATAATAATGTTAATCCAGGCAGTCAATACAAAAGAACATAGTGCGTCAAGTCACAAGCGCTAGCGACTAGCGGCGCGCGCGCAGCTGGCGGGCGGTGGAGCGGCGCGCGGAACAAAAACTGGTCCCAACCGGTAACCGCCGACCATGTACATTAATATACTTGCTGGAGTTGCTACAACATTATAAGTTTAATTTAAAAAGTAGCTAGATTGTAAAAGGTGATACCTACACTAAAATTACAACAACTAAATTGACAACAATGAAATTTTGCCTCGATTTAAAACTAAACTGTTTTTATTATTTAATAACGTAAATTGTAATATTTATAGGCAAAGACAAGGTAAAGGTAAGTGTATTCAAAATAAAATAATTTTGTTTCCCAAATTATTTGAGTAACGCTAACTTCATTACTACAAAAGGAAAGAGTTTTAACATTTGTCGATACGGTGTTCATCCCTGATGTAACTAATAATAATAAATGAATCATAGACTGCCGCCTGCTTGGTTGACTGGTTACTAGGCACAAATACGCTTGTACCTATTATTGCTAATCTAGAAATTCACTTTAAAACTTTACTAAATCTACCTAGTCTTAAACTCGATTATTTCAAACTATTATCAGTCGCTGCGCACAACTCCGTATACTTCCAGCTCCTGGAAGACGTTACAAAACATCGATTTTATGAAAATCAGTAACAATTAGTTAAATAAGTAGCTCAGTGCGCCGGCTGGTTATAATTGCCGTATTGATGAGCCGGGCTGTGCGTGGGCGCAGGTCAAACAGGCTTTAACAATTAGATAAACAAAACTGGGGAAATTGAAAATAATGTGTGGCCACAAACTAAACAAAGCTTGTACTATAGATACCACACAGGGGACTAGGGAAGAACCTAGTTACAACAAAACACGAGCCAATATAAATAAGTGTGGCCCGACCCAGGAATCGAACCCGAGATCTTGTTCAACTGTCCGGTAGGAATATATTCCTATATGCTAGCTACACTTGCCAAAACAGCGTAGTGGATTACGAATAGATTTCTGTAAACTAATGGGAAGAGCAATTGGAATATTGTTTAAATATTTGAATAAGTAACTTAATTAATTCTAGGTCAATTAATGCACTGGTCATTGGGTATCTAACAGATACTGTAAGATAAGATAATGATTTCTGTTTAGCGAAAGTTTAGATATATTACCTATGATTTCGTTCGATATTTGACTTTACATACAAAACTACACGTGTTACCAAAACATGCAAAATTATTAAATTATCTAATTATTAATTTATACAAATAATAAGTTCATAACACAATTTCTTACATAATTCTTAACACGTAGGCGACCTTTTCACTTAAGTACACAACTTAATGCTTAAATTGCATATTTCCTTTAAGACCAGTACTGCAGATGCCAATCTCAAATAATTGTTAATTACATAAAATAATGACTTGTTAACTTTGATAATTAGTTAAATTAATATTCAAAAAGCGGGTGCAGGGCGGAAGTAATGTCTAAGAGTGCGGTTTTGGGTAAATAATTATATTGTAAGTAATTTAAATATGGTGGTTTTATTGTTAATTAAGGGGTTTTGCAAATTGCATGGGTCGTATAATAAAATCATTTTCAGACCATCATTCATACCAACTTAGCGCTATCTTGTAAATAGGTACATAACGGACTCGTCGAGAATTTGATTAATCCGAAATAAGTACGAACCAATTTTGTAAATAAATTATTACTTATTTCGCCTGTTTGTAAAAATATTTTGGCATTTTTTATACAATTGAATATTTGAGATAATTTTATATGTTTTTTTAATATTTTATAAAGAAGTAAAAATTTCAACAACTTTACGTTATGAAAACACTAAGTAATAAAAAAGACAATTAATGAATGCACTGTGCTTACAAATAATTTAATTTAGGTCATTAATCAATCGTTTCTTACGTTCAAATAGGGGTAAGTATATAAAAATACAGTTTGTTAGTAATTTGCATACAACTTAGTAATTACGATATTAACGCCAACTCACGTCCAACCGCAAACTGTAAACAACGTATCTTTTGTGAAATCGGTAAAGAAATTAACCGCTTTTAATTAATCGACCAATATAATTAAATTAACACTAAGTGTGCATCATAACTGCTTCTATTAACCACCATGGGACAAAATCTCATGATATAAAAATCCTACTAAAGGTTTTTTTAAATAAATTTTACAAATTCATTTGTGTGAAGCAAATACATCTAAACATACACGAACAAGATTTTAAATGTGTCGTAAATAATTATTGTCTCACAATGTCACACTACCCCTCCTCTTAAGTGTGTCATAATCTACGGATGGCCCCAAAATATTATTAATTTCTTGATACCCTGCGTACACGCAACCAAACACAGCAATAAATCTATCAAACTCCGGTATATTACAACACCGAAACATGAACACACGACATTGTAGATTAATTATTGGAAACTAATTTGCATGTCTTTATTTGTGGTTTATGAGTTGTGGCCATCATCAGTAAATTTTGTGAAGTTTATTAAAAAATTGACAAATTTTATTATTTATGCCACTTTTACTATGTGGCTCTAACTAAACTAGACGCAAGCTAGAGGAATAAGAAACACGGTAATCAGGGGAGAACCTTGTTGTACACCAAAATAAAAGCCAATTTTAAAATGCAAGTAGAGTTCGATTCTATAGCAACATTTACTTAGTCTTGAATTATTTATTTTACTACTTTAATAAATAATTAATATGTTTAAGGTTATTATTTATATTAAAATATTTTATACAAAGTTGATCTAGTTAACTCTAAACACAATTATGGTCACCTCTGTGCGTATGCAAGTCAGTGTAGAACGAAGACACGTAACTTCTTTTATGATTCCTGTTTTTTCGGAATTAATTTCTCACTAAAATTAGAGTGTAAACATTAAACCTAACCATAAAAGAAACGTTTATTTTGTTTACATATATTATTTTAAGAAGGTTAATTGCATTACACAGTCAACGAAGCAACAAAGTTGAAATATCATATTATCGACTCGACCAAATTTTCCGATCATCTTCATGACGAAGACAACAGTACAATTTGCAGCTGATAAAAAAAACTTAACGTTCATCGCTTCGTTAACTTGTACTGAATCAACTGAACCAACTAAGTGGGCCCCGGTCCTCATTATGGGTTTTAAGTGGCAAAAATAGCGCTTCACAAAAATCCGCTAATTTACACCTCTTTACCCGATCCGATGCCTTTTTTTAGCACAAGATCGATCGAATTTTTTAATCAACGTGTGCTGGTAGCGCTAATTCAGAGGGTCTCATTTTATTTATGTCTTCATACACGCCGACGATAGCTCGTAATTACGCGGCGAACGCAAAAACACTAATCGCACATCGAAATAACTAAGAAGATACTCAGTGATATACTCTACAGGAGGACTAAAGAATTTCAACCGTAAAACTAAGTCTCGAAGATCAAAAGTTCAATTCCTGCAATGAGATACATATGTCATTTCTTGATGCAGAAAATACCACATCTATTTCCACAAAAGTGTAAGAGCATTCTTAGAAGAAAACAGTTTTGTGTTTTGTTGCTTTGACTTAGCTCACACTTTGCTCTGCGTTACTCTCGTCTGCTCTTACGATGTTTCTGCTTCGCGCTCTTCACCTTACTACAGAGCTATCATTAACCTTATTGGAAAGCGTTAAGACTTTATTTTCTTTGTAGTTGTAGTAGTAATTACGACCTTTAGTGTGAGTGTTTTCAGTTGTGCAGGAGAGCGTTAATGAGCTCGAGCGCGGTCAGATTCCTCAGGAGCTATGTTAGTTGACCGTCTTTTGTCGGCGCACTACCACTTTTTGTGATCGCCAATGATAACAATAAGCAGTGTTGGGAAGTAGGATGCAAAATGGTGATACCAACCCAGATACCACTTTAAATTAATTAAAACTTTACTCGAAATCAACAAACTCGCGCCTACTACAGCTATAACTAGCTACCTTTAGCGAGCCATAATTAAAATCGGTGCATCCAAGAAATGTTTGATCTCAAAACGGAAAAGAATCTTTATTGAAATACGTTTACGTCTCTTTTAAGTGTTAATTACTTATTAATTGCATTCTTGCTTAATGTTAAAGAAAATATGTGAACCATGGCCATTTACATGTTTGCCACTACGAAAGTGTGTTATTTTTGCTTCTTGACTAATGATTGGTATAAATCAATGAATCTGTGACATTGGCAATTGGAATAACGTCTCGATTATTGTTATTATTCCGTGCGTATCTCTTGCGCACACGCAAGCGGCAATAATTGTACTTCCAATTTACCGGTAAATAATTACCGATGTCCAAACGAACCGTTTATCTTCGATCTCGCCAAATGAAGTTATTTAACTTTAACCGGTCTCTATAGATACTGTATGCTTTAATTATAGGACATAACTCAGGCGCAGCGTTGGGAGATTTCTTATTTGTTTCATTCTTCACACTAATTTGCTATATTGCTATCTGATCGTGCAGTCAAACTTATATTTTAAAGGCCGAAAGTGCCAGTCATTTTAATACTTTTAAGTAGGAAAAACGCCTGGACATAAAACAAATATTACAAAGAGGTAAAGTTTCTGAGTTTGATAATATGGAGGAATGTCTGAAATTACAGTACCGGTCTAAAATAAAATTATTTATTATACGATTGGTTATCAGGGATCGTATGCTACTTTTATTGAAGCTTAATTTTATTTCGATTCGAACAAACCTCGTAGAGCGGCACCACAGTCACAGTTCCAAACTTGAGGGTAGTTACAAATTTTTCACGCGTAACTGTGCACTTTGAGTTTCATGTCGCCGCCATGATGGATGCGTTTGGAATTCGAACGCAATGTGTGACGCGTTGGATTTCGCAAATCGGAAAGCGATGTGTCGTGTGGAAGAAAAATATTGTTTTAATTTGTAGATGATAAATTACATGTTCATACAAGTACAATTAACTCGGTAATTGTCTGAAGTTAAGGTTCTTCACGTCGTATTTTTGACAATATTTAATTATAATAACGTCATTAATAAAAAAAACACTTGTAGGTATATTTTTTTTTACTGCTAGTCAAATATGCAACTATGTCTCAATTTTAAACAGTATATTTTATAATTGCAATTTTCACATCTCTCATTATTTAACACTTTATTGAACTCAGTAATCGAATGCTTATCGATATAAAATAGCGCAAAAATGCGAACACCGAATCGACACTGCGTATCGCGAGGTATCATAATTAAGGCTGTTGGTGGTGTGTTCAAATTAAATAATGTCGGAATTAAACGTTACGGTTGCTATAAAGTATATCGAACACGGTGTGCGTCGGGAATTGAGCCTTGGGTAGGAGCGGTAGAGTGCGCGGGCGTCGATGTTACGCGGCGGGGTAATATATCGATCGACACACCTATGGGATATCGACTCGAGCGCAGGGTTTGGCACAAGGTACAGGTGAAATGTAAGATTTAAAGGGTAGATAGAGATTGAGAAGAAATCAGAAGTGGGATAGATTTGTCCCCCTTCTGAATTTACTTAAGTTATGTCTAATACTTTATTCAAGCGGTTTTACTGTTGAAAAACCGTTACCCTACTTAGATATTTTGTAGGATAATATATAGGCAACCTATCTAAATATTTTTTTATGTCTTCTTAGACTAAGTCAACCTGATCTCACTTTATGAGACACTTTTAACCAATCGCTTTCACCTCCCACTCGCTCCACCGCCCGAAAACGAAAATACAACTTAATCTGTGGCTTCCATTAAACCCCGTTTATTTTTATTTGTGCAAATCAATAAACAACATGAATGCCAACATCATATAAACTAAACGTACATCGCAGTATCACAACTGAGGCAGTGGGAACACGCAACGGAATAAAGTATATCAATGACTGCGTATTGGAATCTCAGGAAAATATTATTTTAATATTTATGACGAGTTTGAGTGATTTTGATCTGTAAGAGATATGACTTTTTAACTCGTCTGATACATTATTTAAGACTTTTAAGTATGTAGCTTTGAAATAATAAGATTGTTATCTTTTGATGTTTCCATCTTCAATTTATTACCAATTCCTCAGCAAATAAGGTAGCATCAATAAAAAGTATCACAAGATTTATGAATTTTCCGTATAGTCTTTATAATATTCGACGTATGCAAATGTTCCCACTATAAATATTGATAGTTGTAATACCCGAAGAGATAATTACCTAACGACAGAACTACAAAAAACTTAGAAACTAGCTCGTATTTGCATATAATACAAGCGCAAAAAGGCGTAACTAAGGATGTGACAGAGGAAAATTAATCGATTTTTAAATATCGATTTTTCCTATATTAAAACGAATTTAAGTGGTTAAAATTTTACTTTCCCAAACGCTCAAAAATGCATGTTTTTTCAAATGCCCAGTTATGATTATGGAGACAAATAAAGGTTTACTTAGGTATAAAAAATCTTTAACTTCAAACACTTCAGAAGCACAATATTTTTTATTATTACTTTAAATTTAACAAATTGACGGGTAGATACAAATATAGCATTTCGAATCGGACATAAAAACACGACATTCAATATAAATACAAACTATCTTTGAATACCGATTATTAAATTTTGATCGATGAATAAAGATATCAATATCAACTATTCTAGAACATCCCTAGGCGTAACTGCAATAGCGGTAAAAGAACGTAAGTGATCACATTCGGATGTCGTGATACGACTTTATAGTTCTGAGTTAGTAGCTATGCAAATTAATAAACTGTTCTAATTGAGTGAGGTGTATGAATTTGGTTTAGTTAGCTGGATGTAAATTAAGTGCCTGGTTGCAACCACTGACACCATTTCATAGTTTTCCATTATGTAGGAAGGAATGAATAATAATGTCTAAATAACTTTGGTTCTTTACCTACCTACTATTGACTACTAATATGCTAATATACTAATATGGACATTACCTTTTATACCTAGTCTTGCCATAAATATTGTAATAAAGAAAAAAAATTTTTTTTCAACTGCAAATAACATTTATTACTTTTACAGTGTGTTAGTTTAATACATAAATATAAAACAATTAAAAATAAAATAGCTTATTCGAAGTGGTCTCCATTGGCTGCAATACAGTTTTTTAAACGTTGAGGCCAGTTATCAATAGAAGCACGCACTCTTTCCATGGGAAAATTCTTCACTGCCAATCGTATTGATTGTTTTAGGGACTCCAAATTATCATGGCGCTTAGAGCAAGCTGTACTCTCTAAAACTGACCATAAATCATAATCCAGCGGATTAAGATCGGGACTAGACGACGGCCAGTCTTCAGCTCTGATGAAGTCCGAAACGTTCGCTTCCAACCAAGACTGCGTGGACCGAGCTTTATGACCCGGCGCCGAGTCTTGCTGGAAGGACCATACTTGGTTATTGAACATGGTGATGTTAAAGGGCTTAACTACCTTCTCAAGAATGGTATCTTGATACACTTGTGCCGATGTTTTGATACCTTTTTCACAAAAATAAGGCTCCGTCACTCCTTCCTAGCTAACACCCCACCAAACCATCACTGAAGTCGGATAATTTCCACGTTGCACTCTGTCGACTAATTGGGAGGCTTCCTTAGAGCTTTGAGCATAAATACGGTCATTTTGTTTGTTAAAATGTTGCTCAATTGTAAAAAATTTCTCATCCGTAAACAAAAATTTTCGGTGACCTCCCTTTGCGTACCGCTTCAGTAGTTGTTTCGATTTTACTACCCTATTCTTCTTTAAATTATCGGTTAAGAAATGACCAGTGCGTCTCTTATAGGTTGCAAGTCCTAAATCATCTTTTAAAATACGCGACATGGTTCTAGGTGCTATCTTCATTTCCCAAGATAAAATCTTTTGCTTACGGACAGGATTTCTTCGAATTCTTTCCCTTACTGCTTTGACCACCTTTTTCGTACGAACACTACGTGGACGGCCAGATCTTTTTCTGTCACAAACAGAAGAAGTCTCATTATACCTATTAATAGCCCGGTACACAAACATTTTACTAATACCAAGTGTATGGAGAGTTTTAAAAATTGCATTTTGCTCCATACCTACTTTGTGTAATGCAATCACAGCGATTCGGTTTTCTTTATCACCCCACTCCATTTTAATATCGCAAAATATTGTAACACAAGAAAACACAATGAACAATCGTATAAAAATGACAGATTCGAAATTCGAATGTAAAATTATTATTTTTTAAGTGTAACAGTATTTATGGCCAGACTAGGTATAAGTGTGATCGTAGATTGAAGAAAACCAGACTCAATATTTAACTATGCAAAATAATATGAATTGAGTTCGAAATTTGTTCATTGTTCAATAACGGCCGAAACCAATATTCTACTATAGTTAAAACCTTGGTAATTGGAAACTGCTAGTTTTGTTTTTTGTGACGTGTTTCTGTCATTTCCATATCAACAGCTATCTACCATAGTTTATTGAAACGCAAAAACATGGATAATAGTTACCATAGTTACACAAATAACAAGGCGTCATAGGTTAGTAGATTATTGGTTTCGGCCGTAAGTAAATGATAATTGGATATTGGATACATGTTATTCATTTGATACCTATCTAAAATCAATTGTCACTGCAAAAGGAGGCTTTACATTTGCACCTACTAAGGTTTACAAGCCCAAGTCGGCAATACCTTGTTAATATTTACAATCGTGATCCGAAATATGGAAAATGCCGCAAAAGTTCATCTGATTTACACCTACTCTATAAGGTAACACTCTCTGTATGAGGAAAGATAAAAAACGCGGGGCCTGACCGCAAACTAAAGATCGCGATAACTTTTATATCTAGAGAAGAATATTTGTATGTTATTTCTTTATATTCAGGATTAGAAATCTTTAATAGTGAAGTCAGGAATCATAAGTATCAAAAAATGGCTTTTAGAAGCTTAAAAAGATATTTTTTAACGTCGCTCCGTGTGCGGTTTGGTGTGTCATTTTGCTCACTGTGGGACCACATCCTATGACAAGACACCTTGTTTTGTTAGCCTTTAAACTTTTATGTATTGATAAGGAATTAAAGTTCGCAATTGATAACAAAACCATCTCTAGGCAGAACCTTATGCACTTAAGTGTATCGAACTTATTAAAAAGGCGATGAAAAGTAAATATGTATAGGTAATGTATATCTATGAATTCAAACATTGTCCGCAGATATTAAGGCTTGTAATTGTAGCTTTGCGTAGTATTTTTGAAATCGCTAGGTAAAACTATTGATTAATTAATAAATGTAAATTAAAAAAATATATATTTTGATTGTAATTAGAGCTTAATAAATATCTAGTAAGTATAAAAAAACACAAATTCAGTAAATTGCGGAACTACATTATATGCTGAGTTTACCCGTTAATTTTCTTAAACACCCTACACTTTACCCTTACGTACAAAAACATACAATTAAGATATTTCCAAACTTATACTAATAGAAGTATAACCTAGTAACCCCCCGCCTCCCCTCTATGCCTACATTCAAACAATCACCCCGCGAACTCCCTGCGCCTACGCATCGCCATCGCCTAATTATAAGCGGCGCCTTATATAGACTTGCGTGCTGAACTATACTGTGGACGGGACCGAGATATTAGGATCTAAGGCTAATTGGCATGTACTTTGGTAACTACAAAATTAAAGTCGAAGGAGTTTTTAAGACAATGTTCGTAGTGCTTAGATTTTATATAACCCTAAAACTTCTTAAAATGAAACGAAATAAATAGAACTTTTAATAGATTTATTTTACAAACGAATCGTTAATTGTAACTGTATGTTTTTATTAAGATACTTTTTAAACTAACTAGATACTGTTATTGTCATTTTTTATGAAAACTATCGGGTTTCGCGATTTCCATTTTATTAGGTATACTCAGTAGATAAGGTTAGTTCTTAAGTGTTTGAGCAGAATAAAACTGCTTAATAGGAAATGTGTAAATACATAATTGTTGCATAAACAAAGTTTATAGTTACATAATTAGGTTATTTACATGTTAAAAACATAATGCGAGATAATGAGATCGTTAACTGAATATACGATACGAAACAAGCCAGACAACTTTGTATATTGATTAGGAAAATATGTAAAACTAAAGAAATAATCAACGAGTATTGTCACTTTACATTTAAAAGGAAAAATACGATAAAAAGGTTTCTTACTCAAATAATCTAATGAAATTCTGAACGTTTTCGATACAAATTGACTGTTCAAATTGACTATTTATTTTACTACAAAATCGTTTGCTAATAGGATCTCCTTCTTTCTCTAGATCATTTAAAAATAAAACAGTTTACACCACATTGTAATTCTGCATACTATTTGAATGCATTTGCTTTGAATTAACACTTGTGTTTCATTAGAGAGTTTTTCACAGCGGCAGGGCTAAAAAACCGATCGTTGGTCGCTATCGGTAATGTATGCCCACGGTCCAGTGGTAGCGGCCCACGCGTGGGGTAACTGCGGTAGGGTTATTCGTGGGGATTAAGAAGGCTGGTAACTCGGAGGGTTATTTGACTGTGGCTCAAATGAATGGCAGATTAAGTTTTAGTGATGAAATGTGAAAGTTTAAAAATAAATTGAATTTTTTTGCAGTTGATTAGGTTAATCCTACTTATTATATCAAGGGAGGCTTAGAATGAGAAAGTTCGTGACGGTTTTGCTATAAATTTTCTTATAGCTGTAAAAAAAAATAAGCTTCGTCACTCCCTGTATAAGAAAAATATATTTTTGCTCTTATTTGAATATGGTATTTATTGTTAAAGATAGTTTAAGGTAATTTGCCAACAAACATCTAACACTTTTAATTATATTTTGATCGTAGTCACAAGTTTATTAATACATCAAAAACATAATTCTACACTTCTCTATGAAACACGGATAATTAAAATCCAACAAACAATTAAGCCCCATTGTTGCATGTATCAAAAGACGTGAAGATTAATTATTGAACTCATAGAAAAAGCAACATTTCCATCTGATATCATTACGTGTAATGAGATATACCTCATTTTAAATTAAAATCATTCTGCAATTAAGTAAAAACTACAGACAAACAAATAGATAAACATCTTTATTGGTTACGTTCATACTACGGTTTACAAATGTCATTTAACCATAGTTTTTTTACTTAAAGGCCAAGTATATCTTGTTACCTATTTATATTTCGCGCCATGTTTAAAGATAATAATCGTGTTAATAATTAACACGATGCACAAATAAATAACCTTTTAGACAAATGGCATTTGACATTCGCTAAACAATATAAATTGACATGAGTGTAACCTATTTTTGTATAGTCAACATTATAATGGATATTCTTTAAACTTTCAACTTTAATTTCCCACTTTTTGATGACCGCACAAATTCTTCATGACCTAGTCTTTTCCAACTCATCATTAAAAAAAACATTACCGTGTTGACACTGAAACTTGACATTGGCACGATTACCCCTGCGCAATAAAAAAAATTGCTTAAAAGTTGAAGTTGAAGAATGGATATAAAGCGATTGTCACTTGTTTAGAAGCAGGTTTGTAATTTGTGGCGCTATTTCAGTATAAGTGTAGTATCGTCGTGAGAGCCTATTGCAATCACTTTGACGTATGCATCTGAGTAAAAGTGATTCAGTATGTGTTTTGTTAACTCTTAAAACAAAAAAAGGGATTGATTGCAACATGTTTAATGGTCACTGATATTAATATTTGTTTTAAATTTGCAATTATTGATTAGATTATCATTGTAACACTTCGAAGGGAAGTGTTCTAAGATTGTTTGTTTCTAAGGCCATTTCTTTATGTATGCTTAATTTAACAGTTACCCACCTACTTATAGCATGATTAATTCGCAAACGATTAATGCACACACAAAAACGGTTTTCTCTTATTGTTCAACACAATGTTAGCACAGGCGTTAATAATGTCATCAATAGCAGATAATAACAGTTACATAATTAGCTGGTATCGAATGCTATCTGTTTTTCGCATTATCTGGTGCGTGGGAGTGGTTTTTATGCGTCTGCGCACATCAGCTGGAACCACAGAGATGCAGTAGAACGACTGAAGACAATAGAATGGAAATTTTTGTATATAAATATTGAAGTATTGTGGTGTGACGTGCGTTAGTATCAATGTTAAATAGGTAAACAAGATGTTTTGTTTATGATTTCATGATTCTTTAATGTGGAATTTCTCATGCGTGTGGAGGTGAATTGTTAAAAGATAAAGTTAGAGATATAATTCCAGATTTCATTTAGTTAACTAAGCCCATACAATTATTAGACGGGTAAAATTTAGGTTTAAAGTCTTAATAAAATGCTTCAAATTATAAAAAAAGAAATTAATCAAAATAAAATCATGGAAAAATCCATTATTTTCAGTTAATTAGGTAGTTAGAAACTTAAAAAAATACTAATAAACTAACAAGCGAAGGGTCTGTTACAAGACGCACTTTATACTTGGCAGACTAAATTGTCATATAAAAAAAACCTTGTCTTTATTTCAAGATTAACTTATTTAACGATATTGGCCAGTTTTCATCTGACAGGACTAATTTTTCTTTTATTGTATATATAAGTATAAGCCAACAGTTTTGAAAAACTTTCCACTGCTCTACTGCGTCGGCGGGTCTCCGGCGCGCGCGCAGGTAAGTAAGTAATCGATATATTCGATCGAGTTTAGTTTCACGGTCCCGTTGTTGTGCTAATGTGTTCATCGGATCACAAAATACAAGTACCCGCAGTTCGCACAAAAAATGTGTTTATTAAGGAGAGTATTGATAGCTTGATCAAGTTAAGATTGGCCTTAATTGGTGATGTAGTTTTTTAATATTTGTTACTTATTTGGATATGGGATTGTTGAAGGTAATGAATGTTGCTTTGGTTATGTAAGTACGGTTTAAATTGAAAATATAATGTTACAGTCGAATATTCGTATAAATACGGGGAAAACGCTGACAAAAGAGTGCTAGGGGTTATCTCCGTCGGTGTTTTCTTTCGCCTGTTTGTTTGGGGCCGTAGTCTCAATTGTTATAACTTCAAACTAAGGTAGAGTATTAATTTTTAAAATTATAGTTAGTAGTTGTTTACAGAAAGCAATGCTTTAAGAACATAAATTTAATGCAGTGTTACTTAGTCCTGTTATTGACATAAAATGCTTCTTTACTACATAGTTCTCTGTCCCTATGTCCTTATGTATGTTTAAATCTTTAAAACTACGCAACGGATTTTGATGCAGTTTTTTTTAATAGAAATAGAAATAGAAATACTTTATTGTTCCAAAAAAGGCCTAATACATTAAAATCTAGTGTTCTTAAAATCTAGTAGGATAGTTATACATTTTTTAATTATATAACTAGTAACAGCCTATTCTTATACAGAATTGGATTCCTGCCTTCTGAACTAGTGTTAACTGTATCTCAGAAGGCAGTTATTCGACTTTGTTGCATACATTTAAAATAGGCTTATAAATACAGTCTTTATTTATTAATTAGGAAGAGTGTACTGTTTATTTATTTTTAGTTTGGTAATTGTTCTTAAATTAAACTTTATATTTGTACTTTTAATATACATTCTGTTTCTTCATAATTTAGTGTCTTAAGATATTTTAAAGTTTTTAATCTGAATTTACAGCTAGATATACTTAAATTATTAGGATTAACTTTAGCTAATTTATTATAAATAAAAGGACCCAGAAAGCTGGCAAATCCTTGAGCAAATGTAGTTTTACACTGAGGAAGTTGAAATACCTTATCTTTGCGTCTTTTAGTTGGCAAGTTGGGTAAAGCATGCTTATGTTGTTCTACCGTTACGAGAAGTATAAATAATTGTCTCACAGTAAGAACAGGAACCTCGGAAAACAACTGAGAAGTGGGATATTGAAAAGGTTTGCCTAGTGCTACCTTCAGTACAGCCCTTTGCGCTCTTTCAAGCACAAGTAATGTAGTTTTCGAGCCACCGCCCCAGCAAGTTATACAGTAACCCAGAACAGATTCACATAGAGCCTGATAGATTGAGATAATTTGCTTCTTGCTACATATGTCTCGAAGAGTTTTAAAAATATAAATAAATTTTCTTACTCGGGCTGATAAAGTTAAAATATGGTGATGAAAATTTAAGTTATTATCAAATACTATTCCCAAGTATCTGATCCTATCTGTTGGGGCAAGAACAGGGCAGGAGCAAGTAGATAACATAGATGAGTTATGGCTACAACCGTGTAATTTGATATCCATGCTATCAGGTAAAGGTTGACCATCCTTCCTAAGACTGAAGCACATGTATTTAGTTTTTTCAAAATTGAGAGTAAGCAAATGATTATCTAACCACTTAATTATCATAAGAAGACCTTTGTTAGCGAAATCATTTACCTCTTCCCAGTTTTTGCCTCTAAAAAACAAGACTGTGTCATCTGCATAAGTTATTATTTCTCCGTTTTGTAGTTGTAATTCACACATTTCATTAATATATGCTATAAACAGGGTTGGGCCAAGCACGCTCCCTTGAGGTACACCAAAGGTAACTTGTTCAGTTTGTGAACTTTGAAGTCTCCCTATTTGTACAATTTGCTTACGATCCGAAAGATAGTCTGCAAAAAGATCAAGCTGCTTGCCACGAATTCCTAAACGGTTCAACTTATTTATAAGTATTGGTATAGATACAGTGTCAAACGCTTTAGAGAGATCTAAAAAAATGGCTAAACATTTTTCATTTGAGTCTAAACTTTTGGTAATTAGTGAATTAAGATTTTGAACAGCGTGTTTTGTTGATATTTTACTTCGAAAGCCAAATTGGTTAGTTGAAATTAGTTTTTTAGATTCTAAATAGTTTTTTAATCTTGAATTTATTACTTTTTCTATTATCTTAGATAAGGTTGTTAAAAGAGATATGGGTCTATAGTTACTTACATTATTTTTGTCACCATTTTTGAATACTGGTATGACTTTAGATTTTTTAAGACTAGCTGGAAAAATGCCACTCTCAAAGCAATAATTACAGATTATAGCAATTGGGAGAGCCAGAAATTGCTCTCCCAGCTTATAGATTTTAACCGATAACCCATCCCATCCTGTACTGGAGCTATTTTTTAGGGATTTGATAATATTTTTTATCTCATCCTCGTGAGTAGGTAGCAGTACGAACGAATATGGGTTAGTAGATGTTTTAGTTATTTTGTTGCTGAGATCACATTCGTTCGTTTGTAACCTCTTTAAAATTATGCTGGCTAATTTACTACCTACATTTGAAAAATATTCATTTATAAAATTAAGAGATTGAGTCGGGCTTTCCATAAGTGACAAAAGTTCGGGGGAATCTTCGGTTTTGTTTTTAAAGTTACATACATCTTTTATGATATTCCATTGCTGTTTTAAGTTGTATCTATATTTAAGCATTTCATGTCTGTAGTGTAAGGTTTTCAATTTTTTTAATATTTTATTGCATGTATTGCGATATCTTAAATAGGTGATTTTTAATATAACATTTTGTGGATCCCTCCGTAATTTTGCGTGAAGTTTATCCCGATTTTTAATACATCGAACTAAACCTGGAGTTACCCAGGGTTTTATGTTTCTTATTTTGTGTCTTGAACTGATTGTAGTAGTGTGTCTATTAGTTAGTGTTCTGAGTATATCTATGAAGCGGTCTGCAGCCGAATTTGGACCTTTATTTGAAAGTTCGTCAATCCATTTTATTTCACGAAGATCATTTAAAATAGCATTATAGTTAATTCGGGTTGTCACTTTAGGTGTAATATTACGTTTTTTATTATTTTTAGGTAAAGATAAGATCACACAGTTGTGATCCGTTATAGTAGAATCAAATATCGCAGTGTGGCTGAATAAACCTGTTTTTACAAATACATGATCAAGGCAGTTGCTTTCTCTTGTAGGTAGGTTATGCGTAGGTATCATTTTATGTGTTGCCAAGAAATCCAAGTACTTATAAGTATTCTCACTAAAATTACCTTCCTTTATGTCGATATTCATATCTCCTAGTAACATGATTTGAGGAAATTTTTTTAAGCTTAATAAAATAGCGTTGATGGAAGTTAAGAAGCTATCAATATTTTTAAAGGAAGGTGATCTATAAACACATACAATAGCAAAATCTTGCTTATGAGTAATTACTACACAATTACATTCTTCAACATTAGCCGGCTCCAAAAAACTTACATTATAGTTATTTTTGACATAAACCACTATCCCGTCATTTTGATTTAGAAGTTTTGCAGTGGAAAAACTATTATAATTATCAAGGTTTGGAATGTTGTAAGCTCTCGACAACCAGCACTCTGTCAAAACAATGATATCGATATCTAAGTTTAATCGTGAGATATAAATATTGAAATCATCGAAATTACAGTTAATACTTCTAATATTTTGCATGACGATATTAAAATTATCATTTGTTATACTATTCAGCTTTGTGCAATCTTCCGGTTCTCGTATACGAATCGCAGAGCCCAAACTTAGACAACTGTCATCAATATCTGTAATCAAGTCCGTTGTGGACGCCATTTTTAAGACTTAAATATATAAAAATATAGTAAATAATAAATAGAATGATTCAAGAGGAAGGTTACATGTGTCATAACATAGTACAGGTAAAGGAGTTTTACTCCGAATTTAACGCGTGCGAAACCGCGCGGGTAAAAGCTAGCTGAACTATAAAACTGATATTTAATTAACTGTAGTAATAAATGTAACGTTCTACGCCTCAGTGTCTATTATTTTATACTAATAAAAATACACTAATATGAGTTAGTTCAACATTTTAACGTTTTTTGCACTTTATTGACTATCGTGTTTCCTACCTAGTCATTTCATCGGGTGTCAAATAATTTTCCAGCAAATTGCTTCGATTCAAACTAAAAATTGTGAATGACACGTTTACAGCATTTTCCTGAGGGTTGCAGGGGTAGAATAGAATACAATCTGAGGGTAGTTTATAGTGAATTACTCTATAATAATAGAATGGGGTGACCGGAGATATTGACCGATTTTGAATTTAGAGTCAAAAATTTGTTGAAAAGCAAAATGATTATAACACCTTAAGTACATTAAAAAAAAACATTACTACTCAAGCATTTACATAGTTTAATTTACTAAAAATGCAGGAAAATTTGAATTCACAAAATAAATATTAGTTTAAATTTAATAATAACTTTATAGTATTCTTTTGAGAAGCTCCATTTATACCTTCAAAAATCATTGATACCAACTTACAAATTTTAACAACAAAATGTTGTTGTTCGCTTTCCCCTCTTATACCTTCTTTTAACTTTAATGCAATGCCATATTTTCCATCGCAAAGAGTTGCGAATACTGAAAATCTTTATATCTTCTAAACTGCATCATCTTAATATCTCTATTATAAGAATATTTTAACCCCTATTTTGTCATCTAACGCTATTCCTTGTCATCGCTTCGCTCCCCCCACAACAACAAGCTAAGCTAAGTTATTTATAGCATCCCCACTAATTGGGTGCTTAACGCTCGACTTAACAGAAACTAGCACATAACATTTACATACTTTCCTAGTTAGTTCAATTCTAGGAATTTAAATAATGCATCATAACGCAGCGGTTGATGAATTACTTTATTAGCACGGTCGGTTGTTTCTATTCATTTTAAGCAGAGTTTTAGGAAAATTTGATACAAATATAGTTGATAACAGCTTAATATAAAAAAATAGTTACACTCGTGAATACTAAAATGATTTAGTATTAGTCTTCACGCGTTCTGACGCGATTCTAATCTAAATCTAGGTATGGTTACGCGGTATTAATCAGTAATTGACGGAAAATAAATAAATATAAAAACGCTTAATCTTATTCCTAGCTGGTGATCTCTTATCTTGGTGATTGGAAACAGTCTATTAAGCATAAAGATAAGATGTTGTTTGATTAAATTAGTAATAAAAAACCTTATCGTTTTTATTTTAAATCCGCAGCTACGAGCTACGATTCAGACCTCAATTGTTAATATTTTAACAAACGAAGTCCACATTTAATTTTGCAGTAAATGAATCCAAATTACTGTTTCTTTTTCAATTGTAGTACAGTCATATACATCTTGCACCGAAGGCTATTTAAATACTACTATAATATATATGATCTCGATAGCTACCTGTCTTAGTTTGACGAGTACAAAATACTAATAACTAGGTACCCTCTTTTTGTTGGGCATCAAAAAATACCATGTCTCAGAAAGTATTTTTACCTTTTCAAACTCAACTCCCTATCACAATATAAATAAATTTATATATTAACTTCACCCAACTTTAAATTATATTTACCTTATCTCAACTCATCTCGTTTACACCCAATCCTCAAGAGACGAGTAAAAGCGCAACGCTCTTTACGCTCGCAACGCTCCAGAGGCTAAAAGGCTCGCGTACAGGGGACTAAGACAATGGTTTCGAGGGCCCTCCAGTTTTGTTGTTGAGTGTACTTATAATGTTTACGCAACTACGGATAGGAGTGTTAGTAATATTGTTCTTTTGTTGGTGTTTAGTGAGTGGTAGATGGTTGTTTTTGATGGTAAGTGACGGGGGATTTATGTATTAATTTGGATGAATTAATGGCACGTAATGGAGTAGTAAAGTTCAGTGTTTTACCGAGTCAGTGCTACCTAGAAGAACATTTAAGTCGATGAAATTAGGTAAGTCTCAATGTGCGTGGTAGCCTATTGGCAACAGTAACGGTCTACTATACCGAAGGTTCCGGGTTCGATCTCCACTAGGGTGTACCACTAATTTGGTCAAATTATGTACATGTTTATCACGCACTAACGGTGAGGGAAAAACATCGTGAGGAAACCCACATGATTGGATGATTGGATGATATCCATCATGTGATCCACCAACCCGCACCGAGCCAGCGTGGTGGATTACGGCTCAAACCCTCTCGCTATCCGAGAAGGAGGCCTGTGCTCAACTATGGGACATATATAGGCTATTTGTTAATTTATTTATTTATAAGTCTTAATAACCTAAAGGATAAGGGTAATTCGCTTAATTCATTGCTTTGTAGCTGGGAAAAAATATTTTTAATTTTATTATACACTTTAGAACTGAATGACAAGGAAGAAACCAGTCAGTACCGGCGTTAATATAAATCAAAGTTAAAGCAAATACTGTATACATATAAAGCAAAGTTAATAATATAAACGCTTTTTTAAGTAATTATGTTAATGACAATGGTTTTTAATCTATGTTCCCTCTTTGTTATAATAAATTTTAACCTTTAAACAAAGAAACTTACCATTTACGTATATTTTACAAATTTAATCCGACACCAGAAACCAAGTTAGAATCAAAACAAGATACCTCTTATCAAACCGAATTATTTACGCAACTTTAACGAGTTCTTCATCCCAAACAACACTAATTATATCATAAATACTTAAATAAACCCTCAGAATACTCGCTAACACCTTATTTTGTGTTGATTTCGCCTTCCTTCTGTCCAGTTGACCCTCGTTGGGGATAAAAAGCTTTCATTTGACAGATAACTATCCCCGTCTCGCTTCCCCACAGTGGGAGCAAAAGAGAGGGAAGACAAAGGTGTCCATCATGAAAATTGAATGCAAGTTGAAGGAGATTTGAAAATGGAATATTTACAGAACAAATCACGACGAGGATTGAGCCCGGGTTCAGATGGGGAAATGATTTTTTGTTATGGCAATGAATGTCGTAATAAGAAAAATGTTTTAGAATAAAAACGAATGGTTGACAGATTTGGATTTTAAAGGAAATGCGAATTAGCTGTGAAATTAATGAAAAGAAATAAGAAGTATTTAGATTATTGATTTACTTTTTTTTTTAGGAAAAACCTACTGACGTTTATACTTTACCTTTTTTTAAAATATTTTCCTTAATTAGTTATAAAACAAATATTTACTGAATAATGGAACGATAGCATTAAACTCAAATAGTACTTAATAGTCCAAACAAATAAAATAAAACTTTTTTCAATGTTATTCTAAATGCCAAAGCACCTATACCTAACAACTTTTTAATTAAGACATAACAATTTTTTATCATGAGATGCGTGTACTTTCGATTTTGTATTCGAATCTGCTATCTGCCACCCTCGCTGAACCTCCCCAGTCCATTTTCTGAGATCTTTGTAATATGTAACTTTTTTTACAAAAAAAAAAACAGATAATTAGTTGTTATGGAATCAAGTATTAAGTACTGTTGCTTTTTAAAATTATGTAAACTTCAAAATGACAAGTAATTTAACTTTCATTTTTTTTTCAGTCTAAGTTTGAATCATCTTCTCTTCTCCTGTATAACACTTTACATACAGTTACGGTATTCACATGATACAAAGCACATACCTATACGCAACAGTCAGAGGTAGCGATTCAAAATCACATCCACATAGAGTTTGGTGCAAGGCTGAGATGGCAGCGGTGATTATATTGTTAATCTAAAAAACATAAAAAATAATAAATAGGTATGCTCTATCACTAAAAATATTATTGAGAACAAAGCGAGTCCATAAAAAGCAATATACAATCTGAAATTTAATACAAACTCTCAAATGAAACAAATAACTTATATTTTTAACTTATAGTGGCCGCCCGCGACTCCTTTCGCAAGGATGTTGGTTTCCAGTGGGAATGAGAAGTTTTCCCGCGGTAAAAAGTACCTACCCTATGTCCTTTCCCAAGTTCAGTTCTTTCTTCATACCAAATTTCATCAAAATCAGTTCAGTGGTTTAGGCGTGAAAGCGTAACAGACAGACAGACTGACAGGCAGAGTTACTTTCGCATTTATAATATTAGTAGGGATAATATCCAGTCTTGATAGCTAACTTCCTATTTCCATCCATACCCAATCGCGATTCCTTCCATATTTACACTAACTTCCCGCTACCTCCTTCTCCTTAACCCTTTACTTATTAACTGTCATCGCTCAGTCGCGATGATTAATTGTACACACACACACACACACGCACACACACATCTGTGTATTGTGTGTGCGACACACAGGTGTTGCTCGCTGCAGCCCCCACTAATTGCGCGACCTTCATTGTGCATTTGATTAAAACATTTCTATACAGCTTTGTGTATGGAATGGAAAACGGAGAATGGATGTAACTGCGTTATGGATGCAATCGTGTTTGATTCAAATATTTATGATTTATTTTTGTATTTTAATGTTTGCAGTATGATAAGGCTTCTAGGTTAAAGGCATACAGTAGGTGTGATAGACTTCTTTTTTCTTATAAATTCTTGTATTTCATGCCAGTGCTTAAACATTTATTTAAAGTTTCAATGCGACCTCTTTTAAAAATAGAACATCTATTCAATCAATCAAATGATTTAATAAGCATTTATAAGCTGTGATGTATGACAGCAGAAAAGGCGCTAAGACATAATCTGGTTATCAATCATCTCACTAAATGTTAAAATAAAATAAAAACAATATAAAGGCATTGGTTTTTGTTTGTCTATCGGGTTAGTGTTTTGTTTGTGAGTGATATTTGATAGCCCTCAGTGCCTGATTGTAAGAAAAAGAGGTATAATGGTGTGTGGTATAGGGAAATAGGAAGGATTAAAGTTAAGACAGAATTTTTAAATAGAAAAAATGATAAAACAATTTAGGAGGTGTTATGGTGTAATAATTTTCGCGATGAACTTTGAATTTGCTGTTGAATGCATCTAACAAATATGTAGAGCAACAATTACTTATTATTAAAGTTTTGGGTGATTTACTTTGGGTGAATAAGGGTTCATAAAAAAATAACTTTTTTGTATTTTGTTTTGCTGATTTAAAGTCGCTCCCGCTGTCTCCTATAACTTGGGCCGGTTTAAACCAAAGAAAGAAGTCTCCTCCACATTTCCATGCAGTCCTCACACCACACTAATTATATTATTTATCCGTCAAACTCTTTGTTTTACTATGAATAGCCCCGTTTCATACAATGCGGATTAATTTACATGAGAACCGAGGTAATATAACCCCGTATAGAGCTAATATTATTTGCGAGAGGTAATCGGAGCTTTCGTAAACAGAATTATCGCCAAATTATAAAAGGGCAAGAAATACTTATATATGAAAAGGAGAATAATACATACTTGAATATTTTCGATATGTTTTTTGTTATTCGTTTAGTGTTTAATGATCACATGAGAATAAATCGCCTGGGAGATTGTAGGCAACATTTCAGCTATTATTTTTGAAGAAAATAAGCAGCTATACAACAAAATTTTTAATATAAGCGACTCATTTATTTATCAGCGACTATTTTATACATCATGTAATGGAACTGCAACATTTATTTATCTAGAGCCAAAGTTCTATGGTTGCTACAAGAAGGTGGCTACCCATCCCATTAATGCGGCAAATATCTGTTAATAAACCTCATTTGCAGAACCTCTTACCAACAACAACATAACTAACATCACCCAAATCATCTATCCACGAAATTCTACGATCCGTCAATCCACACGACAATGGCCGCTACCGTACAGCTACGTCCAACGTCGTACGTCAAAACTGACGTGTCACTTGTCACAACTGTCACCCACACTGACCCGTTCTCACGCTGACCCCAACAAGACGTTAATAAGCTTCCTAGTGCCAGGATAAACATACGCGATTAACACCCTAATTTGGTAGTTCAACCTAGATAGAAAAACAACTGCTGTAGTCAAGAGATTACGGTCGATATTCGTGTGAGTGATTTTCAAGTGTTGGGACCTTTTAGAGTTGCGTGTGATTGAATGATGTTTTGTATGGAAAATGATAATAGTTTGTGGTGATATTTGGGTATTGTTTCGTGTTGTCGCCTGCTGTTTTTCTTGATAATTGGGCGAGAAATCAAAGTAATTGAGCTCGGGGAGCAAGATGGGGTATTAGGTAGATTCTATTGTTGATGGAGTCGGGGTTTTTCTTTTAACGCAGTGTTGGTAAATATTTTCTTGTTGGTTTTCTGTAGGTTTACATTTAAGTTAGGAATATTTGTCATCTAAAATTGTTAATTTTGATTGTATTGAGTTGTGAACGAATTGAAATCGTAGCGATAAAATCACCAACGTTTAATTTTACATTTTTAAGTTAGGACTTTAACCTTAAAAATGGCTCTACCTATATCTCACACTGAAAAAAAAAACAGTAGCAGTTTTTGTTAACTGTTTAAAATCATACAACCTTATACGTATGATATAGTGACAAACACTACATAGTTCCAACACTACATAGTTCCAACATTATAGTAGTAGCATTATAGTAGTAGTTGCAAATAAATTGTAGACCACCACAACACCGTGGCGACACTATCAGCAGGTTCCCATGAGGTATACTACACGCTCAATATATTGGCATTCGCTTTCACGTAGTCCTTAAACAGCATCGAGGTATAATTACAGAATTTTACTTGAGTAAATCACATAACAGAACTATAAGAGTTACTATAATTTAGGAAGTTTTAACTTTTAGATTGGCCTTTTAGGTATAACCTTTTTAGTATGTGTTATACGAAAGTAGCACAAACTTAATATGTTACATAATTATTATGTCTTGACTTCAAATTTTCAATTCCCAGATTATTTCAGCCCTCTAATTAAACTACAGTTCAAATCTTTACAAATACCGCCTACAATTTACTTCTACATGTGCCAAAATATTTTACTTACACTATAGTAACCGTTGCTAATGTAACAAAAATGCTAACCCTTACAAAAACGCGCGGGTCTATAAAACCCGCAGGTTACAAACGAGCCTCTAATATATCATCGCAGCGCACACCCACTGATTTGTTTTTTTATTTCCACATTAGCATTTAATGGTGTCATAATATTAAAAAGATGAGTTAACCCGTGTAGAGTTTGACGCAAGCTTTTTTGGGGTTACTGAGAACGTCAATCAGATTTGTTGAAACAAAAAGTGCTGGGGTCAATGACCTTTTCAAACTTAATAAAACAAAGTCGTAAGTCAATCCAATAGAAACTTTTATATTTTACAAGTTTTTACGAACATTAATTTTAAATCGATAATTAAGACTTTTGATTAAGTTTTTTTTCATAACATTTGTTTGTTATATTGTTTTTGAATCGTCAACCCTGCAGCTTGCTCCCGAGTGTTGCTGATGACCTTTTTTGCGTCGGTGTGCGTCCGTCTGGTAGTTTTGACACCTGCACGGCTGACCACCTTCGATTCCCGGTGCTGTTTAATGCAGGATCATCAATAACAAACGTACACTGTGTCAGTAATCGTTGTATAAGTTGTAAATAATATGCTGAATGTGTTTTTGTTGCGATTTAAGGACTTTAGTTTGTTGCTATGGAAATGTACTTTCCTGTATAATGAGTTTAAGTTGAACATTGAATTGTACTAATAAAACTCTATACTTTTGACCTAGCTAAGTGTGTCTACATAAACTTTTATCTTCTTAAGAATTAACTTTTAAAATCTGAAAATAAATGTAACCGTTTCTTATGATTTGTTTACACAAAAAACTCAACCAATCTGGCATACGTTACATTGTCACTGCGGCGGTCTGGCAGACCCGTTCCCAGTAATTAAAGGGTTAAATAAAATTGATACGTTACGATATTAATGACGCATCGCCATCTAGTCTCAATCTGATATCGACTCAGATTTATTAGTTTTCACAATCCTGTACTAAAGTGTTACTAATGTCTGTAACCAGTAATTTTGAGAGTGATATCTTTATATTAATCGGAGTTGTTCGCTTCAGGGGTTTCTCGATGTATCGCAGTTAGAAAGGTGGTTTTAAGGCTGTGTATAATGGTGCGGGTATTTTTTGGAGAATGTTTAAAACCGCTTTGTGATAAACATATGTTGACGAATGAAAGTTTTTTTGGAGTAACTCTGAGTTTCTGAAAAACTGCCTATTTTAAAAAGTAACTCATATTCACGCATAAATCGACTAAACTTTCACGTCCTGTAATGAACATCGTTATTATTTACAAACTTTGACTTATAATTCGTCATTATTTCCACTTATCTACCTTTACAAAAAACTAGGTTTGCCTATTATCATCTACAAAGCCTTTTTTATTCACTCCATTTATGCTGAAACTAGGTCAATTACATTTTTCAATACATAACACCGCATGCAAATCCCCGACCGCGAGCCGACTAATAAAATAACGTTTTTTCCTATCCTCCGATATTAAAGGCTGTTCCCAGCGCGGTACATTAGCAGGATCGTCATTTATATGAATTATGCGCGGGTCATTTGCGCGCGAGTGGCCGCGCCGGCGCATTGGTCGCGGCTCTCGGTGGCCGGGACAAAAACGGACCGATTGAATTTGAGGAATTTAGAAGGAATTTCAGGTGTTTTGAGGGGATTCTTGATTTAGAGGAATGAAATAATGTTTAGGGTGAATAGTGTTGCAGGTTATTCTACAAATAATTTGTGTAACCATCTCTTTTGAAAACATAACCTACTCTTTCACAACTTTAGGTTTACAAGACATCGGTTTTTCTTCAGTGTCTTTCAAACTTCTTAAGATTAATTTTTAACAGTATGAGTAAAAAAATACAATTGACATTTGTTTTTTTTTCCAAACTACATTTACATTCGGAAAAAAAGAAAAAACATATATTGAAGTTTAATACTGCGCAGATTACAGAGAATTTCATATAAATCATATTTTTGTAACCAAACTACAAACTCATATATTATCGGGTATACATTATACGCGTATATTGTATTTAACCCATTAAGCGTCACCCCACAGTATTGTCTCCAAAATCGTTAAAACGTACTTCGTATGAACAGTCAACCCACGGCATGCTCACGCGCACGACACTGGTAATGAGTTCTAAATGTCCGCGGCAATCACCGTGATCTCATGCGCCGTGAATTTCCGACCTCTGCGGCTACAATAATACATCATTACGCGGATAGTCGGCCACGGAAAATATATGAATGTGAAAATATGAAGCGTTTTAATGAAAAATATTTTTTTTTACAAATATTTTTTTAGATGTTTGCGAGACAAGGCTTGAACCCTTAGACTTAGACTGTTTTAAGTCAATCATATGGAATTGTGTAAAAAGTGAAGTGCGTTCATTTATATAATAATATAAGGAAGTTAATTGTACAATAGACAGTAAAATGTCATATTTGGCAAAATCTGCTGTGGAATAGCAATAAGATAGTTGTCACGCAAACATACAAAAATAGTTAATAAAATTTGGATTAAATTTGAAAAAAAGATAGAACATATTCCAGAATAGCAAAAATGCTGCACGTTACGTCGGCAAATAGTTGTTCCTATGGGAAAATTCATTAATCAAGTTAAAACTCCTTCTTCTTGCTTCGTCTTTGTAATACATCAATTACATATATCGTAATATGTAGCTGACTGTACATAGGTACGATTAGTGGTCATCCGTTCCTCTAGGTACCTTTTTAGTACTTTATATTTTCGCTTGTCATCGCACTTTTGTGTGCCAACAGAATTGAGATAGCAAATTGATGGTTTCCAATTCTGCGTACTTTATAAAGAATAAGTGTCATTGATATTAATGATGTTAATGACACTTCTTTAAGAATTCTGCTTAATACAGAATTAGTCACTGAGATGAGTGTGATCGAGATATTTCTAAAGTTATTTTTCTGTTCCGGTGTTGATTGATTTAAATTAAGTTGCATGTTATTAAATTAAAGTACTTAGGTATTACGGTAAGAAAATATTATGGCCAGACCCATATTTTTACATTGTTTTGTGATAAACAACGCTCTATCTCACTTTTGAGATTTTGAATAGTGAGGACTGAAATAGGAAAAGTATTAAACACTTTGGGTTAGTTGAAAAAAAAAGGAAATTTAATTTAATTTAATGTAAAAAAATAAAAATAATAAAAAAAAATCTTATATGTGAGTATAAAACTGTTCGCATTTTTCAGCCACCAAAATCCTCATTAGGTTTCTTTTGACTTATTCTTTACTTTTACGGGTAAAGTTGAATAAAACTTTAATTTATTGTTCTTAAACATTTATAATATGACGAATTATATTAATAAATAACAATAAGGACAGACAGACCTTATTTTACTTTGTTACAGGGCTTTTTACCTTTCATGCACTCATTTTAACATAACTATAACCTTTTTTAACCTATTTATCATGCTAACAACTTGAATAAATGATTTAGGTGATCTCAGACTATTATTGTAATTAAGAGATCTTTGCCATCGATCTCAAATGTTTTTTTTTACATTTATTTGAAACTGAGTCATTACGAAGAAAGTTGATTTATAACAGTGAATTTATGATGATCTTTAGACACGGTATCCTAATGTTGAGCACGATGAAAACTAAATAACCGCCTTTGGAAGGTGATACATTTTTACCGTTTTAAAAGCAAAAGAAAAATGTCTAAAATGCTTTAACCACACCGGATTCTTTAAAGGGAATTATAGAACAGTATTATTTAAAACTTCTTATTGCAGATCTTTGAAACACTATGCTATATTTTACCTAATAAAATGCAAATGTGTAATAATTGTGTGTTAACTAAAAGATATCGTTTGATGTTTTTGTCTTTGTCGCTAAGTTTCTACAGCATAAATTAATAAAAAAATATATATTTTGTTTGAATGGTAACAAAATCAAATTTTTCGGAGCTTAAACAGTGAGGGTCGTAATTTTTATTATTTGAAGGTTATGCAAGTGTTATTTGCGTATTGTAAAATCAACATGACAACAACTCTCTGCTGTTGTTTAAAAAAACCACATTCCAACTAAACCGATCAAGCATAAAACAACCGATCAATCAACCGAGTATCAACCACCTTCCTAAGGTCAAAGAATTCCTTCCTGACCCCTCGATAGATCCTATAGGAATTACAGATGTATAATTAAAAACAAACAACTATGCAGTATAGGCGTGATGTTGTCATTAATAAGAAGGATGAATGTACAATAATTATACAAGTTTCGCGTCATTAAGTGTCTTTATAGGTCTCTTACGTAGTTTAAATGTGAGGGAACAAACTCCTGCGCAGCGACGAACAGGTTAAGATGAGGGTTGATCGGTTCAAGGGTTAATAGCTTGATTCTTAGTTCACTTTGCAGTAGGGAGGAATGCAATACTTTGAATTAGAAAAAGGTAAGGGCAGGTAAATGAAAAGTAAGCAAAAATTATTTTTTTAAATTTTTATAGGTATGAGTGTTGATTTGTAATCAGATTCTAGAAAAGTGTTAAACTGTATTGCTTGCGCTTAGCAAAGTTTTTTAAGATTTTTTTTGTATTCATATTATAATAAACGCTTTAAGTAATTTCTACTCTGTAATATAAAAAGAAAGCATTGTCCGTGGTTGATTTACATCCTAGTTCCTATATATGCCGACGATCCGTTAATGCGTCGCTCTTTTAATAATCCGTGACAAAAAAGCGTTTCAATGACACACAGACAGTGGAAAAATTACCTACAGCTTGTTGTTAACTAATGGATAGGAGGAAACCGCCAAGCACTAACGCGTCGTTGGCTGTGAACACTTATGAATTGCTAATTTACCGATGGGTATTCGTTCTTAGAAACTGAATGTGTTATAACGTCTTACGACTTGTCAAAACGCGGTAAGCAAGTTCAAAAAGTCTGTATTTTGGTCTATAGGAAGATTTAGGTATATGTTTTGAAGCATGTCAAACAAGTACATAGTTGGGTCACTTGATGGTGGGTGGTTGGTTCCCAGTCATCACTTGCACGTTGACTACGGTCATAAGCTAAAGAAGCAGAAGATGTTTGGTCTCGGTGACAGTAATCACTCAGCTTATCCTTCTTCTAACAATGTTCTAACTTAAGAAATTGTGTTAAAAATACGCATAGCGTTGGCAACAAAGCAGCTGGACTATTAACTAACCCTACAGTGTCATTTATGTGTTTTCCTTCAAAGAAAAACAATAGGCAAAACACTTCTAACGTCAATCAATTACACCGTTTACCATTACCGTTTCTAATTCAGTTATTACTGCAAACGTCCGTGTCAATTAAAGCACAATTAATAAACAGTACTTGATCAATTCCTACAATTAATTTTGCACAAGACGTTTCATTACATTTAACAACGCTGTTTAACGGAGCTGACTATTATTTAATTACAGAATTTACTTAATTACGAGTGAGGTTGGTTTCACCTGCGATATAGTTGAGGAATAGGAAAAAATACTTACAATAACTGTTACGGCCTTACTCATTAACGTGAAAATATGTCCTGTCTCTCTCTGTCAAGAAACTGTCACATGAGATAAGACAGAGACAAAAATGTTCGAAGAGATATGAGTGCGTTTAATGAATAGGGGTAAGTATGCATTGTGTAAGATCAAGGGTATGTAAAATTTTCCATTCGAAAGAAGTCAGTTGTAGTGCTAATGAATTGTTTTGTTTTTCAAACAAGAATAACACAAAGTAAAAAATAAGCATTTTCTTTTATAAGAACTTTAGAGTAAAGCTGAGTTTTGTTGCTAAGTAGTGAGTACTTTGATAAAAGAATTTTTTAAAAGAAGATTGTGAAACTTAGAGAGAATACTTACCTACTATGAAGATACAATTAGATCAATAGGTAAAAACTCATTTTGTCAGTTTGTAATTAACATTCGCTGTTAGCTTGTATTTTACTATATATAGCTATAGCTTGTAATTTAGTTCAATATTTAGTTAATAGATATTCCTACTTGTTGCACGCAGCTAAATGTCTTTTCTTGTAGAAATGAGGTAAATGGGTGCTCCAGTTTATGGTCGATATACCAAATTTTATCCAAATTTATTTGGCGGTTAATGCATAGAAGAGTCACAACAAACACCTGTAATATTAGTAAGATAAATGGGTATTATAACCCTCTATCATTCAACAAGTTAGTCTACCAAATTAAACAATCTCAGTTGTTAGTAACATTTTTCACCGTAACCACGGTATCCCTTCGCCCGCCGCTCGCCGTGTGGGCCCCCAGGTGGCAGGACTCCCCGCGTCCAGGTGGCCCCGTGACCCATCAACCGTGAGCCAAAATATAATGTTACACAAAATGGCGGTCTGACACAGTTTAGCAGATATCAGCTTACGGGGATATGTTACGGGGTAAAAAAATTGGTTGGGTTGAGTGCGCAGATTTTGTATGAGGTTTTGGTATTAGACTTGATTTATGAGTATTATTAATTAATTTATAATTTTATTTAGGGAACTTTGAAATAAATCTCCAGAGAACCACACCAACCAATACTTTAACTGAATTGATCCAACCTGTTTTAACAAGGTTTTTTTTATGTTGTCGGGTTATCTTCAGTGGGTCATACACCCACTTTAATCTTATATCTAGGCTCTACAAAGCAACTTAATTCATTTTGGATTATCCTATCAATCTACATTTTCAATATCTACTATATCATAAACTACAAACATACAATCAAGATCCCAATCACCACAGACAAATAAACGATAAAACCGCAAAATCTTTATAAATTTCGCGAACAGAAGCTCACCACCGCTATTGGGTTCTTGATTCCACCTGATTGGTTTACAATACGCCGGTGTCGGGTGACGGGCTGCGCGTGCGTTCATTTCAGTGCGGAGTGGCGTGCGGGGCAAGGGAGGGGAGGAAGCGGGGGGCGAGGTTTTAGAAATGTCAAAATGAATGTAAAAATGTTGAGTTTTTTCGTCTCGAATTAGTATCATAGGTTTTAATCAGCATTCAAAGGCGAGAAGATAAACATAAGAAACTTCACTTTTGTAATTCTGACTACTTTTTTTTTCAGCTAAAGCTAGGTATCAATTATCTGGTATCTGTGACAAACTGTAAAAAATATTGTCATGTAAAGATAAATATGTATCTAAAACTTAACAACAAAGTTTTCTCACAAAATCTACTGACATAAACATAGGAAGACATTCTTTTTAACAAGTCAGTAATGACTTTGTTCAAAGATCTTAATTTTTTAAAGCGAGGAACACAAAGTCTACCGTATAACTAGTTCCCTCGCTTTCGCCTATATCTTAAGCCATAGTAACCCAAAACTCTACCACCGTCTCAGTTTAGGCCAGTCGGTAAGTCTGACCCTAATTTTACGTCTCATTAATTCATTACTTTTGTACCACAGGCCCGCCGAGTCTTCAAGGCCGATTCGCAAAAATCTCTTCTTCCTCATCACCGCTAATTGCATTAAGGCTATCTCTACCGTAAACTGCAATATCGGTTACAGGCTTTGTACAAAAAGAGAATAAAAAAGAAATTAGAACTCGTTCTAAACTTGAATGAGTGGAAATCGATATTTTGAAGGTCGAAATTGAAAGTGATTTGTGAATTTGAAGATAGAATATCATGTTGATGCGTGATTGTTTTTTTCTTTTGTGGTGATTAGGTTGGGAGGTATTTTTGAGGTTAGTTTAGCGGAAATCTTAAAATAGTACAGAAGGTCTCTTATATATCCGTTAACTAATTTTACACTAAGTGACGGATTTATCTTGTTTTCCGTCCCGTTCCCGTTTAGTTATTTTCAAAGAAGGTGACCAAACAATCTTATCTAACCATTGTTTTTTGCAGTTAAATTATCAATACCTACATATTCTCTAGAGAAAGCTAAGTATCCCAATAGTTTCTTTCAATGACAAAGAACACTTATATAGGTTTACTCTAACCAAAGTTAGACTAGTAACTATACATCATTCTTTCCATCCCCACCACGAACCTTCCATAATTCCGTGCAATTACAGCGGGTATCCCACAAAGCTGCGCCCGCGCAAGACAGTCCCCGGCATCGTGGACGGCACCTCGTTAACATTGCGCGCGATTACCGAGACCAACGCGCAAAAAATAGAGGAATGGCAGTGAAAGAGGAAGGAAGTGGGGTTCTGTAGTTTCAAAGAGTAGAAAATTGTTTAGAAGTTTTGGGTTATTTCGAATAATTTGCTAAAAGATCGACGTGTGGATAAATTTCTGTGTTTATGACATTGTAGAGATTAACCGATTAAGATATTTATGTTTCAAACGTGGTTCATAAGTATATGTTATTAGCTAAAAATATATTTTAATATCACTTGAAATTAAACTCATTTTAACGGGTTTTACGCGTTTATTTTATTATTTTGATTTTCCGACGTTTCGGCATTTTTACAAATGCCGTGGTCACGGGTAGACTGAGATGTTTGACGTCTTCATAGAGTAAAGTAAAAAACGATTTTTCGAATTCACCGCCATCTGTTTCGTAATTTTCTCGCATAGTCGCTCGGGTTCACGCAGTAGACGCTGACAGTGTCTTTATTTTCCTGCTTATTTGTCTGCTGGTTGTTCTTTTTTATTTTGCTAAGTATTGGATCCCACGTTGGTGACAGCTTCCAACCATCTTCTCTATTGAAGTTAGGGTGTTTTTTAATTTCAATAGTTTCTCTTACCAGCCTAGGAATAAAATGTTTCTCTTTTGCTAGGATTTTAACGGTATCAAATCTTAGATAGTGGTTGGGCTTATCCATGGAATGCTCACAGACTGCAGATTTTGTATAGCGACGGTTTTTTACATCGGCGATATGTTTTTTTATTCGAGTAGACACGTTCCGTTTCGTTTGACCGATATATGAGAGCCCACAGTCACAGTCAATCTTGTATACGCCTGGGTCTTGTAAAGGGATGCTGCTTTTTACTGGACGAAGATGGTGGCTAATCTTGCTGTGTGGCTTGTATATGGTTTTTATTGAAGCCCGCTTCAGAATTTATTATTTTAATATCATCCATCACCCAAACTAATCATTTTTATGTTTATCTATTTTTTATTTTTAACTAAAAGAAAACATCTTTTTAGCCCTAGTAAAAGGAACCCTAACCCTACAAATAATGTCCCCAGCATCTAAAGATGCCGATAGCGATGTCCAAAGAAATTAATAACTCAATTTGTGATGAATTATCAGCCAATGACTTCAAACGGAGCCGCGGTACCAGAAAAACTAATACGGGTCTGAAAAACCCGCGGCGGCCGAGTTACGGCGGTGATAAGGTTAACTAGTTATAGAGGGCAAGCTTAATAAGACTATTGGAAAAAATAAGTATAAAAACAAATATAAAAGTTATATAGATTTTTGCAGAAAACTAATGTTTTATGTATGTATGAGTGTATTTGTATGTATGTGTGTGAATTTTAAAAGTTACAATACAATAATTTAAAATAAACAACAAAAAAAACACAAAGTACTATTAAACTATAAAAAATAGATATATTTTGTATCTTAAAGACAGGTAACAAAAGTTATTTTATAATACTTAATAACTCGAATAGTATTTCATAATGTTATAGGCACAATAAAACATGATTGCATCAAGAGTTGCTATTAAAAAAATATAACCTCAAAATAAGTCACGCCTGCTCACTTAAGACGTCAATTGTACAAATTAGCCGAAATGTCCAATAAAATCCAATTTGTATTGTTGCTGTGTCAATAAACAACTTAATGTCAATTTAAATGAAATAGCTTTCTTGTCATTGAATTGAATTTAAAGAATTAACAACAAGAGGGTATTGGTGTAGAGTAGAGATAGGTAACTTTAGGTAGATATGTAATAGAAACATAGTGTACGAATAGCAGTCGGACTATATGTAACTTATTTACTTACAATTACAATTATGTAACTATTAAATATGTTTTTTTTTAGTTTTATATCTCTGAATGAATGTTTATATTTTTGTTTTTGTTTGATGAAGGGGTTCAAGATTTGTCACCGTTAAAAGAGAGTCAAGTCGATTAGGTTATGAAAAAAGTGGCCATCGTCAGGATTTTATGTCCCTTAAATAGGTACCTAAGACTTGACAAAAGGTAGAGTGCTTTTAATTGGTGAAAAACTTGATTTGTTTCGCTTTGCATGCCTTTCTAAGCACTTGTTTAATTAAACTAAAAAGGTAACTGAATGTTTAACGGCTCTTTACTAATTCCATACTAAATTTAGTCTGTGACATCAAACTAAACTGTCCCATCGCACAAACTAATTACGTAGTCGAGCACATCAGTAAACACCCATGTTTACATTGACAGATTGAGATGTGTCCCCCAAGACCACTCGCGCCCGCCCCACTAATTCACTTTTAATTCTTTAAACTGGCAACACTGAGCCATTGGCGCGCGTTAGATAGCGCGCGTCATCTATTTTAATTTGTCAAAACGCGCGGGAAGAATCTGTGTGACACTTGACAGTTGGTTAGTGCGCAATCGATTTGGCAGGCTTTGTCGACGGTGATTTGAATAAAAGATTATCTGTGTTTGTTGTATTAACTAATGTTTTTGTAGCTGGAATGGAGTAAGAGATGGTGTAAGAGTAGTATGGTAATATTTACATAAGACTTAGGTATATAAATTCGGATTAATCAAAACGAGACGAAGAGTGGGAAATTTTTACTGTGGAGTTTGAGACAGTAATAAAAGATGGTTGAAAAGGATCCTGTAGTACGGCCTTTACCTCTGATGCGTAGGTTAGTGCGTCCTTGAGAGACCCATGATGTCCGAACCTCACTGCAACCTTAGACCGTTCCTACCGTTGACAAAAGCTTGCACCAGCCACCATAGTACGCGACGATAAGTACAGTACGCTCTTCAAACAAGTTTCATAGTTTTTCTGGAGATTATGTTTCAAATCGGTTATTTTAAGGAAAACAGCAAGCTCAACTAGAGAACTTTTGTTTTTAAAACGAAAATACAATATAACATAGATTGGTCAGTATTAAAATCAGAGCTCAGAAACCGCCCCATTTACCAAAATCCCTTCAAAGCATCAACTTACAAATCCATTTCAACAACCAAGCGCGTCTAATAACTCACTCTGCTCATAAAAAAACCATCGCTGCCAACCCTAAACATCAGAATGCGAAATTTTACACCACACCAAATACCAAAAGCTGTCAAAAAGCCGCTAGGGTTGCCTACTTTACGAATGCGGGTCTTATAGAGTTGCCAGTTGAAAATAGAGAAAATATTCGCCGTTGCGAACGAGTGATGTCTATGTAAATTATTTACGCTAGTTGATCCGTTTGAGGGGTAAGTGTTTACGGAACTGAGTTGGGGAGGAACTGAGGGGGTAAAGTAGATAAGAGGATTATGAACGTTCTTTATTTGCAGATCGATAGAGGTTAAAAAGATACGTGTTTGATCGTGACCTGGGATTTATAGGTGTCCAACATGACTTGAGTAGAGTATTCGAAGTGACTTAAATATTTTTTAATTTAAAATGGGGCTTACTTACATTAAAACTAAAAAATACAACATCAAACAAACTTATCTATATTGGCATTAAATTACCTGCCAACAGAAAAGGAAGATTTCTTCATTTTGTATGAGTCTAAATATACAGTTTTTTTTATATTCATGAATATACTCAAATCTACGTGAAACTCAAGTATCTATTTAAAAAAACATAGATATATAAAAACAGAAAACAAAATAAGAACATTAGTAGTGTTTCAATATTGCTTTGATCTCATTGTGTAGCCCGACAAAGTAACAACCAAAGGAAACTCTAATCTCAACGATCCTCAGAAATCCTTTAAAAACATCTTATTATTTTAAAAATGTTAAAGGATTGTATCTAAACATTATTAAAATACATGTTTAACCTCTTGAATCTTTTGTGGTTGAACCATTAAACCCTTAACCCGTGAGGTGCTTCAGTCGGGTATTGAGGACCCGTGGTATTGAGGACCATGATAAACACACAGAATACCGGCTATTGGTATCAAGTCATGTGTGATCGAGAGGTTAAGTTTTTTTTTAAACGGTTCCGATTTTAAGCATTGATTTTTTTGAGCGCGGCTGCCTTTTGATATATTTAACAAAGTGTAGGTAAGTACCTAAGTTATAAGTTTGAGTTATATTGTAGGTATTGGTTAAATAAATAATGCGTACATGAAAATCAATACAATCTGTTCTAACTTGCATATTTGCATAAGATCCAAAGGAATTTGCTTGTTGGTATAAAACACACGCCCAATCACAATTTAACATTTAATTGTAAACAAAACGGGTCTGCAATTTTTTTTGGTAATCAAATTCAATGCAAATTTCATCCGTAACGACTTATCAACTTGATAAGCCCCAATATTATAAACTTGTGGTCACCCGCCACTCCGTTCGTTTCGTTCGTGGGAATGAAAAGTTTTCCTTCGGTAAAAAGTACCCTACGTGTTATTCTGATGTCTAACCTATATTACTGTAGTTTCATAAAAATCCGTTCAGTTGTTTTTACGTAAAAGAGTAACAAACATCCATCCATACATCTATACATACTTACAAACTTTCACGTCTATAATATTTTAGTAGGATATATATTTCCATTGACAAGAACAAAATAATAAAAATTAAAAGTCATTTCCGCTGAAAAATCCTGTTATTGCAAGATAACTCTAGATATCTTTTCATTAGGCTTGAAAATTGATAAAACCGTAATCAATACGGGAATAACATACAAGGTGAGATTATTTATCTTTAAATTAATCAAGTGACTTGTGTGTTTACGATTGTGATACGAGTTTCTTGAAAACGATATCTTAGGTTTTTTTGAAAATATTTTATTCTCTAGATTTCAATTTGCAGCTGATTTCAATCTTTAGGTATTTGTGTCCCGAGCAAAATAATATGTGTTTCTGTTAATCAGTTTGTGTGGGTAAATACTATTTAAATAATAATTGTATTAATTTAAACATTCAACAGTATTACTCACCTATTAATTTTCATACAGCTACTTTGCTATGAGGAGACTTTTCCGAAAAATGTCGCTCTTACGCATTAACAGTAAACGCCTCTACAAAAAGAACAAAAACAATTTGTTTACGCAAATCTAGCATCAGAATAGACCAGTCACAGCTCTTTTAAAAATATACATTCGCAAGTACGCATAATATTACCTAAATATATAAAACCCTCCTTGATCACAAAGTCAATTAAAAACACTTTATCATTACTTTGTCACCTTTCCCTCAGCAGCTGTGACTCCCCCTACTTCACAAAAACTAACCTCAAAACTCCTGATGTCTTCATTTAACCTTAATAACTCAGTGTTCATATCAACAAGCTGGTTTTGACGTGATGGGGCTCCTAATGTGACGTTATCTTCAATTTTGATTCGAGAGATTGGCGAAATTATGTTTTTTACAAAAGTACATTGAGCAGAAAATGTCCTACAGTGCAAGGTATGAATGAATCAACGAATGCATTAGATTTATTGTCGTTTTTACAGTAGGAAAAGGTATTTTTCAATTGTTTGTACTTTTTAATAATGGCTATTTTCTATATATATTTTTTTTCATTCATTAATAATGAGCAACAATAAATACATAATCGCAAATGTGTAAACGTAGGAATCACCTACAAGTATGAATCAATGCTATTATTTAACTACTGCTAACAAGATAGTAATGATTAGGGAAAAATAATCCAAAAATAATCTTGAAAATATATCTCCCTCCCCGGATAGATACTGAAATGATAATGCATACTTTTGATATGATATGTTACATTTATCGGATATCGGTTTTTTATAATCCGATTAGCATATCCTGTTGTTTTGCTAAATTTTATTGTCGTCATAATGATTATTTGGTTGAATACGCGACAATAAGGCCGGTTTTGCTTTAGGAATCACGGTCTTGAATAATGTATTGTTGTTTTATTATTAGATTTATATAATTTGTAGCTTGTTAATTGATAAAAACCGTATCAATGTCCGGAACTAAAATCAATATCTCTGATAAAAAACTAATGTTTATATCATTAGTTTATATTGAATCCAAAAAATAAATATCTATTATCAGAACTAGGTTATTTGTTCTTTAAAGCTTCGCCGTTTTATAATATAAAATAAAAAGATTAATCGTTGACATTTAAAATATTTTTTATCTTAATATCCATCGCTATATTGACGCTCTGAATGTTATAAGACGCACCCTTCAAACCATAGGTATAAATACAAATATTAAGTTCGTAACATTCGTAATTAAAAACAAATTCTTACTTAAAAAATTAGAAGCTAAATTGCTGGTTCGTAACCATGAATAAACTAAATTCAGCTTTTTTAGGCTGACTGTACTTACCTACGTAGAGTCATATCAAACTAGCGAATTTACTTCAAATGAAAGTATCTAACAACATTTCATTCATCTTCTCCCATAATTATAATTCGAAACCAGTCTTCCATTTCTCAACCGAATCAAACCAAAGAGATCGACACAAACAAAAAGTTTGTATATCTTTTTTTATAATCTGTAACACAATCGCCCGATATTAAACACACAACGCAAACAATGAGTATTGATTGAAACGTCAAACAAATGACGGCCGATTGATTCGGATCACTCCATTGTAGTTATTAAGGTTGTAATTATGTAGAAGGAGATATAACTATTTATTTTTGTGTATGAAAAAAGCTATTGAGACGCGATGAGTGGCGGTTTTCTAGGCGCCCGCGCCGCTATCCATTTCCATATAAGGTTGCGATGACGTCAGCGGTATATTTGTTTTTGGAGCGGTGTTTTTGTCGGATTAATTGGGATTCACCTGTCGAGGCGAGCTTGGTTCACTGTATTCAATGTTATTTAGCCTTAAATGTGTTTTTTTGTCTTTTGGTTGGTTAATTGAAGACAAAACGGAAAGAAATACAGTTTCGATATCAACTTAATTGATGTATGGTTTAATAAATGAAGTCGTTGCTTTACCCACAAGATATACTGTGGTAAAGGCCTCTCCCATATTTAATACTACTTAAGGCTTTAACACTTGAAAAATACCTAAATTTTAAGTTTTGGCACCTTGCTATATAATATAAAAAAATTGAATAAGTATAACGGGTGTAAAAAGACTACTTCCGAAACCTGAAACCTCAATTCTTGAGCCTCAAAGTAACTAAATGCACTAATAGTACCTATAAGTTATTAAGGATTGAAAAGTCATATTCGCCGCTTGAAATCATGGTTCACATATCAACTGTTGGTTCAGGTGCGATTGCTAATTAAATTAAAACACTATTTAATTTGATATCATCGCGAAATCTCATAGATGGTGTATACGCAATTTTGTATTAAAAAAAATGTAATGCCCAGTCTTTTTACACCCCGTATTTTTGAAAGAAAACAAAAGCAGACACGCAAACTATAAAACGAAACAATTTTAAAATAATCATTAGTGTCTCTTTTACTAGATATGTTAACTTTAATATATCGATAGCTACAAATAAAAAAAGGAAAGTAAACTTGAAGCCAGGTCGGTTAATGTCAAACGACTTTCGCCGCAATATTTCACGAACGCACAAAGGTCGGGCTCGGCACAGGACCTCTGTGGCTTACGTTCTAAATTCTAAATTGAAACTGTCAAATTAGAACGACAGTTCTAGAAAGTTATACTCGTAAAAAGGTAGGTACTTTATTTATGTAACTTAAAATAACTGAAAACATACAAAAAGTTCTAGAATGGATAAAATTAGATAAATAATGAAAATTTTGCTATCCTAAATCGTATTTAAAACCTGTCGCAAGAAACAGTGAAGTACAAATTTGACATAACGTGTGTTGTTTTATTCACAAGCTTGCACAATTAAAAAATGACGAAAATAGTAAGAATTCCGTTTTTTGTTAAAATTTGTTGATTTCTTAATAAGTACCTAGCGGTTAAATCGATAGTAGTTTCCTCTTTAAGCAGTAACTTATCTATTTATTATTAAGTAACTTACATAATTTATTTGAAACAGCTAATTAAGTTTGTAAACTTTAATCTCACGCGGAATCAAGACCATACGACTTGACAGCCAGGGTGGATACTGATATAATAACAAATAAATGTAAATATTGTACATCGGTCTGATGTGTTGTAGCACCGTTTAGTCAGATGTCATGACGTGGCAATCGAACAGAAAAACAATTCAATCGACGGGCCGACACTCACACCGAAAACTTTGTCGATAAATATTAGTTTAAAGACCTTTGGTTTGATACAAAAATTGCTAATTTCACGTAAATTGTTCCGTTTTATTGTTATTTATAATATAACTAGTGGCCGCCCGCGACTCCGTTCGCGTGGAAGTTGGTTTCCCGTGGGAATGAGAGGTTTTCCCGCGGTAAAAAGTACCCTATGTCCTTTCCCAAGTTCAGTTCTTTCTTCATACCAAATTTCATCAAAATCGGTTCAGTGGTTTAGGCGTGAAAGCGTAACAGACAGACAGACAGACAGACAGACAGACAGACAGAGTTACTTTCGCATTTATAATATTAGTAGGGATGGTCGTTATTTACTATAAATTCTAACGATAAAAAAGTAAAATTGTATTCAATCCATTAAGGTTATATTATTACCGCCCACGCTTCGCAATGGTGTATTTTTAGCCGACTTGATCACGAAACATTAAATTTTGGCTTATTTAATTATTATTTTTCAAATTCTCTATATTTACAAGTTTAAATGAATAAATCTCCTATCAGATCGAAAACCGCATAAATGTCCGTTGCGTGGTTTAGGAGGAGATAGCGGACAAACATACTAACAGATTAGAATTAGCGAGTGGGATTTATACTATGTAATAATGATAATGATAAGTTTGACGTGTGATTTACATGTTCTAAAATATTTCCTTAACTGAGCAAATCAAAAGTAGTCAAAATTTCTTTAAAAAAAACCTTCTTTTTACTTACACAGAGCTATTTAGTTTTAATCCGTAACTTCTATTACAGTTTATTTTGAAGTTATAAATACTGGAAAAAGGAACGCGGGTCTCCGAGCATTACGCGATTGGGAATCGAACCCAGGACCTTAGATTACCGGTCTAATGCTCTATATAGTATCTATAACTTCAAAATAAATAAATTAACATTTTTAAATGCAAAACTAAAGTAAAATCTCAATTCTATTACAGATTGTATTCCACATTCGCGTCGGTGTGACACCCATCCCCCGACATCGAGACTCCTCGGAGCGCTGCATTTCTAGCAACTTATCGATCGATCTCCCGGGCACAAGACACGGCCCACGTCACTCGGTCGACCTGCACGTGAGCTTATTGGGAATTCATTAATACAGAGTTAGGTTGCATTAAAATATTTAGATTAATTTTAATGTATTTTTGGAAAGAATTATCTACTGATCAAAATAGTCTAAGAGTTTGTTATTAAAACAGTTTTGGTACTTATTAAGATTGTGCACATTAATACGAGACTATTCTGTACTTAGTTTAATCTTACTGTAGTTTACAGTTGCAGTCTTGTGATTTTATCATTTCCTAGCTTTTACCCGCGCGGCTTCGCACGCGTTAAATTCGGTGTAAAACTCCTTTCCCTATACTATGTAAACCTTTCTCTTGAATCTATCTGTCTACCTGTTAAATAAAACCGCATCAAAATCCGTTGCGTAGTTTTAAAGATTTAAGCATACATAGGGACAGAGAAAGCGACTTTGTTTTATACTTTGTAGTGATTTTTTTTTTGACATCTTTTCTTTTCAGCAACCGATTGTTAATTCCAAAGTTTGAAATATAGGTTACAATACCTACCTACAATGGTTCTTTTTCTCGTTTAAATAAAATGAAAAATGTAACGATTAAAAAAGCTTTTAAAATATGGATCGATTAGTGTTGTTCATGATACAAAGATCTTCTGCAAATAATCTATAAATGATGCGCAGATAAATAGCAAGATCATCGGTTATAGTGTACAAGAATATAATTTTATTAATAAATCTTACTTAAGCTTAATAGCATAAACATTTACAATTGTCTTTATACACCTATTTACTTATAAGTCGTGTGTCTTTTATTAAATCTTTTTTTAACAGAGACGGTATTAGGTACTGCATTTTTTTATAATTATTCGATCGCTTTATCATGTAATGGAATATAGCTTTTGGAAGTGTTACAGCTAAAAATGGTTTTCGTCTACATAATATTTATTAACTTCTATCATCTATAATATTTTGATAGAAATCGCACCTAAAAACGCACTTCAAAGTAGAATACATTTCGTTACTAATGTAGATTACATTAGATATTACTTATTATGATTTGTCTCTGACTCTCTGTCAAATTTATCTTACAGCTTTCATAAACGATAGAGCCTGAACATAGATATTTATTACTCCGCTAATTTAGAAAGTGTTTATGAATTTTCAATCCTTCAATTACCGTTTACCAAGTTCCCAGGAATGTTCCCGCGTTATTCCGTCGACGCGACCCGCGCCGGCGCCGCTGGAAGATCGCCGCGTCATTGTCGCCTGCGCGCGCGCACCGCAGAGACAGTGATGCCTCAATTGGACCGTCTGATTGGAACGGTTTGGAAATGGTCGACTGTAAGCGAGGAATTGGTAACTTGTGTTTGAAAGGTTTGGATTTGTACTAAGTATTTGAAAGAGTAGGTATGTTTGTCTCAATTTGACTGTCAATTACAAAAAAAAAAACATCATCACCAAAGAAAGTATAGAGTTTTTTCCTAACTGTTTAACGTTAACTTCACAGTTACTACAGCACTTGTGTATCATACGCCTATAACAAAGATTATGTTACTAAAGAATAACACCACATTATAATCGCCACAACATAATCAACCTCACCACAACATGCCCGATTTAATCGTGACAAAGCCTTACTGACATTTATCTAAAGCGCCATTAGGATCAGTCGCCACACGGCCCCGTGCCACAACAAATTAAAAAAACAAAAAAACACAAGGCGAGAATGCGCGCGCTCCTGCCACAACTGTCAAATTCTCACTTACTTTTTTATGCAAAACTGTGGCAAAAAAAAAACACTGATTACAAAGTGTATTATGAAATGACATTGGATGAATTGGAAGGCCACCTTGCGGCTCTCATTAGCACAAATGAATACACGACCGGGCAATAAAAATCGCATTTACACAAAAAAATATAGTGTGATTAATGATACCTAATGAAATGAAGCAATGTGCTACTATTTAAAACAGACTGCACCAAAAAAGAAACTTAAAATGTCGGTGTAACTTTTTTACAAGCGACAAAAAGTATATCAAAATTGCTTAAAGATGAAACAAAAAAAAGCTTAGTTACTTATATATACAACCAAACGTAACGGTAAGCTTGTTTTTAAGTACCTAGTTACTGAAACAAGCAAACAAGAAACAAACACTTCATGTATTCACCTATAATACTTATCTACTTCTCATGCATTTACATAAAAAACCTCGACATTACATTACCGATCAAACTCCATATGATCTTCAAAATAATTGTCGACGATAGTTTGGGTGGGCGCCAAACCCACTTGCAACTGACTGCCTTTTTTCAAGATTGACCATTGTAGCCCCAACGACATAATGATGGCTCTAAAACAGCTTCCGTATAATGCAAAGCTCTTTTTCTACAAACGATATACAACCATCTCGCTCCAACCCATACACCCATCTCGTACCCATTCGAAATAGTAATTTAGTTTTTTTTCCACAAGATAAGCATGTGATTATGTGGGATAAACGTGAGAATGATTTTATGATTTTGATTAATATGTTTTGATTTGTTGTTGCTTCCACAGCTATGAAATTGACGTTTAATATTAAACCTATGGGTTTAGACGACCTCATAACTTAAGTTACAAGTTATTCCGAGTAAGCCAACGTGTTATCATCAGTCATTGCGCACACCCATTGTCAATGCGGTGGCCAGCACTATAAAATAAATCCTCCTTGTATTTACGACCTATTCACAAGAAAACGAACTGGCAACTAACAAAATAACCATCAAGTTGCCAGTATGAGGTAACATAACTACGTTTTGAAAATCGAATCAGCGCAGAATAAAGCTTGGTGTGGGGTGTTCTGTCTTCAACTGCGGCAGAGTAGAATTGGAGCAGTAGACTAGTAGGTATAGATTGCATTTGTTTTTATCTTTTATGTAGTATCATTTAGTCGTATTTAAATAATATGCATCAAGAAATTATATCAATTTTGTGGGGCTGAACTAAATTCAGAATTAATGTATCTTTTAATTGAGTAGGAATATTTAGAGCTTAGTGGCGACGGTTCCGGGTTCGAATCCCTAATATCCCATGGCATCCAAGTAATACTAATCCGCACTAAGCTATCGGGGTAGGATTTAGCTCTACCCCCTTCTCACTATCCAAAAAATACGTACGGATACTAAAAAATTAGTTGATTTTCTCAATAAATTTCCTTACTGTTTCTTGTCATCCCCGCCGAACCCTTGGGATTTCCCTGCTCAACCCCTGTTATTGTTTCAATCTCTCCGACTTGGCAAAGCGGTGGCGAATTGAAAAACTTGTCACCCTACCTCAGCTGTCATCTGTCAGGATGACGTGTTTATGAACTGTTCCGGCGCTGCTGGGGTGATCAAGGTGCTAATTTGGAAGTGCAACATCAAAAAGTGTTGGTAATCGATTTTTGTTAAGGAAAACGATTGTTGTGAAACCTAAACTTTTTTTATAATGTTTCGGAAATGTTGAGAATATAAATTACATTTTCTTACTTACCTATGTTTCCCCCTTGGAATGTATCTTGAAAATAATATGCCATATTCATAACACTTCCTTACTTGCTCACCACAGCACCTTCCCAAAGACTTTGCTATTGTTTCTTACATACTTCTAACAAACATTCATTTCAAACAAAACCACAGTAAACAGACGAAACAGAATATCAGTAACCTAGTTGCGCCGTAATCTCGCTCTGAGTGAGTGAGTGAGCGGCAATTTGTGTCCAATCTCCCGCGTTTCCGGAGCCTTGCGAGCGAGAGAGAGCGAAGCGAGCGTTGTACTACTGCTGGATATTGTCTCTTGATGAAATGTAGCGCTGCAGTGATAAAATGTTGTTTTCAGTGCAATATTGATTGAAAAGCAAAAGGTATTTGAACTGTTTTTTTTATTTAATGTCGGATAAGGTATCTAGTAAAGTTGCTTATGTTATTAGATTGTAGAGACATTACGTAGCTATTGATATTTTATATTACTATCTCTATAACTATTTCATTTTCATTAATTTCCATTTTATTTCACTCTTTTCCTCAACATTTTACACATCTAACTTCATCATGAACAATACATTAACACGATAAATCCACTAATTACTTTCATTCAGTCACCTGCTCTCTAGACTTATAGCTTTCTCAGATCATAAACAATCTTGTATGCAGCTCTGACTGAAGACATTACGTCTATCAATTGGTTTATTAATGCGCCATACGTCAATAATAATGACACATATGTCATATTGGATGGAGACGGACCGTCATGGATGCGCGCCTCGCTATGTATGGCGGGAAGGAAAGCGCGAGTCGAGAGGTTAGATATTGTGGTTCTGTCGTGATGAGAGATAGTTTGTTTATCTGTTTTAGGTATTTTTTGTCTATTTAAGTAATTAACGTTACTTTCATTGAATTAAAAAAAACAAGTGTAATTACGTATTCTAATAGAGATAAAAGTTGTTTATTTTCATAACTAAAAATTTTGCGGTAATCGTAGGTTAACATAATTTGAATTTTAAAATTAGTTTGTACCAATTCGAAATGTTGTTTAGTATTAATAGTATTATTGTACTGCCAGTTTTTGAGTTATTGACTTTTACTTTTAATGTTCTAAAAATAATTGTTTTTAATATGATACTTTGAAACCTTCACATTTGATTTGTAGAAATATTTAATACGAATCCCTAATTAAATACAATGAACTGATAAAGAACATTATAACCATTAATTATGTCGGCCACATAATTATTGTTTATCGTTGTTTTATACAAGAAGTCATCTTCGATGACATTACTAATGCGTTCAATGAAAAAACATCTTTTTGTACCTGTGTAATATTGGTTTTTCACCTTAATATGAGGTTTGTTTATTATTTGAAAACTTTATCGAAATGTTATAAAAATCTCCATGTCTTAAAGATACACGTATTTAATTTATATCCCTTCACATAAGCACATAATAAACGAATAATTCAGCAATAATAGAATGTTAATGAAGTTCACTATGTTTTAATGGTATGATAATAAGGAAAAGAAAATTCCATCAACAAATACTTCTGCATCTGCCAGATAATATTTAACAAAAATATGTATACTTTGAATATTTGTTCATAAGCGATGCTTAAGAAATGTATACTTGCCAATTACAAAAGAATTATAGTACCTAAGCTAGGCATTGATTTATATAGAAATCTCAAAATATTAGCTACACCTTCCTTTAATCACAAAACTGGTACTCTCCCATTTGATAGCCATCCTTACTCCAAAGCATAAAGTCTCATTTTCACTAATTACCACAAAAGAGAGTAATTTTCGCATCTGCGGGTATATTAGTACCAAATATCCGGTGATGGGGTTGATTTTCCCGCCGGGTCTGTGTGACCCGCGGCTGTGGACGCCGCTGTCAAGGTTAACTTATTAGATATAGCCGATGTATACAAAACGGTGGAGGGTGTTAACTGTCTTGTGTGCTAGTGGTAGGTTAAATAAAATGTTTAAGATAAGCTATAGTTTATCGAGTAAGACATACTTTTTATTTTGCTGGCGTATTCAGGTAAGCAGAAACTTGCTTTTTTCTTATATATAGCTTCAATATAGTGTTTGAGTTATATGATAACCTTACCTTGTGATCATAAATAGTCGATCTCAATCTAAAACTATGTCCTTGTCGCCGGCATTAGCCTATTGCTTGTAAAATATATTAACAATAATTTTATACCTATCTAAAACGAAAATTAGGTCGTTTATCTTCTTTTCCACCATTTTAACCCGCTAAGCACCTATCTTCCTATAGCTATATTTATTATATTAACCCATGATTTCTTCATGCTACAACAGCTGTGCCCTTCATAGCTCCGGGTTATAGATCACTTGGTAAACAGAACAACCAGAAATAAATTACCAAGCCTTCTGCCCTTAGGGCACGAGGGTGACAAGGGAGGTTTCAGTTGGTTATAACTGGTTATAAGGGCTTGGGCGATGATATTTGAGACCTAAAGAATTCAGAATTTAGTATTTAATATGTAGTAACTTAATTATAGTTCAAACCTAAGTTCCTATAACTAGTTAAAAAAAGGAGCCTTAAGAAAACGCAGGTTCTTCCTTGCGCTTTCTTTCACTCGTATTGGTGAAGGCACACCCAAACCTATATTTTTCTTACATTATGTGGATATGTATATCAACTATAATTTAGCATTTATTTAATGAACGCTTGTAAGTACAGAACAGACAACCAGAAAAATATAAGAAATTAAACTCATTTTAACGGGTTTTTACGGTTTTGTTAATTTATTCTTGATTTTCAGTCTACCCGTGACCACGGAATTTGAAAATTAAACGCGTAAAAATCAGTTAAAATTAGTGTAATTTCAAGTAGGTACTTATGATCGCGTAAATCTAAAAAGTTACAGTAAAACATTTTATAAAGTTAAACAAGTCTGAAAATGTCGTAAAAAATCATCAGAAACGCACCCAGCCAGAGCCGGACAAAACTTGAAGTGTTTTCTATTCATTATAAATATATACTATACCTTACCATAAAACTTACTTTCGCACCTACCCACACAGCTCAATGATTGACTTTTCCTCCGGGCTGTAGGGTAGCGTCCACAGTAATCGTCCGCCGGATAGCGCGCTCTTCACAAATCACTTACAACTGAAGCACCTAGAGGGCGCTGAGATGTCGGATCTTAATTTATCAGGGGTTGGAAGAGGTCTCGATTTGTTATAGTTTTGTTGAGTCCTTGAGTAATGATGAGACGCGTGTAAAAGGTTATATGAAGGTACCTACCTGAATATGGAAGATGTGAATACAGGAATCTACATTTAAATATCAAACATTTAAAACGAGAGTTTTTTATTACAGCAGGCTAAGGAAAATAAATTGTAGAGAATATGAGTTTTGAAAAGGCAAAGACAAAAAAACATATTTCACTCTAATAAATATTAATTTAGCAATTCATAAAACTTACTGCAAATTGTAATTTGATCATTATTACTACACTAATATCCTGCCCTTAACACTGACCAATAAGACGGCTTCAAACCCCTAGAGAATGCACTAAACCGACCCCAAGCAGGCCGCACTGCAAATACGTCAGTTTGACATTGACAGTGACGTACGCCAAATTAGCTGCACTTTTAATATTGGGTATAATTATCACTACGTGGAATTAAACCTAAGGTGTAAGGCTATAATTGTGTTAGCAATAAGGTTTTCTGTATTTTTTTTCAAAGTATTTAAATCAAGTTGTTTATAATGTTATGTTCAATGCCAACTCGTCTAAAGTGCATATGAATACTTAGATCAATTTATTTATTACTAGCGACCCGCCCACGCTTCGCAATGGTGTATTTTGCCCGACTTGCTCACGAAACATTGATTTTTGGCAAACTTAAAAAAACTTTTTCGGAATGTTCTTTATTTACAAATTTAAATGAAAAAAATACCTAAAAGATGGTGAAAACCGAATTAAAGTCCCTCAACTGGTTAGGTTTAGGTTAGCAGACAAACATACAAACGGACAGAATTAGCGACTTAGATTTATACTATATAATGATGATACTTAATTGTAAATCGTCATACTAACATCAGATATCAACTTTGTAGCCTTACGTATAAACATGAATTATAAATGTTGAGTTTAAATAAAATATAGTAAAATGTTTCGAGCATAACAGCGTCAATTCTTGGTAAATTCGTAGAATTTGCTTTGCTAAACCCAGACTGCATTGCTAATTATATTAAACTGGTGAAAAAGTCGGCAAAACTGGTTATCTATTATGACAAAATGCAAAAAAATTGGAATGAATTCTTCAATCACTGCTGTATTTACTACTAAAACGTCAACAACAAAAATGGCGGACGAACTCTCTGACGTAACGCTTTCTGATAGGTGTTCACTGTCACATGACTAAATATATTTTTTTCAGTATTAAATTCCTTTAAAATAACATTAATCTTTATATTTTATAGTCAATTTTTTTTACCCTATAACCTGGTCCATAATTTTCTCTACATAATAGTAAAAGTTTCATCAAAATCCGTCCAGCCGTTTTCGCGTGATGCTCAGCCAAATAAACAGATAAACAGACAAACAGATAAACAGACAAAAATTCTAAAAACTATTGGAACGTGTTCTGTTATCAATTTTAGGTATCCCCAATAATTTTGTTTTCGAATATCTTTTATGTACAGACTTTCCATCCTCTTCAGCTTTATTATATGTATAGATTATTACACCTAAGTATGACGTTTGAGGTAGATGTCGATAAGATTATGCCCGCAGCAATGTTGTACCTAGGTAATACATAACATGTTGCATATTTTACATTTTGATAAACATTGAGATAGTAGCTATAATGTCGTAAATGTGGTTTAAATATATCCAATGTTAACCAAGTGTATATTATTAATCAATAATATTTTATTGTCATACTATTTTGGTTAATCAAAAGCACGGTTAATATTGTAGATTGTTCATTGTTACAAACCTTAAACCATGCTTCACTTTGAGTCACGCCCTATCACTAGTTTCAATAGGTACTTTCTTTAGCCATAGACCGAAGCTAAATAGTGAAATTGTGGGTGCCCTGCCTAAAAAACTATTAGCAGGAGGAATTTTAGTTAAGATTTATTAGTCTGAAAATCAACATGAAAAGATAGATAAATTTCTAATAAATAATGAATTCGACGTTTGTTTATCCTTCGTGACCGGAGAATGAGGAGTTCAAGCAATTACGTGATCGATTACCTGCCACTTGACTGTGGTTTGGTTTATTCCTTCATGACTGTGGTTAACATACCTTCAGGTAAATACATATATATAATATATACTCACCTTCACTCTACTATTTTAGTGCCTACTTACCTATTAGTTAATCTGAGAAGAGAATCTTTTCAACTTGCAAAACGTAAAAAAATAATAGTAATTGTATCAAAAAAACTATCATTTTTATTTAAATACACTTTTCCTTAAAAACAGAAAACCCTTACTTCCTCTAGTGTATTCTATTGATCAACAAAACCTCAAACAAGGGCGTTAAGCGTCTAAAATTTCAGGGGTTACCAACATTAAATATTTACTCCGATATTGCTTCAGAAAACAACTTTACAAAATGACGACCCCTTGACAAAATGGCGGTAACCACTCGGGCGTTGGCAACATTAGGTCAAGTTAAATAAGCCTCTTTAATTGTTTTCTTTATAAATATCGCTGCTGTGTGGCATTGGAGGGATGTTTAGGCCCTTTTAGGCCTATTTTCTAATTTACACAGATAACATACAGAGAATAAAGGAATTACGTGTTTTGAGTTTTGAAGTATATTTGATATCGCCTTATATACTAAAAAAATAACAAGGAGGTAAGTATGATGTTTTATTTACATAATAAAAAATATTTATTTATTTTATATTACAGAGATTCTTAATGATAACTTAAATAGATAATAAATAATAATGAATGATTAGTAAATGTAAAGCCAATTTTCATCGTAATCTGTAGGTAAGTACCTTAATTTAATAATTTTTAAAAAAGAGAACGAGAAAAAAAATTAGGATATTTTTTCGTTTACATTCGCTTTACCAATAAACAGCAAAGTGATTTACTTTCCACCACTGACTCTACATTGTTACTTAAACCGTGTTGAAACATATTTTAAACCATTGCATCTATTCCATGCCTTAGAGTAATAAACGTCACACAGACTCCGAGTTGACCACGCCATAAACATTATAGTTTACAGCTTTGACTGACAGATGGCGGTGTACAAACTCGCCACGATTTATGTCAGCTGCGGTTTGGCGCCTAACGAGAACTGTCAAATAGGCTGGTTAGGAACATTGATGGAAACGATACTTATAATACATACTTGGAAGGTTCTGTTGGGTAAGAGAAATGAGTAATGGATTTGGAAATCGATAGTTAATAGCTGAAGAATATATATATATATACATATACAGGGTTATTTTTAATAAGCGCATCACCTCTTGCAGGCGGCTTCCCTACATCAATCCCAATAACATTTGTTCTACGACTTTTTGCAAAACTTGATAATTAACACAAAAACAAAAAAAAAAAACAAATTTGCGCGCTTGTTAGTTAGAGAAAATATTAATAAAATGCTATTTTGATTGCTGTGTGGCCTTCAGGGTTTTCGCAGTAAATGCAAAGGAAAGCTTCTCAAAAATAATTTTTTTCACGTTTTTGTAAAATCATCCGTTACAACTCTACCCTTATTAGTCGTAGCACGATAGTATATTGTCTTCTATAGCCTTCCTCAATAAAATACTATTCAAAACAAAAATATTTTATTAATGCGAACCAGATCTAAATTCAAACAATTGCGCTTTTAAACAAACAAACATTATTTTATAATACACTGGCTTTAGCTTGCGGCTTCGCACGCGTTAAAACTTCTTTCCTTATACCTTATATGTTATTATACATATAAACATTCCTCTTGAATCACTCCATCTATTTTAAAAAATCCATCAAAATCAGTAGCGTAATTTTAAAGATCTAAGCATACAGAAGACACACAGACGGCGAAAATCGACTTTGTTTTATACTATCTAGTGAAGTATAGATAAACCTAAATGTACACGCGTAGGTTTATAAGCTCGTAATACCTTGATTAACCACCTTATTCATAATTCGCATTGTAACCTATATTAGTAGAAATATGTTTCTCCCTGACATAAAACACATATTTTATCTAAAATAGGATTACAATGCGTTTATAAATAAGGTCGTTGATAACATGAATGTATCTTTCAATAAAATAATTCAAACAGTACTAAAATAACTGATTTATGTTCTTAACACCGACTGTTAGATTTCTAATTTAAGTTTGTTTGAGGTTTGAAGTACCATCACACAATAACCTAAAAATCTCAGTTTCGGATCTTCTTGGTTTTAATTATTTTTTCTGCAAGTAGAATCTACATATAAAAAATGGTTTTTTTTTAGCGTTTTATTTTTTCAACTGTAATCAATGTTCTTTTTTTGAAGCCCGAAAATATTTATTTTTTTTATTTTAAGTGATATTCTATTGTCATAAGCCCTCTATGTTCCTGCAAATTTGATTAAAATACCGCGAAGATTACATGTATGTCACACTAATAGGAGAGAAACAAATTTCATTTTAAAAAGTATGTATCATTAAAATTTGTACGAAATGAAGGTATTAAATTAAATACAAAAAAACTATTTTTAAACCATATCACAATTACAATTATGTTATCGTAAAATGCAAGACTGATATATTATCAATGAAATGCCTATACCTATCATATCAAAATTAAATAATCTTATCGTGAGTTAAACTTTCGAGATTAATCTATAATCAATAATGTAATATTATTCAACATATGTCTATGACATAAGTAGGTACTATGCTCATAAAATTGGCAACGTATTTACGTACCTACGTAGAAACGAAAGACGAATTATATGCAATATATATGTACTTATGCTTCAAATAAGCGCCTAATAATAGTCTGTATTCAACCAAAAGAAAAATCTGAAAGAAATTTACTATTTCATTATTTTAAAATAATTGGTAGATTAATATTTTTATTCAAATTTTATTCAAATTTTGGTTAATTCCCACAAGCAGATTTACCTAATAAACGTTCGATTGTCAGTTTATGTCGTCGATCACTCAACATATTTGTTTTCCCCTCATACTAAAATTATGGCCACAGAAGAAAGAAAAAATGAATGGAATATGGATCGTTACATATTTTTTTGGTCCCATTAATTTAATTACAGGGCATAGAGTTATACACATAGACATAGAGTTCCACGCTAATGTTCTGTTGCCTTCAAACTTTGGTACTAAATTTCAGGTCGTATTTACGAAGGTATTCAATAGTTGAGTACTAAACCTCTTTGCAATTTGAACATTAAGAAACCGCTGCAAAATATTTAAATTAGAAAATGCTTATCATACGCTCTACAATTAGAAGGTGCACGTAAATTACCAAGCGAACGTTCCTATACCTAACGTAAGTAAACTTTTTAAATAAATATTATTTACGTTTACAACATTAATATAATCACAGGCAATCTTCATGTCTTGTTTCTTACGTGTACTAGATTCTTGTCTGGATCTTATTAAACTAATACTTTAATGTAGGTACCAGTAAAAAGGTTAATATTAATGACTAGAAGCCTAGAATTCACTAACTGTGCTTCATTTGTAGAGTTTTAAGTGTAAATTGCATTTAACTGTTCTAAGATGTTTTAAAACTTGGTCTGCGTCTTTTTATAAATTTTATGAAAATACCGTTCCTCAATTATCTACTGAAATAAATAAATTGATTGGAACCTCTCCATAGTATTATATCCTTACTACTTAGTTATATAGATTCCTAGTGACCCGCCCACGCTTCGCAATGGTGTATTTTTGGCAGACTTGTTCACGTTTTATAAAATTTTGTCTTATTTAAGAACACTTTTTCTGAATATTATTTATTTACAAATTTAAATGAATATATTCCATAAAAGATAGAGAAAACCGCATTCAAATCCGTTACGTAGCTTAGGAGGAGTTAGTGGACAAACATACAAACAGATTAAATTAGCGACTTGGATTTATACTATGTAATGAAGTTATTAAGTATTTACCTACTGAATTTATAAATCCTCCACTATAAACACTATTTAACAAAACCGTTATTTTAATTTATAGATTGAATATGTTTTTACAACATCAATTTGACAACTTGCTACTTTACACTTCCGAACAAAAAAACCGACCCCACTTTACCACTTCCTCAAAATCCGCCCTTTACATTTAAATATTATAGAAATAATTCATTTCTACACTCAGGAGCACCTTTGGTGTAATTATGAAGGACGGGTCCTCCTTGAAAGGGGCCATTTATATAATTATATTATATTATAATTATATTTTGTGGCCGCAGGGCGGGAAATGATGAATTCATGTCACTTGCTCAATACATCATCACGAGATGGCAAATTTATCATCTTTTTGTGTGAAATGTTTTGATGTGCTGCTACTATAGCCCCACGATTAGCCATGGTCAATCATTACAACTTTAATTAAAAAATACTCTGTCACGCCTTTTATAAATTGTCTTCAACCAAAGAAGCAGTCTTTTTACAATAATGTTGTCATTTGAAGCACCTTTTCCAAATCGACAAGTGCTTTCGATAAACAGTTAAAATAACTCCACCCTTGTCCCAAATGTTTGTTTTAAACTTCATCAAACAAAAAAATAAACAGTCGAATCAACGTCAGCATTTGAATAAACACGTCTCGAAGGAGTTTTGTCAACTAATAAAAATAAAATGTTAAAGCTGGCTGCACGGGCAGACAGGCTCGTGTTTAGGAACAAAATTAAAAAGTTACGAGCTGTCAAAATGCATGACAGCGCGGCGCCGGCGCGGGAACGTGATACTCGCTAGTGGAAACGTCAATAGGCCTATGTTTTTGTAGACGCATCTGTTATCTTTATTTGTTTTGTACAAATGAAATGACTCATTAATAGAATTACTGCCTTATTCATAAACGCAACTAAACTTATATTAACGTAAATGCTCCTATTACCGCCCCTTTAAGCTGTCTTAGGAATAACTTTGAGTAAATAGATAGATACTGATAGGTTAGTTAAGGTGTTTTTATTTAATATCAATCTTTGTAAAGTGTTCTGTTGGATTCGGTACTTCAATTTAGTATTTTATTACACAGTAATTATTAAATAATTGTTTAATCCGAAAGAGCAATTAATTCTATTACCGACCTAAAGATGTGGTTTCATTCTATTACCGTTTTTTCTGATTCTATTACCGACCCATAAAATTTTCCCCTTCATCTAAACGAAAAAATAAAAAAATGCAGTTAAAAGTATATTAAGACATTATTACAGTTTTAAAATCAACATCTTAATATTACAATCCTACTAATATTATAAAAGTAAAAGATTGTGAGTATGTATGGATGTGTGGATGTATGTGAGTATGTGGGGATGTTACTTTTTCACGTAAAAACTACAGGACGGGATGAAACTTTACAGTAATATAGGTTATACATTAGAATAACACATAGGGTACTTTTTACCGCGGGAAAACTTTTCATCCCCACGGGAAACCGACTTCCACGCGAACGGAGTCGCGGGCGGCCACTAGTCGTACATAATATACTTCCTTGCTGCCCTTTCGGACGAAAACCTGTTTTTCTTTGGACATAAAAAGAATCCCGTCTCATCGCAATTAAAATCGGCTTGTAGGCTAATTCAATTCGCCTTGAAGTGGTAGGATGCCTAGACATAACCTTAAGATACCATCCTCTCCCTGGAACACCATCATTGGAAGGATAAGAGCGCTCTAAGTTTTCCCCCAATTTTGCAATTGTTTCTAACAGTTGGTCTTTTGTTACAGGAAAACCTGACTTTCCGACATAGAAAATCCAGTCCATAAGTCTTTTTTCGTCGTCCTTCGTTGAACAATATTGTTTTTCACAATGTTCATTTGTATATTTATTATTTGTCTTCTCACGGTAGTTTTTCTCGGTATGCCATAGGTCTTCAAGCTTCGTATATCCTGCTTCCTTCATTTACAGCTAGCAGCGCAGCTTCTAGTTGATCAGAGGTATAGTGCTTGCGCCTATACGGTTACATGTTTCTATAAAAATAATTCTTGTTGTTTCTTTTCAGCTGTGAGTCGGTAATAGAATCAAATATGAAAATTACAAACTTCTAATAACGCCACGGATCGTTAATAGAGTCAAGTTAAGAAATTTGGATCCTATTACCGCCCTTCATTAAGATATGATTTTATGCCAAAAAAAACAACAAAAATGTTTAAATTCAATGATATTTCGAAAACGAATATATGTATTATAGTTTTTATGTGATAGCAAGCAGATAAATCAACTTTAAGTTTGTTATTTACCTTAAGTAATATTTCGGTGTGCTTACGAGGCTGGAGACGCGTCACTATGGAAAGTGCGTCGGTGTCGAGCGGCACTCATTTAATGTCAAATTATTGCTAACATTGGTTATTTAGACAAGACAATTTTACTCTGTTTGTTGACCACTAAAACTACCAACCAAATTTTTAAGTAATTTTTTTTATGGAATCTATATTAAGTCTAATATAAGTGATTGAAAAAATAGGTCGGTAATAGAGTACAAATTTTAGTAGGTCGTTAATAGGAGCATTTACGTTAGTTAAATATTATTTTTGTTTGTATCAAACTTATGTGACAGCTTGCGAGAGATAATACATAATATTTTACATAATAAAGGATTAAAATACGTTAACAAAAAGGTAAAACTTTAGTCTTACTCTACAAAAAAACTACCTCTTATTAATAAATGCAATTAAAACCGACATTGGTTAAGATACATTTTGTTTCTGTCAATCTGATGTGACAGTTTTGCAACTGGCAGAGCCAACATTTTAACCAATCAAGCTCACATGTGTGAAAATGATTAAAACTTTAGTTAAATCTAAAGGTTGTCGTAATAAAGATGAATTATTTAGTTAGTAAAACAAGTGTTCTAGCCCGTTATAAGCTCGTTAACGTCTTAGTTAATTTGTTTGGCCTGTTATTAACATGTCAGTTTGACGTCACATTACTTGGAGGAACACTCTAACGTCGCACACGCATCTAATGGTTAATTGAATTTGAAAACCGTATTGGTAAAAAGCTGGTTTTGTGACTACGTATTGAATTTATCTGGCGAAATAGGTTTGATAAATGTAACAGTTGTTTTTGCTGAACACCGATTTCTATGATAAAAATGTAACAACTATGTCCTTCTTCATGTAATATTTAGGTACTTTACCTAATTTTAAGATGATTAATAAAGTGCTAAATATATTTTACTTTTTTAAAGGTAATGTTATTTTCCGTAACCATCAAATTTTATGATAAAATTAAAACAGTTCAATAATTAGGTATAAAAACATAAGCCTTTTCTATTATTAATTCAATTTTTGTTACATCCGAAAACTAAGTCTCTGTCCGTATCCGTTTATAAAGTACCCGCTGCTCTACCTCGACTACGTAACGGATTTCATAATTATACGGGATGCTGATGCGGATTTCATTATGATTTACATCACTACATAGTATAAAATTTGATGGTTAAAGTCGCTTCCTCTGTCCCTATGCCCTATGTACCTGTGCTTACATTTTTAAAACTACGCAGCGGATTTTGATGCGTTTTTTAAATAGAGTGATTCAAGAGGAAGGTATAACATGTATAATAACATAGTACAGGGAAAGGAGTTTTACTCCGAATTTAACGCTTGCGAAGCCGCGCGGGTAAAAGCTAGTATTATTATAAAGAAGGTTTGTAAGTTACAAAATAAAAAAGTATTTAGCAATTAAAGTTCAATGTTTTTTGCTTGTGCCGTCCAAACATAATACGCACAAACTACCAACGTATGCAGCCGCAATAGCAGTGAAACTAGTTATGGTGTACGTACTTTCTTACTACTTCACAAATCTAATAAAATAAAAGCGTGATAAACTTTATTCTATACTATATCAGTGACATTAATTAAAAGCCCTTTAACTTTTTACTCCAGTTAATTTGCTGTTAATTAAAAACATCAGTTACCCACTTATTACATTAACTAACTCGGTTACCTACTTTCTGTAGTTACGTTTTTTTAACGCCTCAAAAATAATTATTTAAGTCTGAATACTTTAAGGAGGTAAAATAATACAATGAAAAAAGGTTTATGAATATAATTTTATTAACAAATTTAATTTAATGACTGTATTGTAAGTCGATATTTTATATACAATTATCTTTATTTTATTATACATTTTTACAAATCTGTCTTACACGTCTATATAGTTATTTGTTATGCTAATGCCTCTCAGAAAACCAATTAAGGTTACCCCATTATTCATAAACGCATTTTAAATCTACATGAGTTAAAATATGTTCTCTCAATCAGTAATGAACATTGTGTCATAACATTGACCGAGACAAAATATTCTTTGTAATAAGTTCAAAATGTTTTCATGAATAAGTCAAGGGGTTAAAGTCTATAAAATAATAATATAATACTCATTTGCGCGTTTTTTACCTCATAATAGCTATTTGCCTGCTCGGGTTAAATGCTGTGATAATAAAATTCTTGATAATGAATGAAAATAATGAAAAAAGTGTCTGTATCGAATCATAATCAAAATGATTACGATAGTAAACTTCTTAAATGTATGCGTCAAGATTGATAGTAACTTATCTAGTAAGCAATAAGTTATCATAGTATGCGTTATCGTTGATTTTTTTATCAAAATTAAATTTAAATCGAATTAAGGTAGGTAATGTTTTGTATTATAGTTTACCGAATGAAAAAAAAATCCGCTCAAGATCAAAACTAATTTAATGCAACAACTTGAAATTTATGGAACATAGAATGTTATTTTAAAGTAATTCTGTAGTATGATTTTGAGACATTGGTAGATTCACCACTTAATGCGCAGATTTAGGTAAGACCTATATCATCTAAATTAATTTAAGCCAATTTTACGTATCAGCTTTCGTAGACGTGTAAAAATAACACATACGTTTATCAGAATATATTTACCTTATTTAATGTTTTGTTTTCTATCAAAAGTAACTAATAGAAATACTATTTTTTTATATTAGATGGTTACCGACGGCTAATATTACCATTAAAATATATTTTTGTAAATCAAAGGTAAACAAGAATGTAATTGATCACGAATGTGCATAAAACCCAACGATATGATAAAAAACAGTTTATCACAATATATTAAAAAAGATAACGCATTTTTTAGCATTTTGATATTTTCAAAATTAATATTGAAGGTCGATCTATGGCGATAAACAAGTAGGTACTTCGTTTTATTATTTAGTGATACTTCTTAAAAATTTCATAATAATCGATTGTTGTTTTTGTATAAAATTTAATTTATCATGTCAAACGATATCTGTCTAATAAATTTCTTTCCTTGAAATTGTAATAATTAGTTTATATTAAGTCAAATCAAGAACTATTTTAAAAACTCTAGCCCGTGAATTTCATACAAGAATATTTAAAATACAACTTAAATAATGTTTTCTTTCGTTAACATTTGGAAATATAAATCATTATATTAGATTATTATCAATCAACCAAAATTCATATTCTACCATTAATTGTAATGGTAGAATATGTACTTTGTTGTGTCTTAATCGTTTAATCGTTTAATAACTTTAGTTTTTATAAAAATATTGGATCATTTTTTTTTCATTTCGTACCCAAATTATAAGCCTATATTATTGAAATAACGTTAATTGAGATTCTCTTCCTCAGTTTTGTCGCGAACGATTATAACATTAATTTTATTATCACAGCATTTTACTCCGAGTTTTAGTAACTGTAATATCTCCTAATAAATAAAGTGATAATATTACAGAAGGAGATAGGTTTAAAAATATTCACGAACAAAATTCCGCAATCAGGTACAAACCTTATGGTATTTCACATATTAGTTAATGATAGCAAAATTACAATTTATCTATATCTCTTACAGTTACGGAACTACGGCCTAACTAACCAACGTCAGGACATATACAGTCGACCCTCACTGGGATGAAACAGTACCCAATCGAGTTAAAACATTTGCAATAACATTTGCAAGTAAATAAATAAATAAAATAAACCACGTAAATATAGGCTCAACTATAAGATTGCAAAACTAAACCCTGTTACGAGAACCGAAGCGTACGCTAAGAAAATATCGATTAAGTCAAGGCCTACATCAGATAATATCAAAGGCAAATAGTTAATTGATCTCTCACTAAAGTAGAAAAGTACAACATACCTGTGACGTAGAGACGATCACTTCAACCACTCATTCACTCACACTTTCAACGATAAAGATAGCCTAGCATCCATTATACCAACATCACGGCTAACATAAATAATAGTGTTCAGCGTCCATAGCACTGGATCTAACAGTGAGGCAGTTAGCGGCCGGCGGCGTGCTACTCCTCGTCCACGTTGATCTCGGAGTCGGCGGAGTCCTCGTCGTAGGTGGAGGAGGAGGCGAACCCGCGGCCCAGCAGCGCCGAGCGGTTCTTGGCGGCCGCCGCGCGGTCCCGCTGCCGCCGGTTCTTGAACCAGTTGCCGACCTGCGTGGGCGTCAGCCCCGTCGCCGCCGCCAGCTCCCGCTTCTTGGTCGGGTTCGGGTAGGGGTCCTGCAGGTACCACTCGCGCAGCAGCGAGCGCGTGCGCTCCTTGAAGCAGTGCGTCTTCTGCTCGCCGTCCCATATCGTCCGCGGCAGCGGGAACTTCTTCCGCACGCGGTACTTGTCGACGGGCCCCAGCGGGCGCCCGCGCAGGCGCTCCGCCTCCTGGTAGTGCGCCTCCAGCCACAGCGCCTGCAGCTTGGCGTGGCTGGAGCGCTGGAAGCGGTGCCGCTCGAGGATGGCGTACAGCTCGCGGTGGCGGCCGGCGTGGAAGGCGACCACGGCGCGCGCGCGCAGCACGGCCTCGCAGCTGTCCAGCTCGGCCACGTTGGGGTGCGCCACCGGCAGCGACCACAGGAAGCGCGCCAGGCGCTCCACGTCGCCACTCTCCTCGAGGGTCTCGCAGACGGTGGCCACCTGCGCTGCGCTGAAGGACAGCGTGGGCAGCGGCAGCAGCGGCGCGGGCGCGGGCAGGTCCCGCGCGGGGGCGCACGCGGGCTCGGCGGCGCGCGCCTGCAGCGCCACGGCCGCGGGCTCGTCCCAGGAGCCGCGCATGGCGAGTGAGCGCGCCGGGCCCGCGCCGCCGCGCCTGGCGCCGGGGGGGGGCGGCCGCGCGCCATTGGCCCGCCGCCAGCCAATGCCGGCGCGCCCGCGGCTCCGTTTAACGAGCCCGCCCCGCGCCGCCATGATCCGTCACGCACACCGACCCACCTCGATCGATTACCTGCAAACCTGCAATTAATAGCCGCCGAGCATCAGCCGGGTGGATTACACGCCGTGTTTGTCCGCTGCGTGCCACATCGCACACTAACTTATAATTTAACACCGGCTAATCATGTTTGCATACCTGCCACTGCCTCGATGTGTGATTGACGACTGTAAACACACACTTTCTATAAATAACGATGAAAAAGCGAGCTCTCTCGCTCCAACTGCTCGCATATAACAGATAGAAAAGGAAACATATAGAGTCCCCAAATAGACTTTTATAGTGGCCATTGTCATAACAAAAATATAAATAAACAAATGTACCCATACTAAAATTATGTAGCTGACCGAATGTTTCTTTTCGTATTACATGAGTCATACATTTTATTAGTCTGCCTTACCTCACTATTTATTAATGATAAAAACCATCAAGTAAAGGGGCCTACTTCATTATTTAAAATTATGTATATTTAGTATTTTAACATTTATCGGAATAAATAAATAATATAAAAATATAGGCCATTTTTATTTGACCTCTTATTAAAACTATAAACCAAGTCTTTACCAATCCTTATATCAGTTCCTACATCACTTCATTTCCCAAAGCACTTCTCCCAACATTTTTTCAAAACCCAAAAACAAAAATAACCATCAAGTACCAAAACCACTTGCCGCTCTACACGAAGCGAGATTTCAGGGCGAAAGCCTCGCCAGAGTATTAAGTTATTGAACGGCAAACCACACCCAGGCTGTAATACTACACAGGTGGCCCCCCCATGTACCGGGGGGGCCACCCTCCCCCCTGCCACCCTCCAGCGGGGGGGCTTGCGGCAACGCTGCCGCCAGATTACACTCCTCTTAATATGATATGTAGAATTACTTTGTGAGTTTATATCGCGAGGCTCTCATTATTTCTGCTTTTTGAAAGGTATTGGTGTGGTGGTGGCGTTGATTTTGTGAAAAGATTATTGTATTGTATATACGTGCGGGTAATACGCTTTTTTATCAAAGAGTATTAATTTTGCTGGAGAATTTAAGTACAGGAAACAAGTTCCAATAAGCGTGCATTATTTATTTATTTATTTATAATAATATTTGCCAACAGGTTGACATTTGCGGACATATTATCATAGGTATTTATTGTTCTTTTAATATGAGGGTTTAGGTATTTGAACGTTGGTTCCTTAATCACGCAAAATTTACGAAAATTATCTTGTAAAAGTTATTCCGAGATAGCTTAAATATTTAAACGTGTCTTTTTTTACTGCGAGAGAAAACTGTACTTATAAAAAATAAATAATTAAGAAGCGGTATCAAAAAACCTGCCTAAAAGGAAAGTTTTATAAATTTATGATCGGAATCCTGAAATCTCCGCGTACCTACTTATACAGAGAAAAGAGAACAAAGTTTGGCAACTCGTCGAAAATTCCGGAATAATACAGTCTTTGTCTTTCAATCAAGTTTGTTCCGGGAAAGTTGCGGAAATCTTGTTATTTATGGTGATTACAGTTGTATATAACCATTATTTTGTTTATTGTTCAATCTTAAAGAGAACGTCGATTATAGGCCTAGTTTTAACTTCAATACATTACTACAAATGCCTTTTTATATATAGGTAAACAAGCTCTTTATATCAACTAAAGGTGCCACTCAGATGATTTGTCAAAATAAAAACATCGTTATTATCCAAAAACATGAATTTAAATTCGCGAAACATTAAGCGTATCAATTGACCTGTTCAACGATTTCAGGGTCTGAATTACCCAGCAGATTTCAGCGTCTAACGACGGATGTAAGTGGCTCGTTTAACCCTATATTCCACACCCCGCGAAAGCCTTCTGTTCCATAATACCGGGTGAAGGGGGGGATCGATATCCCCCGGCGGGAGGGGGTTTCAGACCCTATCTTTGTTTGGATGATATAAAATCTTGAAAGGGTGTGGTTAGATGCGTCATCTCTCCCAGAACCCATTACGGAGATTTGTCTCGTTTATATATAGGTATATTGGTATATGCCATCTTTTGTATGTTTGATGGAAAAGGTTTTCGGTTTATATAAATGGATGTTTTGTGGAGTCTTCATCAATCATGGCCGACATTTATTAGGTCTGTTTGTTGGATAACAATCGGGTTGCGGTGAATAAATGTAGGTTTTCGTGGCGATTACGGTAGTTTATTACGGATCTATGGATGTTTTTACAGGTGGAAAAAAGAATTATTTGGAGGTGTTGGTGTATTTGTAAATGATTAGCGTGAGTTTTAGGTAAAACTCGGAAGTAATAAACAATGCAATAGTTTTTAGTTAAATAATTAAAATCTGTTAGAATATGTATAAAATGGTCAAGAAGCGGATTAATTTGTAAGTAGTTTTATACAGAAAAAGTATTTACCTTTATATTTAAGATGCTCTACAAAAGTATCTAAATTATTATAAATATTATCAAGACGTCTTATGCTACATTTAACATTGACATCTACAATCTGTTAGGTCTTGTTATTATCTAAGTATCATATATTTTTTTAATTGTTTGTTTTATACAATGAAATACACAATTTTCAACCTACAAGTTTTCAACCTGTATATATTTGACTGTTTTCTATTCTCTCTACGTCTACCTTAGAAAATTTGAAATGCGTTATTTCCATAGAACCACAGCAGTTAGACAGTCGATAGACCACACAACACAATAGACTACAGACTGTACCACCCAGACGTCCATTGTCTGGCTAAATGTAGTTTTCCTATTGCCGTGACCGAAGCAAAAGACCTGGAGTTGGTATTTCAGAGAATTTGCTGGTGTAGTGATGACCTGAGATACAAAGGCATGGAGATAGGTTTACTGGACTAGTAAACGGAAGATCCTGGGTTAGATCGCGGGTTGGTTAAATTAAGACATTTTAAAATCGGTTTCTGTATTTTTTGTTGTGGCGCAACATCCTATAGGCAATAGAAGCCCGCCTTATTTTTATGATCACGCTGTTGTCGTAGGCATCTGATGATTTATAAAACAACTGTTCTTTTTACAGACTTGGCTAAATAAATACATTGTTATTAGATCTACAAAAGACAATATTAGTTAACCAGCTTTAACACGGAACCGCAAAATATTGCAGCTTCATTTGACTTGTTTCGATAATACCTACTTGTGTCGTAAAAGATAAAATAAGAGAAACAAAAACCAAAAAAACTGTAACCCTCTCTCGACTTTTACAAAGTCTATGAAATCCTCACACCAACACATATAAAACCCAATTTTCATTGCGCAAATGTTTTCACTGAACTCGTACAACTACACAATGGGTCATAGCGAAGCTAAACACACCAATACTCATCCCACTGACAATAATAACACCGTCTATCCGTCAACTCTTGCGCAAAACAATAAAATCCAAGAAAATGACAGCTACCGCATCCAATACAATATGCTATTTCACATTCGGAATTTGAAAGTAAAATCCGACAGAGCTACTGTGCCGCAACATAGTTTTGAAAGTCATACAAGGAGCATGATAAAACAATCATACGAATTTCGACTTTAAATCTTGACAGTTAACCCTTGGAGTCGCGCAACGCGTCTGACGGACCGCAAGCGTATTTTTGCGCGCGAAACAATACGTCATACGTCACAATGAGTTTTACGGCTGAGAGGTATCGCTGGCGGTTTGACGTGTCGCTTAGAAAGCGTGATTTGTGAAGGGTTATCACCCTTAAACGACGGACAGCTTGTAAATGACCTGACATAATAGTACTTAAATGTCTGACAAACTATATTTTATGATTATCTGTACTTGTCAATATATAAAAACTAAATCTTCTTACCTTTAATAGGCATCAGTATAGTATCTTGAAACTACCAATAAAAAGCTAACTATATTAAAAAAAGCTCAACAAATGTAAAACTTAATAAAATGTATTTATATTTTTTTTGATAAAAAAAGCAGTTGACTTTTTATATCCACTGCAGTTATTCATAACAATCACCATATATAAATATAAAAAACTTTTCACTACCTACCTATAAAATTCACTTATGCTAACAAATTTTTTGCTAACAGAATATTATCAAATTTAAAAACCATCAATCACTCACATCAAAAAAACGAAACGCCATTTGAATTTAGTTTCCGTGTTCCATCAAAACGTCATCTAATTTTCAATCAACTGCGCTTCCGGTCACTACTCTCATATCAGTACACTGAATAGCAACAATAACCAAAAATGAGAGTAGCAAAGCCACAAAATGATCACAGAAGCACGTTAAAGGGTTAAGCACGGTTAGTTAGACTGGGTCTCGTGGACGGGTAATCGCACGTGAAATTGCCAGGGTTAAATTCATTTCAATGGGACATCAAAGTATTGATTGCCATTGTTTTGCCGGGCGGGTTACAATTTGGATTGCAGTGCTGTGGTAGACTAAATTACAATTATGGGGGTTACGTAGTAAAGTTCCTGAATTAAAAGACATCGTCTGATAATTATAGCGTCTTTTTGATGAGTAGGTATAGATTTTTATAATTTTTTGTATAACTCAATTTTAAACCACGAGAATATTTTGAGCACTTTATAAAGTGAAACCGTTTCTGACGGTTGACTTAAACCTAGTACTCGTACCTCCTACAACAAAATGTCAGCTTTTATTTCCTATACTTCTAACATAGAACTGACTTCACAGCTGGTTGTTTTTCCTATAAGAATTAAGTACTTTCTTTCTCTTTGTAAAGTACCCCATGTTATTTTGTTATTTTATACATATAACGAAGTCGGTAGGATACCTTCGTTATCAGAGTTTATCTTCAGGAGCCGTCTAGTACTTTCAATGTAAGCATTCGTGGGGGATATGTTAGAATCTAATAAAACCAATTGCTCACGGTATTTCATCGGTGTAATTATCTTCTCTTGATAGCAATCAGTAGACAATTCAGAAGAAGGCACGGATCACGGACAGTTTCTACGCAGACACCAAGAATTACATTTCCAACCGTTCATCACCATAGCTTGAGACAATCTCTATCACTCTGACGGCTGCTCTCTCGATGTCACATAGACTCTGTGTAGCACCATATTTCGTACTGGCAATCCACACTCTTTATAATCTACCATAAGAATAGTCGATGTTAGACACATATATCTACTATTTACGGCCTATAGTTATATAGTTCAAGTAATGTGTCGTTTCTTTTAAATATAAGTAAAGCTTATAATCGTAGCATCATTTTATTAACAAAATTTAGTTTATGTATGTGTTACGGCTAATACCCGAAGTGCGGCTACACCTAGTTTTAGCCGGTTAGAACATCAATAGGTTTGGTTAGTTAGGTTACTTTTTTGATACCACCCAGACTCTCCGTCGACTCATGATTCAAGCCAGTTTTTATATACATAGGTATAAATTTTTTTCACAGTTTTCCATATTAAAAACACTTCTAACCGGCTAAAACTAGGTGTAGCCACACTTCGGGTATTAGCCGTAACATATGTTTTATGTATGTATGTAGCCATAATAAGAGCTAATTTAGATAAGCCCTGTTCCTCGCTTCCACGCTACAAGTATTAACATACACAAAATAAACTTTACTCCGCCATTTTAAGCGAACACGGATAATCCGTTTATGTTTCCATTGACACACGATTTTTAACATAACCTCAATATACCGGGTGTCCAGGAAACAATGGATAAGCTCTGAAGGGCTAATAGTAGAACTAAAGGCAAGCCTAAAAAATAATTGATAAAAAGTATAACCCTTACACTGCTAGAAATATGGCGCTTTAAAAAAAAACTTCATATTTTTTTGACTGTGTTCATATTTTTACTCGTAACGAGGTCAAATCACTTAATAACATCATTATTTCTGTGCTAAAATAATTAATATTAACCGCATCAGTGAATTACTATCAAATAAAATAGCTAACTAAAGTATTTTTCTCAAAAAATAATGTTAAACTTTTGATTTGCGTAAAATTTCTGAAGAAATATTTTTGATGCGCAACTTTGAACAGCTCTGGTGTAAAAAAATTATATGAAAGTAACAGTGACCAATGATTTCAAAATATTCCTGGTTTAATAACGTTTTTAAAAAGATGTAATATGTCGTTATTGTAATGAAAAAAGATTGAACTAATGGTATTAGTGTGTAAAATGGGATAATTATTTAGTTCTAGCAAAATTATAAAAATACAATAAAACTAAAGAAATATGATTTTCAACTGATATTAATTGCAAAAACATTAGAATAATTGAGAGCAACTGTTCAAATTGTCTGTCCCCATCCTGATGCAGGCCCTACAACTACGAATAAAGGATCTTCAAAAAAATCGCGCGTGTTGTCGATCATTGATTGCAGCGGCCTGAACACGAGCTCGTAGATCTTCTAATGAAGTTACTGGTTGCCGGTTAAACTCTTCCTTAAAATACCCCCAGTAAAAAGTCTAAAGCGTTTAGGTTTAGGCGGCCTACCTACCTGTTAGGGTAGGTTTCGTCAAGTATGCACATAATGCAACAGCATAGTGTGCTAGACAGCCTTCATTTTGAAGCCAATATGTGTCGCGAAGCTCTTCGGACACGTCTATCAATAAATTGGGTAAGTCATTATGAAGAAAATTTGGATCACTTTCTCCTGTTAAGTTGATTTCTTTGAAGATCCTTTATTCGTAGATGCAGGGTCTGCATCAGGATGGGGACAGACAATTTGAACAGTTGCTCTCAATTATTCTAATGTTTTTGCAATTAATATCAGTTGAAAATCATATTTCTTTAGTTTTATTGTATTTTTATAATTTTGCTAGAACTAAATAATTATCCCATTTTACACACTAATACCATTAGTTCAATCTTTTTTCATTACAATAACGACATATTACATCTTTTTAAAAACGTTATTAAACCAGGAATATTTTGAAATCATTGGTCACTGTTACTTTCATATAATTTTTTTACACCAGAGCTGTTCAAAGTTGCGCATCAAAAATATTTCTTCAGAAATTTTACGCAAATCAAAAGTTTAACATTATTTTTTGAGAAAAATACTTTAGTTAGCTATTTTATTTGATAGTAATTCACTGATGCGGTTAATATTAATTATTTTAGCACAGAAATAATGATGTTATTAAGTGATTTGACCTCGTTACGAGTAAAAATATGAACACAGTCAAAAAAATATGAAGTTTTTTTTTAAAGCGCCATATTTCTAGCAGTGTTAGGGTTATACTTTTTATCAATTATTTTTTAGGCTTGCCTTTAGTTCTACTATTAGCCCTTCAGAGCTTATCCATTGTTTCCTGGACACCCTGTATATATATACAGATATACATACCTACAATTTAATATTTGTAAAAAAAATACAATGCAGATACTGTGATCATAGTTTTAAAACTGATTAATCTATTTTATTTAAGTTTAGGTACAAAATTAAGTGATAGTAAAATAGTTTTAACGTTGCTACGAACTACGGTTCCGTAGCAAATAAAAGACATCAACGGGCTGCCAATTATGTAAATAATATCTAAGTGAATGTATTTAATCACAGAAATTAAGAAATTCAATTAGTTTTCTTATAAAAAAACTTCGATCGTCAGCCATACTCAAATATGCAGAACTATTTGTTTCAATATCTTCAAAATCAAAATCAAAATCAAAATCAAAATTCTTTTATTCATCATTGATATGTAACATATACTGAATGAACGTCAAAGTTTCAAACTTCGGCTTTACGTAACCGCAGTAAACAGTTCTTTTATCGTATCGTAAACAACAATGGACTTGTGTGGCATTAACAATTTGCGTCGGAGATTGTGCCACTGTCGGAACACGCTGTATCAACATTCAATAACCCACGCTGTGTACATGTTACAGATAGGAAATAGTCAAACTGCATTTATATTTACTTACTCCAAACTGTGCTCAAAATAAATTGGAGAAGTTTTTGTGGAGTAAATAAGGTGATGATTCAAAAGTCATGGTTTAGTTTTAGTGTTGAGTTTTTAAATTCTTTTATAATTTTAAGTTTTAAAAAAAAATTCTTTTCAATTAAAGAGTATATATTCAATTCAAGAGTATAATAATAAGCATTGACATAATAAAACTAAATATTGTAAAATACTTTTTTTAATAAAGAGCTTAGTATATCTGACTTCAAACCCAATTTAATTCTACTTCCACACATATTATTTACATCGCAATCTCACAATTCATATCTGCGGATTAAGTAAATTCACATGCACTACCATTCGCCGTTCCCGCCCTCGCGTCGCTGTCACTGTGACAGTTGACAGCTGTCAATCGGGGGCGGTAAGCGGATGAGCGGATTGACACCCCGCCTCAGTTTATGGGATACGAGATTTGTGGTGGCTGGAAATAAATAGGTATTGCAGTTTTATGTAGTTTTACAATAGAGAAGAGGAATCAAGGTCAACTTTAAGAAAATAAATGTAGGTATAGTATTTTTACTTCTAAGCGGAAAAATAAGGTCAATAATTTAAGTACCTACTTAAATGTTACTACAAATAATAAAGGAAGGTAAGTGTGCCTCTTAAACATATCTTCTTCCGTTTTATTCATTCTATTTACTTAAAATTCCTACATTAGTTTGTGAAACACGGGTTCGAATCTGAAAACCAATTATTGCTTTTCGATCAAATCAAAAACAGAAGCTTACACAGGTTGTCTTACGGCCTTTAAAATAAAGTTCACTTTTGAAACCTTTTTTTTCATAAAGGGTGTTAATTATTTTGCGGTGTTGATGCTAAGCTCATCGGTTTACTACAATAATGTTGTTGTTTGCTACACAGGGTGTTAGTGGGGGACTAAAACCATAATCCTGTAGGTGAGGCATGCGTTCACACACTCTTTACCCTTTTGTGTTGCAAGTCGGTTATTTTTAAGTATGATGTTTTTATTTTATTAGAAAGCTTAGTCGCAAGGAGACAGCAGTGAAAATTTTATAATGAAGGGGAAGAAAATCAATGACAGATAACTGAACTACCTACATAAATAAATCTTGGAAATTACAGAGAGACAAAGATTAAAATTGATTTATCAAGGAAACGACACTAAAGAAACTTATCTTTTAGGTCCGATTTGATTTTAAAATATCATTAGTGAATGAATGATTTCAAGTACATATATCATTATTACTTGAATTCATTCATTCACTCATTTTAACGGGTTTTACGCGTTTACGGCAAATTATGCGAGAAAATTACAGAACAGATGGCGGTGAATTCGAAAATCGTTTTTACTATACTCTATGTAGACATCAAACATCTCAGTCTACCCGTGAAACGTCGGATAAAAATAATAATAATATAGGTATCTTATATACGCATAAAACCCGTTAAAATGAGTTTAATTTTAAGTAGGTAGTAAAAATCTTCGCAATGATACATAAACATGAAACCATTAAATATAGAAGATATTTGCTACTTCTACAATCAAAATATTTTACTGAAATAGGATAATAAATAAGACATTAAAGATTGATATTTAAAGAAAAAGCTCATAGTATAATGTTAAAGTCTAGTTTCGTGGTGGATTTTTTTAAATGTAAATACTACAGGATTTTGGCTCATACCTATACCTTATTACCTACATTCCAATATCTAAAAATAGCCACTTGGTTATCGAAAAATATTTCACCTATTTAGAAGTAAGTTATTAAAGCTTATTCACTAAATCTGACTTGTAAGTTATATTCTGGAGCTTATCAATACAGATCATCGGCTAAGCTGCATCTGCATTATAATAATATCTCCATTAGCAACCAATATTTAAATATTAACAGGTGCTTACCACCAAATGTTCCTACTAACCAGTAATCCTCCGTGTAACCCGACACGCAGATTAAACCAGATCGCACCAGAATTATCCGGTAATGGCCGGTAATTGCCGGAACGGACACATTAGCCGAAACACGAAACTCCTTGTTTAACTAACGATCTATCGATTTACGTATTTGAATTTCGAATTATCGAATTAGAACCAATTACGATATCGAGTTGAAGACAATAATTGGTCCGAAAACCCTTGAAATGCGATACCCGGAAATATTGGGTATAAAATTGTTCAATGGACTCTTAATACAATCAATTTTAACAAGCTATCGTCTGAAAGAAAATTAAGAGATTCCTACATACCCAACCAAACAAAAAAAATTTTTTTGTGCTGAAATAAAACTCATTAAGCTATGCTCCTAGTGGTGTCGGTAACTACACTATTCCCCTACACGAACTCAAATTCAATAATAACGCCAACGGCCTAATGCGTCGTATTACTAAAATATCGCATTAAAATTACATGTGACTTTCACGCCCTATCGCCCATCATGAGACTTACACTCTACAACCATCGCCCACTAAACCGCATTCATTTCCATACAAAACAACGGACAACAATCGTCGGTGGGTGTACGTATTCAAAATGGCGTCGATTACGTCACGCGGGGTGTCGGGAAAAGCAACGGATGCACGGCCATACGGCTTTACATGACAATAATTGTGGGCCCGACGTACAATGGGTGACAATAACGTTATATGTAGAAGATGTAACACCGGGGAGTCGGCGGCGCCTTGTTAGGTGGGGCTTTTGATTTATTGTTTTATTATTGTTACTATATTTTAGCAAAAAAATGTTGATAGGTAACGGCAAAGATTAATTTTGAATTTATTGTTAAGCGTTATCAATGTTTAGCTTATTATCTGTTTCCGCACTATTATTTTATTAATATTTTCAAATAAAGGAATACGTATATACACTACACCAAGTTATTGAGTAGGTAAGTAGATTAAACTAAGTAAAGTTCTAACTTTCATTTGTAAAACTCATTAATACCCTACTCAAATATGTTACAGTTACCATTCAATGAAAGCATGCTGGGAAAGCAAATTATTTATTATTACATTTTGGTATTGTCACCCTCCCCTGCCTAAATACAATGGTACTGGCAGATTAACACGTTCACTCGTTGTATGATATTTACTGAGGGGCCCATAACTGTATGTACTACCTTCTCTATTTCTTAGTTTAAGGTGTTCGAGTTTTGATATAAAAACTACAAGATTTATTATAAATATTTTCGTAAAAGGTATCTTAACTTAATATTTGTTAATGTCTATACCTGCAAGGCACTCGCTTAAAAAAGGTAAAACCCTAATGATAATAATGATAAGCTTAATAACTAATACGTTTATGAAAATCACTATAGGTTTAATTACCAAATTAAGTCTTTATTTTACAAAGGTTTTATACATACAACGTTAAAAAACCTGATTTTAAAGTAAGGTTTCCAGGAGGGAAGTTTAATAAAATAAACTAAAATTTTATCTGCGAAGGATGAATCAAATAATCCCATTTTTGTTGCCTTAACCTTATCCCGCAATTTCTTAAGGTTGGTATCAAATCTATACCAAAACTGAAACCCGACGCGTCTGGCCATCATGACGGCACGGAATGATTCTCCCAAATTGTTCTAATTGTTATTACATCAATATCAGTTCATCTTTCTAGCAACTCGACACCATTTGTTAATTCGAACACAATGCAGTATGTCCGAGCGTATTAAAAACTTGTATTTTGCGGGTACGTACACATTTTTTTGACAGTAACATGAGTAGTTATAAATTGTATGGTAAAGAGGGATATTAATATTGTTTGGTTTTTTTGCGAGAAAATTGAGAATTATGGTTTGAAAAAACTTTTTCGGACAAAGTGGGAAGTTTTTTTTAGCTTTTCGGCTATCTATCTTTTGATAAATAAAACGAAAATTTCTACTCATTGAAGGTTTTGATAATTTAAGTTTTTAATATAGTAAGGTATTTTAAATTGTGTATTTTACTCTACAAGTAAAGCGATAATAAACTAAGAATGTTAAAATTTAAACTTTTTAAACCTACTAACTACCTAAACATCGAGATATATAGAAACAAAACCATAACGACAAAAATATAAACAATTTGACACCACGCATGCATGGCAACACAAGAAAATATTAAAACACCATTATACACTAATGCTTCTCTCTGTGCCATAGCACAATTCACTATGTTACAGTTGAAATAAATCGTGAAACAAATTAGAAAGAAACAACCGTGACGTGTAAGATGTGTCGAGTGATAAGCCGGCCAGTGTAAATGTCTTTTACATTTAGTACTACCAAGCTGTGAGTGTTTTCATTAAAGTTAGTGGTTGATGCGAGAATAGATAAGGAACGGAAAATACTGTAGGCATGTGTAGAAATCAATGATTTGGAAACGAAAATATTAGAAAAAGGTGACTAGTGCATTTAGTTGCCGTGCTCTGATAAAAATATATTGAGGTATATTTTAGTATATTTAAGATTAAATTTGTTTATTTAAGTGTATTCATTTTTTTTGTATGAGTAATCATCTCAAAATAATGTTAAATTTTAAATGATTCCACATTTTTATATTGGTAAGTATGTTTTTATAATAGAAAGATTAAAATTTTGTAATTTAACTCTCCGTAAAATTTTGTAGTTTCCATCTATTGTTGAAGATGAATCATTTAATTTTTTGTTTCTATTTGGTTACCATATTAACATACCATAATTATCCATTTTTAGTCCATGCCTACTTAGCATGTTAGTAAGTCTTAAACGTCTAAGTCTCTACCTATCCTAAATTAAGCAGGCTTGCAATCATAAAATTTGAGTTTAGGTACGTGTCGTAAATTTACGAGTCAGTTATCAAAATCTGGTAAACTCGAAATAAAGGTGATAAAATAACTTACAAATGACAAAGCGTTAGTATTGTTTTAATTGATCAACGAATGATTATATTTTTTTATAATTATTACATGATTAGTTTATCACATACTAGCTTTGATAATCACTGTCGAGACGAATAGGGAAAAGAATAGAATCATTTTATTTTATTCATTGTTTTTTAAATGCAATACTACAAATAATTTCGTTTGGTTTTACTAGCTAATGGCATTACCTACAGGATTAATTCTATACAAATATCCTTTCGAACCGAAATAGTGGGGCTTACTACATTGCTAAGGCAAAATACTATTTTACTTGTACGCACGTTAAGTAACTACTTAATTCGATCTCCTTAAAACCTAATCGATAGCTTATACAAATCGCTTAAAGAATTCTGGTTTCGCAAAAACTTTTCAATTCTAGGTACCTTCCCACAGAGATGATAGCGATAACTAAAAGCTCAGATTATCTGCTGAATCTATCCGTTTAAATTCCAGTTTAAATCCAGCACGATTGTCCTATTAAAATTGACCAAATATACGAAAAACTTTACAGAAAATGACAGACTACATATAGGTGTAGCGTTACGCTAAGATAACTTTTTATACACGTCACAAACTATACTCATCATGCGTCGATACGACACTTACAAAAGCGGATTAGATTTTAAAATGACACTAAAGTTTTTTTTTAATGTTCACACCTTCGTGGTAACGTCATAAAGGGCACTGGTGTAACCAACATGGCGAAATAACCGCCATTGTGTGGTGTTGTCAACTGACAAATGGCGCGAAAGAGATTCGTCGCCTGCGGGTGCGTGGGCGCATTGTGACAGATCGATATCGGAATAATCCCTCGAGCTCACGTGACACCTTTGGTAGCCATCGTTTCAATATAAAAAAGAAACAGAGAGACAGTATTAATATAAATTTGTATAAGAAATAAAAACGTTAGTGTTACAAAATTGTAGTTAGGTAGGGTGTCTATCTACCTAAATATTACATTAGCATAATGTAATATAGAAATTTAAGCTGAAACTGTGATGTCAGACTCAATACGTAGTTACTGCTTAAAATATTAAGTAACGAGGGATTATAAGATAACCCGTCAATATTAATTAAGAAAGGTTTTAAAATCATTATGAATTTTTAACCCCTAAATCAGTATTGTCCTGGGAACGGGCTTATTCAGTGCCACCCCAACAAGATATGCATTAATGTCGACACCACCGGTCGCCACAAAAACCATCTATTTATTATTTGTGTATTATTCACTGAAAATAAATAAGTGTGAGCTTTGGCTGTATGGCACAATGCCTTTGCCTTTGTTACATTTTTTTTCTATAATGTTGGTAGCATTGGCTGTCCGGACGGATAAGGATTAGCGCGAAATCGGCTCAATGATGTCTGAGAGCAAATATTTGGTTTGATACTTCGATCATGATAGTCGGGATGAGTTTATGCGATCGCTCCTATTATCACTATTATGCCGATTATGTGCCTGTGTCAATATGGTGGAGCTTCCCCTATTTTTAAGAGTGTTTAACGTCATTATCATTTTGTTTGCATGTGATGTTTGCAAGCTATCCTAGGCAATTGTATTCCGAAGTGATGACACATAAAAAATGTGGGAAAAATGTTTTTAAACAACACATTCACATGAAATATGAAAAATTCGTGCATTATTTTAACAAGTCATATTAATTATTTTGGAGTATGTCTTGAGGTCAATACTATTGAGACAATCAAAGGAGCGTATTTTTTGAGTACCTACCTAACATCAATGTAGGTGGCCATTTGTGTACCTAACAGTTTTTGTGTAGGTATAACAAATTTAACAGTATTTTCCGAAATAAGTTTTGTCATAACTTTCATGAGTAGGCACATATTTTTTTCTACATTGAAAAACTGTTTAAGAAAATACAATTTGCTGTCTTCCTGCTCTGATTCACAATCTTATCATCATTAGCCCTTATCCCTTTCAGAAGAAACGCAAATATATTTTAATCCTCACAATATTCTATGCGATGAATAACTTTGCGTTCAAAATGGTTAACTTCAGTTGCTCCCCACGGTAAACATTATCACCAAGCTACTTTCAACCTTAACGTGAGGGTTTAAGACTTTAAATGCGTTCGTTTTTTGTTGCAGTAGCTTTCTGATACGTTGCTGAATAGATTTGCTAGTATGTATGGCATTTTCCTCGAACTTTCTTTTGTTGTAAACTAGGTTAATAGCAGTCTTAGCATTGATGTTGCCATAATCCTGGTCATGTCCGGCATCGATTACTTGCGTAGTTTGGACAATGACAAGCTTTTAGGATTAAAATGCTTCTGTCAAAACATGCTTTTGTCCCTATCCGGAAGGAGTTAAAGCGTAAGCAGGGATGGAGATACGTTTTTGTCCTTTCCTTGCGATTAGAATACACAATCAACACTATGACTCATTAAAATCCTAAACCGAGTTCGTAAACGTAGTTAATCTAACAAAATCACACGTGTAGACTATCATATAACACTACAACACTGTCCTTTAATCACATCACAGTGTAACTGTGCTCCACAGGCAAATAACAGCGTAACAAAACTCCGGTATTTATCTCAACGATCCGACATGATTAGAAGCTGCCATTTTGGGTAATTTTGGCGCGTAATTTTGGCGCGTAATGGCCGTGTGGTAGTGTTGCACAGGTGGCTAGACTGGGCGTAATTACCAACTTGAAGATACCTAGATAAATGAAGCCACCGCTTTGGGATCTATGCGCTTTGAACTTGAGAAGAGAAATTCATATAACTACAGAAGTAATTCAATCTGGTACCTACCTCAAATTAAAAAGGTAGGTAAGATTAGTGGCAAACAAGGAAGTTTCCAATTCAACCAAAAGGTATCTCCAGAAACCGTAAAGGCTTCATTTTAAATGTTCATAAGAGAGAATTACAAAACATTTTAAAACAGTAGGTAGACACAACGACATTCGAAACGACATTTATTTTTCATCAACAAAATAATTATTAAAATTGTTTCAGATCTGAGGAAGAAAAATAAAAAATACCAAGGCACGATTATGTTTTTACATCAGCACTATCTGTCCCACTTGTATGTATTTTCCTGTCGCACACTTTTCCGACGGCAAAAACTGATAACAATATTCTTTACCTTTTCTTTGAAAGTCTTGTAGACAATTCCCTCTTAAATATATTTTTACTAAGACAGAGGACTTTTAGGTTTAATTCGTGATTCTTTAAACGAGGACTTTTAACTTTGATAACAGAGAATATTATTTATTGACCGGCCACTACAAGGTAAGGCAAAAAGATTTTAACATTTTTAACGTTTTACGGTACTAGTAACGCCATCTACATAATTCACGGACATTATTTTAAGAGTCTCTACGATAGCTTCTTAAATTAAAATATAGATGGCAGTCCTATGTCTGACAGTCACATTGACATGATATTTCGTAATAGAGTTGGAAAAGTGCAGCGATCGTTGTTTTCGATGTTATTTTTTAATTTATTAATTGTTGGATATTTTTTGTAAAATTTATGACTAATAAAACAAAAAAATCTTAGCACTTGTAAGAAAGACATCGATCATAAGGGATTTCGAAACCTACCACCGCGATTGTTCCTTGAAGGTTTTTTTTTGTTATGCTGGTAGCTAATAGGGCTTGGCCGCTCGCCTAGCCTGTTCCCAACTAGACGTTGATAATTGGATCACCTTGTAAAAGTAGTCAGTAATAAGCTATATGAAAAAGGTACCGGAAATTTGCGTTGAGAGGTATATTTATAAAACTACCGGTTACACGCTTCGGTTTAGGGATCTGCTGCAAAACCCATTATTATAGCGGTTAAACGGCCTAACAGGTCGCTCCTTAAGATCATGCTAAAGAAACCCTTTAGGTATCAAACTATTGATCTTACAGAGAAGCACAAGTCCTATTTGTCTGTCAGCTATTTATTTTAAAAGCACACTACACATTTTGTTTTTTATATGTGTATGCAGTTTTTTGGTTTATTTTACATTACAACCAAAATTCTTAACATCACTAGTTGTGTTGGTTGAACTGTCCTGTCACGTCACCTGTCACTGTCAGACACGGCTTCGGAATAGGACCGAATTTTACTGTAATTTAGAAATTTGTTTGCTATGATCAATAAACAATGATTGGGGTTAAAATGAATACGTTCAGCGATAATTCCAGTGAACCAGAACAAGATGCTAACTCAGCATTAACAGAATTGGACAAAGGTTCATCAACATAACCTAACACTAATTGTAAACAAACATATTTCAAAACATAACATTCTCATTCCGTTGTTTTCAGGCCTAAGATCTGGCAAAGTCGGTGAACAATGCGAGGCTATAGTTCGTTTCCCTCGTTTATTCGAAAAGTATCCATTCCCTATACTCATAAACTCGTCATTTCTGAAACTAGCTGACGTCTTTCGTATGGGCAACAACTTCTTGCGTCTATGGGTCCTGCGAGTTTGCCAGCAGAGTGAGAAGCATTTGGACAAGATTTTGAACGTCGACGAGTTTCTGAGACGTGTGTTTAGTGTGATACATTCGAACGATCCCGTGGCGCGAGCATTGACTTTGAAGACATTGGGTGCAGTTGCAGGAATCATACCAGAGAGACAAAATGTACACCACGCTATTCGGAGAGCTCTTGATAGCCATGATGAAGTTGAAGTGGATGCTGCTATTTATGCTACTACCCGATTTGCAGCTCACTCAAAGTATGAACTGATCAGCTTTTTTATCTAACACAATTTTCTATCGAACAGCTTTTTGATTTATAAAATTTATATCAAACACAACAGACTACAACTATTACAGAACAATTATACTTAAACATATTTAAAATCTAGGTTGCATTCCACAAGAATGTGTGTACATAAACACTAACAAAAGGAGATTTCATTAAACAGTGTAACAATATCACACAGTTAAGAAACCTGCATTTGTTGTCAATTTTTAGTTATCAAATAATTAAAGTTACCCTGTAGTCCATGATAATGAATGCTGTTTTCTTTTTTAGTGCTTTTGCAGTAGCAATGTGCAACAAGCTGTCAGATATGATTGAGTGTGAGGGTACAGGAGTAGAACGGAGAGCTAAACTCGTTCTGGCATTACGTACTGTACACGGAGGAGGTAAATATTACCCTATCTTTCTCTTTATTTTTGGATATAGTTGGTTATTCCGCTGTTACCTGATTTACATGACCTAAATTTTTTATAAGTTCAGAAAACTTATATTTGTTGGTCAACTTGTTTGTAATGTGCAGTGTCCAACACTAGGAGTTTTTTCCTTTGAACATACTCTTTCAATTAACACTTTAGTATTATAAAACACTCTTCCAGCGTTACGAGCACAAGGAGTGTTGCAGCTCCTTCGTTCACAGCTGGAGAGGTTCCCTTCAGCCAGCGCTGTGAGAGCGGCCATTGAGGCACTCACCGCCATCACTGTTGACACCGTTGTACATGTGCCTGATCAGGTAATTTTTTTTTAAATATTAAAATAGATTTTTAATGAAGAAAAAATTCAGCATTTAATTAATAGTTTTTTTTGTGTGTTTAAGTGTTAGTGAAATAAAGGTAAATTGGCTAAATACACTTTGTACTGAATATATTGTTATGAATAACTGCTATTTAAAATCCTGCTAATATTATAAATGTGAAAGTTTGTATGTATGGATATTTGGATGAATGTTTGTTACTCTTTCTGACTTATTTTGGATGAAACTTTGCAGTAATATTATTTACTTTGTTGTTATACATCAGAATAACACATAGGGTACATTTTACCGCGGGAAAACTTCCACGGGAAGGTTTCCCACGGGAAACCGACTTTCACGCAAACGGAGTCGTGGGCGGCTAGTAGTAGGTTCATATTTTAATTCAGTTTTAACTATACAAACTATTTAATTAAACCAAGAATGAATGAACTTCAACATTTCACAACCTACCCTCCAAAAATACATCAAACTGTAAAACATAAACTAAAATTCAAAATTTCGTAACTCAAAAAAAAAAACACAGCTATCCTGTAAAACACGGGTCCGCACTAGGTGTTAGATGACAAAGGAATGAGATTGGCTCTAATACCTCGTGAATTACCCTAAAGGTGGAGCTCTTGCTCGAGCTGGCCGGCAGCGACGCTCGCTCGTTCGTGCGTCGGTCGGCCCTGCTCGCGCTGCGCCGGCTCGCGGCTCACGCGGCTCTGTGGCCCGCCACCGCGATGCACACGCTCAGTAGCATCGCCGCTGATAGGGATCAGCCGCTGTGCTTAGATGTTATGAAGGTTGGTATTATAGTTCATTGTTTTTACAGACTGATAAAACATGCTTGGGGTGCAGAGATATTTGCAAAAATGTAGTAATTATGCCGCCATTTTGCCAATTACGCGCGAACCTGACGTCATCATTTGACAATTCATTTCCTGTTTGAGTGGTTAATAGTATCGCTGCTGCTAGGGATCACCCGCTGTGTTTGGATGTTATGAAGGTTGGTGTTATAGTTCTAGTTGTAAAAACGCTAATAGTAATAACAATTAATATATTTTTTATCTTTCTTAAAATATGTTGTGATTATTGTAAGACTTAAGTTAGTTTGTGTTATGTAAACTGGACAGATAAACGGTAACGGGTTCGATGGGTCGGAATTATTTTGTTAAAATGGTTTTTATGTTTCAATTACGTTGAATTTTCTAATTGAAAAAGTCCCCTTAAAATTATCCTCGTAAGAACTTACGCCCAAGAATCACTACTTTGATTTTGCTACATAACTATTCAAATGAACTGACTTTACTCAAACGTACTTCCTAAGTCTACAAAATCTACACAAAAAAGATGTTTTTAATACAGTTGCTGAAAAAGTGGTGTATTGCAGGGACGTATTCGGGATGTGGGCTATTACACACGCGTGCTTTTTTTACCTTTCCCGCACAAAAACAAACCATGGAGTTTTCACTTTAAAAAATCAAAAAAGTTACGTAGCTGAGGTATATTTCTTAAAAAAGCTACTAATTTGTTTCGATATCAGATTTAATGATTTGATTGAATTTGTGAGGTTAGGTTTCATTTCATTTTGTCTCATTAAATTTCTTTTGCATTTCATAACAATAAAAAAAATCTACTGAAGACTTGGCTGTATGGACATAGTTCCCTTTGCCTACCAGAATGGGTGAAGAAAAAATGGCGCTATTTTCCAGAAATTTTTATAGTTGAGTTTATTGTGTTTTTATTTTTTTATTAAATTGCTTAATTTTTTCGCAACTGTATTAAAAATTGTCGTTCAGTACACGTGCGGATCCGTCATTGCAACTCGTTCCGCCTGTCAACCCTCGCCATTGTCGGAACTCGTTGCTATGACAGCCTTTCCACACTTGTATTGAAATATACTATTTTAATACAGTTGCTCAAAAAGTGGCGTATTGCAGGGACGTATAGCGTTCGGGATGTGGGCTATTACACACGCGTGCTTTTTTTTACCTTTCCCGCACTCGTGCGTTCTCTTTCCCAACTGTCAAAATAATGTCTATTAAAAAGAAAAATTAACCAACCATGAAGTTTTTACTAAAAAAAAACAAGAAGATTTGATTGAATTAGTGTGGTTGGTTTCATTTCATTTTATCTCATTAAATTTCATTTTCATTTTATATCAATAAAAAAATTCTAATGAAGACTTGGCTGTATGGGCATAGTAACCTTTGCCTACCAATTGGGTGAAGAAAAAATGGCGCCATTTTCAAAATGAGTTATTTAGACATTTACGATCCTAATTTTACGTAATTATTCTTTTTTAACGATCTTGCTTTATTTTTTCGCAACTGTATTAAAAATAGTCGTTCATTACACGTGCGGAACCATCATTGCAACTCGTCCCGCCTGTCAACCCTCGCCTTCGGCTGTGCCTCGGCTCGGGTAGACATTGGTCGGAACTCGTTGTAATGACAGCCTTTCCACACTTGTATTGAAATATACTATTTGTTCACACCAGCGTCTCGTGGAGTGCCCGGCGGTGTGCGCGCAGGCGCGAAGCGGCCCCGTGGCGCGCTACTGCGGCGAGGCGGCGCTGAGCGGTGACGTCACGGTGGCCGCCATCGCCGCCAGCGTGCTCACCAACATCGTGGTTCATTGGTCAGTTAGTTAGTTAGTGGTAACTAAACCTATACAATATGTTACCCCCACAACCCCAGCTCTAGTTGTGTCCGGCCCTGTAGCGCTTCTGCTCCGAGGCGGCGGTTACTAACATCGTTGTTCATTGGTTGGTTGGGGGTGTAAAAATAAGAACCTTTATATGTCCCACAAGTTGAGCACAGGCCACCTACTCGGATTGAAACAAAGACTGTAAATATTTTTTAAATTTTACAGGGAATTTAAATACCTAGTAAGTTAACCTAGAAACCAAACTTTATTAAAACCTGTATTTTAACCCGCCTTCATATTTATTGTTTTTATAACTAACTATATTATCTAATTCTCCCAGTTATGAAGAATGCCTCCCAGTGGATGGTTCAGAGTTAATGTTGGCGTTGGAAGGACTTGTTCACAACACTGCGACGGACGACTCAGAAACTAATATAAAGGCCCTCAAAATTGCTCTAAGATGCTTGGTAAGTCATATGATCGCAAAGTTTTTAAGTTTAATAAAATGTATATTGTGTAATTAGAGTAGAAACGGTTTAAGTATGATAATAAAGTAGGAAAATTTATATTGACAAGATGACCCTAGTTTACACGGGAATACATAACGAAATGAATAATATTAAGTTAACTGCCACACGTCAGCGCTTTTAAAATATCGTCAAACGTATAATCTTCATTGAGTATTCAACTGTCGTAACATAAATATTTTGACATCGCTTTTAGAAAAAAAGTTATTATTTTTCATGACTCATATAAAGCCACAAGAATTCAAAACAACCCAAATTGACAATTACCATTGCATTTTTAAATTGTAATGATTTCTTTTTGCAAGCGATCATTATCCATTAGAAAATAAATTGAAACCTAATCTTGTTCACACCAATAATGCTAATTTCCTCTAAATTAAACAATTCCTCCCCAGGTAAAACTAAGCTCAGTCGCCGCCGCCCTATACTCGTCCCGCACGACCACCCTTCTATCCCTGCATCTAAGTCGCAGCACCACTAGAGTCTGCAGAACGAACATCCTTCTAGAAGGGCTGGCGGCCATCACCGCGGCGGAGGGGGGCGGGCTGGCCGAGGTGGTGCGGGGGGTGGAGCGGGTCATTAGCGGGGAGTGGTGAGAAGTTTATCATTATCATCTTTCATCATGATTGTGTTTTTGATTTTGATAGGTCGAAATTGATAGGTCGTCTTTTGGAAAGTGAAGACTGAAAACGTGCCTATTCAATATGAACTAATGTTCAGCACATTAGTTTAATCTATGCGTAACTTTGTAATTTCTTTACATCAAAAGTAAAACATTATTTTTGTCAAAATCAATTGTCAAAAGTTTATCACAATACTGACAGTAGAAGAAATACATTGAAAAGTAACATAATTAATTTTCTACTTTTTCTGTTAAAATAAATAATGTCGATTTTGACATTTATCGAATGTCATTTTGACATGTATACACTACTTCATAATTTTTCTTAAATTTCCAGTCCAGTAACAAACGAGCAGCAAGCGACCTCCGTGGTGTTAATGTGCACTATAATATTCCAAGAGCGCGCCGCTAAGTCGCTGACTATGAAGATCGATAGAAGTTGGGAGAAGAAAGTTCTAGACGCTATGAGGATGCTCGACGGATGGACGCGGTATAGAGTAGCGATTGCCGCTTTGAGGTAAGTCGGGTTTTCATTTGTTTTCTTTTAAGTTTCAGGGAGACAAGATGTTTGAAATCTAGAAAAGAAAAATGATTTTTTAATACAGTTGCTCAAAAAGTGGCGTATTGCAGGGACGTATAGCGTTCGGGATGTGGGCTATTACACACGCGTGTTTTTTTTACCTTTCCCGCACTCGTGCGTTCTCTTTCCCAACTGTCAAAATAATGTCTATAAAAATGAAACATTAACCAACCATGAAGTTTTTACTAAAAAAAACAAAGAAGTTTTTATGATTCATGTAAATACTTACGTTGCGTAGGTATATTTCTAAAAAAAGCTACTAGTTTGTTTCGATATCAGATTTAATGATTTGATTGAATAAGTGTGGTTGGTTTTATTTCATTTTATCTCATTAAATTTCATTTCATTTCATATCAATACAAAATCTACTGAAGACTTGGCTGTATGGGCATAGTAACCTTTGCCTACCAAATAGGTAAAGAAAAAATGGCGACATTATCCAAAAAAAAACTTTGCGAGTTTAGTTGTTTGTTGCACAAAATGAGTTATTTCGACATTTACGATCCCAATTTTATATTTTATTAAATTGCTTTATTTTTTCGTAACTGTATTAAAAATAGTCGTTCAGTACACGTGCGGAACCGTCATTGCAACTAGTCCAGCCTGTAGACATTTGTCGGAACTCGTTGTAATGACAGCCTTTCCACACTTGTATTGAAATATACTATTTTATCAATTACTAATGGATGATCAAAATTGGTTTAGCTTATAACGCATGTTATGTACAATAGTATCGAAGGAGTTTTTTATTCCTATTATTAAAATTGAACCTTTTGTATTAGTTGTTAAAAAGTTATTGTAAATGTTGTAGTTTATTTTGCTTTAGACTTATATAACATTTTTCATAAGTACTACTACAAATTTATTTACATTTAGTGACCCGCCTACGCTGCGCAGTGGCGTAATTTTGGCCGAATTGTTCAAAAACAGTTAATTTTAAATTACTAAAAAAAAATGAAAGTCGTTTATTTACAAATTTAACTGAAAAAATTACCTAAAAAGTTGTAAAAAGCTTTAAAATCCGCCAAGTAGATTAGGATGAGTTAGCGAACAAACATGCAAACAGACATAATTAGCGACTTAGATTTATATTGTGTAAAATAATTAGTGGAAAGAATGATACTGTGTAAGGACTTTCAGTGGTGGTTTTTCCACTAGGCTGAGTAGGCTGGAGCCTAGGGCGACAGTTTACCTGCAGATTTTTCACAAATATAAGATTAAAAAAATACATAGAGAAATAGTCTTAACATTTTACAAGTCAGCTATCAAGAAATCTAGCTAGAAAGTCATGGTGTGGCAGTATTTTTGACAGTTCTGAATTAAACGTATTTTTATAAGGCTAAACTGTTAACTGTAAACAAACTTTCATGAGCACATTATCTGAACACAGTTCACTATCGTAAGTCAGTTAAATGAGGTTTTCACTTCGGAATTTCAGCAAAGATGTTATAAACTCGTATAAGCCCTAATTTCGGCGTTCTATTATTTTGCAATTTTCTCGCTTCCTTTGGGTTATAAGCCATTTGCGTTTATACAGGGTCTGTCGTAATGAATGGATAACCCGTTACCTACAGTTGATCCGGATGTGAGGCTATAAGAAAATGGTGTCTTCTTGCCAGGGTTGTCAACCATAAGAAAATGGCGGAGACTTTTAAACTTTTTTATAAATTTCGCTATTTTTTTCATTTATTCCGTTGCCATTTCTTCAAATTTTGATGTATTTGTATAATTCTTTTAGTATTATACTGCTGAAGACGTGTATTATGTAATTTACATACAATTTTAGGTGTTATTCACGTTGAACATTATCAAAATACTCATTTCAAGAAAAATATTTCCAATGTTTTTTCTTTATGTCAACTTTTGATCATCTCCTGTGGAAAAAAAAAGTATGACGTTATAGCTGCCCATGATCTCAATAAATTGTCTAGTATGTGTAGATTCTAAAAAGGTATAACGATGTGTACTTTACAAGCAACATTAAGTTACAGGAGCGAGAACACTAATCAAGGTCGGAATTTTTATTTTTCATGTTATGTTATAAATGGTTGTAAAACTTCGTCATAATGATTTTATTCTATCAAGATACTTTGCACAAACACTATCGGGCCACTAATAGGATATTCAGAAGAAAACCCGGTTGTTTTTGGGAAAAAAATAACATTACTCCACGATAATAATGTAATGAAAATGTACAAATGAAAATTGTTGTGCTCTAATAGTTACATGCGACAAACATGTTGCGACAAGTTTATTCGTAATTGAAACGGATTTTAAAAATCGAACAAAGACCGCATTACAAAGAAAAGTGGAAAAAATTAGAAGGAAATCGTCCTTCCATAAATGCATTGTGCACTCTAATGAACACACGGTAATCAGGATGTCGCACATTTGGATATCTTACACGATAAACACTAGCAGCTCTATTGGTGCTGCCATTACATACACCGTAAATGTAATGCATGTTCGCGTATTCAGCCGGCGTGTACTGTCGCGGCATGATACACAAACTACACAAAAACTTTTCCAAAACAACAAGTTCAATCGATAGCACAACACAATGTCCGTAAATGTGAGCAAAGTCATCAGTATCACCACGTTATCAAGTCCAAATCACAAGGAAAATCATAGTCAAATATTAGAAAGCAGTAACAAATTGACGAAAATAGTGGCCCCGATTCTCAAAACACTCTCTAAAACTAAATTAAAAATATCGCTGTCACTTTCTCATGCTTCGTATTAGAACAAGACAGGTACATTGGTCTCACTAAATTTAGTCCACATCATTGTGAAATTGAACGAAATGCGCTGAGGACTAGCCTAAAATTACCATCGCCGTGTCATATTGCACGTACATTTTAGTTTGACAGGACTACTACATTTTGTCTCTGTCTTATTGATGTGTAAGTGACAGCGATAGTTTTAGTTTAGTGTAGAGTGTTTTCAGAATCGGGGCCAATATGAACAAAAGGACATGCGATGGTCAAAATCACACTGATGTGATGAGTACCATTTTCTTTGTAATGCGGTCTTATTCGATTTTTAAAATCCGTTTCAATTTGGAATAAACTTGTCGCAACATGTTTATCGCATGTAACTATTAGAGCACAACAATTTTCATTTGTACATTTTCATCAATGTGCGACATCCTGATTACCGTGTGTTCATTAGAGTGCACAATGCATTTATGGAAGGACGATTTCCTTCTAATTTTTTCCACTTTTCTTTGTAATGCGGTCTTTGTTCGATTTTTAAAATCCGTTTCAATTACGAATAAACTTGTCGCAACATGTTTGTCGCATGTAACTATTAGAGCACAACAATTTTCATTTGTACATTTTCATTACATTATTATCGTGGAGTAATGTTATTTTTTTCCCAAAAACAACCGGGTTTTCTTCTGAATATCCTATTAGTGGCCCGATAGTGTTTGTGCAAAGTATCTTGATAGAATAAAATCATTATGACGAAGTTTTACAACCATTTATAACATAACATGAAAAATAAAAATTCCGACCTTGATTAGTGTTCTCGCTCCTGTAACTTAATGTTGCTTGTAAAGTACACATCGTTATACCTTTTTAGAATCTACACATACTAGACAATTTATTGAGATCATGGGCAGCTATAACGTCATACTTTTTTTTTCCACAGGAGATAATCAAAAGTTGACATAAAGAAAAAAAATTGGAAATATTTTTCTTAAAATGAGTATTTTGATAATGTTCAACGTGAATAACACCTAAAATTGTATTTAAATTACATAATACACGTCTTCAGCAGTATAATACTAAAAGAATTATACAAATACTTCAAAATTTGAAGAAATGGCAACGGAATAAATGAAAAAAATAGCGAAATTTATAAAAAAGTTTAAAAGTCCCCGCCATTTTCTTATGGTTGACAACCCTGGCAAGAAGACACCATTTTCTTATAGCCTCACATCCGGATCAACTGTAGGTAACGGGTTATCCATTCATTACGACAGACCCTGTATATTTAGAGACGTTGACATAAGATAAAGTGAAAAATAAAATGAAACTTTATTCATCACTGGTAACAAATAACCAATTATGCACTTCAGCTTTAAAGTAAAAGTATGTAGCAGATAGACCGAGCGTGATGTAGTTGCAATCGAAGGCATTGAATTTCATAGGAGGCGGCAAAAAAAATTTAGGCCTAAAGGCGGCAAATCTGTAAATCCGCCGCTGCCTTCTCTGATACCTATTTACCTTATGTTCACAAAATTTACATAGATACGGTCACCACAACGTAGCCGCAACAATCCTCCGTCGCCTGTCTCAACTAGCGGAGACGGAACACACTCAACGATGGCTCGATACACTGTGTAGGGCCGCCAGCGCCGACCAGATGTTGGTGGAACAAGGTAGGTTGTAGATATAGAAGGGGTGATGGTATATTGTTTTATTTTGTATGATAATGATAGTTATTGTCTGATGTTGATTATAGGTTAAGAAAAATAATAAAAAGAAAAATATGTACTACAAATTAAAATTAAAATACCTGTCTCTTTGTATGTTCAATCGCTAATTCTTTCTAAACATGGTTTTTATTATAAGATTGAAATTCAAATTTATACATTTTTAAAGTATACATTTCTGCGTTTTTATGACGACGAACAATGCACCTATGAAGAGTTTGTGTTAATGAGTTGCGGGTATTTTATATATCTTTATCAGCTATCTATTTTATATATATTCTAGGCGCCTGGTTAAGATTAGTTGTACACAAAGCAATTCGTTTATCCAGGCATATTTGCATTTCTACAGTAACAGTAGTTACCTTCAGCAACAAACATTTCACAGTCTTACTATCTGTGTTTTTGGCGACACAATTTGTTTCAACTAACTGCAACTTCCTCTCTTTTTCCACTAATTGCATCATGTGTCTACGAGCACTGCACTGTCGTTCACTATATCGCGATCTTTTTCGCTTTCAAGGCATGGTAAGACGTGGCTATACATGTTACTATAGCTAGTCGTGTTCTACAATAGACAGCCAGTGATCGTCCCTTGTTGCTGTCGTCAGGCATCTCGGCCCTGCTTCCCTGCGCGTCCTCCTGGACCGTGGCGTCCTCGCTGGCCTCGTCCTGCACCCCCCTCGCCGCCTGCGCGCTGTGCCCCGGCTGCGGCTCGTGCTGCCCGCTGCCGGCGGCGTGGCTGGCGGCGCGCGGGGCGGCACTACACGCGCTGGACCGCGCGGCGGCCGCGGCCAGGGTGCTGTGCACGCAGCCGCCGCCCGCCATTGCACAGGTCAGTGGACTTTGATGTAAGCCATTGCATTATAGGTTAGAGGACTTGCAGGGACAACGTGAGCTAGCACAGGTCAGTGAACTTACAGGAACATCGTGAATTATGGCACAGGTCAGTGAACTTACAGGAACATCGTCAATTATGGCACAGGTCAGTGAACTTACAGGAACATCGTCAATTATGGCACAGGTCAGTGAACTTACAGGAACATCGTGAATTATGGCACAGGTCAGTGAACTTACAGGAACATCGTGAATTATAAAATATAAATAAATAAAAAAATATAAAAATGTTTATTTTCGGACAATTAAAATCCATCAATTGTTAGTAGGTAATCTTATAATATAATTGAGTTAGTAATAGTATTTAAGCAATGACATATTAATTTTAATTAAATGGCCAACATACGGACAGTCCCCGCTGTCGGCTATCGCCCTCAAAACACTGTTACTGCTGCCCCTTATTCGGCGCAGTAAAGAAGATGCTTTTTTACGCAGGTTAGTACTAAAACTATCTACCTCTGCATATGCAAACATAGCTGAGGCGCTGCAAAATCGTGGCAGCCCTAACAGTGCTCTAAAGGCGTTGTTATATTGGATCCGCAGGGCACTGTATGCTTTATTAGTGTAACTTGCCCACAAGCTACTCGAGTAGAGCGAAGTGCAGTACGCTTTAAAAAGAGTAAGTTTTACTGCTGTTGAGCAACGCGCGAATCTGCGGGTTATCATGTTAGCTCTAACAGACAGCGCCCTGCGTTCTCTCTCCATGTCTACATCATCTTTTAGATCTTCGGTTACATAGTGGCCAAGATATTTAAACTGCTCCACAAATTTATGCTCAAAGATTCCATTACATAGATACAACCCAAGCTAATAAAAGCGTGGTAATGACTTGGTGTGACTTTTGAAAAGTTTTACCTATATAACTCGTACTTCTTGAATATAAATCAAACTGACTACGGCTTGTTAGCCAAAAGGAATTAATTATGACATGCTACTTTCTAATAATATTATAAGCGCAAAAGATTGTGAGGATTGATGTGTGATAGTAACACTTTCACGACAAAGCGGCTTAACTGATTTGGATGATACTTGGTTAACGAAATTCCTACGGTAGACCCAATTTAACTTTCATGAAATTATGTTTAAAAACTACGTCTTTCCTCTTGTCAGGTTTTTTAAGGTTTTGCCTCGTTCCTTCTGCTAAAAAATATCATTAAATCTTAAATATTATCGTCTATAATCTAGGCGGCGCGTGAATCGGTTTCGGCGGCGGGGGGCGCCGGGGCGGCATTACGTCGCGCGGGGGCGGCATTGAACGCGGTCGCGCAGAAATACTGCGATATTGCGAAGACAGCTTTCCATGCTGATGACGCGACGCTACGGAGCTTGCAAATGTATCCTTTTTGATTTAACAATAGTACTGGAAGTTGGAAGAGTTGTTCATATTATTTGCAATAGTTATGGACAGTCGGTGGTGACAATGAACTGAAATATCTTTATTAGAAGTCCGTGTTAAACTATAACCTTCCCATTCAGACTACATCAATGACTTATACATTTCAAGACGGTGTCTATTTAAACAAAATAAGTTTAAAAACTGACTAGAAAATCTACTTTAAACCTAATACAGAATAAAACACTACCTACATTTCTTAACAAAATTTTCGGTAAATTTTCCTTAAACGCCTGACACTAGCTCCCAGCACATTTATGCGCAGCTCGCTCAGTTCCTGTTCCGCATCACGAACTCGCAGGATGTGTCCACCGACCTGGTCTCCAAGGAGGTGCAGCCCAGGACTCTGGAGGAGGTTATATGTAAGTAGAATAACTATAGGAATTTCAGATTAGAGAGTATTTGGGGCATGTGAAGAACTGTTGTTTAGGTTTCGTAACTTGAACTGCGATTTGATAGTTTGAAAGTTTTGTCGGTACTTCAATGTACTCTACATTGTCATGTTTTTGTTGTAAGACTAAGATTCTACTTATGGCGCAGAAAGGGTTAAAAATCTTTTGCTGCGTATTTGGGTAAGCTATTTAGTTTTGGTTTTCTTACATTTTACGTTTATGGCATAGGAGTTGCAGAATTTACGTATATTTATTTTACAGCTTTAGCTCCGAGTGTAGAGATGACCAAAATAGCCAACAAGCTGTTCAATAACCCTACTACCGGACAAGGACTTACACACAGGGTAAGTGCTCTGGCAGTTTTTAAAACTTTGTAATCTAGTTTTGTTTTTATTAAAATGATGTTGATATTTTGTTTTATGTAAAACCCTGTAGTCTTAATAAGTCACTGAAGGGTCGCAAAGTCGCTTAGTTCCTGTAACATATTTTTGACTGCTCTTTCATTTCATTCAATCATTTAGATACCCAGATTCCGCCTCTGTCACTGCTTTGGGACACACGGACAGTTAAATTTAGAATTTACCCTACGCTATACCCCAAAACTTGAACGTCACATGACCTAAGCTACATAGCGAATCAATTGTTCGTTACGATATAACTATCCCTGTACGTCTCTAACTCTCGTGATATCCCCCAGCACGCAGAAGCGGTGCTGGCGTGCGTGCGCGCGTGCGCGGTGGGGTCGCTGACCCCGCGCGGGGCGGCGGTGGGGCGCGGGGGCGGCGCGCTGTGCCGCGTGGCGCTGTGCCCCGCCCCCCGCGCGCCCCCCGCCGACCACGCCGCCGCGCTGCCGCTGACGCACAGGCTCGCGTTGAAGCTGGAGGGGGTGATTTTGCCGCCCACTTTGATCAGGTAGGTGGTGATTTTGCCGCCCACTTTGATCAGGTAGGTGGTTATTTTGCCGCCCACTTTGATCAGGTAGGTGGCGGAGAATAAAGCGTGTGCTTGATCTTTAGTCTTTACATAAGTTTGTACTAATACACATACTGCCTAGTGAAGGTGGTCATGCTGCCGCCCACTTTAATTAGGCACGTGGGGGTAGAATGTGGCAACTTTACTGTTCACGTCAACTTTAGTCTTTACATAGTGATTTGTCTTTAAGTTTAGGTTAACCAAATTAGAGATTTTCACTTCGGAATTTTGTATAAGAAGTTGTTAAAGCGAATATACCTTTATTTTGGTGTTTTAAAAATCTTAAGATGTTAAAAAAATCTACAAGCAGTACAATGTTTTGATAACCAATAAAAATAATTTTCTACTTTTAAACCACGACATCTCAATTTATTTATTTTCTTAGTAAACGCCAGCAACCACGAAAAGTGAAAAGCGTCCAGATCACGGTGACAGCTATACCGCATCCGCGCACTAGTGAAAAGGTAAGATTAGAGTGGCGACAAGGTAGTCATTTTGGACCACCTTTATTCTTTTTTGTTTACTTTGTCATGTACGTTTTTTGTTATAAATTGGTAGGCATTACTACCAATAATTTATTCCACATTTTAAAAATTACATAAAATATATATAAAAACCTAAATTCTAAGAGCGCGTAAATTGGCAGCAAAAGTATGCTAAATGTGTATATTTCCAAACCTTTTAAAATCACCTGTTATTTGAAACCACTTCAGGGCAAGCATGTTTATACTCAACCTAGTTAGTTCCCTTACTTTGTTTTTGCCCACTGTAAGTGCGTTTATTCTTGACTTGGAATACAAAATTTATTTAGGTTAGGTCATTAGGTCATTACCATTCTATAGCCCAGTAGAGTTTCGAACGAGAACTCAGAACCCTGTTTTTTTTTCTTAGACTTTGACTCACTCTTTTAACTCACTATCCATCATAATTCTCTCATTTTCCTTTCAACAGACAGTGGAGTTAACCAACATCCCGCCCGTTCTAACCGCGGTCCAAACCGTGACTCCCGTAAAAGACTTCTTCTCCGCCCAACAGTTAGTTAGCGTCAATACCGCCGGCCTTTACACCGTGGCCGTCGAATCCGCCTTCATAGACGAAAGAGGAGAGCTTTGGAACACGGGGCCTAAGACCGCGATCGTTATTAAGGTGGGTTTTTAGAGTAAATATGGTGAAGGATGAAGTTTTTTTCATAGGTGAGGTTTAGTGGTAAATACGGAAAATTGTGAAATAAGTGGTAAATATGGAGATTAATATGAAGTGTTTTCAGAGGTAAAGCGCATGATATAATAGGCTAAACATAGATAGTGATAGCAAAGTGTATGGTTATTATACAAATATTACAAATTTGAAAGTTTATAATGTTTGGATATTTGTTGCTTATGTGGGATTTGGTAAAAACTTACACTATTGGACTTACACTAATTGGTATAGGACAGAATACTCACTACCTTAGAAGTGGAGCTAAAAACTCGAGTAAAATTCTGCATCTAATTTCCATACAAAAATACATTTAAACTTAAAAGAAAGTTGCCTACATATCGGTTTGTTAATTTAAAATTATCGTAATGCTACAATATTTGTTGAATGAATTTCACTTAACTATAATAATGTTTGTTTTAGGCTCATGAAGATCCAAACGCTAAAGGCACTGCGCAAGCGACAAGGGGACGATTTTAATATAAGTTTAAAGTATTAAATTAGAGTTATACAAACAAATGTATGATCTAGAAATAAGCTGTTTTGTACGATAAGGTTATATCAATAAAAATATACAACAAAGACAGTTTTTTATCTTATCTGAAATGAAAGTCATTTCCTTTTATGTATGTAGGTTTAAAGTTTGTGAGGAAAAGTAGTAGGAAGGCATTTGTCTAGGAGTGTGTTATGTATATTTATTAAGTTTGTAATTTAAATAAAGTGTGGATACATTACCCTTTTAAATAATTAAAAACGTTATTGTATGTAAACCTTTATATACCATTTAGGTACAGAATTCAAAATTTCATAAAATACTTCCTATAGTTAACATACGTTCCGTAATTAGAATTACTATACATGCTAAATAACTAGATAGGTACGACATCATGTAGTCATACTTACATCCTTTCCATATTTTATAGTTAGTACATAAAGACTCCAAACTGATGTATGTAGCTGTTTCTAATTCATACATAAACATTAGTACCTACAATGTCGTATATAAAATTACATTAGTTATTTTATTAAGTACGATTAAGGAAGTGATGGCGTAAAATACCCGCTCGTGCAAGCAAAGAAATAAGAAGCTCAAACTGAATTAACTATTTGTATTATACTGTGAATATGACACTCAAAACAATCCAATAATTTGTTTCACGAACAATATCGCACGGAGAAAATGACCAACAATCTTTCGCGGCCCTGATAACGATACCTACTGATAACAAAAACATATTCACATTAATAACAACGCTCGGTGCGTACACGTCTTAAAATGCATAGAATAATCCTGTTTATTGTGCTGCAAAGTGTGTTCGTGAAAAGTGACCTGTGTGATGTTTGCTTATGTGGATATGATAGGAAAAACAAACAGGACTTTAAAGGTATGACAGTCGATTGCTCACATGCAAATAACGATTTACTTGAACATAATTATACTTTACCATCGCCAGTGCATAAATTAGATCTATCGACAATCGGAATAACAAATGTTAAGTCGACTTCTGTGTTAAAATCGAATTCAATGACTGAGCTATTACTAAATGACAACTCAATAATAGAACTGAGAGATAAAGTATTTGAGTTGCCTGAACTGCAAAGATTAGACCTGAGTGATAATCAACTGGAGTTTATAAATAGAGCAGTGTTTGAGAATATGAAACTGGAGTATTTGAACCTAGCTAACAATAAATTGACAACAGTAGACACGCTGAAGATACATGCTTTAAGCGGTTTGAAAGAAATAATCTTAGACAACAACAATATAGGACCCAGCCTGAGAAAAGTCAACATATTTGATCAAAGCGGTTTTGGATTAACACGCAAGATAGAATCCTTAAGCATTCGAGGTATAAACTTTAATAACGTACCGCTACATTTCTTCAATGACGCATACGGAATAAAGAAGCTGATAATATCAAACAATAACATTACAAATATCCTCTTTGATATACCTTACGAAGTGGAATACCTAGATCTTTCCGACAACCCAATAGCACTATTACAAGACGGGGACTTCCACGATTTACCTATACTCAAGACTTTAAAGCTCAATAATTTAACTATAAATGAAGTGCCTGATCATCTCTTTTCGTCCGTACAAAGCCTAAAAGTCCTGGAACTGGAAAGAAACAAGAAAATGACTAGATTTAGCAACCTTGCTTTTGGTCCTACCGTTTTGCATGACGCTGCAGATTTCTCGCTTGAAAGATTGTCTCTCAAAAATGGTATCCTGACAAGATTAGATAAAAGTCTTTCGGAACCTATTAGTAAACTGATAGAACTGGACTTGCAAGGTAATCCGTGGAAGTGTGACTGTAATCTACGATGGATACGAGACTTGCAGATATCTAAAGCTTTGAGCGAAGATGTCAGGTATGTTTGATAATGCACAAATATACATTGGTCAATGGACAGGTTAAAAATTTGCTTAAAAAAGGCAAGAAAAAATAAGTGTCTTTAAATAATGAAGTTTTGACGTCATCACTCGAAATAACGTGACTTTTTATGTTCACGAATATAAAGGCAATAATTGATTTATAGCCCACAACGTAAAAACCGCATTTATTTAGTTTTTCATATTAAATTCACGGGAAGAAGTCCCATGCTATAAATATAGACAAACTTAAGGAGGTTTAAATACCTTTAAATCTAGGCAGTCTTAAAAATAAAACATTTGTTTCAGGTGTGATTCCCCCGTCGCCTTTTACAACAAAAACGTATTCGATATACCCAAGACTAGCTTATTTTGTCCAATTTCAAGGCACTTCACTGGTCTTATGATCGCGGGCGTTTCTTTCGCAGTATCACTAGCAGCTATTGGCATATGGATAGTATTTATACTACCTACTTACAATTCACGGGGGAAATATATAAATGTAAATGACATACCATATACTATTATACCTGTACACGCGACTGGGCTTCATACATAAGATTATACGTAGCAAAGTTATCAATATTGTAGAAGCCTTAATAAATGTGAACAAACAAATCTTTTAACTACTACTGAGCGAAGAAACTTCAAAAATCTTGGTGTTAAACAATAGTAAAATAATTTGAAAGTTATGTATATTTTCGCAAGATATTTACTTTTATAATGTAAATTATATAAAATGTTACAAATGTATAATTCTAAGTTACCAAATTACCAAATATTTCTAGTCTAATGTTAATGTAATATTAAGAGGTTTAATTAATAAAAGATGTTATACGTTACCACAATAGTATATTTGTAAAAATACGCAGGGTACAAAATTACATACAAACTTGTGCTATCAATTCTTACTGGCAAATGTTTGTGCTTGATTTCTAAAAGATTCAACTTCGATGTTTATTCTTATTATTTATTATTCAAGTCAAAACCTACTCTACTGCATTAACTTTAAGCGTATTTTTGTCAAAACGCTTTTCAGGCGGAATTCAACTTTATGGAATATTTTGTTCGTTGACAATTTTGTGCTTTTCTTTTTTCTTGTGCATGACTTACATATTTATACTCATGAATAAAATAATACAAGTTTTTACAACTAAATGACACAACTTTTCGTTTTGTGCATTACATTTGAACTAATTAGTCTATTTATTCAGTACTCACATCTATAAACCTTAAATTAATAAATACGTCAAAAAGCAGGCACATGCATTTTACAGAAGGCTTAATTTTGAGCTTTATATTACTTAATCTTAACTTTATTTAAGGTAAACTTGACTCTTTCATCGTAAGTATGAATTGATTGTTTATTTTATTATATCGCTTGACTAATTTAGTCTACATGTTTCTTATACCAAAAGGCTTAAAAGCTGGTGATTTCAAAAAATTTTTTTAAGTTTTGATAAGCTTTTTAATCGATACATTCCTTCTCCTTTGTTTATCGAATTGATATGTAATGTCAAACTCTTTCTTTGGTCGTACATTGCCTGATGTTATGATCCTATTACTACTAATTAGCTAGCCACAACCTTAATATATCTAAAGTTAGTATATTACAGTAAAAAATCTTTTGTGCTCATGACAAAATACGTATGATGTATCAAAAAACTACAATATTATACCTACTAGCTGTCAAGTTGAATAAAGGTATGTTTTTTCAGTAAAATGCATCTAAAATTATGAGCCTTATATTCTACAGTCTTATTTAGCTATAGCAGACTAATACAACTAGTTATATTCGCTTAGCGAATAATTGATTATGAGATTTTGATATTGTGTCAAAATTTTGACAAAAAAACACAAAACTATGGTCCGTACCAGCGGTGTTTTGCTAAAAAATACTTATTTGTGCTGTCTACAGACATGGAATTAATCTTATTCTATACAATTGAGTAACTAAATCTACTAAAAGGTACTTAAAATTATAGTAATATGACACAAAAATGTACATAAATTGTGTATAACTACAACTATTAATAAAATAAATGCGTTAAGTCTTTTTATAATTATGGTGTCATTATACAAGTTCGATTGCACTGAGATTCCGAATTTAAATACCATACGAGTTGAGTTTCTATAATAGCAAATATGATTGATTAAATTACGTTTCTAATGCTAAATTTTAGCAGATATCTTTAAGTCTAAACACTGGCGCTAATAGCATTGCTTTTTGTATGAATGAACTATAACCTGACAGATTTTAGAAAGAGTGTGTTCAAAGGAATGTTTCAAATAAAGTTAACTATGTTGCAGAGTTGCTTGGGATGAGAATGGATCTTTGTCTAATTTTACATTGTTACACACAAAATTCATAAATAGACAGATTATTGTGATTGCCGGACATTTCTTTCTTTTTGTTTTGTCAGTTCAAAATAGCAGATTAATGGCTTTAACAAAGAACCGACAATTACTCAAGTTATATAGGTACCACAATGAACTAGGTTCTAGTCATTGTGTGGTACCTACAATACATGCATACTCTTAGCTTAGAGTTACAGAGTGTCTAGGTCTGGATCATTATTATTTACTAGCCCAGCCACCCGGCCACGCGTTGCTGTGGCTTAATATTTTATAATATTATATTTTGCAATAAAAATTGCAACTATAAATTGAGATACACGCTATCATATCTTTCAAGTACAATCAAACTGCACACAGTGTGCAAATTTGATTGAAATCGGTTAAGAATTTTAGGAGTCAATCGCGGACAAACAACGTGACACGTTATTTATATATGTTACGGCTAATACCCGAAGTGCGGCTACACCTAGTTTTAGCCGGTTAGAAGTGTTTTTTATATGGAAAACTGTAAAAAAAAAAAAAAAACCTATGTATATAAAAACTGGCTTCAATCATGAGTCGACGGAGTCCCGCCACGCGGGACTCCTTTTTCTGGGTGGTATCAAATAAGTAACCTAACTAACCTAACCTATTGATGTTCTAACCGGCTAAAACTAGGTGCAGCCGCGCTTCGGGTATTAGCCGTAACATATATATCAAGATTATAAACGACTAAAGATCCATTCTCCCATCAAACAAATCGCACAAAACCTTCCCTACTTATAGAGTCATTCCCAAAAACACACACTCTAAATAAAGTCGTAATGTCATACCAGCCTATGCCCGTCGCGCGTCACAAACTCCTCCTGTCAGACTGACGTTTCCGAATTCAAACGCAGAACGAACCTGTTGCTCTTGGGGTCGACGACCTCTTCTGTCAACGTGAAACGCGGCAATTGTTTTATGCTACAAATCAGAGATATGTCACCTTGTCGCAGCTGGAACTCGATGTTGTGGGCCAAGGGTCTGGCTAGTAGTTCGTCGGATATAAGGGCCCAGCGTTGGATGGGTCTTGCTTCGTTTTCGGCGGAGAGGACGGGCCCTTCGATTAGGAAGGGCTCGAGGAAAGCTCGCGGGGACGCGTCTTGGGAAAGACAGCGGGCTAGATGGGCTAGCACCTGGAAGTAATGTTGGGTTGGTTTTTAAATGTTTTTTCAAATACGTAGAAGGGTAAGTGTATGGGCTTTAGAACTGAAAGACAATAAAATAAAAGCATGATCTTGCATGTGAATAAATTTTAACAGGCGCATTGATGTCGCTGCGGTGTTCGTTTAACTTTTTTTTATGAGCTAATACAATGCATATTTCAAAATAAAAAGGAATTATAAAATCCTATGTTTTAATAATAAATATTTTGTCTATTACAAGTTTATTTTTATATCAACTACTCATTTAGGAATTAAAAAAGAAAAAACACAACACAAAAAAGCTGTCAAAACCTTCACAACTTTCTTTTCAAATTTTTACCACTTATACTTTTTACACTGAAATCAACGTCCAAGTAATATTCAAAGTGGGGTCGTCGACATTTCGGACACAAAAAACTCGGACACCTTGGCCAATGTATGGTAAAAAATAACATTAAAATTGAAAATCCATACATTGGCCAAGGTGTCCGAGTTTTTGTTATGAAAGGTGGTAAAAATTTGGAAAAGAAAGTTAAGTTGCGATTTTGACAGCTTTTTTGTGTTGTTTTTTCTTTTTTAATTCCTAATTTGTAAAACGTGTGTGTACTAACCGAGTCGGCGGAGTGCCTCGGCTGCTGGCGCGTGGCTCGCAGGTACTTCTGCAGGGCTCGAGCCAGCGACGGAAACACCGCCTGTGCGGCCTCGCGCGGGCCTAGCGCGCCGCCTGCGCATACACACGTTGTGGTTTAGTTATTAAATAATAATAAGTTATTAACTGTCTCTTAGACACGATGATTACCTACAAAAAACATTACCCTCCCTTCAACTTTCAAATAGGGATCCCTAATAAAGGTATGGTATAGGGTGTCTTTAGCATAGCAGAGACATAACAAGAGCAGCATTCTTGTAACGGTTCTAATTTGAAGACATGAATTGGTCAATATTAAAACTACATCTGATCACCTGCAATCTCTATGTAGTATCGTTTAGCAGCGTTTTTAAAAATCTAAGGTCAATTACCACAAAAACCCAAAAGATGTTTTATCAAGTTTGTCATTATCAGATCCCAGACTAGTTAAGGAAGTTCTAGTTTAGAAGGTGCTTAAACCGTGCTTATTTTGATGGTTTAGCTAGAAAAACATGAAAAAATGTAAATGTTTTTTAACCATTTTTTACCAACGTGAAATCGTAAAAGGTTTTTGATTTCGACACACGGACTTATATAATTGAAACATTGTAATTGATCCTTATACAGGAGCAACTGAATTAAATGTTCAACTGTTCCTTATCATCATTTCATTACATATTACATAGTATAAATCCAAGTCGCTAATTCTGTCTATTTGTATGTTTGGCCGCTAACTCCTCCTAAACCAGTTGAGGGATTTTAATGCGGTTTTCACCGTCCTTTAGGTATTTTTTTCATTTAAATTTGTAAACAAAAAACATTTCGAAAAAGTTTTTTTAAGTTAACTAAAATTCAATGTTTCGGGAACCAGTCGCCTAAAATTACACCATTGCGAAGCGTGGGCGGGTCACTAGTGATAAATAAATCTTCATTTCATTTTAACAAAGTCCCTTACCATTAGCACTGGACACCCGCACCCGCCGCACATGCGCGAACGCATCGTCCGCCGCCGTCAACAGACGCGCGCGTCTCTTTCTAACCCTCCTCTCTCGCTCGGCCTCCTCGTAGTACCGCTCGTTGTGGACCGAGTTCGAGTCCCGGCGCCGACCGCTGGCGCTGCCCGTGCACGAGCCTGTTGTGGATCTAGAAAGGGTAAAGGGTTAATAATGTGTAAAAGTATAAGGCCCACTAGCAGAAAACGTTTTAACCTCGGGTTAGCTAACTCAGATTTAAATGGCGCCACCATCGATAGTAACTACTTCTCATTAATCTCATAGAAGCTAACCCGAGGTTAAAACGTTTTCTGCAAGTGGGCCTAAGAAATATACATATGTCTAGTGACCATAGTCATAAGGCTTGCAGAATTGCATCTAAAAAACTGAATTTGTAATGAACATGTAAGTCTTTGAAGAATATTAAATTTTTAGATGCACACTATTTAGAGAAGAAAATTTGAAGTATGAAATCTGTTGTTAGTTGTTTTTATAGAAAACATAAAAAGTCATAATGAAACTCACCTAGGCTGGCCTGAAGATGGGTTGTTTGAGCCATCAACTTCATAAAATTTAATACTGCTTCCACCTTTCCTCTGAGATTTTGATATTGCAATCTTCTCTAAATATGGATTGTATATTGGGAACTCAGTGTAGTATTTCTGTAGAACCCAAACAGCTGCTCTTTGTATACTCAACTGACCAATTGAATATGATCTACTCTCTCCATCAGGGCTACGTACAATCTTAATATAGTAAACTGGCTCAAGATGCCGTATTTCCATCAAAATTACAGCTATATAATGGATAAATAGTAATGTATCAGCAAACCCTGATACATAAGACACTAACGAATTATAGTCAATGGCCTCTTCGCCAACAGCTAAAGCTTTAGTAGCCTCTGTTATCTGAACTATGTAGAAAAGCCAATAGGAAAAGGTGCAGACTGCTAATATAACCATGGTTAAGGCCCTGAAGACATATATTCTTGGTAAGATTGCATTCTGTGGCCGTAGGAACACAGCCCACACTCCAATAGCAAGAAGAACTAATTTAAATGCAAGTGATAGGAGAATTCCCTTACACTCAGCACCACAGGAGAGTAATTGCATTCTTTGACTGGGTTGTAAAGCTATATTATCAGTAAGTCCTGGAAAGAAGCCAATCTTTGGTAGCACTACCATGGCCAGTGGGCTCACAAATGAGATAAAGGATAACCCTAAAGCTATTGTGGTCCGAAAGTATCGAGAACACACAAATCCAATGCTGTTGTCATTCTCCATGGGCCAATTACTGACATCCTCCATAGACTGAGATCCTTCGGAGGTATTTCCTGTGACTGCAGTAGTGGTTTCACCCCAATTTTCATCTTGGGGTAGAATTTGTACTTCAATGACCTCCTGGCCGTCTCTGCCCATCTCAGGGTTAATGTTTACGCTAGTTTGGAATGGTGCCATGTTGTCGCCGCAGTCTTTTCGTTGCGATTTCGAACTCCTAAAATATAACACATTTCGTAACATAAATTCTGTAAAAATCAGGATACTCTTGCATTCAGGCTAAAGCATTATAAATAAGAAAATAACAAACAAACCTGGTGCTCCTATGAGTGTGTCTGTTATGCCGAGAACTTCGCCGGGATCGACCACTCTGTTCTGATCTCACAGACTCTGTCTCCATGACTGCAATGGATTCTATAAGGTATCAGCCTCATTTAGTAGTATTTTACCCCGGACAAGACACCAAGCTACAAATCCAGGGCAATTAAAATGTTTGGGCTTCACGGAAGTGTGACGATCAAGGGAATTCCATAGTTGTCCTGTTTATTTTTTTATGGTATCAATTAAATCCGCATTTATTTTACACACACAGCCAATATTTAGTAAACTGCACAGGAATAAACAAATAAAATCGTTGATTTCTAGTAAGATTAGCGTCTTCTTACGAGCTATTTTCGTTCATTTTGGAATTCGTGAAAATATCATGCTACATCTTAGTCTGAGTAACACATTAAACATCAAATCCTATTTCTTTCTCTTTTACACCTATGCAAAAATATAGCTTTGTCTCTCACAGAAACTCAAATTAAGAACTAACTTTAATTTAGTAGCATAATAATTCGTTCATGATATATTGATTGCCATTAAAATAAAATCTGTTTATGAACTTACAAGCTTTTGTCATGGAATCAAATGTCATATTTGTCAAAGTCATCAGTCGCTGCACTGTTATTGTTCGAGTCGAGGATTTGTTGAACTTCCTGCCCAAAATAATCATAAAATCATAGTGACAATGGAAGTATTTAACAAATTCTATTCTTCAGTTAGCAATACAGTTTCTCAGTTGTCAGGTGTGCTACCCGGAAACCCGGTAACCAGAGAATTTGAAGCTACCCAACATGTCGCTAGCGCTGGGCCAGGTAAATACAGCTATTTATTGTTTTAATTACCTCGCAGTGGTTGTTTATGAGTGTTAATTTACTCTTTATTAATATTTGCATTTGACACGACTTTCAGGTCTGCTATGGAAAGTTTACAAAGGTTACAAAAAATCGACCAAACAGGAAGCATCAATATTCGTCTTTGAAAAGAAACAACTCGAGCGATGGTCGAAAGCGGACCGAGACATTATGTTAGAAACATTAAAACGAGGTATTGTGCAGTTAACTAAACTGCGGCATCCTCAGATTTTGACTGTTCAGCATAGCCTGGAAGAGAGTAGAGAAAGTCTGGCTTTTGCAACTGAACCAGTATTTGCTAGTCTGGCAAACATTCTCGGTAATACAGAAAACATGCCTCAACCTTTACCAAGTCACTTATCAAACTACAAACTTTATGAATTAGAGATTAAATATGGCCTGATGCAAGTTGCTGAAGGCTTGACTTTTCTGCACAATGATGTTAAGTTACTTCACCACAATGTGTGTCCAGAGTCTATAGTAGTGAACCAGCAAGGTGCCTGGAAGATCTTTGGATTTGATTTCTGCATAGCCAATCAGAACACCTCTGGTCCTGCGCCGTATTGGCCTTTCAATGAATACTGCCAAGCAATGCATGCACTAACACAACCAAATTTAGATTACTTAGCACCAGAATATATAATCTCAGCTACTCATTCTCCTGCAAGTGATATTTACTCCCTTGGTATGGTTATTTATTCACTGCACAGCACAGGCAAGAAGCCTCTAGGCAATGTTGGTGCAGATTATTCTAAGTTTAAGAGGTATGTAAATGAGTTAAGGAACCTACCTCCATCAAAACTGAGCTGCGTTGTAGATGGCTTAAGAGATTATGTGAAACTAATGCTCAATGTCACTCCTGAGTTGAGGCCTGATCCACATCAGTTTTTAAAGGTATTTATGTAACATAACATTTGCTTATTCATTATCCAGTACAATAATTTTATTTATAATCATATATTTTATTGCATTCCAGATACCATATTTTGAAGATGTAGGAGTGAAAACATTGAACTACCTAGACTCCTTATTCCAATGGGACAATCTTCAGAAATCTCAGTTTTACAAAGGCCTTCCTCAAATCATACAAAAAATGCCGCACAGAATATGCATTTATCGTATCCTTCCTTGTTTGACAAAGGAATTTGTTAACCCTCCCATGGTGCCTTTTGTATTGCCCAATGTATTATTGATTGCTGAAAACTCCACAAAAGACGAATTTATAAAATACATCCTGCCTGTGTTAAAGCCAGTCATGTTAATTCAAGATCCAATCCAAATACTCCTGATTTTCATGCAAAAAATGGAACTGCTACTAAAACTGACACCACCTGATGAAGTTAAGACTGATATCCTACCAATGTTATACCGAGCATTAGAATCTGACGCTCAACAAATTCAAGAACTCTGCTTATCTGTACTACCTACATTTGCATCACTGATTGACTATCCAGCAATGAAGAATGCTCTACTTCCACGAATAAAGAAGTTATGTCTCCATACAAACTATATTTCAGTTAGAGTTAACTGTTTGTTGTGTTTGGGCAAGTTGTTAGAGCATTTAGACAAGTGGCTGGTTCTTGATGAGATCATACCGTTTCTGCCTCAAATACCTTCAAGGGAACCTGCTGTACTAATGGGAATTTTAGGTAAGACTATTGTACTCACCAGTTTATTATTAATACTGCTTTTTTCCTTTGGTAAGATTACCATGCATCTAATTTTGACATTAATTCTGAATGACTAGTAACAATTAAATATTTTTTATCAGATTATATTTGAAGTTGTGCAAATCCAGCCGAACATGAACATATACCCCTTCTTTTTTCAGGTATATACAAACTAGCCCTTAGTCACAACAAACTAGGTATCACAAAAGAGGTTCTAGCCACCAAAGTGCTGCCATTCCTCATTCCACTTTGTGTAGAAAATGGTCTCACACTAAACCAGTTCAATGCACTGGTAACACTGGTGAAACAAATGATCTCTAAAGTGGAGATGGAACATAGAGCTAAGTTAGAGCAACTCAACTCAATACAAAATGAATCTAAGTAAGTTAAATTGTGATGTTGTTGTATTGTCATGTTATAATTAATACAGTTTTAAACTTAAGTAAGTTTGCATAAGTATCCCAATTAGCTTCAAAACTCATATTAATGCTTTAAGTTTCATTAAATGTTTACTGTCTGGTGGCCTTATTTTAAGTGATTAAATATCATCATAATCTAACTAAAGTTATAGAACTATAATTTCCCCGTCATATTATTTTATAAATGATTATTAAATACCCTAATGGTAATTGTCTTAACTGATTAGTTAAGTAGGTATACAGGGTTATTTCTAATTAGCGCATCACCTCTTGTAGGCAGCTTTTCTACATCAATCCCAACAACATTTAACCAAGGAATAATTAAAATTAATATTTTTTTTAAAATAAGTTTTTCCATACAAATTTATTAGATGCCTCTAAACGGTACAATACTCTACGCGCACGCAACTGACGGGGAAGGTGCGCGGGTGACGGGGGGTGTTATAAATAACAGAGCGCGCAAATTTGTTTTTGTTTTTTGTTTTTGTGTTAATTACCAAGTTTTGCAAAAAGTCGTAGAACAAATGTTATTGGGATTAATGTAAGGAAGCCGCCTGCAACAGGTGATGCGCTAATTACAAATAACCCTGTATAATTTAAAATTTTACTTATAGTGTTATAGATCACCTACCTTAGTATTAAATAAGATACCAGTAACTTACCATTTCTTCTTATTTTCCAGAGGCATGGGGAACAGTCTAACCACAAAGCCAGATACTTTAGTCCCTGCATCGTCACCACAAACGGAGGTGGACCAAATGTTCTCCGGGTTAGGCCTGGATCCGTTCTCATTTAGTAACAATACACCAACTCAGGAGAAAGCTACACCAGCTATGCCTAGTATAAGTGAGACTGCTACGGGCATGAGTATAGAGGAAAAACAGAGGTGAGTTTTTAAACAAAGAATTTTCATATTATTAGATACTAGCGACCCGCCCACGCTTCGTAATGGTGTTATTTTGCGCGACTTGTTCCCGATGCGTTGATTTTTGGCTAACTTTAAATAACATTTTCTGAAGGTTCTTTATTTACAAATTTAAATGAAAAAAATACCTTTTAGATGGCGAAAACCAAATTTAAATCCGTTTAGTGGTTTAGGAGGAGTTAGCGGACAGACAGAATTAGCGACTTGGATATATGTATACTATTTAATAAAGAAACAAAACTATTGTTAAAGATTTTATAAATGTATTGTTTTACAACATAGTTTTTTAAACTTGGATGATGTTGGGTGTTATTTCAAAAACCCCTCAAAAAAATAATAAGTTAGCAACCAACTTTTGTAAACACAGAACCTTTTTAAATGAAACAGATTTTTCTTATCATATAAAATTCAATCCTACTCTTTCTAACGGATTTTTCTCTCTTCCCCTCTTCAGGATAGCGCAGCAACAATCCGCTTCCCGCAAGGTATCGTCCCCCGCCGCGCCGCTACCCCCCGCGCCGCGTCTCACCCCCGCGCGCCCCCTCGACCTCACATCCTCCCTCCTACAAACGAACCTCACACAACTAACTCTCAACAAAACACAAAACAAACCACCCATACAAAACACGACGCCAATCATGGCACAAACGTCAACAAACTTACCCAATTACAACCTAGCGTACAACCAGCAAACGAATTTCAACCAATCACAAGCGAATTACAACCAATCACAAGCGAATTTCAACCAATCACAACCGAGCTGGAACAACACTCAAGGGAACTTCAACAACAAATGGACCAATCAGAGCCAAGCTCAGAGCAACGTGAAGCAGGATTGGTCGGCGTTTGAATCTCTGTTGCCAAGTCAGGGTGGTAGTGAAAACGGTAATAATAATGTTAAAAAGCTTAGCAATAATGAAATGATGGATTTGTTAGGGTAGATAAACTTGTTTTTAATATTAAATGACACAATCTGAGTCAGTATTTTGAGGGGTAGAGGAGGTAAGTGACTAAACTTGTACCGTATCATATCGTCAATTTACGTAATTATTAAAAAACAATTGCTTTAAATTTTAATTTGGCTAACAAGAGGTGAAAAAGCCAACGTTTAGAAAGCGACTAGACTACTAAGACCAGCTACAAGAATTTGTTTTTTAATTATGCATCACACAAGTTTTATGACCTTTTCAATAATTGGATGTTTACCTACTTGTGAAATATTATTTAAATTGTATTATTATATACAAATGCTTTTGCTTAAAAATATATTTTAATCAGCTTTAGTAAAAAAGTCATTAGTTTACATCAGGGTAATGGAGCATTTATAAAATGAAAATAAATATAAAAAACATTTATTTAAATTATTTGCTATGTACATAAAATAACTTAGATTTAGGAGCTTTCGGTAGGTATTTTTTTTGCAGCGCATAGAAAATAATAGGTATTTTCTACTTTATGTTTTACTTTATGTAAAAAAATATGATGATAAAGCGCAAAAGTCTGGGTATATCACTTCGTCCATTCCGACATTAATTTTAAATCGAATATTTAATTAAACCTGTAGTTTATAGAACAATTTGTATGAATCTTCATATTTAACACGTGTGTATATTTTATATTTAGTTATCTACTATTTACGATCTCTTGTAATATAAAAATAAATGATATTGTACGTATTTCAATTTCTATTTTTATTTACTTGTATAAAACCTTATAATAATCTTGGTGATTAAGATTAAGAACTAATTAGAAAAGTGTTAACAAATATCCTTAAAAGTACTTACCTATCTTAGAAAATAGTTACAATACTGGAAAAATCTATTACGGTATTTGTAAAAAAACGAGCCCAGTTTTTTTATATAGTAACACACAATCCAAAAATTGTGTCGTCATAACAGACAGTTTTATCGTAAAATAATATATTCTATTATGATACTGTTAATTCGTAGGTTACTAGCACTATATCCTTAAAACGTTTTTTAAATTACTTAGTAAAATCTAAAATACTACCGTCGTCTCCTAAACGACGATACGAAGAAAGCACTAGCCGTTACTATTTGTAATATAGTTGCTATCCAGAAACAAGTCTTATACGTATAGTTGAATACTATAGCCCAGATCATAATCAATATAGCCACAACTGTGTTAGAGGCCGTCATAGTTGCTGTAGTGTCGAAATCATTGAAACTATTACTGTATAAAGGTTGAAGAACTATGTGTGAAGAGGCAGTAGACACGCTGCTTAGCATACACCAGACTACTAGTATGGTTCTGTTGTTTGATACTGTTAAACCTATACAGATAAAAGAAAAAATATGATTAAAAATATTGGAAGGTAAAAAAATTTGGTCCTTCGAGCCGGATACTCACCAAAGAAACCTATGGCGCCGACGACGCTGGATACTGCACTGAGCCGAGCCTTCTCGTTTAAATTGTTAGGTAGTGCAATGTACATCATGATGAAACATAAAGCTGATCCATGCGCCATTGCAGTTAGTAAAGTCACCTGTAAGGTAAACGTGATAAGAATAAAGATTACGAATGGAAATTTTTTTTGTTTATACGTAAATGATAATGATTTGTAACTTACCGACCAAATATTCATCGTAGGATTTTGCTCCCAGACCATCGGGGGAAAGATTACGGATAAGACCAGCACAGAAAACGTAGTGCAAAGATGCAGCAACACATACAGATAAAAGTTTAAGTCTGTTAACATGCACGTCACAGTTATGAAATGCTTTTTCAACGAGGCAGTTCGTCTGGCGGATCCTGCAGTTAGTTCAGTCGAGAACACCACATTATTCTGAGGAGCATTCACCGTGGTTTCTCTATACAATGGCTGGGGATTTCTCACAGTGTTTTCTATATCTTCCAACTCCTGATAACCCCTCGCGTAATTACTAATTTCAAACGACCCGAAATCTGACGAAAAGCGATTAGCATCTTCTAGAACTTCGCTAAAGTTGGACGAGAAGCGATTTGATTCGGCGCGCGGTTCCGTGTTTCTATCCCGATATTCGACAGACGGGTCGAAGACCTCTTTAGCGTTTTGATTCGAATTAAAAACTACGACGTCTGTCTCATCTTCCTGAGCGTTAGAAGCCCCAGCCTCGTTTCTCTGTGGTTCTGAAACGGCTTCATTTGGTCGGTTCTGGTTAGCGAATATCACTTCATCCTCATCTTCAACAGCGTCTCTGAGCATGTTGTACGTGTGTCGTATGACGCGTTCAATGTAAATTGGTCGGGTATACGCTGCCAGGAATACGCAGTTTTGCATGAGAACAGCTGCATATATCATGACGACCACATCTCCGGTGTAAACAGTGCTGAGGTATCCAACTAAGATGGGAACTAAGGCGTAACCAACTGACGGAGCCATCCGCATTATACGCAGGGCTAACGTAAGTTTATCGCGGAAATAGTGAGTTATTATGACTTCCGTTTGCTGCCCGGTAAGGGCACATCCGGCTCCTGAAATGTTTTTTCCCAAATGTTAGAAAGTAAGAGGGTAAGTATTCTAATCGTGAGCCTGCTAGTAGGTTTAAATTAAACATGTACTTAATAGAATGGATCAAATAATGTTTATTATTTTAAGCATGCTGCTTAGGTGGGTTTCGTTTAGATTAATCAGCAAGTATAATTTGTATGCAAAGACTTTAAAGCCTAGGTAACCTAGCAGGCTTTTTCCATCTAGTTAAGATACTAAGAATGTTTAGCAGTAGCTTTAAGGCGTTCTATAGCCAGCAATAAAGATATTGAAGACGATACACAATCTGGATACATTTATTTACAACGTAAGTTAAGGTATGAACACTCCTATAGATACTGAGTCATGATCATTTATCATCAATTGTTTTACTAAGTACCTACAAACTAAGCAATAGGTACGTACAACGTATGTGAGCGGCATTCATTACAACTGAACAAATAGAGTCACGTGAGCAATTGAGCAAAATAACAAAATACAATTACCTGTAAATATCCCCGCAAATGTGTTTATAATGTGATCGTTGCTGTTCGCAGACGTCGAGTAGCTGGACAGTAGGATCCCAGCCACGGTCAGGCACAAGCCAGACAGCGCCGTGAACCGCGGCATGTTGAATATCTTCACCACCGCGCGACACCATGACTCCAGCAACAAACGAATCACTACCGTTATCACAGGCACCAAGGCAATGTCCACGTCCCAAATACGCAGCCTCTCACCCTCGTCATGATCCTCCTCGCGAATAGCCTTCAGAACCACAAAACCATACATAGAAAGCAACGCGGGCACTGTCAAGTTGTAAACCACAGCAGATACCACTATCAACCACCCGTAACCGCCATCGGGCGGGGTTGGCCCGATCTCGGGCTGGGAAGCCACCACTCTATCTAAATGTAAGTCCTCCACTCGCACTTCACCCCTTTCTCTTGTCGCTGTATGGTTTTCTAGTCGATTTTCCATATTGAAACAGTATAAACAATAAATTACATCTCTATAACAAGGAATCCGGCTCCGGTTTATCTATAGCGACGAGTGCGTTATCTTATCATTTATCATTCACGGTATCTGTGTTCTAGTTCTTTAAATTTACCGCTTTACAGTGTTGCCAATATTGTAAAACAACTGTCATTGTCAAATTTGTCAAAGTTAATCAACGTCAGTGAACGTCACAAGTCAAACAGCGATTGGTCATGTTTTGTGATTGTGATGAGTTTATTTTTCGAAAGAAAATAAAATGAAGAAACAACATCAAAGATAAACAAAAACCAAAGAAATGAAACAGTTTTTGGGCATCATTCTTATTGCATTCCTACCTATTACTCTACAAGTACCAGAGGGTGAGATTGATATATCAAAATTGGAATACAAACCCTTGGGTCCTTTAGTAAAATGCAGTTTTCTACCACTGGAGTTCCTAGACTGCGACGAACCCATCGACCACAAGGGGAACCACACAGCCAGGGACGCGATCGGCCACGGATTTGTCAAGTTCGGTGGCGTGCTTTATGAAGAAGTAGAAAAGACTAAAGTGCAGTGTAAAGCATTAGATGGAATAGAATGTTTTGGGAGCCGTAGTTTCCCTCGTGATGGTTTTCCATGCGTTCGTTACTCAGGGCATTATTTCACGACTACTTTGATTTATAGTATTCTGTTAGGTTTCCTTGGTATGGACCGCTTCTGTCTAGGTCAGACTGGAACTGCTGTGGGTAAACTCCTTACATTAGGAGGCCTTGGAATTTGGTGGATTGTTGATGTAGTTCTGTTGATCACCAACAGTTTACATCCAGAGGATGGTAGCAACTGGGACCCTTATGTTTAAGACCTTTTCTTTATGTAAACAATTATGTGTAAGGAATAGATAAGTTAAAATGTTAAAAACATACAATAAATTATTTTATACTTATGCCTATTGTTTAATTTTGAAATAAGGTAGAAAATTGCAATATAGCTGTTAGGTTATTATTAATACTTACTTGGCTTAATAGTTTTACACAATCCTAAAAGAGATTTTCTAGTAATTTGTGGTTGCAACTCCAAAATTTTAGATTGGTAATTCTGACTTTCGGGCTTGTGTCATCACCCTGGTTTTTTAAGGTACTTCATTGTTCATTAGTCAGTAAAATATTCTGTAGCTAGCAAGCTTTTATGCACAAGTAAAAGGAATACTCCAAACATATTTAGGCAAAACTACTTCCTCAATTTAACAGTGGCCCTGATTCTGTAAACACTCTTTAAACCAGATTTAAAATACACTTACTCAGCAAATGCATACAATAAAGACAAGTAGGTTATCATTTTAATCCACTTGGGGCCACTGGATTTTAAATAATATTAGTAAAATAAGACGACATATTTTCTAAAGAAAGAAGATGAACAAAAATGAAATTACCAAATGGAGTTTAGATATTTATTAAAATTTAAGCCACCAGAGCCGAAGCAGTGCTTGACTCGTATTTCCAGTTAGGAGGTAGCACACTCTTTGTCTTATAATAACGGGCCAGCCTGTGGATTCTGGATTCTACCAGAATAAGTCTGAACTTGCTGTCCTTGTCTTTCCTGTTGCGTTCCAAATGCTTCCTCATTGCTACAGCCTTTTTGATCAAATAGTACAAATCTTCAGGTAGATCAGGGGCAAGACCCATGGCTTTCATGATACGAAGGATTTTCTTGCCAGTAACAAATCTGACTTGGGCAACCCCATGTGAATCTCTGAGCATAACACCTGCAACAATTCGATTTTTAGTTGGCACAGCATTATTATATATATTACACTAGAATATTGATTACTCTTATAGATTATGTTAATTTCCGGGATCAAGTCATTAATTATTCCAGAAAATATAGGATTATCTCTCAGGAACTTAATAAAAATCTACTAACAGTAGCCATTCACATATCAAACGATTGTAAAGTTGAAAACATGCGACGACTACGTACCGATCTGTGAAGGTGTGAGACCCTTTTTGCCGAGTTTGAAAATCTGATCCTTGACATCATCAGCGGACAATTTCAACCAGGTAGGTACACTGCGGCGATAGGGCAGTGCTGATTGGGAAATACCCTTTCTGAAACACAAGAAAATTCAACACTATAGCCATGTGGTCACGACACAAGGATAAGGTTATAATACTATCACTTGAAGAATTATGGCAATAATCATTTATTATCGTAGTACATAACATTGAAAATAACCAGAATATGAAAGTAAATTACCCGGGAGCGTGCATACGACCCATGATTGCGGTTTTTCACCAAAACGCCGACCGAACAACGACAACACGGAAAACGAAAAAGAAAGATGGTGGTGACTGAAAGAACGAATATGGTGGACGATTGAGAGTTCCATTCGTTCTTTTTCAGTGATTGCCTCTACGAACGTGATTGAATTTATTAAAATCGATTTACAAAGTTTATCCCAATATAAAGATTTTATTTTTACCTTATAAAATAAAACGAAAATCGCACTGTACACAGCTTGAAAACCCTATAGTATATAGTATTTTTTTGAAAGAAACCACACAATAAATTTCAATCAAAGTTAGAAAATGATCAATCAAAAGTATCGTTGTGACATTGACAGTTTTGTTCATTTTGACATTGATGTATGTAGGTAGGTGCAAGGAGTTTGTGTGCAAAGCAAATTATTCGATCCAGAAAAACTACTTGCTAAGTTTTAGATTCCAAACAATGTCGGAGGCCGCTAAATATGGGTTATCCGAGGCTGAATTCAGCATCGTCAAAAAGCAGGCTACACGGCGTGCCCAAATGAGGGAGGAATTCCTTAAACAAAGAACAAACCCATTCAAACATTCGGCTGAAGCAGGCTATGTTGTGAGTGTTTTTACATTACGTAATTTTAAAAACGTTTTTTACTACAACCTCTTTTTTTGTTTAATCTACTATATTATTTATCTTACATAACAAGTAAATGAACATGTTAGTGTAACAAACAAATGAATATTAACTTCAACAATGTGTTAATCTTACCCTTAAGTCAGTATCATAAACAATACATAGACGCTTTCATGATTTCAGTTTGATTCAGGAGTGCAACGCTTCATGTCCATGAAGGTGAGCCAATTTGAGTTTTTCAAACCTAATATGAAGAACAGTTTATTTGGAATCTGTGCTACAGTCATACCTATGTTTGCCTTGGGCTACATAATTCATCTGGATAGATCGGAACGCGAACGTAAGATCAGAAGTGGTGAATTAAGGTATAAGGACCGTGACTTCAAACTGGCATAAACAGGCCGAGGTGTATATAAATTAGTTGTATTTGCACATAAACTATAAATATTAAATCAATAAATTGATCATGTGTGTGTTTTATTTTGACTGTCATGATTTTCTATTTGTAGGATAAAATATATTTAATTTTGTTAAAGATTTACTGTAGCCAGCAATATGCAGTACATATATTAAAATATTTACCTTATTTACATTTTTGTTCGATTAGACTTGATACGTAGGTTGCTTATACTCTTTCAATAGCAAATTTAATAAAAATCTGGCCAAAAAGAAATAGCATGTAAGCATATTATTGCACCAAGTAATAGACAATAAAAAATTCAATGTAATCAAACTTCAAACATTGAAATGAGTGGGTATTGTTTTATTAGAGGTATGTACTAACATAATATAGGCAATAGATAGACTTTAGCGATCATCCAAAGACTTGTCCCTTGTAACTATGGTATCTTCAAACTTCACCATATATGTAGTGCCTTTGTGCCAATGAGCAGTCACTTTAGCAGGCTGGAAGAAAAACAGAATTATACAAATGTAGCTGCAATTCAATTAGATTGAGATCAATAACTGTGATCAAGGGCGGATCCAGCCTAGTGGCCAGGTCATGACCATACCACGTGCCTAGTTGTGGTTAAGATACAATAAGTTATATCTGATCAAAATCAAAATTCTTTTATTCATTATAGATATGTAGGTAACATATACTTAATGAACGTCAATGTTACAAGATGTTAGGTATGTTAAATAATTTACCCCCCCTGGATCCGCCCTTGACTGTGATATACTTTGCTTTAAACTTACAAATCCACTTTTATTGAGTACAGCTTCAATTATTCCTGCGTTGAAAGTTGCACAATTCAATGATCCCTTATCTTTTGGAACACTGATGAATTTATTCACCTAAAAGAGATTTTAAACATTATTATAATGCTCAACAACATGATTGTGATAAAAGTTTTAGAATCATTTAATACGTTATTGACATTTGATGGCAGATTTTGAGATAATGAATGAATGAAAATGGTTTATACCAAGGCATCTTTCTCAATGATGTAATAAGTTTTCTCATCATCATTTGCATGTTCCAGCTTATCAGCCTCTTTTCCAAACAGCACCTGAAAATATGATACCATTCTCAATATCTATAGTTAAGGGCTTATATTTGTTATGTGCAAGTTGGCGATATGTACCTTCCAAAGAGTTGTTTTAATAAACAATAACATGTTGAGCAACTTAATTTCTCTCTTGCTGTTTCTCTCTCTGACGAAGTATAAATCTAAAATTCTAGTGCCAACATCTTGACCAATGTCTGAGAGTCTAGAATGAAAAATTTACATCTTATAATAGAAAATAGTCTTTTGATAGCTTATATGAAGATGAAAAACTTACTTGTTCTGTAAATCTTGAATAGATTGTGAACGGTTCTGACAATATTGAACCATTTCAGAAAATAAAAGGGCGTAAAAAGCCAGTGAAACTTCACCCTTTCCTTTGCTTAGTGGTTTGTCCAATATTGAAGTTTTTGCTCGTCCCGAGGACATTTTGGTAGAAGAAATTTTTAAATAAGTATTTTAATTTACAATTTAAAACGATTTTAACTCTGCGTTTTCTTTCACGAAGTATATTTTTTATTTTAGTAAATTGTTTGTTGTCATGTCATATCAATGTCATTATGTATGACAGTGACAACTATCGACGTTTTTTCACTTTTTTTAGATTAACCGTATTGTTCTTTCTTTTATACAGCCAAAAGTCCTAATTATGTTAAAAATGCTTTGAGTATTTGGCCAATATCAATGGTTGTATTGTATAATATACATAGTTTATGCTAGTCGATCTTAGATCTTTCTTTTTTAGATTTGTGACTTAAAAAATGAAAGCGCTCCTGGTTTAGATAACTGCACTCCTTCACTTATTAAACAAATTAAACAATCTATTATTGCTCCCTTAACACACATTTTCAACTTAAGTTAAGTCTCTCCTCTGGTACATTTCCTGACTCCTGGAAAATAGCCATGGTCACTCCCATTCACAAAAGTGGTGAAAAATCTGACCCTAGTAATTACAGACCCATTTCACTTTTAATTATTTTTTCAAAACTTTTGGAAAAAATTGTGAATAAAAGAATAATACATTTTTTGAACATCCACAATATCATTCCAGAAAGACAGTTTGGTTTTCGATCGGGTAAATCTACGGAAGATGCAGTATTATTGCTGACAGATATTATTTCCTCAGCAGTCGATAATAAGAAGTGTTGCCTTGGTGTTTTCTTGGATCTCGCTAAGGCATTTGATACGGTTTCCATTCCTATTCTTCTTCATAAACTTCATCTTTATGGCGTAAGAGGCTTAGCAAACAACTGGTTTCGGAGTTATCTCAATAGCCGTAGCCAATGTGTTCGGATCGGCATGGAAACCAGTGATCAAATGCCGATAGAATTTGGTGTGCCCCAGGGAAGCATCTTAGGCCCAACTCTTTTTATAATCTATATGTGTGACTTACTTAAATTACAAGGTCTCAATGCTAATATTATTTGCTATGCAGATGATACAGTCATATTATTTCAAGACAACTCTTGGGAAAAAGTATTTTCTTCTGCAGAAATAGGCCTTAAATCAGTGTCTCTTTGGCTGCAAAATAATCTACTCACACTCAATGTAAATAAAACAAAATATATAGCGTTCCACAAAACTAAAGCGTCACAGCCACCTTTATTAAAACCACTTGAATTTCACACATGCAACGAAATTATTGAAAGTCCATCTTGTAACTGCGAACGAATACAAAGTACAGACTCCATTCAATATCTAGGAGTCATTATTGACGAAAATCTCTCTTTCAAACGACACATATCAAAGCTTTCAGCGCGACTAAGAAAATCAATTGTAATCATGAAATATTTAAGACAATCAGCTAATAAAGACATTTTGCTACTGGTTTACAAGGCACTCACACAATCCCATTTAATTTACTGTATCAGAGTATGGGGAGGGTCTATGAAATCAACATTCTTAGAGCTAGAGAGGTCCCAAAGGGCAGTACTAAAAGTAATGTTTAAAAAGAACTTTAGATTTAGCACTGACTTACTATATAATGAAACAAAAGTTTTAAGAGTCCGTCAACTATACATTCTCAGAGCCTCTACTTACACACACCAAAAGACAATATTATCTCCTGAATATAACATTCTATTAGAAAAACGAATATTTAAAGTACCAAATCATCCTGTCCAATCTACGTTTGCTCAGCATCATCCAAATTTCTTGTTTCCTCATATTTATAACAAAGTTTGCGGAGAATTAAACATAAAAGAGTTAAGCAATAGAAAAGCCAAAAAAGTAATTGAGTCATGGTTACTAAAACTTGATTACTTCGAAACCGAAAATCTAGTAACTATTAGGAGATGAAACAAATACTCGTACTCTTATTTATGAATGTTGTAAACATAAATACACTTACACATACATTCACATACACACCCACACTACACACACATACGCACTACACACACACACACACACTACACACACACACTACACACATACATACTCTCACACACACACACTCACTTCACTCACTGTAACTGACATGCACTTCCATAGAATTTTATTTAATTTAATAGCAATTAGGAAGTTAAATACTTTTTTATTTCATTTATATTATATATATTTTATTAAAACATTTTCTTTTTGTTCTTAAGGTTACTAATTAACTTTGTTCAATAGTTTTAATTTAATTTAAATTGTTACTCAATTATATTAAGTGTTAACGTTATTACTTTTATTTTAAAATGTTCCGACCGCCATAATTAACTATAAATTTGTAATTCCACCATGACTTCTACGTTACAAGCTTACTTAGCTTAGTGTAGAGTCGTTGTATCTTTCCATTGTTTTAAAAAAGAAAACACTGTTACCTATTCTGTTTTATAGTTTTTAAGAAAAATTGTTCTATTGTAATGTAACTATGTTTTACGGAAATAAAAGTTTTTATTATTATATATTTTTTCTTTGTGTTTTCTCCTTTTGGGGAAATTGTGTTATCTGATTGACGCGGGGGAAAACCCAAGCGTTACAGACTTACTGAGTTGGTGTTGTGTTGGTGATGTGTGAAAGTGGTGTCAGGAACTTACGGGTTATGCGACACGTGTTCAGAATTACTGCTTTCTGTATAGTGTCTGTAATGTGATGAGGTAGGCCTAAGGTTGTAAGGCTGTCTTTCAAAGATTTAGGTACAACACCGGTAGATGATATTACAACTGGGATTATGTGGACTGTATCGGCTCGCCACTGCCTTTTTATTTCTATACCTAGGTCTTGGTATTTGGTCAATTTTTCATGCACGGTTTTCTGAACATTATTAGTGTTTGGTACGGCAATATCTATGAGGTAGATGGTTTTACTTATTTTATCGTACAAAGTGATATCAGGTCTATTGGCTGAAACTGTCCTATCTGTTATTATGGTACGATCCCAGTAAATTTTAATAGAGTTGTTATCCAAGACAGTTTCGGGGCAGTATTTGTAGTATGGTATTTTTTTGTCTACAAATTTATATCTGTGTGCGAGATGTTGGTGCAACACAGCTGCAACCTGATCGTGTCGGTGCTTATAGTCGGTTTGTACGAGAGCCTTACATGAACCAGTTATATGTTGAATGGTTTCGCTACCAGAACTGCATCTTCTACACAGATCTACTAAGTTGGGTTCTTTAAGAATAAATTTGCGATAGTTTTTGGTTTTTATCACTTGGTCTTGTATACCTAGCATAAACGCCTCAGTTTCGGGAAACAATTCGCCTCGTCTAAGCCACGCGTTGGATGCATCTTTATCCACATGGGCTTCGTTGAGGTCGGCTAAATGTCTGCCGTGGAGAGACTTTTGCCTCCATTCTGTGAACCTTTGTTCTCTACTGACTTGGTTTTCATTTTGTTGCGGTTCACTATGGCTGAGATTAAGAGGGGTGAGATTGTTATCCAACTGGTTTATGAGGCTATGCAACAGAGAAGTAGGAGATTTAGAGTGAAAATATTGTCTTAGATTTGAAACCTGTTTATTATGCAAATTTTGTATGTGTATTAAACCGCGTCCGCCATCTTTTCGCGACAGAGTGAGCCTTTGTATGCACGACTTTGGGTGATGTTTGCGTTGTTTCGTTAGTGTTGTGTTTATTTTTCTTTGTAGTTTAATAAGATCTGATTTGGTCCATCTAATAATCCCAAATGAATAAGTTAAGATTGGTGTTACAAATGTGTTGATAGCTTTTACAATGTTCCGAGAGTTAAGTGTAGTTTTTAATATTTTATTGAGCCGGTTAGTGAATTGTTTGGTAATATCTTGTTTTATTTCTTTGTGGTTCAGCATTCTAGACTGATGAAAACCTAAATATTTGTAGGTATCTTCACCTAGAGATTCTATTTTATCACCTGTGTTAAGTATGTATGAGTTTTTCTCTAGTATACCCCTATTGATTGATTGTGTTTTACACTTATCAATCCCAAAGCTCATCTTGATATCATGCGAGAACTTTTGAGTGACATCTGCTAGCTTAAAAAGTCCATTTTTATTATTTGCAAACAATTTGATGTCATCCATATACAATAGATGAGATAATACGCGATGATTATTGTTGTGTTTTAAAGTATACCCTGTATCTGTATCGTTCAGTAGTTGTGATAACGGATTTAAAGCCATGCAGAACCAGAGAGGGCTAAGAGCATCTCCCTGGAAAATGCCCCTCCGAATACTAATTGATTCAGTAGTTACAGTTTCACAATCTGATTTAATTTTAAGGTTTGTACTCCAGGTTTTCATTGTGGAATCTAAAAAGGCAATAATGGAGGGATTAATTTTGTATAATTTTAGAACGTAGATAAGCCATGTATGTGGTACGGAATCGAATGCCTTACGATAGTCTATAAACATAGTGTGTATATTATTTTTGGTTTTATGGGCATGTTTTGTCACGATCGAATCAATTACTAATTGCTCTTTACAGCCTCTACTTGCTTTTATACATCCTTTTTGTTCTTCGTGAATGATTTTATTAGTATCCAGGTGTTTGTATATAGTTTCACTTATGCAAGCTGTTGTTAATTTATAAATTGTTTGAAGGCAAGTTATCGGTCTGTATTTAGATGGATCTAGAGTATCGGAATCTTTGGGAACCATGTATGTAATACCTTGTGTAATAAAGCTTGGTAGAGTATCCGGTGATTTTATAAATGTATTTATACTAGTGTGAATGTATGGATGTAAGAATGTTAGCTTTTTATACCAAAATATATGTATGTTATCGGTGCCGGGGCTTTTCCAGCTATGACTACGCTGTAGTACTTTGTGAAATACTTCTGGTGATATGAAATCAAACTGTTGTTCAGTTAAGGTTTGATTTTCTTCAATTTTCTCTACCCACTCAGCATTTTCATTATGTACTACTGGATTTTCCCATATATTAGCCCAATAATCTTTTAGAGCCTGAGCTGTGGGAAACCCATTTTTACTGGTGTTTGTGTATTTTGATGAAATATTTCTATAGAACTGTTTTTCTGCAGAGTTAAATAATGAATTTTCTTTTTTGCGTTCTGTGCACTTAAGGTATCTTTTAAGACGGCTAGCTAACGTGCTTAGCTTTTGTTTGAGAGTGTCAAGGTAGTCTTTAATATCATCGTTATTATTTTCGTGTGTTGCATGGATAGTAAATTTTTGTCTTATTTCTTGTATCGTACTAAGGATTTTAGGGTTGTGGTTTCCTGCAACATATTGGGTAGTATGACCAATATAATATCTTAATTTAGTAACTCTCTTTTCTAAGCGTTTTTGCCACGGGGGCTTGTTTTTAGGTTTACGTTGTTCAGTATTTGTAGTTTTAATTTTGTTTCCGTTACATACTGAAGTAGTGTAAGCAGCAGAATATATTAAGGTATGGAGTGAAAGGAAATCTATATCAGGAGTGACATAAAGCGGCAGTACGATTTCATTTAGACATTTAATAATATTTGCGAGTCTTTTAGAGCAATTAAGTTTAGGGATAAGAGGTCTATTTATTGGGTCGCTATGTCGAAATTGTTGGAATACGGAGTCAAATTGGGTCTTAATATTTTCTGCATAGTCGTTATTAAGTTGCTCGGGTAACATTTGTCTAGAATCACTAATTATTGGATTGTTTACAGGAGATACATTTACGTCAGATAAATGGAGAGGTTCCTCAGGTATTGAATTGAGTGTAAGATGAATGTCTGTAGCCGTATTTATTTGAGGTTCGCTAGGTATAACAGGTGTTTCTAAAGCAGAAAAATCAGCTTCCGCTCTACGTTTTAGTTCAGCAAGTGTAGTTTCCGAAATTGCTTTTCGCGATATTACGCTGCGTGCTTGGGTGGCTAGTTTATTTCCATCAAATACGAGAGATTTGGAGCTATTTGGGTTCCTTTCTTTAAACAATTGTTCTAAGTATTTTACGTAACCTCCACCACGAATTCTTGATCGATAAAAACAATACAACAACTCAAGTTGTTCGCTTACTGTCCATTTGGATTTATTACAAGTATTATTATGGGATCTAGGTTCAAGTTGAGAGTGCTGATTATTTGTTGATTCTGTTTGAATTTCGTTGTAGATTGCATTAATTTCTTCGTCAGTTAAAAGTTTATTACGTACTATTGCTCTCCTTTGGTTAGCTAATTGTTGTGGGGAAACCGTTACTTCGGGAAATTTTTGCATAAATAATGAATGCAGTGGTGTCACGTAGTTTTTTGTGTCAGTATCTAAAGATGTTAGTTGTAGATATGCACGCAATATGAACCGATTCATTACATTAGTCCATTTTCGGCGTGTAGCTCTTGATTTTGAGTTGGGTGCAGGTGTATTGACGTTATCCGTCTCCTGCACAACATCTCCAAGAGACGAAACGGATGTAAAAGATGATGTGCTTGGCGGTCTATAGACCGAATCTGTTTCAGAGAAATCTTGTTCTCTAGAAGATACGGAAGTAGCAATTGAATTAAGGCGACTTCTTAAATTATAATTAGTTTTATTGTTTTCCATTTTGTTCCCACGATTAGCTAGGGATTTATCGTGGTCAGTCCTGGCAGAGCCCCGCTTGCCAAGATAAGAGCTTACCTACTTAACGCAGGCTACATCTGGAGTTCGCTCTAGCTCCAGGCGTGGCACGCTCACGACCGGGCTCGCCCCCGGCCACGCATCCCTCGGCACGGCAGACCTTGGATTGGCTTTGGGGCAGGAATGTGGATTGGGTAGGAAAAGGGTAGAAGGAAAAAGGGTTAGGGATCGGAACCGTTAGTTTGGGAAGGGTGTTGTGTTGTTATTAGATACTCCAGTACCATGCTTCCCGTAAGCCCCCCTACCGCGGCAAGGTGGTCCCTCAGGGGGGTTATTATTATTATTATTATCTTTACCAAACTTTTGAATACCTACATCAAAAATAACCTTCTTGAATATAATAGATACTTACTCGATTTTTCCTTGTATTGGTTGGTTAAAAATGACTTGAAACTAGATTTAATACTGGTTTCAGACTTAAGTCTCGGTTTAAAATACGACTTTTAGTATTTTGGTGTAACACTTTAAATACGAAAGTTGGTAAATAGTTCCTAAAAGCACATGTTTTAGCTTTAAGCCCTGTGCAGTTCCATTCGCAGCTAAACCGCTTTTCCCTTTATTGTCGATTACAATCCTGAAATTATGTTTTTTATTTCCTTCAAACGTAGGTAGATAGCAAGTACATATTGACATCGAGAAGTTCGAAAGCATTAAGAAATATTATTATTTCGTGATCCGTAACTTTCCAATAAAGATGCTGGTAGGTACTTACCCTTCGTTTTAGTCGTATCAGCTATGTATGTAGGTAAGTATTAATAATAACAAAATAATAACTACGAGTAACATTACAACCAAATATTGATGAGTCATTTTTAATTTATAGAGCCATTTGGGATAATCAAATGACCTAGTCGATCCTTTGATTGCCAAAGTATGTGGGGCATCCTGATAATGGTACTGACTGAACAATGTAGGTATTTGTGCCTATTTCGTGTTCAACGCATAAAAATTGGGTTAACTACAACTACATACAACTTGGCTAAACAAATCAGTAAGTAGGTACATACCTATTCAGTTTACACGTAGATAGGATTCGGAATTGCGATAGGTAGGTAATATAATAGGTAACCTAATATACTGGTCGATACAGTAAACACGCAGTAGGTAACGTCAGAGCATAGATGTGTAGCTAAATATCAAAAGCCGGCAAGTCACAGTCTACTCGAAAATGAACTAAGAATGGCGCCAAATTTAAAATTTCAAAAGGTATCTTGTAATTGTGTAGCTAAATATCAAAACCAGGTAACTCCACTCTAAGTGAAACGCGGTAAATGAAAGAAATAAGTTTATGGCTAAACTTTTGTAGATAATTATTTTTTCTGTTGATCAACCTGTCGGGTAGATGTTTGTGGGTATTACAAAAGTAAAAAAGTACATATAATTAAAAGGGTTTAGCTGCAAATTGAGAAAATATAATGGACATACCGGTATTTGATGTAAACTAGTAAAATATACCGGAGTTTGAAAAACACAACTGTGGACTTGTTGGGTTTTGAAAAATAGCGAGTGGACGTACCTTGTTTTGCTGAATATCGATATTAGGGGATTAGGGATGTACTTAGGTGTTTAGGGTAGTACTAAGAATAAAAAATAATATAATTTAACACAGGAACCACGCACCAAAGATTTAAACAAATAATAATTTTGAAAATCAGTTTTTATTCATTACCTTATACTAAATTACATAAAAAAGTAAAATAACACTGTTCAAAAATCAAACAAAATCTAACACTTCTTCCATGAAATACATACCTAGTACGTCCCTGTACCGTAGAGTCCAGGTTGTAGTAACACAAGATCTACTATGCCAGTGTTTAACTTATCTTTTTGCTAACGTCTTTGCTCGTTTTTGTTTTATTTTTGATACGCTATTTTTCTTGCATTCTCCGGATCAACCTCAGTTAAATTTACTTAATCAGTTTTCTGCCATTATATCCAATTTTATTTCATAAAAACATCGACGGCAATGTGTCTTAACACCCGTTAAAACATGGAAGTGGCAACCATTTTGGATGCCATACTCAACGCTGATTTGTCGCCGCGGACACGCTTGAGTTTGATAAACATTAGACCATGGACTTGCAAGGATTTGAAAAAAAACATCGACTTTAAATGTTATTTTTGTAGTATTTATAGTGGTTTAGCATGTTTTGAAAACAATCACACGATACCTTTTAAAATTTTAAATTCGGCGCCATTCTTAGTTCATTTTCGAGTAGACTGTGACTTGCCGGCTTTTGATATTTAACTACACAATTGTTTTCAAAACATGGTAAACCACTCTAAATACTACAAAAATAACGTTCAAAGTCGACGTTTTTTTTCAAATCCTTGCAAGTATACCGTATCAAAAATCAAACAAAAACGAGCAAAGACGTTAGCTAAAAGGTAAGTTAAATACTGGCATAGAAGATCTTGTGTTACTACTGGACTCTACGGTACAGGGACGTACTAGGTATGTATGACATGGAAGAAGTGTTAGATTTTGTATGTTTTTTTAACAGTGTTATTTTACTTTTTTATGTAATTAAGCATAAAGTAATGAATAAAAACTGATTTTCAAAATTATTATTTGTTTAATTCTTTGGAGCGTGGTTCCTGTGTTAAATTATATATTTTTTTATTATTAGTACTACCCTACACACCTAAGTACATCCCTAATCCCTAATCCTCGATATTCAGCAAAACCAGGTACGTCCATTCGGTATTTTTCAAAACCCAACAAGTTCTTGGAGTGGTAGAGTCTAGCTGTAGGCTCTGTCTGCAGCGATTGCTGGGCTGACTCGACCGGTGAAATACCACCGTCGCACAGGAAACCGACGTGAAGTAGGAACGATGTTCCTGCGTTTCGTTCGGTGAGTGCGGTATCCGGTGCCCAATTTTATTTATTTATATATATATTTTCTTAAAGGTCAGCAACACACCCCCAACACCTACAGTGTTGAGGGTAGTCATGGGCGGCGGTGATCACTTACCATCAGGTGACCCGCATGCTCGTTTGCTACCTATATTACATAAAAAAAAAAAAAAAAAAAAAAAAAAAAAAAAAAAAAAAAAAAAAAAAAAAAAAAAGTTCCCAGTTGTATTTTCAAACTCCGGTATATTTTGCTAGTTTACATCAAATACCGATATGTCCATTATATTATCTTAATTTGTAGCTAAACTCTTTAAATTATATGTACTTTTTTACTTTTGTAATATACACAAACATCTACACGACAGGTTGATCAACAGAAAAAATCATTATCTACAAAAGTAAAGCCAAAAACTTATTTCTTTCATTTACCGCTTTTCACTTAGAGTGGAGCTACCTGGTTTTGCTATTTAGCTACACAGATGGTCTGTTTCATTGCAAGCACAACTAACTTTTTTTTTTAAGAACGGTAAATTAAACGGTAAAAATTTCCTGTCCTATTTGACGAATCGGATTATCGTTGTTAAGTATTGTATTGTATATTAATTACTTCCGACGGGCACAAGAATTAAAGCTTTTATTATTACTTCCGCCGAAAATACGTTAATATCTACACACAAATTTGTCTTTTTGACTTACTAGATTGAGCCAGTGATCGACAAATAATTATGCAGCCTTATCATTTAGCACTCTCCCTTTGGTGAGCGTTTTTGGTTTAATAGAGTCCTTGATATGTATGGGTAACCTCGGACCGCGCCTGGCCTGACCACACACATGCAAACTATGCTGTTAACACCAAACTACATACTTGAAATAGTCGTAAATATCTCGTTCTACTGTTCTCTAACTTTCAATACAGTTCCATAGTAGAGAAGTCATTAATCTTAAAAGTAAAAAAAATAAACTTAAATTATTAACAAAAACTTTATTTAAAGCACATAAACATCATTCCCATTAGGAATTACCTACATAATGTATGAGACATTGTTAAATAAACAAAAATATAATTCATATCATTATAAATGACTATGTGTGTACTTAATTTGAATGCATTTTTAAACCATCATTATCTTAGAAATCAAATAAACGTAAACATACTTTATTTGAGATTGACCTTTTGAGCTTAAACAGTTTGACCTCGAATTTAGTATGTAAGTATGTCATTGTAATGTAAGAAGTATTTAAAATATTCTCAATATGTTACAATGGATAGAATTTTAAGCGATCCAATTTATTTTGAGAAAAAATCAGTGCACATAAAACAAGTATATGTTACAAAAATATTATTGAAATTAATAAGGGCTGTTCTTGAATATATTTAATTTGTGAGGTTACAGTTTTATTTTGGCGTTGCATCATTTAAAATGTGCCTACATACTTTCAGGTTTCAGTGCAACCTTCAAAATATGTTTACATAATATTTAAATTGTTCAGGCCTATTTCGCCAACTTTACCAATACCTACAAACTTAGTCATTTTAAATAAATAACAAAAACACTTCCAGGTACAGTTTTGTTTCTCTTATTTACTAAAAAATTGTTAGTAGTTTAGTAGAAATTATAAAACAATGCGGAGGGAGTCTTTGGTAAAATAAGTTTTTTTTTTGTATAAATGTATTCAAACAAAGTAATAGAAATGAATTTAGTCTCTAAAAATCGTATGTTTTTATGTGCTAGTCCATTATTGTTTCAAGTAATATATCTACAATGTAATATATTAAAATTATGCTTAGTTATCAAATATTAATATTATTAATATATAATTAGATATTTACAAAATGTTATGTTTCTGGTTAGTGAGTGAGATGGCGTGGTAGAACCATATCCCTTAAATATGAATAATCTTATGCTCAATTTTGAAAATAAAAAATGACAACTAATTTAATGAGCACATTACAATTTGTCAAAATAACAAGATTGTACTTTTTTCTATTTTTTATACATTATTATAAAGATGTTAAGTTGTTAAGGGATTAACCAATGGTTCTAGATTCAATTCCAAATTTAATTTACCCACTTCAACGAAGACACTATATTTAATGTATAGCCACCCTAGGCTTAGAGACAAAATTAACAGCACGTGGACTGCACACTTTCAGCCTCTAACAAATTAAAGTCCATACCATTTGGTCGATTAAAACCTGTTTTAATACCATCCCAACCGTCTTCCACCTTGTATTCCCCGGTTTGAATGCGATTGTAAACTTCTTGTGCGACTAGAACAAATGCCTTTTCAACATTCATACCCGATTTTGCTGATGTCTCAATGTGATGAAGACCTAAAAAATTTAAATAATTAAGAGGTAATTATTATATTGTGCAATTTTTAATTATGTAACTAGGTGCTAAGTGGAAACAGATTATGGTTAATGATCATATTATGCAAATCAAGTTTCTAGACCATTGGTCTCAATATTTTTCAATTAAATAATCATAATTACCGTTTTCCTCTGCAAATAAGTTGGCCTCTTCACATGTGACTTCTCTCTTAGCTCCATTCTTATTTTCACCAACAAGATCTATTTTACAGCCAACTAGGGCAAAGACAGGTCTGTTTGGCTCGATATGCCTCTTAGCTTCCATCATCCACAGTGGAATGTGTTCGAAACTAGATCTGTTACACACATCGTACACCAACAATGCGCCCACTGAGTTTCTGTAGTACGATTTAGTTATAGACCGAAATTTCTCTTGTCCAGCTGTATCCCATAGCTGTAACTTGATTCTCGTTCCATCCTGCACCTCTATTATCCTTGCAAAGAAATCTACGCCCACAGTCGGATCAGACAACTAAAAAAATGCGTAATAAACCTGGTAAACACATGATTCGCAAGTTCGATTTACGAAAACAAAGGACATATAAACTTACCTCAGCGAACTTCCCTTCCGTAAAATATTTTAACAATGAACTTTTACCCACTGTACTGTCTCCGATTAGGATCAGTCTGAATTGGTAATCAAAAATAGGATCAACCATTTTTCATACACTTTATCATAAATTCAAAACAAAGTCCTCAAAATTACGTATCATCAAATCTTGACTCAAACACAATGAATGAACTAAATTAAATTTGACAATGAATTTGTTTTTTTTAAATATCGTTTTTACAGACCTGGATTCTAGTCCTTTAAGCCTACAATGAATTTGAATGAGTGAATGAAAGAAAAAGTCAACTTTTTTCTAGATAAACACAATGCCAAATCAAAAACAAATAAAAATAAAATACTTAGTTCATTATCCTTCTTTTTCATTAAAGGTAACGCAACAATACCTTTGGCCTCGTAGTTTTGAATTTTACTCAACTTTCGCGTTATATCAAAATATCGTACAATATGCTCTCTGACAATAAATTAGTATATTATACCCACCATACAATGCTCAAACATATTACGGAAGGATTCGTTTTGAAAAGCTCTATATTTCAGCGGTATATAATCGGATGGACTGCTATGTGGAAGGCCAAAGGTTCCATTCTTGGTTATTGCTTGTAACCTGCTAGGCTATAATGTAAGCCAATGGCAATCGGATGGCACATATATTGTTAACGCATACGAAGCTGTAGGCGTACATCTAATATTGAAAATCAAAGTAAATTTTCTACATGGCTTTTCTTGATTTTTCGCCAAGTTTTTTGGTTGGTCGTTGGTGTATGAACGGTCATTTAATCCAAAGTTTTACTCGTAAGTATTACATAAATAAACCTCCATAAAAATAATTAAACATAATATAAAATAAATGCCATTGACATAGTCCATGATTTTGACGTGAATGAGTAACGAAACAACAACGACTGAATTTTGTTTGACAGATTATTTAAATTGAATGAAATGAAAAGTTTTTTACTTTGCTTGCTTTTATGAATTAGCATTGATTCAATCAATCAATTACTTCACTATTAGTAATTTATTTCAAAGATCATGTTAATATCGTTTTGAATACTACTTCGTCAGGAAAACAGAATAATAGGTCTTATATTTGGTTTTATTTTATTTAGGTCTCAAAGTTTTCTTAGTAAATAAAAAAACACAAATGTTTATAACCTCACAGGTTAGTTCGAATTAGCGGCTTAGAAATTATTAGTTTAGGTTTTTATCATAGAAGTTTTGAATTTGTTTCAGGAGGTGAAATAAATGAACAATATTCAAGGATATTTGAAAATGAAGGATAGCAATGAGTTTAATGATATTAAGGCTAAACCAACGCCAGTCGGTAAGTACCATTTGTTAAGAAATGTTATTGTTTTTATTATGTTTTCTACAACTGGATCTCTATTCTAGCCATGGTGGCTCCAGAACTAAAGCAGAACTCTGATGTAGACACAGAAATCACCAAGACATGTGCTGTTTTAGGATGTGATGATCCAAAGAACATAGATTCAGATTCCTTTTTCAGGTAATTTTATTCTAGTAGAAAAAATAATCTATACTTACTAACATATTTGAACCTGGAAGTTTATATAAGAACATAAAGTTTGATTTCATGGTAAAACTTATGCCCGCACTTTGTTATTTTTAAAAGATATTAACTTACACTCATTAGATAGAGCATTCAGATACTGTTCTGAATTGTACACTTAATTAATTCTTATGTATTGTTTCTACATCAGATTTCCTGAAGATACAACTTTACGCCAAATATGGACAGACCTGACTGGCCGGAACAACTGGACTCCAACTGACTTCTCATACATCTGTAGCCAACATTTCTCAATAGATTGTTTTTCATGTGACAATGGTGGATCCATTGTACTTTGTGAGAAGGCAGTTCCATCTTTGAAACTGCCAAGGCATGTGCTAGAGGTAAATTCATGTTTGATTTACTACTTACTACTAAAATTATACCAAGAATAGTACTTATGTGTAATTTTTTAATATTTAATATAAACTCTGTACTTAACTGACATGATTTAAGTTTCATATAAAAGAATTTAAGTTTATGTTGTGAAAGTGAAATAACTCTTTGAATAAAAAACTAGAAAACTTTATCTTTCTGATAATAATAAGTACAAAAAAAAGCTCTGGTAAAACACATGCAATATACAATAAAATAATCATAACTTTTCAGGTAGAATACATAGATGATGAAGCATTTGATGATAATGATGGAGAGAGCGATCAAATGGAGACTGATGAAGAATTTGACGAAACAACCAACAGACTAGTTAATGGCAACACATCAACAGATATAGACGTAGATGTACTCAGCCTCTTCACCGATGTACAGAGAATGCAACGGCAAGTGGTCTGCCTCCGGGACAAATTAAAATACAACATGAAAGTGCACAACAGACAGAATCATGTCCTAAAACGACACAAAGATATGATTGAAACAAAGAAAAAGGTGCTTAGTGAGAAAAGAAAGAAGAAATCTAGAATATTACTGTCTTTGCAAGAAAAAGTGAACGAAGATGCAAACGGTTTAATTTTAGCAATGCCTACTCGGTATACGGATGATATGAAGAATTTTGCTCTTAGCATTTACAAGTACTCACCACAAGCTTATATTTATTTAAGGAATTCACTTAGAACTTTATTGCCTAGTACAGATATAATGGATAATTGGTTAAATGCGGGACACCAACCGAAAAATGTGATGGCGAATAATAATTTGGTAAAAGTGGTGACTGAACACACAGATTCTGAGTTAACATGTAAAATATCACTGCGCTAGTAAGAAGAAATATTAATTGTTAAGTTGTAAGTAGGATATTTTTAATTCAATAAATGTTATTGGTAAGTACAAATGTGTTTTTGTATAAATGATAATTAAATATTGAATTTTTAATAATTATAGTCTATGTATAATATACCTCATATTTCAAATCTCTTTCCACTACACCCTGAGAAGAAAATAGGCTACTCTTTACCGCTGAAATAAGTCTTATTCTCATAGGAAAATCACATATATTTACTGTTTGCCGACGAAGTCCTGGGTACCGGTACCAACTAGTATTCAATAATTTAAAAAAGGGTTCTCAGGGAGTCGACCTATCTGTATTCCAAAATTCAGTAAAATCGGTTTAGTCGTTCTAACGTAAATTGATCATGTAACTGGAATCAAATAAGCATTAAGGGCGTCCGGCAAGGGGTTGCTGTTGTTTGTTGCTGTTGTTGTCGATGGCAAGTTACTGGCAATGAATGACGTCATTGACTCATTGTTAGAAATGTTTTGAAGGTAATATCAAAAATTCACGCTTTATTCTTTGATGAAAGTAGACTGATGTCTTACACATCTTTAGTACCATTTATCTGGTAAGCCACGATGACACACACTTCAAAACAGGTTCGTACCTAAGTTATGAGCATGCGCTGGCAGAATTTCAGCCTTTATAAAATGGGTTCACGGGCTCTTGTTCCATAATCCTGCTCGAAGGACCAAAGAATCGAACAGTGTAATTGGTAACTAACAGATCTATAAAAAATCTAAACTAAAAAACTGCCTTGCAAATAAGTATTGTCAAATTTAACATTTATTATTGGTTAAATGGTCAAGTTTGTAAAATTTACAATTTAACCGTCGTTGTCGTTGGCGTGTGTGATAATAGGTAGCGAAAACTTTCAAATTGACAATCGGTTTTCTTTTGAAAATATCAAATCAACCATACCTACCTAAAAGCCTTAAAAGGAAAACGAGAATTAAATATAACAGTCTAAAGACTAAGACTGAGGTCTAAAAGTCCAAATAAACATATTATCATAATAATTATCATGGGCCGAAGTTCATATCCTAAAACGTTAATTATAACAACAGTAAATAGTTATATACTTAGGTAGGTTCAGTGGCGGATTTACAGATTTGCCGCCTCTAGGCTTTAAATCTTTTGCCGCCCCTATGCAATTTAATGCCCTCGTTTGCAACTACATTATGCACGGTCTATTTGTTACATACTTTTTCTTTAAAGCTGAAGTTGTAAAATACCAACTTGCAAAAACAGTTCTTTGTTACCTTTGATGAATGAAGTTTTTTTCTTCTATTTTTCACTTAATCGTCCACGTCTCGGGATATTATGGCCAAACTACAAATATTAAAACGCAAATGGCCCAAAGCCCATAGGAAATAATTGCAAAAATATTTTTAAATGTAGTTAAAATAAATTTTAATCAGATGATTTGTGGGTTTTAATGAATAGAAAATAGATGGAGTTTACAGATATTGAATGATATTGAATCTATGATATTGAATCGTCAGGTATACAGGGTGGCTAAAAAAGAACCATTCAAACATTTTTTAGTGGCTCGTGTTGAGATGAATCTGAAATACCCCTATGATCTTGCATAGTCTTCGAGTTACGAATTTGTTTAAGATTTTATGCAAAATTGTTACTTGAAAAATTTGGCCAATGTCTTAAGAAAAAAGAAGTTATTCTTTATTGCACTTTTTGCTTCTAAATCTTTTCGAACTGTGCATTTATGCATAGATTAATCAGCCTAATGAAATTTTGAAGTCACAATTGATTTTGCAAGAAAGCTTTAAAAATCTTAACTCGGAAACTACGCAAAATCGTAGAACATACATGGAGGTGTTTCAGGGTTCACTCAAGACTAGTAACCAAAAAATATTTTTGCACGTCACTTTTCTGTCCACCCTTTTAACTTAATAGCAGCATCAATTGTGTTAAGACTACGTATCATGAAAGTTGGTAGACGCAGTTTTGGCTCAACAGTTTTGGCAGATGTTGCTACTGCCATAGTGTCAATTTCATAGGAGCATAAAATACCGTTCATTCAGTGCTGTCCAAAATGCTGCCATACCATGACTGTAATAGCCGCTACCGCACGCGAACGTGTAAAGTATTTCGTTGTTTAACATTAAATTCATAGATTGTGTCGTCGTTTATTTTATTTTTATTTGAGATAAACAATAAAAAATAACTTCTTAGATTTACGCGATTATTATTACTTGAAATTAAACTCATTTTAACGGGTTTTACGCGTTTATTTTATTATTTTTGATTTTCCGACGTTTCGGCATTTTTGCAAATGCCGTGGTCACGGGTAGACTGAGATGTTTGACGTCTTCATAGAGTTAAGTAAAAAACGATTTTTCGAATTCACCGCCATCTGTTTCGTAATTTTCTCGCATAGTCGCTCGGGTTCACGCAGTAGACGCTGACAGTGTCTTTATTTTTCTGCTTATTGGTCTGCTGGTTGTTCTTTTTTATTTTGCTAAGTATTGGATCCCACGTTGGTGACAGCTTCCAACCATCTTCTCTATTGAAGTTAGGGTGTTTTTTAATTTCAATAGTTTCTCTTACCAGCCTAGGAATAAAATGTTTCTCTTTTGCTAGGATTTTAACGGTATCAAATCTTAGATAGTGGTTGGGCTTATCCATGGAATGCTCACAGACTGCAGATTTTGTATAGCGACGGTTTTTTACATCGGCGATATGTTCTTTTATTCGAGTAGACACGTTCCGTTTCGTTTGACCGATATATGAGAGCCCACAGTCACAGTCAATCTTGTATACGCCTGGGTCTTGTAAAGGGATGCTGCTTTTTACTGGACGAAGATGGTGGCTAATCTTGCTGTGTGGCTTGTATATGGTTTTTATTGAAGCCCGCTTCAGAATGCCCCCAATTTTGTCAGTAACACCCTTTATGTAAGGCATGTAAGCTGGTCTACGTTCAACTGTGAGTGGTTTGACGCGGTTTCTGCGACGACGACGTGGTGGTTTTAAGTCGTTGTCCCGAAGCACTTGTTTCAGGTGGTTGAGTTCTTTTTCAACGTGCTGGGCGTCGCAGATTCCACGTGCTCTCTGAAACAAAGAGGAGCCTACGGCAGATAATTGGCTCGGGTGGTGGTGGGATTTACCATTTAAATATCGGTCAGTATGAGTGGGTTTCCTATATACAGTATGACTAAGTGTACCATTAGGATTTCATATTGTTAATATATCTAAGAAAGCTAATTAATTGTCTTGCTCTAATTCTACAGTAAATTGAATTTTAGAATTAATTGAATTAAGATGGTTAAGGAAAGCAGTAACCTCATGTTTAGGAAGTATGGTGTAGGTGTCGTCAACATACCTTTTGTACATCTTCGGCATGACAGGTGCCAGTCGGAGCGCTTGCTCCTCAAACTCCTCCATGAAGATGTCAGCTATGAGAGGTGACACGGGCGAGCCCATGGCTACACCATCAACTTGGATGTAGAAGTTGTTGTTCCACATGAAGTAGCCAGATGTTAAACATAGCTCAAGTAGTTCTGCATATTCTTCAGGCAAGTTGCAATCAATTAGCTTCCTTTTCACTATGTCTATGCAGTCTTTCACAGGTATTGATGTGAATAAAGACTGAACATCAAAACTCACCATTGTGTCATTGTCGGTGAGTTGGAGGTCTTTTTTTTTTTTTTTTTTTTTTTATGTAATATAGGTAGCAAACGAGCATGCGGGTCACCTGATGGTAAGTGATCACCGCCGCCCATGACTACCCTCAACACTGTAGGTGTTGGGGGTGTGTTGCTGACCTTTAAGAAAATATATAAATAAATAAATAAAATTGGGCACCGGATACCGCACTCACCGAACGAAACGCAGGAACATCGTTCCTACTTCACGTCGGTTTCCTGTGCGACGGTGGTATTTCACCGGTCGAGTCAGCCCAGCAATCGCTGCAGACAGAGCCTACAGCTAGACTCTACCACTCAAAAAAAGGTCTTTGAGGTTCTCGACAAAGTGGTAAGAATCCTTGACATATGCACTGGTTTTTCCTCTAAGTGGTGAGAGTACTTTAGCAAGATGTTTGGCCAGTTTGTAGGTTGGTGTGTCAACTTGGCTCACTATAGGTCGCAATGGTACATCAGTTTTGTGTATTTTAGGTAACCCATATAGTTTGGGAGGCTTTGTGCACGAAGGTGTTAAGTATTTCACGTCTAAACTTAAGCGATCTTTATGTTTTTGTAATAAACTGGATGTTTTCTTCGTAATTTTAGGTGTTGGGTCAGACTTGACTTGTTTGTACGTAGATTCATCCGACAATAGATCTATGATCTTTTGGTTATAGTTAGACGTGTCCATGACTACGGTGGCATTGCCTTTGTCTGCGCGGAGGACTGTTAACTCTTCATTGTTGCGTAAGTTCTTTAATGCAAGGCGTTCTTCTTTAGAAAGATTCGATTTCGGAAGATGACTTCGCCGCAAAATGCCGGAGACATCTTGGCGAATGCTTTCAGAATCTTCTTTAGAAAGTTTATTTTGCAAGAGACAATCCTCTACTTGGCATATGATGTTTTCCGTCGTAAAATCAATCAACGTCGGAAAATCAAAAATAATAAAATAAACGCGTAAAACCTGTTAAAATGAGTTTAATTTCAAGTAATAAAAAATAATCCAACAAGATAATATATAGGTAATTTTACTTTGGAATTTTATAATGTTTAAAAATGGAAACGGAGCACTTAAAATGGCTTGAAATTACTCACTTGCAATATGTTAAGACCATTTTCATCAATGTATGTTTTTGATCAAACAAAAAATAGAAGCAAATCTGCCGCCCTTTAGAGACCCGCCTTACAAAACTAATTCAAAAGGATAATAAATAACTTTTCTTTGGAATATTATAATAAGTTAAAAATGGAGATAAATAAATAACACTCAAAATATCTTGATATTAATCACTTGTAAAATGTTAAGACTACTTGCTCTAAGTACCTAATGTTTTTGATAAAAAAAAAAAAAAATTAAATCTGCCGCCCTAGGCTCCAGCCTACTCAGCCTAGTGGTAAATCCACCACTGGGTAGGTTGGTAGTTTTCGTTTTTCCTTTTTAAAGTGTAGATAAGTGCAAGAGTCTAGTCTAGGGCATAGATGTCACCACACTGTCATTGTTTCAATCTCATGCACTCCGAATAAGTAAGAACAAACCCATAGATTTACTGTTGGTCTTCGCTCTCGTTCTTACGTAATAATTGATTATTAAGAGCGAAGCGAAGACCAATAATAAATCTATGGTTTGGAGTCTATTTACCTGTGGACAGACATCGGCGACATGCTATGTAAGGCATAATTAAAATAATCTGCAACACCTCTGCGGAGCACAGAACGGCGAGTTATTACAAACCACTTACAAACCCCTTCCTTACTTATCTTTAGACTTTTAGAGGCAGGTCCACCAGTGTATGAAATACGGCTGCAGCAAAACACTATTTAATATATCTTCAAAAGGTTTAGTTTTGAATATTTAGGTTGCTTTTCTCTGTTTTGGAATTTCCCACAAATTTTCTCAACTTGGCAGAAAAAATGCCTTGCTTAGTTTGACACTGCAGAGGCGTAGGTATGCTCATAATATGACAGGAGGTTTGTCATGGATTTTGATAAACATCAAATAGCTTGCAGACCACAGTTGCAGAGTATTTCACTTCGTTAACTACTACTTACTGTGCGGTTCCTGATACTCGATAATGGTTGAATTATTCATACAGGTAGAAGCCAATTGAACCCAAACTGAATTATTGAATTCAAAAGAATGTAAGCAAAACTGCTTAATTATCTCTAAAATTAGTAATCTATTATCTCTAGTTCAAAAATATTACGCCACGTGGTGTCGATAAGTATGAGCACATGAGTAAAGAAACTGAACAGAGACAAAGCTACATACGAATGCGCTGTGACAGGTACATCACTACAAGTGCAACGCGTGTGTGTGCGTGACCACTGGCCGCTTGTCACGTATGAGCCGAAACCGCTTCAAACTAGATCAGCCAGTGGTCAATCTCAGGGCGTGCAGGCGTGACGCGACGCTCGAACGTTGTGCGTGTTTTGTTTTTGATAATACCTCCTGACAATTTTATTGAATTTGTTGAATTGCTTGAGCAAAAATTTCGCGAATATTTTGATCTTCATATTAAAAATGTTGGTAATGACATATTAGCACGTTTGCAAGATTGTACATTTCATATGCCATGTGAGTGTTTCCCATTGGTTTATTTGAAAAATCTTTATATTAGATTTAGAATTTATCATTCGATTAAAAGACACAACAAATTATTAAAAACCAAAAGTAATAAAAAAAAAATATTTAGAGTATGTAATTTGTAAAAAAAAACCTATTTTAATAAAAAAATTGAAAAAAAAGTAGGTACATTTATATTTTTAATTTATTCAATTGTGCCAACCCTACCAAAATAGGTATAAATTTTGCTAGCTCTTTAGAAGCTTTGTCTCTGTTCAGTTTCTTTACTCATGTGGTATGAGTGCGATATGTTGATAATAATAATTATGGTAACTATACCTATATACCTCTCTAACGTAAATGCTCCTATTACCGCCCCTTTAAGCTGTCTTAGGAATAACTTTGAGTAAATAGATAGATACTGATAGGTTACTTAAGGTGTTTTTATTTAATATCAATCTTTGTAAAGTGCTCTGTTGGATTCGGTACTTCAATTTAGTATTTTATTACACAGTAATTATTAAATAATTGTTTAATCCGAAAGAGCAATTGATTCTATTACCGACCTAAAGATGTGGTTTGATTCTATTACCGTTTTTTCTGATTCTATTACCGACCCATAAAAATTGCCCCTTCATCTAAACGAAAAAATAAAAAAATGCAGTTAAAAGTATATTAAGACATTATTACAGTTTTAATATCAACATCTTAATATTATAATCCTACTAATATTATAAAAGTAAAAGATTGTGAGTATGTATGGATGTGTAGATGTACGAGTATGTGAGTATGGGAGGATGTTACTTTTTCACGTAAAAATTACAGGACGCGATGAAACTTTACAGTAATATAGGTTATACATTAGAATAACACATAGGGTACTTTTTACCGCGGGAAAACTTTTCATCCCCACGGGAAACCGACTTTCACGCGAACGGAGTCGCGGGCGGCCACTAGTCGTACATAATATACTTCCTTAGACATAGAAAGAATCCCGTCTCATCGCAATTAAAATCGGCTTGTAGGCTAATTCAATTCGCCTTGAAATGGTAGGATGCCTAGACATAACCTTAAGATACCATCCTCTCCCTGGAACACCATCATTGAAAGGATAAGAGCGATCTAAGTTTTCTTTCCCCCAATTTTGCAATTGTTTCTAACAGTTGGTCTTTTGTTACAGGAAAACCTGACTTTCCGACATAGAAAATAAAGTCCATAAGTCTTTTTTCGTCGTCCTTCGTTGAACAATATTGTTTTCCACAATGTTCATTTGTATATTTATTATTTGTCTTGTCACGGTAGTTTTTCTCGGTATGCCATAGGTCTTCAAGCTTCGTATATCCTGCTTCCTTCATTTACAGCTAGCAGCGCAGCTTCTAGTTGAGCAGAGGTATAGTGCTTGCGTCTATGCGGTTACATGTTTCTATAAAAATGGTTCTTGTTATTTCTTTTCAGCTGTGAGTCGGTAATAGAATCAAATATGAAAATTACAAACTTCTAATAACGCCACGGATCGTTAATAGAGTCAAGTTATGAAATTTGGATCCTATTACCGCCCTTAATTAAGATATGATTTTATGCCAAAAAAACCAACAAAAATGTTTAAATTCAATGATATTTCGAAAACGAATATATGTATTATAGTTTTTATGTGATAGCAAGCAGATAAATCAACTTTAAGTTTGTTATTTACCTTAAGTAATATTTCGGTGTGCTTACGAGGCTGGAGACGCGTCACTATGGAAAGTGCGTCGGTGTCGAGCGGCACTCATTTAATGTCAAATTATTGCTAACATTGGTTATTTAGACAAGACAAATTTACTCTGCTTGTTGGCCACTAAAACTACCAACCAAATTTTTAAGTTAATTTTTTTATGGAATCTGTATTAAGTCTAATATGAGTGATTGAAAAAATAGGTCGGTAATAGAGTACAAATTTTAGTAGGTCGTTAATAGGAGCATTTACGTTACTATGTTTTATTTGACTTGGTATGAATTGAATTCAATGTTTCAGTTACAAACGCGACACCATACCATTCTCGCGTGTTTTCCGTGAAGAGTTAGAAAGTCAAGAAAAATACGCTACTTATTTGTATACACGCTATAACTATAGTTGTAAATTGTAACGCAACTAAGGTTTGAGTTTTCTTGTCGATTGATAATTTGTGCCGGTGTAATTCAATACCTTGCAATTTTTCTTTTTTGTGAAATTTTATTTAGATAGAGTTTTTTTGCACTTTACCTACAATATTTTTTACTTAGCCTATAAGTAAAGGTAGTAACTGTAAGTACTTATTTTTATTGTGAGTAGGTGCCTTCCTACAATCTTAGGGGGGTTGTGTGACAAACACCTAAGTAGTATATTGCTTAACAGCACATAATAACTTAGTGTCAAGAGTTCTAGTAAACTAGCCCTCAAAAGGCTAATGTAGGAAAGTGACCATCTGGCCATATTTTTAATTGCTCAATACCCATTTAAAATTACAAGTATAAAATGCTTTCCAATGAATAACCAACTGCTTATTAGACTATAATATTAGTATTTAGTTCAAGCGGTCAGGTAGAAGTCTTAGGGAATTTATGTTTGGCATTTTTATTATGACACTTGGTATCTTATACCAGTAGAGCTAGGTATGCCGTGATAAAGCTTTTATGAATATACCGGGTGTATACAGACCACTTCCGAAGCCTGAAAACATACCTAATATTGTTGAGCCTAAATAGTAACTAAATTCACCAACGAAATGCACAGAATGCTTAATATAAAAAAATGGTTCAGGAGCGATGATTTAAATTGCAAAATATATTGACTTAAAATTATCTTTTTTAATCTGATACTTAATAAAAAAAAATTAAATAGGTCTAAGCGTAGGTAACGAGTGCCTACTCCTCCAGCAATACCCAGTTTTTGTTTTAGGAAGCTTTTAATTCTTTTATTTTCTTTGTGACCCGCCCACGCTTCGCAATGGTGTAATTTTGGGCGACTTGTTCCCGAAACGTTGAATTTTAGTTAACCCTTTAAGTTAAAACCTTTTCTGAATGTTCTTTATTTACAAATTTAAATGAAAAACACACCTAAAGGACGGTGAAAACCGCATTAAAATCCCTCAACTGGTTTAGGAGGAGTTAGCGGCCAAACATACAAACAGACAGAATAAGCGACTTGCATTTATACTAAGTAATGAAATAATGATAATGATGATGAGCAGCGGCAAAGAAGGAAAATTGAGCGTAGGATGCTGAGGGATCTAAGTGATCCCTTTGACATGGGGAGCACAAATGATGTTGAAGTACTTTTGATATCATAATATTTATTCACAAAACTACGATTACCTATCCCACATTATTTGTTTTGTTTACTAACTCCACCCACAGACTACAGACTAGTAAGAACATACTAACAATAGATAAAACCACAGTGGTTATTTGTAAAAAATACGAAATTGAATGAATGGGGTGTAAAATATGAATGGAATCGCAGGTGATGATGTTAAATTTACATAAATAGCAACACTCTGTTCATCACCACGGAAACGAAACTCGACCCCTGCAATTCTGATAAAATATTGTAAACTAGTGGCCGCCCGCGACTCCGTTCGCGTGGAAGTCGGTTTCCCGTGGGAATGAGATGTTTTCCCGCGGTAAAAAGTAGCCTATGTGTTATTCTGATGCATAACCTAAATTACTGCAAAGTTTCATCCAAATCCATCGAGTACTTTTTACGTGAAAGAGTAACAAACATCCATCCATCCATCCATCCATCCATACATCCTCACAAACTTTCACATTTATTATATTATACTAGTGGCGTCGCGTGGAAGTCGGTTTCCTGTGGGAATGAGAAGTTTTCCCGGGGTAAAAAGTACCCTATGTCCTTTCCCAAGTTCAGTTCTTTCTTCATACCAAATTTCATCAAAATTGGTTCAGTGGTTTAGGCGTGAAAGCGTAACAGACAGACAGACAGACCGACAGACAGACAGAGATACTTTCGCATTTATAATATTAAGTAGGGAAGTAGGGACTGAAGACGAGAATCAAGTAGGTCTATTCTGTAAAACGAAACGTATGCACTTGCCTTCGTTTCGGGCCCGGAACTGACATTGGCTTTTCTATTTGGCTTGCATATCGTTTAACGTATTTGTAATCCGAAAGTCAATGAAATAATAAGGGTTTTGACTTAAATTTCTATTCTTTACGTCAAAAACCTTATGATTGATGAAACGATACGAAAGCCAATAGAATAGCAAATGTCCGTAACGGGCCCGAAACGAAAGCAAAGTGCTCACGTTTCGTTTTACAGAATAGACGTACAGATAAGAAACGCGAACGTATAAATAGAAGTTTTATTTTCAAAGGTCAGATTTTCAAGGACGAGGGCCAAGGGGCTTTCTGAGTCAGCCAAGGGTATATCACGAAAGTAATAGCAAACATTAATTGAAAGTTGAAACCCTTATTAGTGACGATTCAACAAAGTAAGAAACATGCTTTAAGTTTTGTTTATTATTTTGGAAATCTTGAACTGTTTGCCGAAATGTTGCTCTATCATGAGTTCCTAAATCTTAATTTTATAAAAAAAAATTGATTATATAGTATATGGACCAATATATAACGGTTTTTATTAATTTGTTGCATAACTTTAGCAAAGCCGGTTAAGGAATAAAAACCGAGTGACATGAAACACCTTTGCACTCTGGATTTTGGGCTCGCAACTTGGAGACAGTTTTCATTGTTTTATTTTTATTAAAACTTCTTAGAAAAAAGTTTTAAACTGGTCTTTGGTGCTAAGCATCTACTAAGCATCCTTCGAGAGTCAATTGTTCATTACTTTACGAGTTATTTCCTTGTTTCCTGTCATACAAGTCGCATGGTTTAACTAATTAGCGAGTTCATTTTAACTGCTTACAAAGCAATGATATTTTAACGATTTATTTTGTTTTCAAACGAATTTTGAATTATATACTCGTAGGCCGTGCCTTTGATTTATGGAACAGTGGAATAAAACAAATGAAATGCAAAATTCGAACGATGTGCGTATAATTGATTTGGACTCTTCTTTGCCTGACAAAAATGGTGCGACCGGCGGCAGTGGAAATACACTCAAGATTCAAGTTGACTCCCAATCAAATTATGGTAAGTAAATATTGTTAGGTAATATAATAGATATAGGTGTATATAAAAATACTGAATATTTTACTATTTAGCTCTATATCAGTTAGAGATAATTTTATTACTTTCGTATCCGAATTGATTACCTATACCTATTTGTTTAAATAATTTAAAACATATTCGCAGATTCCTCCACCATTGAAGATTCGTCCACCACGTCCACGGCTGATATTGTTCAAGTAAGTAGGTAATTCCTTCATAGATACTAACTTAAACGTAATAAGAAACAATATAAGTAACCTACCTAGTGAGTGACTTGCCCACGTTTAGCAATGGTGTACCTAATAATAATTGTTTGCCTATTTAAGTGAAAAAATACATTAAAAAAATGCGAAAATCGCACTAAAATCCTTTAACTGGTTTAGAAGAAGTTAGTGGACAAATATACAAACAGACTGGAATGGCGACTTTGCTTTATAGTATAAAGTTTATACTATCAAATATCCTAACTAATTTTATTAATATTATAAACGTGAAAGTTTGTTAGTAGGTATGGATTTATGGATGTTTGTTACGCTTTCACGTAAAAACTACTGGATGGATTTTGATGAAACTTTACAGTTATATAGGTTATACATCAGAATAACATATAGGGTACTTTTTACCGCGGGAAAACTTCTTATTCCCACGGGAAACCGACTTCCACGCGAACGGAGTTGCGGGCGTCCACTAGTATAAGAATATAAGGTAGCAGAAAAAGATAATAATTATTTAAAATCGGTTCAATAGGTTTAGGGATTACATAAAAGCTCAAAACTTTGTATATTTTGTTAAAAATACTTGAGTTAGTATTTAAAGAACCGTGGTAGTGGTTGGAACGTAGCAGCCAACTATGAACAGTGTCTCAGAGTGATCAGAGCAGCCATTTAGATCAATACACGCGGTGAATTGATAGTGCAGGCTGGTCGAAAGTTCGAGAATGTTCGGGACCGTCCAGTGGTTGGAACTTAACCACGGTTTCTTTGTTTGTCTGTTTGTCTTTGAAGATGTAAGAGGCTTGTCAATCCACCGCTGGACATAGTATTTATTACTTAGAATTATTAGATGCTACCTGCGACTTTAACTGCGTGGAATTTTTCATTTTAGTATCTCAATAACAAACAACATAAAAACCGGTTCAGTCGTTTTGTAGTAAAAGCAGAACATACAGACACAACACATTTTTAGTATTTATATTTTTAGTACCTAAGGATGTATGGCTGTTTGCAGTGCACGTTTTTAAATGATTGGATATATTTATAACTAGTGGCCGCCCGCGACTCCGTTCGCGTGGAAGTCAGTTTCCCGAGGGAATGAGAAGTTTTCCCGCGGTAAAAATTACCCTATGTGTTATTCTGATGTATAACCTATATTTCTGTAAAGTTTCATCCAAATCCGTCCAGTACTTTTTACGTGAAAGAGTAACAAACATCCATCCGTACATCCATTCATACTCACACACTTTCATGTTTATAATATTAGGAGGATAGGGAAATCAAGGTCAAACAAAGATATATTTTTAAACGCTAGCTTCAATTAAAACTTTTCCACTAGGATAGATAGGTACCGAAGGCGCTAAAAATACATAAATCTAAAAAAACGCAAATAAAAATCTCTTAAAAGTTTGGTCGTGACTTTGAGACGAAGTATTAAAGAATGAACACTACCCGTTGACCTACTAAGGATTCAATGTGAAAAATCATGAAAAAGAAGTCAAAATTACTTCGGATCTAAGTTAGTAAGCGACTTTGCTTCATCACGCTATATCAAGTAGGTAACTTACATATAAAAGACAACTTACATACAAAAACTAACAAATTTACTTTATTCTTAGGAAAAACTTACTTTTTAATACAGTTGCTCAAAAAGTGGCGTATTGCAGGGACGTATAGCGTTCGGGATGAGGGCTATTACACACGCGGGCTTTTTTTTACCTTTCCCGCACTCGTGCGTTCTCTTTCCCAACTGTCAAAATAATGTCTAATAAAAATAAAAATTTATCAACCATGAAGTTTTTACTAAAAAAAAAAAACAAAGAAGTTTTTATGATTCATGTTAATACTTACGTAGCGTAGGTAAATTTCTAAAAAAAGCTACTAGTTTGTTTCGATATCAGATTTAATGATTTGATTGAAGTAGTGTGGTTGGTTTCATTTCATTTTATTTCATTTTATTTCATTTTCATTTCATATCAATAAAAAAAATCTACTGAAGACTTGGCTGTATGGGCATAGTAACCTTTGCCTACCAAATGGGTGAAGAAAAAATGGCGCTATTTTCAAAATGAGTTATTTCGACATTTACGATCCTAATTTTATATTTTATTAAATTTCTTTATTTTTTCGCAACTGTATTAAAAATAGTCGTTCAGTACACGTGCGGAACCGTCATTGCAACTCGTCCCGCCTGTCAACCCTCGCCTTCGGCTGTGCCTCGGCTCGGGTAGACATTTGTCGGGACTCGTTGTAATGACAGCCTTTCCACACTTGTATTGAAATATACTATTTTAATACAGTTGCTCAAAAAGTGGCGTATTGCAGGGACGTATAGCGTTCGGGATGAGGGCTATTACACACGCGTGCTTTTTTTTTACCTTTCCCGCACTCGTGCGTTCTCTTTCCCAACTGTCAAAATAATGTCTATTAAAAAGAAAAATTAACCAACCATGAAGTTTTTACTAGTAGTGTGGTTGGTTTTCTTTCATTTTATCTCATTAAATTTCATTTTCATTTCATATTGTTGTGTATGTGCGTTTAAATAAACAGTGTGCTTATGGCAGCCAGTTGTTTCAGTCGTGTCCTGCGCAAATATAACAGTGGCGACGAGAATACCCACAATTGAAAAAAAAAAAAATGGCAAGCTCACAATTTGGGTTTTTAACATTATTTGATCATAATGTGCAAAGTTGGAGAACCTACAAAGGCCGATTAGCTCAGTGGTTCATCGCAAATGACATTACATCGACGACAGATTCAACTGGTCAGAAGAAAAGAGCTATACTACTGAGCGCACTCGCCGATGAAACTTACCAGTTAACATCAGACCTCGCACTACCAAAGGAAATACAAACTGTGCCGTACGAAGACATCATAGCCCTGCTGGATGCGCACTTCATCCCGAAACGTACCGGGTTTAGTGACAGGAGTGTGTTCTACTCCGCCGCGCAACAAGACGGCGAGTCGCACGCGCAGTGGGCTGCGCGGCTTCGCGGGCTGAGCGCTCACTGTGCGTTCAGCAACATTGAAGAATCACTACGCGACCGCTTCATCATGGGCATGGCACCAGGGCCGGAGCGTGAGAAGCTGTTTGCCCAGAACTTGGCGGAGCTATCGCTTGCAAAGGCCGTGGAGCTAGCGGAGGCGATGCGGAGCGCACGCGCGTCAGCAGCAGCCGCGGCGCCGGCGCCGTCCCGCTCGGCGGCGGGGGAACTCTTCCAGATCCAGCGCAAGTCTTCCAATCAGAAAGACACAGTGAATAAGTGTTTGGTGTGCGGTCGTTCTAACCACAGTGCGTCTAAGTGTCGTTACGCAAATTACAGATGCAAAAAGTGTCATCAAAAAGGTCATTTGCGAAATATGTGCGGCAAAGTTAATTATGTAGACGATAAGGGTGTAGATGAGAGCGATGGTGATGATGGTAAGTTACTTAAAATTCAATGTAAAAATGGTCAACCTTTGATCGAGTCAGTGACAGTGCTGGGGGTGCATTTAAAGTTTGAAATAGATAGTGGGTCGTCAGTTACGGTTATATCCAAAAGTACTTTCGACCAATATTTTAAAGACTATCTTTTACATCCAGCCAAAAAGAAACGTCGACTTGTTTTCGCCTGCCTATCACCCAGCCAGCAACGGCCAGGCTGAGAGTTATGTTAAAATTATTAAAAAGGGCATTAAATCTTGCCTTTTATCTTGCAGTAGTTTGAAGGAAAGTAGACTTAAACTGTTAAAATATTTGTTTGACTATAGGAATTCAATTCATAGTTCAACAGCTCTGTCACCGGCTCAGTTAGTTTTTGGACGTAAATTACGTTCTCGCCTTGATTTATTGAATAAGAGACCACCGCCCACATCTGCACTCTTATCTAATTTGGTACAACGTAAAAAGTGTTCGCAGATTAAATATCACGGAGGTCGAAATAAGAAATCGTATAGTGTAGGTATGAAGGTTTTATACAAACAATTTTTAAACAACAATAAATACAGCTGGAACGTAGGAGAGATTATAAAACGTTTAGGCCACGTGTTATACTTATTAAAGGACTTAAAGACATCTGCGACAGTGAAAAAACATAAAAACCAATTAGCACTGTATCGAGGTACTATGTTTGACAATAACATGCCCTGGGTTGGCGATGTGGAGAGCGACATATTAAAGAGCGGTAATGTGGACTGTGACCGCGAAACCAGTGCGGGGGAGGAAGCGGAGCTGAGGCCGACCAGCGACGCAGAAGTCGCGTCGTCAGCAGCGGACGAGCAGACGGCGGCGGCACCCGACGTCCAACCTGCCGCGGCACCCGACGTCCAACCTGCCGCGGCCTCCGACACCCAACCACCGGTACCCGATACCCAGCCTCTCGACGCGCCGCCGGCAGAAACCGAGCGCGGCAGTGCCACTTCGCGATTGCTACTACGCACCCTACCTGCAGTTAATTATCGACGTTTCTTTTAACTTTAATATAATTTGATATAAGTACAAACTAAATGTATTTAATAGTTGTAAGCTATGGGGGAGAGATGTTGTGTATGTGCGTTTAAATAAACAGTGTGCTTATGGCAGCCAGTTGTTTCAGTCGTGTCCTGCGCAAATATAACACATATCAATAAAAAAAATCTACTGAAGACTTGGCTGTATGGGCATAGTAACCTTTGCCTACCAAATGGGTGAAGAAAAAATGGCGCCATTTTCAAAATTAGTTATTTCGACATTTACGATCCTAATTTTATATTTTATTAAATTGCTTTATTTTTTCGCAACTGTATTAAAAATAGTCGTTCAGTACACGTGCGGAACCGTCATTGCAACTCGTCCCGCCTGTCAACCCTCGCCTTCGGCTGTGCCTCGGCTCGGGTAGACATTTGTCGGGACTCGTTGTAATGACAGCCTTTCCACACTTGTATTGAAATATACTATACCCCTTCCAATGCGTTTTCCATAAAATGATTAATTTCGTTCGTAGCCACCGTATTAACACTATCACCTATAACAAAACAAAAGTTTTTACTTCAAATACCTAACAACACACACTTCACATTTAAAAACTCAATACTTACTAAAATATTCCGGTTAATTCACTCACAATTACTTATTTCGTTAAGACAAGAAGAAGTTTGCACGAAAAGAAAATTCAAAAAACAAAACAAAACAATTTAAAGAAGAACGCGGCATTCGCGGCATTTTGAATTTTGAATTTTTTTTTTCTTCCGTGATCCAAGCTGCGGTCCAAAATGCTACCGGCCAGTCAGAGTTTTTTTTGTGGCCTGCACCGCCGTTGAATTATTATTCTTTTTTATTTGCGCGTAAGTGGATAGATATGGAAAAAGTTCCTATGGTCCATAAGGCCCTTACCTAACTTTACAATGGACTAGGAATTTATTAAGTACCTAACTAGTGGCCGCCCGCGACTCCGTTCGCGTGGAAGTCGGTTTCCCATGGGAATGAGAAGTTTACTCTATATAACTTTGGTGTTTCTATACCGATTTGTATAATTCTTTTTTATGGAATAGTTAATAATGTTAACGTTTTTAATTAGGGATGACTGAGAGTGTTATAAACGTTAGAGTAGACAAATATAATCAGAAAGCTTTGAACTGCTAAGCTATCGGAAGTAGGTACACGTGTTATTGTCAGTGAACCATAAAAAATAGACATAGGTATGCTGTCATGGGATATTTTTTATATAATTTTATGGAGAACATTTCCGTCATACATGATTTCTGTGCAGCTTTAACCATTAATAGGTAAGGTGTGCAACGCGACGGAAGCTTAAATAAAATAATGATAAAATAAACTTTTAAAACAAGCTTTTATACCTACGTACATATAAGTGCCCTAAAAATATCAAAATAAAATTTTAAATCACATTAACCACATTCATTTATGACTTTACAGAATTGAAATTATAATAAAAGCTTTGGAATCTGCTACTTGGGTGTATTATTTTGTTGGTTGTAGGTACACAACATTATTTTAGTAGGTAAGTACTCCATTTAGTATTCTATTTGAAAGTGAACGAATCATTGTTAGGTCAACGCGATATCGGCGTAGGTATTTTTGTTGATCGTTATAATAAGTAACCAATACATTTTCTAAACTACTATTAAGTACGTTATTATAATTAAGTAGACAAGTTTCTTTGAGGTAACTTCATAAACAACCTTTGCCATTAAGTATTGATAATTAGATCAGGTCACAATAGGACAATGGAATTTACATAAACAACATTGCGAGCAATTAATTGACTAGTTCTTAAGCGCCTAATTATATTATCTTTGTTTCTAGGATAAATATCGGTGATCTAACCATGGTTATGATTGTTACATTATAACCTAACCTAACCATGTTATGATTGTTACATAATATTTAAAAATACAATTGATTAAGTAATTTTGGCGACACTGACTGACTTTGTTCTTATCACTTATTATCACTTATAACTCTTGTCTGATTTTATCACGATTTTATAGTGCACCTGCTCTTACTATAGATATCTACCTTCAATTTGGCAACCTATTTATAGTCAACTAAAAAAATATACAAAATAAAAAAGGTAAATTTTGGAAGTCAGATATTAAGGGTGATCAGCCTTTACCTCTTCTGAAACATATTCAAATATCTTTAACCAATCTAAAGTAACATAATCCGTGAGAGAAATGTCATAAACTTATTTTTTATTAAATTGAATTTTCCTTTAAAGACTGTCCAAAAACTACGCCACACTTTCAACCGCGGCGTTACCAAGAACATCGAATGGCGTCGCAAGCAGCTGAGGAACCTTCAGCGCATGTTCGAAGACAACAAGACGGCCATGGTGGAGGCTCTCTACAAAGACCTGAGGAGGCCCAAGTTGGAAGCCTTCGTCCTGGAGATTAATTTGATGATTAATGAGGTCATCCATGTTCTGGGCAGCTTGGATAAGTGGGTCAAGCCGGAGAAGGTAAGGGTTTTGGTTAAGAATGTCAAATAGCTTCTGCAATTGCGTTTGGGACCACGTAGATTCGGAATAGAATGTAGCCTAGCCATGCTCAAGAATGGGGTCTCTTGAATATTACTGTAGTGTTATAGAACAACTGAATTTACCGTGAAAAAAATAAAAAAATATAACTTAAATTCTCCAGGGGTAAAATCTAGATAGTTTTCCGTTTCATTCAATTTAAGGAAATCACTAGCACGTAACAAAACTTCTGATTATTTACCCACCTGAGTCAGTGTTATGTTAGCTTATGTGATTGTATTGACAGCAAACATATTCAAATCTGGTATGAAGGTTCAGCTAATACGCAAAGTAAACAAAGAGGCCAAGTCCAAGACCGTATTGATAAACACGTTAACAATAACCTTAAATTTTGACGAAGTTCGGGATATATAGTAGATATGCAGAAAAGTATGTTTGAAATTTATGAAAATACATTTTTATCATCTAAATTATATTGCTTCTTGTACCTTCTTCTTCTACCTTCGAAGCCTTGTTACTTTCACTATAAAGTAAATTGAAATTTTAACTTAGATAACAGTTGATATGAACACCATAAGTTACAAAATAGACACTCAAAAAGTTCCAACAGTTATCGACTTTCAATTTAATTACAATAGTAGGTATATTTAGACCATTGGCTAACATAAAAAAACCCTTTCAGCCTTCAAAAGACTTTGCGCAACTGCTAGATGATGTCATAATATACCACGAGCCTTTCGGCGTGGTCCTCATTATCGGGACCTGGAACTATCCGTTCCAGCTGTCCCTGATGCCGATGGCTGGGGCCATCGCCGCTGGGAACACCATCGTGATCAAACCTAGTGAACTGGCTGATGCCAGTGCGAAGTTGATGGCGGAGATGGTACCCAAGTACTTGGATCAGGTTGGTTGTTTTTTTTATTCCTTTTGTTTATTTCATGTGTGAGTGTGTGTGTGATAAGGATTACGTTAAAGAAAATGTTTAACAAGAACTATTTAGCTGAATTTAAGGCTTTGGTTTAAAGAACGGGCAAGATGGTTTTAAACGGACTATTTTGTATTTTTTTATTACTTATAATTATATGTTGCACATAATTTGCAGCTAACTTTGATTATGACTTAATTAAACCCATTAAAAACTTATCATAATCTCAACTAATCTCTTGCCTAAATGAAATAATTGTTTTTCATTTTAACAGAATGCTTTTGCAGTCATAGAAGGAGGTCCTAAGGAAACTACGGAACTTCTAAAGCAGAGGTTCGACTACATATTTTTTACTGGGGGCACGTCAATTGGCAGAATTGTTTATGAAGCCGCCATCAAACACTTGACCCCTGTCACTTTGGAACTTGGCGGGAAAAGGTAAATTAGTAATTTCTTAAAATATTGTGCGTTAAGAATAAATGTAAACTTATTAGTTTAATTTGTGCTTCTAGTTACCTACATTCTTAACGCGAAAAGAACCTTCTAATTTAAGTTATATTATATAAGTACATGAATTTACTCGTATCTGTTAAAAAAATTAGGTACTCGTAACTGTTGAAAAACTTGATTCAGTAATAGACTGTACAAATGTTTTAACGAAAACCACCGTCAACACAAAATTGACCATATCCTTTCTTCCCTTAGCCCCGTATACATAGACAAGACAGCTAACATCCTTATAACAGCTAAACGTGTGCTTTGGGCCAAATTCGTGAACTCTGGGCAAACCTGCGTAGCCCCAGACTATGTTATATGTACGAAGGAAACTCAGGACAAATTCCTAGATGCTGCGAGAAAGGTCCTATATGAGAGGTTCGGCAATGACGTGCAGAAATCATCGGATTATTGCAGGATTATTGATAAAAGACATTTCAAGTGAGTTCTTAATTATGAAAATCATACGTATCTTTAAACTGATGATATAATAAAAGCTTTTAAAAACAAAAGGCTGAACTATATATTATTCACTATCCATGTAGGTAAATTTAAAAATAAGTTATTTATGAACAACAATTACAGCATATTCTTGGCACCTTTAATTTATAAAAAACTGATGCTTTTGATGTTTGAAGATAATGATCCAATAAAGTAAACTCATCTCAAAAATTAAACCAATTTGGACAAAAATATTAAATGTTTCATGTTGGTTATAGTAGTTTTATTGCCAGACACTTAAAAACCTAAAAATGATGAAAAAAAATAGTTTTTTTTGTTTTAAAATTATTTACCATCCATGAATTTGTCCTTTTATCATTTTAGTCGTCTTCTATCCCTCATTGACGAAAGCAGACTCAAAATCGCAATTGGCGGTCGTTCAGACGAATCAGACAACTACATAGAACCGACTGTGCTAGCCAATGTAACTGAGGATGATAAAATCATGGAAGATGAGATATTCGGACCCATCTTACCGATTGTCCCCGTTTCCAATGTCGAAGAAGCCATTCGATTTATCAATAGCAGGTAAGTGATGGTATACTTTCATTTTTTCATTAAACTTTCATAGTTGATTTCATTTTGAAGGAAATAACATCCGAATTATTACTGTTTAAAAATGGTAAATGGTAAATCATTTTTCATGATGAAACAGCTTGGACAAAATACCGATACAAAATAGGTAGGTACCTTAAAAACCTAGACTTGTATTTAACTTTTAAAATGGTGCCTGAAATAGAGGCCAGCAATGCTGAAAATATATCAATTTTTCTAGGTAATTTTATACAATGGGTTGTTTTGTTTCGTGCTATTAGAATAATAGAGGGTTGAATGTCCTTGACCGTCTGGAGTCCCACTATATTTTGCTTGTTCAGAAATTCTCATGGAAAGGTCATAAATATGGATCTATATATTACATCAAGATTTCTTGTTTAAAGTTGCCGATTAAAACTCTCTACAATATGTATATTCCGGCTAATCTAAAATTTTGGGTGAATTCGACTAATTGCAAGCAAATTTAAACTAGACCGAAACGTCCTGTCTGTTTCTGTACTTAATAGGTATGGAAAAGTGACAGCAATTATAAAAACGTTTGGTTAAGAGAGTGTTTTCAGAATCAAGGCCATAATCACCCTATAGATAGGTACTTACTTGAATTTTCCAGTGATTAAGTTGGTACGTTGTGGTTACTAATTCACAACACGTGAAACAACTTGATACCTATTATACATATATGGCAACTGCATTTTTACATGTTTGTTAGTCACTTAGAGATGCTACAAGATAGGCTATGATGGAAGTGGCCGGTGTTACAATAAGTAACATCACAAAATATCTTAGAGTATATGCTCTTACAGGTATTTTACCTACTTTCCCAATATCAAGAAACTTATAGGTAGTGGTTTTTTCTTTTAAGTTTTCATATGCTTAAATTTCTGTCAAAAATCTTAAGACGCGTGTAGCAACCTTGTTTTGTTTTTTTTTCAGAGAAAAACCTCTGGTGCTGTACATATTTTCAAAAGATAAAAAGGTGACCAAACGGTTTATTAATGAAACGAGCAGCGGGAACATGGTGATCAATGACTGTTTGATGCATATGTCTGGTAATTATCATGTGTTTCTCTTTAGTGATTTGTAGAAGCTGTTGCATCAAGACCTTTTTACGATTTTAGGGTTAAATTTGGCAAAAAAAATATCATTCAATTCTAAAAAAAAACTTCAAGTAGTTGAATGTTTATTACCTAGTTCTAGGGAAAACTTCATTGTATTGTAATGTTCCGCCTTGGTATCCAGTAACATTTGTATATCCTTTGTTTATTACATCTGATTACATCGATTTTCTAAATATATTCATAGTAGGTACTACCTTTTCATGAACACTTTAATAGCCTTTAATTTGAGCATGGATGAAGAGTTTGAGTAACATCTAATATATTATTTGTTAGCTAAAAAAATTCCTTACAAGTGCAACAAAATAATCGATGTACCTACATACATAAAAAAATAATAAAAAAAACTACCGGCCGAAGGGAGAACCTCCTCCGTTTTTGGAAGTCGGTTAAAAACTAAAGTAAATGTTTGTTTCTTTCAGTGGACAGTTTACCATTCGGTGGTGTCGGCTATAGCGGGTTTGGGTCATACCACGGGAAAACTTCCTTCGACACGTTCACTCACAAGAAAGGAATTCTAAAGAGGGACTTTTCCGCCATTGGGGAGAAACTTGCTTCGTAAGTTTTAAATTATTTTTCTCTCTTTGCTACATACCTGGACTGATAAAGTCACAAGTCGTGTCTGTTAAATGTAGGTATATACGCCTTATTCTTCTGAACCACGCATCGTATAAATTAAAACTATTTTATCTAACCAAAATTGTAGTAGGTACCTATAACTTTCAAAGATACAAAATAAATATATAATTTATTTTTGTCACCAAATTAAAAATAACATCCTATCTATCCATCAACACCTATGGTTAAATGTAAACATTTTAATGATAATCCGATTTCTGATAATATAAACTTCTAAAGGTTAAATAATAGTAACTGAATCAATAATAAAAAAATAAGTAGGTATTAGGTACCAGAAGGTTTTACACATAACCTTTGCCAGTATTGATTATGTTCCAAGCAAGTTCTTTATTTCATTATTATTCATTACTGGGTTATTTAAACATATTTTTTCAAGACACATTTTGTTGGTATACCTACACACTTATTGACTAGGCCACTACACTTAATTTTTCGGCACATCTCCTTTATCAATTTCTAGCCTTCGTAGAAACATTTTTTTATTAGATATATAAAAGTAGTCTGTTATTCCCTGATAGCTTACTACTGGGTTAAAATCTAAAATCAGTTCAGTAGGTAGTTTTAGACTTTACTCAATAGGTACATACCAAAATTTTATGAATTTAACTGCTTTGGTAAAATAAAGCTGAGCCTCGTATCACTCTTACTGTAGGGTTTTCTATATAATCTACTTCCTAGGAGTTACAGACCTATAATTAATAATTTAGGTACATAATTTACAATCATTTACAATCATTTAAATTTAAAAAATAATGTGGGAAACTTACAAAGTAATAATTCCCTAATTTATGTATATATTTCTTACATTACATGCTATTCCAGAACATTATCGATATTTAATAAACATAATTTCATCCACCAACCCGCACTGAACCAGGGTGGTGGATTACGGCCCAAACCCTCTCGCTCTCCGAGAAGGAGGCCTGTGCTCAACTATGGGACACATATATAGGCTTTTCCTGACTGTCGATTGCTGTTGGCCCCTTGACGGCCTTTACAGCTTCACCGGGCTTGAGACATATATAGGCTATTTATTTATTTATTTATCTGTTTATTCCCCCCAGCGGCCGCTACCCCCCCTACTCGGCCGGCGCGCTCGGTTTCCTGCAGCGGGTCACGAGGAAGCGGAACCTTCCTTCTTGCAGGTGGTGCTGTTATTTCTTCGTGTTTGCTGCGGGGTTCGCCGTGGCCGCGGTGCTAGCTGTTGTTTGGTATAAGGTAAGATTATATTTTACGTGTGACCCGCCCACGCTTCGCAATGGTGTAATTTTGCCCGACTTGTTCAGGAAACATTGAATTTGGGATAACTTAAAAAAACTTTTGTTGGATGTTCTTTATTTACAAATTTAAATGAAAAAAAATACAAAAAGGATGGTGAAAACTGTATTAAAATCCCTCAATTGGTGTAGGAGGAGTTAGCGGACAAACATAAAAACAGACAGAATTAGCGACTTAGATTTAAACTATGTAATGAAGACTAGTGAATACATACAAACTTTCACGTATATAATATTAGTAGGAAAGGACGAATAGGGACATTTTATTTTAATAAAGATATAGGTGGATTAGTTACGAAAATAAAGATATACCTACGGATAACGGCAAAGATTTTTTTATCATAAAGAGAAAAGAAGTTAGTAAGCAGTACCTAATATGAAGGGTAATAAATATACCTACTTATTTTTAAATTTTGGGAAATTATGTTTTTAATAGAGATGGGCCGAGTACTCGGTTTATACTCGGCGTACTCGGCGGGTTTTTTGGTACTCGGTACTCGGCCGAGTAACTCGGTATACTAATGCCGAGTACCGAGTACCAAAAAAGTGATATACTTTGTTTAAAGAAAGCAATATAATTAGGTAGAAATAATTGAAACAACAGTGTTAATCAAAACGTACTGATTTAGGAAATCTTTGACATCATCAAGTAATAGAATCAAAATTATGCTAATGCATGAGTACTAGTGAGACAAAATTAAAGGAACAGTAATAAAAATAATCAATATTTAAAATTTAATAAATGTAAATTATGATGCCTTGTTTGGTGCCCTGTCCACCATTTGCCAACAAATTTTCTTCTAAATATACTTGCGTTCGTTTGTACTTGTTTACGCGCGCGAAATTGGGAATTTGATAGAACCGAGTTACTCGGCCGAGTACCTACTCGGTTAAAAAAAATTTGAACCGAGTAATACTCGGTACTCGGTACTCGGCAAAAGTGTTACTCGGCGCATCTCTAGTTTTTAATATAACAAAACATATAACTAATGATTTGCGGTCGTTTTTGGATGTTTTGAGAAGTAAAAGTTATTGATCAGTTATTAAATGATTATATTTTTAAAACTATAAGTAATTAAATATTTAAAATTGATTATTTCCAGGTAATTCGGGAAGAATGAAAAACTTCAATTTGAGAAGTCACAAGTAAACACAAGAAGTCGCACGCCTTATCAGGACGTTAAGTTAATTCACTTTGTCATTAATTTAACTGTTATGATTTAAACACAAAAATATAATGATTGAGAATGCGCGACGATATTTTAAATGTGATATTAACCAAATATGTAGTAGGTAGGTATGTATTAATAATAGTGCAAACGAGTAAGCATATCATAAGAAAAAAGTAACAACTTTAGCTTCTTAATTGTGCATTTCTAATTTAACTATAAGTAGGTAGGTATGTCATTTTTGTAGGATTTATTTATTTATACAAAAAATTAAAATTGTTTAAGTACTTTAGTTATTTATTTGAAGTGTAATATGTTGTTTAGATTAAGGTTTTTGTTATTGTATTTAAAAATAAATGATGTTCGATAATTTAATGTCGTTCATAATTCCACAACTTATTTTACTCTACTTGTTTTGTATCTTGAGAGTACCAAACTTAAAAATTTCCATAAATATTAAACTAACTTGAACTCTTCTTCAATTTACTTCTGATAAAAGTTAGCTGGAATAATATAATGAACATTTATGAGCACTGAAAATTTTATTTTTCGTGTTATCATGGTGTTATGTTTATTTATAGTCCTTTATATAGCGCCATCTATCACCACATGCGTGAAGTTCAAATATTCCCGCGCACATTCTTTGAATCGCATCCTCCACACTTTACTTTGATAACAAGAACTTACGATTCCACTTGCTAATGCCAGTCGCTAGATGGCGTTGTATCCTCGCAGTAGAGAAGGCGCAACTCGTCGTGGTAAGTCCACAGGCTAAACAAACCTGCCAGTAGCGTGTTCGCTTCGTTGTGCGCGGTCGTACCATTCAAATATCGTCTTTTACCTCGCGACGACTAAAATAAATAAATATCTACCCATCTGTTATATTGTGCACGTAATATTCACCCATTTTAGTGCGTGTTTTGATTTCCGGTAACTACACGCCCCCGTGTCGAAAACATAAGAGTTTTTCGTGTAGTGTAGAGTGATTTTTGTTTTGTATCGTGTATTGTGACTGGATTTATTGTACGCACTCGATTATGAAGTTGGATGCTTCGTGAGAGGTTAGTACTAAGATTGAGGTGTTATGATTGTTATTTTCCGTGTTATTAAGGATATGGTAGGTAATTGTATGTGGAAGTTTCAATCAAGTGGACAAGTAAGTCGCCTCTAACTGGACTTTCGCAATAACTATTCTAGTCATGAGTTACACGCCTTTTATACGTAAGCCGAGGCGTATGGAATACCTACCAAATAGGAGGTGTATTGAAAATTAAACGTACATTTTGCGTCGTTTATAAATTGTACGAATTAAATATGGAAATCGTTGTGTAGTTTCTCTTAACGTATATGGAAGGAAGCGGTAATTTTAATTTCTAATTATGTTTTTGTTGCCAAATTTAATTAGGCCTTAGTGATTATTATCTTCTTATAAAAAGGTAACTTTACGTCTAAGGATTTTGTCAACTAAGTAGCTATTGGCTAAATAGTAAAAAATGCTTCCATATCTAGAACCTAAAAAAAGATAGTAACTAAATACCCTTGGACTACATAGGTAGGTACCTACCATTAAAATTTATGAAAAAGTAGGAAACAATTAACGCATTACAAATAACGAAATAATCCAATTGTTCTATCTCTACCAATATTTATTCAAGTTGCGTACAAACCAACTTATTTTGCATTTTTATTATTAACGTGTAATCTTTAAAAACCGGTTTGTTACATAGAATTACGTTAGTATTATAATTTCATAATACATATGTGTAGATGATAACATACAATTTTATATTTCAAAATAATATTTAAAACAAGTAAAACGCACTGAGCCAGCGTGGTGGATTACGGCTCAGTCGCTAACTAGTGGGACATCAATTTTTATTAAAAGATTACTATTTCTCATAAATAACTATTATTTGTATATCTATCTTCGCAGACATATAGCGAAGCCGCAGTTTTACTTATTAGTTTCGTTTCTGTCATTAATCTCTCCCTCAACCGCTTTCGAATAATAAATTACCCGCATGTTGTATTGGCAAAGTTAACCATAAAACATTTTCCGTTCAGTTCGAATTTCAAAACTAAAGCTAATTCAATAAGTGGTCAAGAGCAAGTTAAGTTCGCGCCTTTATGTATTGAAAAGCAGCACTATATTTGGAACATAAAAGGTTCGTATTTTTCTAGGAAAACCTTTAAATTACTTTCTCGGTCATATTCGGTTTTTTTTCAAATATTTTAATGGAATTTGCAATTAAAACTCCAGAGATAAATGAAGAAAAACCCCAATGGGGGTTTACTTACAGTTTACCCAAAATGAAACGTAAACACGGTATTTTTAAGATAAGTTATTGTTATTAAACAAATAAAGAATTTTAAGTACATATACCTAATTCTAGAAACCTACCTATCCAATTAATTTTCAAACACAAAGCGAATAAGTGTTTACTTGTTCGCAATGGTAAATAATTTTGGCTAATTTAATTTTGCTGTTTCCAATTAAATATTTTATGAAGGCAAGTACTTTTCTACCTTTTATTTCACCGTTATTTCTTCGTAATTTGTCAATTTGCCAAATACTTTTCAATAGCTAACTTTAACTAATTTCATTAAAAAACCACGTTGAAATCTTAAAAGGAGACACATATTTTTTAATTGACATAACAAAATCTTAGAAACTTGCATAAATCTTATCATTCATCAATGTGTGTTCTGTTTAACTAGTTTAAAAATTCCTAAAGCAAATACCATTTTTACCCGACATCGTAAAAATGCAAACGTAACAAGCTTACGTCATTATACAACACTGCGAGCGTTCTTAACAATATTTAATTAGCAATTACATTGGCATAAAAACTTATCTTTACTTATTATTCAGTTTATCGTCGTTTTATATCATCATAATAAAGTTTGAAGAGTGTTTTTCTGTATGGAGTCTGTTCTTTTGCTTGCGTAATTTAAAAAAAAAAAACAATACACTGACAGCGTCGGAGGTACCAGTCACAGACACGGGTCAGTGGGCGCGCTGTGGGAACCATTAGTGTGAAGCTTGCCAGTGCACAAAAATGTTTTTCCTATTTTTTTATTTACTACTCGTTAACGTATTCTATTTGTATTTTAAAATCTACTACGCTAAAATAGGAACAACAGATATTTATAAAATGGTTAAAAGCTGACTTCGTTTAAGAGAATGAATCGGTATTCATATCTAGCATTTAGGTAACTAAAGCTGCGTAAAATTTTGCACCTTACTTTCTCTATAAGTAATTTTAAAGTGTACCAACTTAACGTCGGCTATTTCAAAGATATTTTCATTGTTTGTTGCGTGTCCAACGATTGCGAAATCATTTCGTTATATTATTTCTATTCTGTGTAATTGTGTGAATTCTGCGCAATTTATTTTAGGTATTTATTCTTGTGAAAAATAAACCGATTGTAATTCGTAGTAAAACTGTGTGATCGAAAAAGACAGCCATAAATATCTGAGTTAAATTATTTAAGTCATTAAGGACCTTGATCTTGAAATATCTAAGTATATTTTTTTGGTAATGTTCTGTTATTTGGCTCAAACTAAGATTGCTTCGATATAAGGTAGGTATATCTGCATAGTGTTTTTGTGGGTTACTTTAGTCTCTACAGATTTTAGTTAAGAACTAGGTCATTTCAATACGGCGAAAATAATATCTCACGTCTTTTATAAAATACCGTTTAGAAAGATTCCATTAATCAAAGGGCAAACGCCAAATTATGTTCTGGAAAGTTTGCATAACCTATTTAAACATCTAAATTTAGAAAGGCTATATTTTAGGCGTTTCTCCAAAACTTATACTTGACCTTATAATTCCAAGTTTATTTTCTATTGAATGGATGAAAGTTTAATCATTAAAATCGACAAGACCAAATTTATTTTCAATTATTCTAAAGGTCACAGATATAACTTTGTTCTAACAAAACAATTTCATATTATTTTCAAAGTTATAAGAACTGAAGTTAATTTAACAGTTTTAAGGTTTGATCTTGTTAATTTTTTTTGGCTTATGTAATTACTTTTCTTGAATTAGGTACGTTGCCCTCTTCGCTATAAGACCGATGATTATACGTAAATAGATCATAAATTAGGTAACTAATTTCTTAAAATTCTCTTCATCAAAATAAAGTTATATTTGAACTGAACGAAACTTTACTAGTTAGTACTCCAAGGTTATAAATCCCAGCAGCCTTATTTGAATATAGAAGGCGGAGTCTCCAAATGAAAAAAAATTCTTTCTTCCGTGCTTCACGATACTAAGATCAAATATAGAACCGACGGAAACACATTTATGCAACTTACGACATCACACTTGTACCAACATAGAAAAAGTGTGAAGTCATTAAATTAACTACATGTCAATAGAAAATGAACCTTACACCGTTAAGTTATGACATAAATTTGGTCGAACATAGGACTTAATGGATCCTGAAATAATTTTTCTAAGGAAGGGATGTGAATATTTATAGGAAGTTGTTAAACTTAATGTTTTGTAGAAAAAAATATTATAAAGCATCAACACTACTTGTTATAAGTAACATTTTACTGCCAGAGTCGAGACGAAAATAGATGATATGATTGGAATCGATCGATTTTGGAGCCAAAGGTTTATTTATTTTTCATAACGATTCGATATGTTGCCAGTTTTCGATATTCTAGTTTTGAAAATGTTCGCTCAGGTATTCACGTTGTTAGTTTTCTTATTGTTTAGAAATCTTTGTTTGAATGAGATTTTTGAGGTTATTTTGGTCACTGACTTTAAATATTCTTAATCTAAGGGATTATGGTAGACAGTGGTTTATTTATAACTGTGATTTATAAGTAGTTGCTGAGTAGCTATATCTATTCTTAAATCGATATTATTTTTACAATCAGACTTTGTGCGGCCATAAGGATTCCTAAACCAAATTTTCATATGAGAACTTTCCATAGTAGGTACTTTATTTTTGTTGTAAAAAATTGAATGATAGATAAAATGCAAAGTACTGTATGAAAATATCATAAAATGTATAAGTAAATTATAATAATATAAAGCCTTAGACATCTAGTTGAAACCGCTACAAAACATAACTTCAAGAAACAGGGTTGACTCTAAGGATTTTTACTAAGTTCAAAATACTCCAGACTTTGAAGGAAGGACCTAAATGTAGGACCTATAAAGATATACAGTGACCTATAGATGGAATGTTTGAGCGAATAATATAACAAAGTACAGGCAAACTCGTAGTTCACAAAGTAGGCTACAAAGCAGAAATGTATTTACCTACTTTAAAATAATTTACAAGAAATTGTTAGGTATTTTCTTAGTTTAATCAAGAGCAAGCTATGAAAACAAAAACAGAACATATACCTACATTGTTAGGAAGAGGTAAAAACTACCGAGTTGATGTGTGTCTTGCCAAACCTATAGTAGGAGCGTGTGATTGGCTAATATCACATATGCGTTTTTTTACCCTTTTTGATTAATAACTAACAATTAAGCCACGGGCGAAAGGCAAGTTAGGTTTATGTTCAAACTGACAATTAACAGTCGGTATGTAAACAATTTCAATTGAATGAAAGGCGCGTCGTTCTTCGCTCTCCAATTTTCTCAACAGGCGACCCTGTGCAAGAAATTATTATAGCTAGGTTGGCAACACTGGGGAATGCGTTTTATTAGTGTTCCACAGTAAGAAGGCGCTCTCTCGAGTCTAGAATGTTCGAAATGATTAGTTCCTTCTTTGAAATGTCGACCGGAAACAGGAAATGGCATTCGTCGTTTCCAGAAAGCCTTTATTTGAGGGACTATTAATTTCACGCGACATTAACCCTTCTTGTTTTTTTTTGTTTTTATCTTGTCAGTTAACTTCAAGTTTTAATGAAACACTTACTAATTACCACAAATATACTCAGGAAGATGGTTAAATATCTGGATACAATCATATTCTTAACTTAAGATATGTTTTATAAGTTATAGTTAACTAGCTTTCCGCCCTGCGGTTTGACCCGCAACTAAATGATTTTTCTCGTGGCAATATCTTACGGAACCCTATTTTCCCAAAATAAAAATAGCCTATGTTACTCGTGGATAATGTAGCTTACGAATGGTGAAATATTTTTTTAAATCGGTCCAGTAGTTTCGGAGCCTATTCATTTCAAACAAACAAATAAACAAAAAAAATTATCTTTCCTTTTTATAATATAATAGTATAGACAAAACAACACCAAAGGGCGTTACAGTGCGGGGCACACTTATGTCACGAGCTAGAGGAAATTAATGAAACAGGGTCTTCCACAAATACCATTGTCTTATACTTTTATAAGCTGAAAAGAGACACATAATTTAAGTGCTGGGTGCTTGTCCAAGTGTAACTTAAAACGAAAAAGATGATTCTTTAAAATATTCGATTTTAAATAGAAAAGACCAGCCTCAATGGCCGCTAATTAGGTTAAGATCCCTTTATTAAAGAGATCTTGAATGATATCGAGGGAGCGAACTTCCTTGGTATAAAATAAATCTTTATAAAATTGATAAAACATGGCACGTTTTTTGTCTGGAGTCTAATCAAATCAAATCAAATCAAAATTCTTTTATTCATCATAGATATGTAACATATACTTAATGAACGTCAATGTTACAAACTTCGACTTTACCTAACCGTAGACCGAGAGAAAAAAGCCGGCGGAAAAAAACTCCCAGCACTCTTTTAGGAAATTATACAATCATAGCGTGTACATTCAATGGACATATAAATTATTTTCTCGTACCTCAACTCAACACTATAAAAGTAAAATAAATATAAAACTGCTAATATGAACTAATTAAGGCCTTCTTCCCGCACCACAATTCGGAACCAGAGCAGACCGTTTCCCGAAGGCGGCACCTGATCACAAGTATGACGTGTGCTCCAGCCATCGTCCTACTCAACCATATTAGAGGGAGTTGGGCGACCCGTTGACACAACGCCACCGCCCCAGTAACTTTCGAGGCGAGCATGACTACCCTGGGCCAAATGAGGCACTAAAGAACCTCACAAAACAGCAAGTTAATAGGATACCCGTACAATAAGTTAAAGCAGTGAGAGGAGGAACGAGGAAACAGTACAAAATAAAATAAAATGAATAATAAAAAAAAAATATATAAATAAAAAAAAATATTAAAAAAAACAATAAAAGTACATACTCAAAATTGAGTATCATGTCCTAGTCAAACTGTTTACAGAGAAGTTCATAGGTACAAAACAATCTTGAATAGCAGTAGAAATAGCCTGTCTAGATATCAATCCCATGCTGTTTTATCATCTAAATAGTCTCTGATTTTATAGTAAGCTTTCTTGCACAATACTTGCTTAATTGCAACTTTAAATTTCAAATCAAATCAAATCAAATATTTTTTATTGTTTAAAAAAACTGCCTAATACAATTTTCACTAATTTTACAAAATCTGTAGATTAAATATTAATTATAATAGGCTACATATTAACATTGATACCCTACCCTCTAAACTAGTTAAAACTGTATCAAAGAAGGTAGTTCATTTGTCCGTTGTAATTATCAATGTAGCTTTCTAAAAAATTTTTTACTTGAAGAAGTTACATTATTTTTTATTATTTGCATGATGTAAAAAATGAAGCAATCATAGTTACAGGCTTTTTAGATGTTAGTAAGAGGTTGTGTTATATTTTTAATAGTTAACATTTTAAAAGCAGTGCAAATATTCAAACCGTTACAAGATTCTCAATAGCCGTGTAATCCTTTTTTTTCAAAAAATTTACTAAAACTGTTTTACAGTCGTTTTGATTATGTTTGGGAAGCTTTGGAATACTTTTAACCAGTCTGTTATAAATGAATGGTCCAAGAAAGTCGGGAAATCTCTGCGTGAAAGACTTTTTACAGAGTGGTTCCTTGAAAATTCTATCCAGACGTCTCTTGTTTGTCTGAACCGGAACCATTCTATGATATTGAAGAGTGAGCAAGAGAACGAATAATTGCCTAACCGTTAGGACGGAGTTGTCTTTGTAAAGCTGTACTGTCGAGTATAAGTAGGGTTTAAAAGTCATGACCTTGAGGATAGCACGCTGAGCTCTCTCAAGAGGCAATAAGATAGATCTCGGACATCCGCCCCAACAGGGCATACAGTATGTTATTATTGATTCACAAAGAGCAGAGTAAATACACTTTAATTGTTTAAGATCGCATAAGTGTCGTAGTGTTTTAAAAACATATATTAATTTACGCACCCTTGTAGTAACTGCTTCTATGTGTTTATAGAAATTCATGTTGTTGTCAATTGTAATGCCTAAGTACTTGATACTTTCTGTCGAAAATACTTCCGGACAGTCACATGGAGTGAAAGTGTGGCAGTGATGTGCCTTAATGTTTATTGTATTAGACGCTGGTTGTTCATTCCTTCTAAGACTAAAACTAATATATTTGGTTTTCCCTAGGTTAAGAGTCAGTAAATTGTTGTCTAGCCATTTTGCTACAGTATTCAGGCCTTTATTGGCATTAAAATTTACTTCTTCCCATGTTTTTCCTTTAAAGAACAACACAGTATCATCCGCATAGGCAATTATATTTCCGTTTTCCAGTTTCAAGTTACACATATCATTCATATATACTGTGAAAAGGGTGGGCCCTAGGACGCTTCCCTGAGGAACTCCAAATTTTATTTCTCGCTGTGTGCTCATGTTTTCTCCAATTTGTACGAATTGTCTCCGATTTATTAAGTAATGCTTAAAGATTTCTAGTTCGTTTTGTCTTACTCCTAAAGCTTTCAATTTACTGAGAAGACATGGTATAGAAACAGTGTCGAAAGCCTTAGAGAGATCCAAAAAAATTGCTAGGCATTTTTCTGAAGCATCAAGGCTTTTTGCGACAAGGGATGTTAAATTTTGAACAGCGTTCACTGTGGACATATTATTGCGGAACCCGAATTGATTCTTAGAAATAAGTTTGTTTTTCTCTAAAAATCCTTTCAGTCTTACATTTACTGCCTTTTCAATAATTTTTGATAATGTAGTCAAAAGTGATATAGGCCTGTAGTTACTGATGTTATTTCTGTGTCCTCCCTTAAATATTGGAATAACTTTGGATATTTTTAGAGATTCAGGGAAAATACCGCTTTCAAATATCGAGTTACAGATGTTTGTTATTGGGAGAGCCAAGTGATCAATTCCGAGGTTAAACACCTTCGCAGGTATTCCATCCCAACCAGTGCTTGACGATGGTTTCAGCGACTTAATTATCGATTTTATTTCATTTTCGTTGGTAGGTGATAGAAAAAAGGAATTAGAAGCAGAGGGGGTAAAGATATCGTCTCTATTAAGTTCAATTTCAGTAGTGTTAAGCCTTTTCAGAATTATGTCAGCTAAGTTACCGCCAACACTAGTAAAATAATTGTTAATGTTATTAAGAGATGGAATTGGATTTTCCTTATCTGACATTAATTCTAGAGAGGAATCTTGTTTTTTTTTGAAATTACAGGCCTCTTTGACGATATCCCATTGTTTTTTTAGATTGTTTTTACTTTTTTGCATTTCATTTCTATAATACAATCTTTTAACATTTTTTAATATATTACAACATGAATTTCTGTACCGTATATAAGTTAATTTTAAAATCACGTTTTCAGGATCATTTTTTAATTTCTGATGCAATTTGTCTCGCGTTTTAATGCATTTTAGTAAGCCCGGAGTAACTCATGGTTTGAGGATATTGTTTTTCGATTTTTTGTAGTGAAATACTGTGTGTTTTATAACAAGTGCTTTAACTTTAGATACAAAAATATCTGTCATCTCATTAGTACACCTAGAGGTTAATTCTGCTGTCCAATCTACTTTAGCTAGATCTTCTGCTATTGATTTATAATCTAACTGCCTTACCATTTTTGGATTTGTATTAAACGTGTTGATTTTTCTATCCATAGAGAGTATTACGCTACTATGATCAGTTACGGTTGAATCACAAATAGCAGCGTTTATAACACAGCCCATCTTGACAATAGTGTGATCCAAACAGGAGCTTCCTCTAGTTGGGAGAGTATACGTTGGTATCATGCCGTGTAAAGCTAAGAAATCCAAATACCTAAGAGTTTTTTCACTAACATTTCTTTCGGCGATATCTATATTTATGTCACCTACCACTAGTATTTTAGCATAGCCTTTGTGATCATTTAGCACTGAATCTAATAATTTTAAAAACTTATCAATATTTCGATAACTTGGTGATCTATATATACATATAACTGCTAATTCCTTTTTATCAGTGATGACTATACAGTTACATTCTTCCACAAGTGTCGGCTCATGAATATCTACATTAAAACTTTTATCAACATAGATAACAACACCATCATTTTGATTGTGAAAAGTTTTTGTGTGGAAGCAATTGTAATTTTCTAAACTTGGCAAATGAACTACCTTAGATAACCAGCATTCAGTTAATACAACAATATGTACTTTGATATTAAGTCTAAATAGATGTAATGTGAAATCGTCAAAATTACAATTTAAACTTCTAATATTCTGCACTACTAAATTCAAATTTTCGTTTTTTATGTTCAATCTATTTTTACAAGTTTCTGCATCCTGCAACCTTATTGTATTACCACATGTAAATCTCGTTTCTTCTATTTCTGTAATCAGTTCCATAGTTGAAGCCATTTCTAGATTGTTTTCCTTTAACTTGATACAATTATAGTGTGACGTAGTCATTTAATTAGAGCTAAAATATCGTGATTGCGAATATTAATTGCTGTATGATTTTCATCCTTTCTAACGAAAAAACGACCATCCTTCATCCATACAAACTTGTAATTTAGTTCCTTTGATTTTTTCCTTATGACCGCATAAAGACTCTTGTTGGCTGGACTGAGATGTTCAGAAATGTAGACAGGCGTTGATGCTCCACCGTATCCCAGATGGTGTGAATTTAATTTAGATTTTTCATTTTTATTAAATTTTGCTGTAGCAGATATAAAGCTGTCGCGTAAGGAGCGGTTCTTGAGTTTTAGTATGATACTTCTAGGCCGAGTATCGTCTTTTGCTTGTCTAGTCACACGCAAGATGGACAAGATGTCTTCTTGGTTGAGGTCACATTTTACAGCCTTAGAAATCTGCATTACAGTGGAATGTAGGTTTTCCTCTTTATGTTCCGGTACGCCATTTATTTCTACATTAGTTTCCCTTAAATACTGTTCCATTTGACCCAACCTGTTTCCAAGATCCTTAATAGTGGAGTTAAGACACATGTTATCTTTTTGTATCATGGCAATTAGTTTTTCTTTCTCTATGAGGCGAAGTTTCATTTCTTCATAGGCTGTATTATAAAAATTTAGCGATTCCTCAAAACATGAAACTTTTTCATTTATCATTTTCAACTGTTTGCCGACCAATTCATCAATTGTTGTTTTGAGAGTAAGGGTAAGTTCATCTCTAATCATTAGACGCAGAGATTCGGCTGAAAGTTGTGTATTAATTTGCGGGGTGTCATCTGATGACTTTCGTCTTGGTTTCTGTGCATTTCTTTTTGTGACAAATGACGATTCTGGGCAATTAGAAACAGCTGTTCTTATAGGAGTGTTAGTATTATCCAACTTTGGCTCTGAGCTTCGGCATTTGGGGCATTTCCAAATTGTTTTACTATCTTTGACCATAGAGTGGTAGCGTTTTGCTGTAATATTGGCACATTCTAGGTCATAACTTGATTCACACATAGCACACTTCATACATTCCCTCAAATTAAGTATATTTTTTTTACAACCGGCACAACTTAGGGTAGACATCCTTACTTTTCCTTCCAAAACAGAGTTGCGAGTTTACTGCAAGTACACACTCTAATTCGCTTCTGGTACTGAACGACAGATGGCGCTGATATTGTTTTTATTGCTTTAGCGTAAGGGTATCTTACCCAAGCAATAATGTTAGTCTGTGTCATCAACTGTCAAAACACAAACAAGTAAACAAACTCTTTTTGTAGTTGTAATACGAAAGATCAGAGGTTTCCTGTTCAAATTTTTACACTTAAATATGACTTCGATTTAGCACTTCACTTTAAACAGAAGCCCGAAAACATGCGACTTCACAAAGTAATTATTTAACAGCGGACAAACAATAACAGGTTTAGTACGGAGCACAGAGCACAGAGTAAATAATTTATTAAAAGGCAGGGATTGAATTGACTCCGGAATTTTATTAAAAATAATTATCGACATACCGATAAACGACTTGCTGCTCTTGGCCAACCTATACTTTGGGAAAGCTAATCTATTTCCATGCCTAGTTTTTACAGAATTATTATCGACATGATTATTATTAGGCGTTACAAACTTATCAATATTTTTGTAAGTATACAAAATATTTTCAAAAATGTATTGGGACGCGAAGGTTAAAATACCACTATCTTTAAATATTTCTCTCAAAGAATCTCTATTTGCAAGTTGGTAAATTCCCCGAACAGCTCTTTTTTGCAGCGTAAAAATCGTATTAATGTCAGCAGCGTTTCCCCACAGTAGGATGCCGTAAGACATTAAGCTATGAAAGTAACTAAAATATACTATCCTAGCTGTCTGAACATTAGTCAAAGAGCGAATTTTCTTGACCGCGAACGCTGCAGAGCTAAGCCTACTCGCCAGTTGTGAGATGTGGGCTCCCCATTGTAACTTACAGTCTACAGTCAAACCAAGAAAAACAGTAGAATCTACAAAGTCTAGTTTTTTACCATTTATTTGCAAGTTAGAATTGACTTGTTTTACATTAGGTGCTGAAAATTTTATACACTTGGTTTTCTTATCATTAAAAGCTAAATTATTAACATTAAACCACTGTAAAACATTAGAGAGCGCATTGTTTACGTCGTCATAATTAGATTGTTGTCTATTAATCTTAAAAATTAATGATGTATCATCAGCAAACAACACTATATCGTGATTATTACCTACCATAAAGGGAAGATCATTTATATAAACCAAAAATAAAAATGGGCCTAAAATTGATCCTTGTGGAACCCCCATGCTCACAACTGTCCCAGACGACCTGATTCCGTTAACGTCAACCTTTTGAGTTCTAGCTTACTAAAATATCTACTTAAATATGAAATTAAAAGTTTAAGATTGATATCTTTGATTCCGTAATGGTTGAGTTTCCTTATAAGGGTATCGTGGTGAACGCAATCAAAAGCCTTAGATAAATCACAAAAAATACCTAGGGCGTCTTGTGACTTTTCTCATGCACTAACAATATTTACAAAAAGTTCAACACCTGCATCAGTAGTTGAACGACCCCTTGTGAAACCAAATTGTTTATTGTGAAGTAAGTTATTTTCAGTGAAATGTACTAAAAGTTGATTTAGAATAATCTTTTCGAAAACTTTACTACACGTAGGTAAAATTGATATTGGTCTAAAATTTGTGGGATCTGTAGTACTACCCGATTTAAATAAAGGAATGACTTTACTGTGCTTCATCATGTCTGGAAACTCACCACTAACAATACAATTGTTAAATATTTTTGCAAGATAAGGGGCTATTATATCTATAATCGAATTAACAATTTTAACTGATATGCCCCACAAATCAGTTGTACTTTTGATATCTAATGTCTTAAAAGTTTTGATAATGTCCCAAGTATCTATAGGTTGGAAACTAAAGCTTTTTCTGCACTCACTAACATTATTAATAAGTAACGACTCGGCCATCACGGGCGATGAATTTAATAACTTAGTGGTCGAAATAGGAATATCCGCAAAATACTTTTCAAACGCTGTAGCTACGTTTTCATCGGAACTAATGACGTTATTATCAATGACGAGTTTAATTTGTTTATCGCGATTTTTAGTTTTCCCAGTTTCGGTATTAATTATGTTCCAAGTCATTTTAGATTTGTTAGAACTATTTTTTATTTTGTTGCAAAGATACATAGATAAATAAATACTGCAAATAGCTGCTTACTTACTGCTGTTCTTCAAAAATTAATTTAGAGAAAGAACTTATTAATACAACACCTCATAAATATCCCTTATCTACTTACAAAACAACTATACATCCCTACGTAGTTGTTTATTAGTCCCAAACAGATAACTCTATTGAATATCGACAGAAAATAGGGCACCTTACATTAGATGTAATAGGATTTTCATGAGGAATGTAAAAAGGAGGATCAATCGAAGGAAATTGAATAGGAAGGGACGAGGTTCGAATTCTGATGATGTGGGGTCTCGCCGCGCTTGCCTGGACACGTAACGAGGAATAGACAAAAACTAGCGTAGTCCAAGAATCGATAACTATATCTACAACTGTTATTATAAACGTGAAAGTTTGTGAGTATGGATGTTTGTTACTCTTTCACGTAAAAACTACTGGATGAATTTGAATGAAACTTTGCAGTGATATAGGTTTAACATCAGAATAACACATAGAGTACTTTTTACCGCGGGAAAACATCTCATTCCCACGAAAAACCAACTACCACGCGAACGGAGTCGCAGGCGGCTACTTGTTTAATGATAAAGATTTATTTGTTTGTTGTTTTGTGTATTTTTTATTTTGTCTAATGAGTGCTGATAGTTTTGTTTCGATCGGTGTTTGTCTCCTTTTTGCTATGATATCTTTAAGCCACTGTTAGTTATAATAAGACATTTGGTAAAGGTACATAGATGTGTACGAAGAAATGAAATGAATTATTTATTTACTTTAATTTACTTCTATAATCGTAGTTGTGTTAAGCGGTATCTAGTATTAAAATTTTGCTTAGTTTGTTAGTATTCCTTTGACGATAACAAAAATAATTTGAGTACGTAGCTTTATTTAAAAACAATAGTTTAAAAATATATTTCTATGATTAATTTAAAAGTCTTGTGTAAGATTTAAAAACAGCTAAATTAGCGAAAAATCTTGAACTAAATACGCAAATCACCGTTTTTTTTCGATTCCACTTATTCTTACTACAGTCTATTCGCGTTAAGAAAATAGTGAGTGATCGTTGTCAGCCGGCCTGACAACGCGCCCCAGCCAATTAAAATGCTAGAAATTAAAAAGTCGAGTTCACAGTGACCAGTTGAAGTCTGACCTTCGAAGGAAACGGTTGTGGATTTTGCGTCACTTGTCCAACGATAAATTTTGAAAAAATGAATACTTCACCAATTCCAAAAAATAAAAGTCGATCAATAATCCATAGTGGAGAGAGACACATAATTTACAATGTTCATAAGTACTTTAAATTGTGTGATTTAAATGCAACTGTGGAGAGCATAGTCATAGAAACAGCAAGTGCATGTGGCATGTCCGAAAATACTGTTTATAAAATTATTATTTTTCTTTCGTACTTTTACTCCACTGTGAATACACCCTTATCCTGTAGTTGTCACTATTTTCTTAACGCGAATAGACTGTAGCGATAAACGTACCTATGTGAATATTTTGTAGCAATTGTTTTCTTTTCGTTTCTATACGTGTTTATAACCCAAACAAAAATAGAATTCCTTGCCCAACACTAAACGTCGATTAGGCAGAATGCTCACTCACTAATCAACATCTCGATCTCCATAAAAAAAAAAACAAATGTATCTTAACCTAATTTCCCGCTTTTGTATTAGAATTCCTTTCCTAAAATCTTCCGTGTATTATGAAATGGTTATGTTGGCAGACTAAAATAGAATACATAAAATATGTTTAGTCTGTTGTTCTTGGGTTTTTAAATTAGGAAGTTATATTTTGAAGAATTGTTTTGGTAAAATGAATTGTGATTGACGTCAGAATGTATTGGAAAAAAGTTGGAGCAAAGATTTGAAAATAAGCCTAATCAAGAATGAAATTGTTTATCACCAGTTTTGTATTTTATTATGATTTTTTATTTTATTATTAAGAATTTGACAATTGAAAGTTACTTAAATGTCATTTAAGTTCTATTTCCATACAACAAAATATCAAAAGTTTGCCTCAGAACGTATTTTTTCTCAACTCATTTTTAATTTTAAAAAACTGTTTCACACTTTTCCCACACCAATATACGAGTACTTTAAAGACGTCTAAAAAACGTTACATAGCTACTCAAAATGCTAAATTACACGTTGTTGCGTAAACATAAACAATCATTCAGTGAGTGAGCATCATTCTCGTTCCTTCGACTACCGACTGACAGACAGACAGACCTATTAATACGTACTTGTATGTATGTGTACCGAACTTTTCATCAAATCAACGTTGGTTTCTGTTTGAACATAGTTTGTTGAAATGTTTAGTAGTTAGTCGGTTTATTGATATTACTGTTATCTTTAATAGTTATGTTTGTTAATTAATTTATTAAGTTAATTAACCAAATAAGTGTTTTTTTTTTAATATTGGGTAACAATGTAAAGTACATTGGCATTAAATGAGCAGAATTTGTATTATTAAAAACAGAACACAGTTTAAATAATCCCGCTCTTCTGTTATGTCAAATGGAATTGTCAATGAGATTTATATTAATGTTTTCAGCCAGTGTTACGGTTTACGGTAGCCCAACAAAATGAATAGGCTATAAGAAAAAACATCCGAATATCGGAGTATTAGCTGTCGGAATATTTTATCTGTAGGCCCGGATGAGTAATATAAGAACACCTTTTTACAAGATTTTGCGAGGTAGAATATATTTGGAGATTTATTGATAATGCTGAAGAAAATGTGTAATGTCTGTGGTTACTTAAGAGTAGGTAATTATTATCGTTATTATTTTTAGGCAGAGCCAGAAATAAATGCACCGCGACATTGGTCGTTGCTTTTTGTTTTTAACGTTAATATGTCATCACTTGTTTGAAAAAAGCTGTTTCATAACTTCCTATTTTAAGTGGAAGCTACAAATTATTTTAGGCGTGTTTGCTTTACTTTTTTTAGAATCCATCTGCCATGACTGTGACTGTTTCCTTGCGCGGTAGAACGATGTTCGCGCCTTTTTCCTTTTTTTGAAGCGAAGCATTGATTTATTGCATGTACAGCCTTGATATTGGTTTGTAACAGATGTTTCGGGTTCGGTTTTCCTACGCCTAAAGTGTTTTTAATGGAATTCTTTTTTATTGAATCTTGTGTATGTTATATCCGCCAGACTACTTTATGGTTTTTTTCCTATTTTATACTATTTTACAAAAGAGGAACGGAATGTTTATTGTCAGTAAATATCTTTTATAACATTTGTTTGTGTAACTCTACATAAACATCATCGACGGTATCAATCAATTTAAATATCATTTTTATTCAAAAGTATCTCCTGAATTTAGAACATTCCAAAATTATGAATAATTTAAAACCTTTTGCTAGATTTGAATGTTTTTAGGTCATCCATCGCAATATGTTGCTACAGTTAAGCTGCTACAAATGGACTAAATCGATTTAACATTTTAATAGAACAACGGCTGAACGTTTTTGCATTTGTAAACGGTACTTTAAGTAGGTGATTATGCTATCGATGGAATAAATAACGTATTAATGCACTGCTACTTTACTTTACACGGCAAACGTGTAGGTATAGAGCTATTTTTACGCTTCAAGTAAATAAAAGAACTCATAAATCAAAGGTACATCCTTATTTTAATAACGCGCCGCGTAGTTGAAAATCCTTTGCCTTTTTTTAGACAACTGACTTTAATCAGGTCACGTTCTGTTTTTGAAGCGCGCGCTTATGTGTTCGTATTTCGAACGAGGCAGAGAATTCTTTTCTGTTTCCAGCCTTGAATGGAGGCTTAGTGCTTCGTCTACGGCTCTGCCCAAACTGGGTTTTATTGTGCCTGATAAACTATTGTAGTGCTGGCTGCTTGAAAAGCGAATAAAACTTATGGTTGGTTTATTTAAACATTTGAAAGGCTTAGGTACTTAGTAACCTGGAAATTGGCAAAGTGTGAACAAGATTTTTTTCTACTTAAAATATATTTTTTCTTGGTTGTAGGTACTGTAGTAGTAGGTAACATTGACCTTAAGATATTCCCTTTTAAATGCTGGTATCTATGTAACCTTTCGGCAAACCTTGAAAGATCTTAAGCCCTCGTTCCTCTCAAACCCCACATCACCCCGAGTATCAATTTGTGGTCGGTCCTAAATAAACTCAATCTCGTCGAAATGTAGACTTTATAAGGTTTTTTCCATAAATACCGCCCGTTCCCGCCATTTTCCGCGCCAATGGTTTTTTTGGCGGGAACGGCAAAGGCTGGACGGTTTGGTAGACAATACTCCTTTGTCATTGAGCCTCCTTGCTACTTGAGACTGGTCTTTGAGAAGTTCTTTAATTTCAAGTGATGTCACTCGAGTGTCCTTAAGAATTGCTATCTTCATCGATTTTGATAAAGCTGGCGACTTTGAAGCCCGTATTAATAAACTGCTTTTGTTTTGGAATGCAAACTTCAAGTATTAAAACTAAAAAAATCATAAAGTTGAGAGACGATTAATGACTTCAATATGCGGAAAATTAAAATCTCGCTTTGTTTTGCGCAAATAAACTCGCTTTAACTACTTGACTTTGACATAAAATGCAATGATTTTCAAACAAAAACAAGAGATTAATAAAAAAGACAACGATATAGCTTGATATTAATTTAACCATGATAAAAAAAAATGTACTGGATGATAATTCTGAGCACTTCCTAAGTCCACTATTTAATGTCTTTTTCTTGTTAAAATACCAACCTAAAGTCAAAGTTTTTAAACATTCATATCTTTATTAAAACATTTAACATATCACTGATAAAATATGTCATGTGAAGGTTAAATTCCATAAACCAGTAAACAGAAAAGCTGCAAGGTTCGCGCGCGACACAAATTCTTGTGTCCTTAACAATTATTATGGCCATATGTGTCTCACTTTGTATACCTATACTTGTATTTGGAGACACAGCGATATTTTTAGGACCTAGTCTTAAATACTTAGTATTGAAATTTCTTTTGTATGTCATAAATCGACTAAGCATTTCGGCTACTAGACAGTTATTGTAACTAGCGCTTATAAACCTACACAAAATTAAGATGCGCCCGCGTCGTCGACTGTAGACTTAAGTACTCAGTCTCGGTGACAGTAACTACTCTGCTTACCCTGTCCTGCGACCTGAACTAATAGCTGTATAAATAGGTACCACAATACGGTAGCAAACGACTTCGGCACATAGGCTTTTTGGATACCAGCAGCGTTCTCTAAAAAGCTTAAGGGGGGTTAGGCGGTCAGCGAAAATTCAGATTTCGCTACGATTCTACGCCTTAGGCGGGGGGGTCGGGGAACGCGGTTCCTATAGAATCAACGGCCTTGAAACACATTTATCATCAAAAAGTTAATAAAATGTTCAATTTCTCAGAAATCTAAAACAGTCACGACATAGAAAAGGTAATAATCTATCGGTTTTCGATTTTATAAGACTTATTATTGTAAAACACCGTCTTAATGTGCATTTATATGAAATTTTAGAGGTGACTTCAGGATTTTTTTCTATCGAGCAAAATTATTCCAATCGTGTTTTTAAAACAGTCCTCCCATCACATTTACGTTCTTTATTATATATTTGAAATATCAGTGCGAAATCTATACATATAATAAAGCTGAAGAGGATGGAAAGTCTGTACATAAAATATATTCGAAAAAAAAAATATTGGGGATACTTAAAATTGATAACAGAACACGTTCCAATAGTTTTTAGAATTTTTGTCTGTTTATCTGTTTGTCTGTTTATCTGTTTATTTGGCTGAGCATCACGCGAAAACGGCTGGACGGATTTTGATGAAACTTTTAGTATTATGTGGAGAAAATTATGGACCAGGTTATAGGGTAAAAAAACAACCCCTAAAAGGGGGGGGGGGGGGTCGGCAAAAACTTGAAATACGTTTGCACGTGAATTTCATAGGGGTGCGTGGTAGTATGATGTGCAAACTACACTGAAACCGAGATTTGAAAAAGTACCAACATAATTATAATATTAATCTATCTAATATCTTATCTAATTTCTTTATTTTCTTGTACATTTTCATATTGAACAGTGTTGGATAGGAGATTTTCCTATCTATAATCCACCCACAGTAACACGATAGTAATGAAACTGCAGATTGTTGTGACTTCGTTATAGGCTAAACCAACATACCTACCTATTTTGATTTTTAAAATAATTATCGTGACGAATCTTTTAGATATGGAACGTTATTTTGAACTCAAGACAAGGCTGTATGGTACCTTGCCTGTTCAGTACCTATAGCTTGGCATGAAAGTGCAGATATTAAATAAAGTGAAACTAAATTTTTTCTTCATATCGCAATGCCACCGTAGCAAGTGTCAAACGTCATTCAAACTGCCATAATAAGAAAAGTTTTCGAAAGTAGGTATTTATTGTTTTCCGATAAAATATTCGTTGTTTGGTAAAATTCGCAGCCAATATGTGTCAACACTTTTTGGCCAAGCTGTACCAATACGATAAAAAAAGACTATGGCTGTATATAAATTAATTCATTTGCCTTAATAAAGACAAATTTATATAAAAATATACGTCTGGCGGGAAATTCCTAGCACTTTTTTCACTTAATTCTCTTCTCCTCTGATCTTGCTTAAATTAAGTAAAATAGTTACTATACGTACATGGTTTGTCTAATCTAAAGTACCTACTTATATAAGAAACCTACCAAAGTAAAATTAAACGTACCTACTCCTCCTCTTGGAATCCGCTCGATGACAAATTAGCCGCGACTGAAAAACAGAGATAGACTCTGTAAAGTGATAGATATATGCTGAGGCGTGACCTATTCATTGTTGTGTTGCATTGCACACTGAAATGTAATTACTTACATACTCTGTTTTTTTCTCCCTATCTACTTTTGATATAATTATTATTACGTAAGTACCACAGACCAAAGAAAAACCACGCGCGCCAGCTGCGCCGGTAAGTACCTATTGTATTTTAGTGTGGAAGGTGCCACAATTACTTGAATAGACTTATTTTCTTCTTCTAAGTTGGCGAAACGAAGTTCGCGGGCAACAGCTAGTATCATATATTTTGTAAGTAACAGCTAATAGAAAACGGCTAATTCTGTTCCGTTTTCAGTAACTAAGGGCCCTTAATACAACCGTATTGAAGCTAGATTAGTATAACATACTTGCCTGTTTTAGTAACTTGTTTATTTTTCAAAGAATCGGTTACTTTACTACCTTTTTTTTTGTTCTCTCGGGGAAATGCATGGTAAAGACGGGTTTTAATTAAGAAAAAGCCATCGGGTTAGTTCTTGGAAAAGGGAAATTTAGTTTTATTTATTGCGATAATGTACTTTTTAGGTCTATCCATAGAATTGAGAAGGGATTTAGTCTTAGAATATCTATCGCAACCACATCGTGGCTGACGAAACCAAATTCAAAATTCAATCATCGCATTATGGCCGGTACTGCCTTCCCTACATTCCCTATTACAAATACTTTTGTAACCTTTAACTCACGCCAAGTCAGAAACAAACGTCCTTCCCCAATCTTTTACCGTTTTATTCCCGCTCCGAGTCCATTTCCCTCGGTATTTACTCTGCTATCTGTAACTATCTGTTAAGTAGGTTGTATATAGCTACACTCGGACGTCCGAGCGAGATTGGTCAGTAAACACTAGTCGAGAACAGGTAATGCACAAGTTCTGGACAAACTTGTTAGAGTAGTAAAGGTTTGTGGAGTACACGTAAGTAGAGGTATGTTAAGAATTGTATCTTTTGGAACTTTGTAGAGGTTTTAGGATAGATTTTGGGAAGAAAATAGTATAGAAGTAATATGGAAGTGGAAAGTTACGGTTTTAACGAAAAACTCTTTCAAGTCTTAATGATTTAGTTGTATATTATACATGATGTTACAAATAATGTAGCAAACACCTGAATCTTAGTTGTAAGGATGATTACATGGACATCTTTTCAACTTAACTATCCTACTAATTATAAACGTGAAAGTTTGTAAAAAGTATGCATGGATGTTTGTTACTCTGTAACGTCAAAACTAATGGACGGATTTAAATGAAACTTTACAGTAATATAGGTTATACATCAAAATAACACATAGGGTACTTTTGGCCATTAGTAGGTAATAGATAGGACTGTAAAACTGATATGAAGGGAAGGCAGTACCGGCCATAATGCGATGATTGAATTCTGAGTTTGGCTTCGTAAGCCACGATGTTGTTGCGACAGATATTCTAAGACTAAATCCCTCTCAATTCTATGGATAGACCTAAAAAGTACATTATCGCAATAAATATAACTTAGTTTCCTTTTTCCACGAACTAACCACATGCCTTTTTCCTAATTAAAACCCGTCTCTACCAGGAACTGAAACCACAGTTCTCCTACAGCCAAGGTATCCAATTATTACTTGACTAATAGTTCAGAAACTCGAAACATTGAGTTCATTGCAGAAATCTCTCCACCGACCTATTATTAGCTTTCAAAGGGAAATCTATCGAAATAAAAAACTAGTTAATCCAGGCTAACCAGGAGTTGGTCTTTTTTCCTTTTCTGATAAATAAGTTGCGCGGGATGGATTAATCGAGGGTCGGAGGGTAGAGGCTATAGTGGCATAAGCGAAAGCGGGTGCGGCTTCAGATAAAGGTATGATTTCTGAAATGTGAGAGAGACTCTTATGTGTTTGCTAAAATTGACAGTCCCATATGTTCACTTTGCTAATTTTCGAATTTTTTGTAAGTTGGCTAAGATTCTTTATACAATTTATGCAGTTTAAAAGAATCTGTTGGTAAAACATTATTTTATAAAGAGTATGTTTTTCATATTATAGCGTAACATTGGGGAACAATATAGCTAGCTTTTGAGACCCATGATCATGTTTCTGAAGCAACTCTCTCTGCAAAATCATTATGCAAACTTTTAACCCTTTTATCGCTTCTCTCATCAACAAACCCGCACCCTAACCCGCTCGTTACATCCTAGATCGAACAAAATGACAGATTTATTCTCAAAGTTATTGATTACTGTTGCTTAAATGTTATTTATGATTTATTTGTTGTAAACAAACGTCGTTTGCAACTGGGCTCAAATTGTCAAATGTTTCACACAACTTTGTGGAGAATTGAAATTAATTGCAACGTTGGACGGCGGGAACTTGAACACTTAAATCAGAAACACCGGGAAATAAATATTGAAGTTTTTCGTTTGGTCACATTTAGAAAGTAATTTGGGACAAAACACTGGCGTGTATTGGCGAAGTTACCTTATTGCTTAGGTACATTAAAGAAGAAATTATCATATTTTTTTATAACTGAAATAAAAAGTTGTCTTTCTGTTTTCTTTTGATTATTACGATATTATCGTAGAAGTCGGTTTCTCGTGGGAATGAGATTTTTTCCCGCGGTAAAAAATTCCCTATGTATTATTCTGACGTATAACCTATATTACTGCAAAGTTTCATCCAAATCCGTCCAGTAGTTTTTACGTGAAAGAGTAACAAACATCCATACATCCATACATACTCACAAACTTTCACGTTTATAATATTAGTAGGATCTATCTACCAAAAACTAACTGCTCTATATCTTAGCTTCCAGACCGTTAAACTCAAGTTAAACTACGATTTCTTGTCGCTTGTTCTTGTTATTTATCTAAGACTGGCCTAATAAATACACCGTCGCATTTGAATGCCCTACAGGGTGCCCCAAAACATCCGCTCACCGGATTAAAGCCGGATCGGGGTCATCCGGCATCCGGCAAATATCCGGTTAGGGCCGGATTATCCCGGCGATCGACAGGTATTCGCTGCATGCAAAATATTGAATTTATTTACTATGAAGGATTATAATTTAACGGAGGCGATTGTTTGAAACGAATCATGGGAATTCGGTGAATTTATTTTTAACAAAGTTATATTTTACTCAAATCTGGGTAATGTCGCTTATTTGAGCACTGCATTAAATTTTAGAACAATAAAACAAATAACAAATCTGGTTTTGTCTCGTTTTTTACAGTATAATTAACGAGCATATCACTAAGTATTTGTTTGTGTCACTTAACTACTAACTAAATGGAAAGAAGTAGGTACTTACGTAATAAGCGTTTTTACCAAGTCTGAAACGAAATCAAATGAAATTACTTTATTGTATGTAGGACTAAAAACGGGTTGGGTTTTGAAATCGGTCGCCTGATTTAAGGGTTGTGGGGGGTTTGGGGGGGTGGGGAGGAGGGGTTTGAACCCCCTACAAGTAATTTTGGCTGCCGGAGTCGCGTCTAAATATTTTTTAAAAATTTTCAAAATTTCCTAAATACTAGCACAATTGCGTGAATCGGAACGCATTTAGCATCTTAGATGAATGATATTGTGGTTTTTCTACAATCTTAATTTTAAATACAATCGAGGTAATCAGATTGTATTTATTAAGTGTGTTTACATAATTCTTTGGTAATTAATAGCAATGTCTTACTCCGAGTTGACACAATCCGACATCAATGGGTTAGGTTAGTTAGGTTACTGTTTTTAAACTGCCAGAAAAAGGAGTCCCGCGAAGCGGGACTCCGTTGACTCATGATTGAAGCGAGTTTTTATACATATAAATTGGCTACTAAAGGTCGCCATATTGAGGGGTTTAAAAAAAAATTTTTTTTTTTGGCGCCCCCTTTTTTTTCCGGCAGCTGAAAATGGTCAGGGGGGGTTCAGACCCCTCCCCCCCCAGCCCCCCCAACCCCCCAAAACCCCTTAATCAGGCGACCGATTTCAAAACTTTAACCCTAAAAACTAATCTCTTATTATTGTCAAAAGCATAAAATCAAAATAAAAAAAGATGTCACGGGACACCCGTATGTAGACATCATCAATGGCCGTAGTAGACCGAGAGAAAAAAAATACTAAGTATCATTTTCTAATATTACACGATGTTACTTTATGACACACAATTTCTTTTCCACTTAAGTATTTCCACGAAATTGGGGGATATATCAATAGTTCTTGAGTAACTGAAAAGGACTGAGAAAATTACTTCTTTTATCAAATAAGCTCACGCAACTTCTTTTGTATCTTTAATCAAGGAGACGTCTACTCAATTCTTTCTTAGATCTTGACTACCTAATCTCAAGATAAAGCTGCCCTTACGACAGTGCCTCTCAAACCTTTTTGGAGACGGAACCAAATAAAAAAATATACTTGTCATATTTCTAGAAAGAATCTCATCTTTACTGAATGCGTTTAGTTATATATTTTTTAAAGATTATTTCAAGGTATTTTGCTAATGCTAGAATGTTTTTTTATGAAACTGTTTACCACAGGGTACCGTTAAGGAGTGAGTAATTAAATTTCAAATCAACCGAATTTGGTACTATTACACAGATGCTTGCGTAACCCTAGGGGTTTTTTTGGTCTCCGTTCACACTTTGAGTATATCTGTCTTACACGGTGCTAGTCAATCGATCCACTCGCGGCTATCAATCACTCGCTGCGTGTGCACAGCGCCTTATGTGATGTGTACAGTAATTGAGTCGGGCGCGACGAATTCTAATATAACGCCTGTGTGTTTGTTAATTTGTTTTAAGAGTGTGAAATTTTGCCTTTATTACAGATTTTTTAGTTTATTATGTTTACAATTGTGTTTTGTAGCTGTAGCGTTAGCGAGGCAGGAGATTCGTTTGGCACTTTTCATTTAACTATGACGAAAATTTCATTCGAAAACACTTAAATTTCTTCGAAAACTCTTAGTTAAAACATGCATAGCCAATTATATGCCAACATGCATAAGCATTGTTTATTCATTTTTGGCTCTTTATAGTATTGTTTACGACTACATAATATATAATTACTTAGTAGTAAACAATATAATACGTAACTAAGCTTTCAATTATCTGCCATCACAATATTAATATTAATGTTATACATCTATAATGTATTTAATTCCGTCTATGTGTTATACCTTAGAAGCCTACTACTCACCTGAGATGTATGTAGGCTTAAAACTAATAATTGATAATTACATTGACGTGAGCATATAGCTGAAGTTTCAATTAGCATTCACGTTCTATCTCGTTAATCCGCGAAATTATGCGAGAACTAAGTAATAGATGGCGCTGTTTGACGTAAATAGTATCTTATTATTCTAAGAGCGGATTTTTCAATTGTCAAATAAATGATATCCTACGGAAAAACGGAGTAAACATACCTCGTTTACAATGCCACTTCATAGACATGTCAAATCCTACAAATATTATAAACGTGAAAGTTTGTGAGTATGGATGCGAACGGAGTCGCGGTAGTATTTTATATCACAAGTGCAACTTAAACATATTGATTTTCTATCAGATAGAATTTATCTGGCAGTTGAAAAACCAACCTTTAGTGTCATGTATTTATTGTAACTCTTTGTAGACGCATAAAACCTTGGTCTTACAAGCATTCTGGATCTATTCATAATAAGTTTTAAGGCTTCCGCAATCCGCAATTCCAAAGGAAACAAAGGGATCTTTAGTTGTCAATCTGTCTGTGTTACTGTCAAGACCCTTTTTTTAAAGGACGGAGGAGATATTTTGAAATATATATTAACTATTCGGATCTGTAACCTTTTGAAGATATTACAAAAAGGATTGTCTAGTCACTGACACACCATGAAAATGCATGAAAAAGACTTTCATCTTAAAGTACCAAGAATGTGAAATAACATAGTGTATCAAAGTTTGTTGTCTTTCAGTGTATAAGCAAACAATAGATAGCTGACAATGCTGGCGCGTAAAGCCGCGTGTACAAACTACTTACCAATAATGCTACCCATTAATTAATTCACCGAAAACCAAAAGTCACGTAACAAACCGATTAACATCCTAATTTAGGCATGTTACAGTTTGTATTCTGAGGGCCCTACTAATTATGTTGAAGGGTAAAGCCCTCCCTTAATGCTTGTCGCTGGATGAATAAAACAATAGTCTCGGAGGAGGGCCTTTTTAGTCCTTCGAGCCGGATGCGGGGGCATTTCGAAGTTTAAATTAAGAGATCTGTTTTAAGTTTACGAACGATTTACAGGGGGACTGCATTGTGATTTATTTGATGCCAGTCCAAGTGAAGTGAATTGAAAATGAAGGAAAGTAAGGAGCAGAGTTGATAAACCAAAGATTCTGTGTTTTATAGTCTTAATTAATTAGTAAAGTTATATTTTTTATTGCTTCTTTTATAATGCACAAAATCACCCGCCAGGCGCTTTTGCTATAAGAAAAAGAGGTTTCTGTGGGTATGTTTAATTTCGCTGTTAAACTACGTTTTTTTTCCTTTTTCCTAAACATAAAACTCTCCAAAGTTACTTGCAAAGTCTATTTTTGAACCGAAATCAAACGAATACGTTTCATTTACTAGAAGCTTCTTTACGATCTCTCACCGCCCAGGTAAATAGGATTTACCCCTTTATTACGTGCTGGTTTACAACCGTGTTGATTATCTGGGGCCCGGTTTACGGGTACAATTGATCTCGGGGACGATTATGGGTTATTCGACGCCTTTAGGGTTAAATGTTGATGGCAACAGTGATTCGCAATTACCATTCAATCGGATTGGACAATGGCTGGAATGACTTCTATCGTGTCTTTTATCGATCGAATACCAGACTGATAGTGATGTATAACATGTTATGTGCTACCCTAGTAATAAATATATTGTTTTTATGAGTAAATAATAATATGTTACTAACTAATTTAAAAAAAAACTGCTAAAAAATTTAATGGGATTTTTTACATCTGTAGAATTAACGTATAGAGAGTATTTTAACCCTACACACTAAAAACATTCATATAACTAGCTAGTAGGTAAAACATACATATGGTACATACAGTACATTTTAACGTCTAAGTTGTAAGCGAGCTGCCACACGGGCGTTACCGCTCCGTCGTCCGCTTTACGTGCGTTCCGTTGCCGCACGCTGTTTTAACGCACGTGTAGTTGCGCCGCATCTCTCTCTTCCGACGGCGTACAAACCTCTTCCCAATGAATTGACGCTGCAACAATCATCTGTCAAGATGTCGTGGCCAAAGATGAAGATGAGCTTAGGTTATTTTTTTTATGAAAAACTAGTGGCCGCCCACGACTCCGTTCGCTTGGAACTCGGTGTCCTGTGGGAAAGAGATGTTTTCCCGCGGTAAAAAGTACCCTATGTGTTATTCTGATGTATAACCTACATTACTGCAAAGTTTCATCCAACTCCGTCCAGTAGTTTTTACGTGAAAGAGCAACAAAGATCCATCCTCACAAACTTATACATTAACTAGGGGCTGCTCGCGACTCCGTTCGCGTAGAAGTCGGTTTCCCGTGGGAATGCGAAGTTTTCCCGCGGTAAAAAGTTCCCTTAATTCTTGTATACATATATTTTTGGTATCTAGAACCATTTTCGCAGCGCACGCAAAGGAAGCCCTCAAGGATGAATAATTTTCCCCGTTTTTTTCACATTTTCCATTATTCCTTCGCTCTTAATAGTTGCAGCGTGATGTTATATAGCCTAAAGCCTGCATCGATAAATGGTCTATTCAACACAAAAATAATTTTTAAATTCGAACCAGTAGTTCCTGAGATTAGAGCGTTCAAACAAACAAACAAACAAACAAACTCTTCAGCTTTATTATATTAGTATAGATATTATTAGTAGGATCAAGGAGCGACAACGCAACGCAGTGGCAACGCCCGTGTGGTGTGGCAGCGCTCTTAAAAACTCGTCATATAATTAATTTTTAACGGCGAATTTTGCGAAGCTTACATCAAAAAGTTAATTTTAGCGAAACGAAACTGTTGAGAGTTCAAAGTACATTTTCAGCTTCGTTGTATTTATTAAGGTAATTATTTTGGATGAGTCCCTTTTTCAGTAATAAATTCCGAATTAAATACCCGAGCTTAAGTTGAAGGGATTTTATGTTGTAAAGGGCAAGATATAGTTTAATTAGGAGTATTTTCGTACTTTTCATTTCTTTGGTACCAAAGATGTTAAAAGAAACTGAAAATATCACAAAAAAGCTCTACGAAACGTATAACATAGAAGGACCGCAATTTGAGTATTTTCTTAGGCCTGCGTACTGCAATTGTATAAAAGCTGTCATTGCAGCTGTAAAAAAAAATTGTCGGTGTTTTTTTATCATTGATCATAACTATTATAAAACATAATTGTCTTGAACACATAACATTTTGTAAGCGATACAACCTTGTCGTTTTCAATGTTATGATCGGTTTGTATCGATTTTTCATTACACAGTTGACTGTGAAGAGAATAGCGATTGTAAATACGCCGCGAAGGTCGTGTGAAGCTACCTTTGCAAAAACCAGCGGCAGACTATAGTAAGATTGTACATTTAAATATTTAACTGAATGTTAACAGTTTATGTAAGTAAAGAAGAGTAATTATAAATCTCAAGACTGCCATATGTACTAATTGTGTGGCCCCAATTAAAGTGTAAACTTATACATATTATGAGATATGGACTAGGAGAGAATCTAGTGGCAGACACGGGTCGATTTAGAAAACAATATCCCGTGACCTGTTTGTACGCGGCATTCAGAATATTATATTTCAAAAAAATATAACTATATATTTATGTATATGAAAACCTTTCTAAAGTAACATTAAACCCAACAGTTTGAAAACAAAACCTCCATAAATTACTCGATTCTTGGGTTAAACTCTTGACGTTTGGTCCAACGGTTCGAATACTTAGTTTTAGTTGCGGTAACACTATAGATTATATTATGTTACTAGCAAAAATAAACATAAATATTTCTTATGAATTAGATAGATAATATTAATGATTTCTTTTTTTACAAAATTGACTTTTTTAATGTTTAATGAAAATGAAAAAAAAAAAACTTAAAAAAATTGTTACTGAAATTCAAAACCAACATCCAATGTAAGAATCAAATTCTAACATAGACACGTATGTATAACTTAAAAGGTAGGAACTTAGTTATTTCCTTAACCCATTAATGGTTCACTACATTTAACATTAGTTTAACCTTTGTCTGTTCTAAATCGGATTGACATTTGCGACCGCAACCATAATAGTTGTTGTAGCCCTCAAGTTTACCGTTATGGGTCAGATTTGTTTTAACTTAACACTAAGTAGATAAAGACATTTGTCGAAATTCATAAGCCTACTTAATAATTTGATTATTTCCAGTAGTTTTTTCGTTTCATTTTCTTTCAAGCTACAACTGTTACGGGAAAGCTTAAGATTAAGGGTATATTCTATTTACTTACATATAAAAAACCGTTTCTGCACATAATTTATTTGATTAGTAACCTATATTTTTGTAAAAGTAGATATATTAATATTTTTAACACTGTTTACCTTGCCGTAAATGTGTAAAACAAAACTTTTGTTAAAATCGCCTACACGTTAACCTAAATAGCGCCTTTAACTTTAAAGTAAACTAATGAATTGTTAACTGGGACGCGTTGTCTCCCCTCCTCACAGAACTATAGCTGTCTCGCTCGCACGCTGTTGATTCAATTAATAAGGAGATGACGTAATTATCCAGTTGAAACTTTAGGCCGTAAAATTGAAAGAGTCCTTGTAAAAATAGCAAAAGGTACGAGTGAAGCTTCGTGGAAACTGGGACTTGGTAGGATTGAAGCTTCGTGGAAACTGGGACTTTTGAAATTATTTGTGGCGTAGAAATACTATTTTTATATGGTGAATTCTTATGGTTATTATTCCGTAGCCTTATTAAACCTTTATTAATGAAAATGTGCGTTCTTTCGGCAGATATAAAAGCTGTAATGTGATTTTTGAAGGAATGAAAACATATTCAAATTTTCATGAATAAATAAAAGACTGAAGTTAGGTACATACCTAGTGTTTGTTTAGTCAGGCTAGGATTACTGGAACAGAGTTGAGTAAACGATTATAACTTTATAACGAGTAGACTGGAAAGGTCAAATTCAAATCACAGCTCGAAAAGTAGGAATGCAAACATAGGATTATGAAAGGTTACGAACCAAAAATATTTTTTTTTAACAAGTGTTTATAAAAATGTGCAGTCATCCAAACTTATTTCCACCAACCACATAATGTCAAATTTTGGTAATTAAATATTATCTAACTATCGATCCGTATAAATTTATTTGTAGCCTGTACAAAACATTTTAGATTAAAATTTTTAAATTTAGTTTGTGAGTCCTGGGCATGGCAGTAACGTGGTTACTGAAGGGTGGGTAGTGGACACTCTATTGGCATCTGACAGTTTGATGACTTCAAAATGCTTTTTGTTAAAAAAAAACATAGTACAATCGGCTTTTCGAAGCACGGGATAAAATGCCACAAGCGGTCACCCACTCTATGACTGAACGCGTGCGACGTTTCTTAGCCTGTAGAGCGATTCGCTAAAAACTCACTTACGAACTCACTCTCACTCAAGTGAGATCGCTCACTTCACCTGAAAACTCACCTCACTTTTAATCGGTATTCTGTTAACTCATCAACACTGAGGTGAGTTAGGGTTTGAATTTATGTAACGATAATATTACTTACGAAATTCGATCACTTCTGTCTAACTTATTATTTTACGAGTGAGTATGAGTTTGAAGTTTCGATTTCGAGACATTGTCGAGATTTTTTGCTGAATACAATTTACTTAACATTTCCATACACGTGACGTCATAAGCACACCTAGCCAAACTCACTTCATTTAAAGCGATAAGCTGTCGAGTGTCTTACTATCGAGTTACGAGAATACGAAACATGAACCTCACCGCGGATTCCGCTCTGTGAGCTTCGAAGTGAGTTTAGCGAATAGCCCTACTGCTCGATCAATTCGACTGTCAAGATCGCAACGGTCCATCAAGCTATAGCACTTATACGCATTGATTGCGCCTTTGTTTTTGCTAAAACTTATCCAGTTACCGAGTAGTTTCAAACTTCATCAAGTAAAATCGTATCGACTATCATGACATCACAAGCCGCATAGCGTCCGACTTGATCAAAGCATAAAGAACATTCCTCTGTCTACAATTGATTCTCAGCCTTAAATCTTAAAAAATAGAGTGCGTTTTAGAATAGTGTTGGGGAAGCCGTATGTATACGTTAAGTGTTCTTGGGTTCAGGTCAAATGCAGAGCTTAATTAGGATGATCCCCTGCCTGTAGACGGCGGGTGGTGATTGGTAAAAAACTAGATTTGGTTTTGGAACAAGTTCTTTAAACGTATAAATTTTAAGTGGAATACAACCTGATTATTATCTGGTTAAGTTCTAATGTCTTATCTAAAAGGCTATAAATTCATTCATGATGGAAAAATTTCTTACTAGTGGCCGCCCGCGACTCCGTTCGCGTAGAGACTTCAATGGTTCCGTAATTTCCTGTGAGAATGAGAAGTTTTCCTGCGGTAAAAAGTAACATGTGTTATTCTGATGTATAAACTATATTACTATACTGTTTCATAAAAATCTGTCCAGTAGTTTTTATGTGAAAGATAAATACACACTCGCAAACTTTCACGTTTAAATAATATTAGTAGGATGATAAAACCGATCAATATAGCTAAACTTGGACATTACCTAACAATAATAATAAAATCTTCTAATGGTCTTCAATGACAATTAAAGCATATATTAATTGATTAATATCACTTAATTCACAAAAGCTAAGTACCAGGGCAGCAGGAGTACAAAGGATGTTGTCTCTGGCTCTGGATCACTTGAGATGTAATACACACACCTGTGTCTAGCGCGAGTAAGTTAATTGCTAATTTCGAGATGTACATCATATACCTACGTAGAACATTTATTCAATTTGCGTACTGATATAACATAGAAAGGTTTTTATTTTTTTTTAAATACATTTTATATAATGTAGTAGGTACTTTGTATGTTTTAGTCTGAAATTTTGAAGTTTGTAAAACAATTCTACACATGTTCGCTGTATCTCCGTCAATAGGCAGGCATACCAAAATATGAGTCGATATTTTAACTGAAAATTGACCTATCTTTCATACATGCCACAATAACTGTTTTTATCACAAAATAACTACTACGTTTTAGGGTAACTACCTACATTCTGTAACAAATATTTCATCTAAGGTAAACTTTTGACGAAAATTTGTGAAATTACGTATTTTTTTCGAATGTCAAGCTACGGGAGAGAACCTAGTTATAGAACAAAAATATGATATAGAAGGTATGTTTCCACGGATGATTTATTAAGGCTAAGCACGTTTTTCATTACTTAGAGGTGTAATATTCCTCGTCGTATTGGATGATCTCCGTACGTGTGTGACTTAAAGAAGAAAAGAGAAAACCTGGAAATTAATGTCAATGTCAACGTCATGAGTGACAGACGTGTCCTTATATCATCTTCGCAGATCAAAATCATTGATTTGTGCTTTCGTGGTTTTAATAATGATTTGTGTAAGCAGATGTAACACATAAAAAAAAGTTAATGTCTTAACAGTAAAGACCACTTCCGCATATTTAATCACACAAAACCTTCTTAACTTCTTTCTCTCTAGACTTAATTATGACTTATTTATAACTTCTCATATTTAAGACAAACTAAACGTTTTCTATTTAAGACATGTCTTTCACATCATGTATTCTTATATATGCGTCTTTCAAAAGATATTCTTAACAAATACTGTTTCGTTATATGTATTACGTTACAGTAACTAGACAATTGACAAACATAGTAAAATCACTGTAAATAGGTACAAAACAATTAACAGAAAGGTTAAAATATTTACCTTTAACATGTTTTTTTCTGCTCTAATCGAAGGGGCCCCGTCGGACCCACTAATCGCTGTTTTGCATTAAACGGAATAAATTCGTTTCGTGGATGAATGGGGATGACCCAATCTGATGTAATGGCTCCACAGAGACCCGCTACAACGAATGTGATGACTTGCAAATATAGGTTAACATTGATGTTACAGGCTTGCTATTACGAAAATGTTTCGGGCTTCGGACGGATTTTGTAAGATTGGTTTGTGTTCTTAAATTTAAATTACCCGCCATTATTTTTCTATTCACTCCGAAAGATTCTAACCGCTCACTTGAGCTATGAAAAAAACCACTTTGACAATATTTCAAAACTGACTTTTCCCATCAAAAGACCACTGTTTACTTATATTATAAAATGAAAAACGATTTATTTAAAGAATACACTTTTATTGTAATGTGCTCCAATAATCTTTTGCACGATACTGAAGTTTGTCCGAGTTCTGTATCGTTCAACTATGGAAGAAGACATGTTAGTGCCACAAACTGTTTGTTTCTATCTTTCAATCTAGTGTTTACCTAATTAGATAGGATCCAGGGAAAGAATAAGTTACTCCTCTTTCCCCTTGGTAATCTTAATGATTGTCTAAAGGTATAACGAAAACAGGATAGGTCCTTGCCTGAGCAAGTTCTATTTTCACATTTAAAGTAAGGAAGTAAGGATTTATCACTAACTTACGATGAGGGAAATCCACATGGTTTGATTATTTGTAATTCTAACCCGCATTGAGCCAGCCTAGTGGAGCGTACTTTTAAACTACTGGACTGATTTTGGTTTGTCTTAGCATATGAAATACTAGTTTTAAACTTAACTTTACTTCAGATTAACCTATACTTTATTATAAAGGGCAAAGAAAGATTTAATTCTTATAAAAACTGGACTAATTTTATATACCTACACAAAGAAAAAATACATAGGTTAGGATTATTTCTGTAATATCCATTTTTTTCTACCACAGAACCCATCCTACTTAGCTTTTAATCCCTGTCACTAACTCTCCAGCTAGTGTTTAGATACAACACACTTCTAAAAGGGCGTGGTGGTGGAGATCCCTAGTATCAGCTGGGTAATTGATTTACTGTAGAATAGCATTTTTAAGCCTGTTTCAGGAAGCTTAAGCGTAAAATCTGCACTGTGCTAAATATAGAGGAGGTCAAAATGAGAAATATGGGCCAGCAAACCGGCCGATGAGCCCCTTTCGAAATTGGGTATGAAATGTGTGAAGGTGTTATTTGCTTCTTCAAATATTTTAGGTATGTACTTTCAATATCAATTCACGTTTATATTTCACATAAACATTATCAATGCGGGAGTATCTTTTCTCTCCTACGATGCTGAACAGATTTTATAAAAACTTGTTAGGCATTTTAACTTAAGTTTTATGGGGTTTACAAGAAAAGTCTAGTTCTTTATGGAATTTCCGTAGCACAAATTCATTGTAGTGTAATTCGTAGCTTTCCCACCAACATAAAGTTAAAAGATCAATAAATTTGTATTTTTTGTTATTAACATAAATGTTGTACAAGTAAAACGCCCGCAGCTTCACATGCGTTGACAACTACAGGTGGCGCCTTATATTTCTATTTTGGGTTATAAACTATGTTATCCCAATCCAAATAGCTGTTTTTTGTCAAAAAATTGTAGTAGTGTAGTGTCTTTAACTTGAAAATTAAGAATTGTCATTCGCATAGGGACCGAAAATCATCGACATCGAAAGGTTTTCAGAGATCAACATGCTGAGGTGCGCATAAACCTGTCATGTATCAAGACTTACAGATTCTCAGTCGCTACAGCTGCCGCTTTTCAGTTGGTGTTCTGTGGGGAGAACATCCATCAGAATGGCTTTTGGCTAATTGTTTAGTTGGCTAATTGTTTAAATGGTAATATTACAGAATACTTTTGAAATATTTGGAGTTCCGCAGTAAAAAATAACAACTCATTTATTATTCTGTTGATCCATGTATCATCTGAACATATAAAATGTCACTTTTTGAAAATAAATATTATTAATTTAAATAAAATTAATATTAGAGGTATAAGAGTTTTATTTTGCAGTTAATATAGGCTAGGTTCCTTAGTTTTTTAGTTTAGTGTGAAGTTCGGAGAAAACGCTTACATCGTACCGCTGTAATCTTAAAACGTGTCTCTGAAAAAGCAGTAGTAAAAGAAATTTTAAACTTAAATAAATTGATATTTACTTTAAAAAGAACTTTTTAATTTCTATGAAAAAGTATAAGACTGTAGAAAGGTAATGAACATAGGTAAGTACCTACTTAAAAATCTATAGAAAATGAATAAAATAAAACGATATGGTCTCAACAACATTTAAAAATAATAAGGCACATATAGGTATAATATTTATAAATGATCCTGTGTACTCCATCTCAATTGTCTTCAGAATACTTGATAATTCTGCTGTTTTGCACGGCCTCGTGTAGATTATAGGTTAATCTTTTGATGATACCAAACTAAAACAAATTAAAAATATATAGTTTTTTGTTAGTACCTACGTGTAATGCTAGATAGTCGTAAATATGGACAATTAAACACAGATATAAATTCGCTAAGGTTATTTAAAAAGCTTTGGAATAGTTTTCATAAGCAAATTATTTCACATTAACAAACTCATGATAATAAAACAATACGATACCTTTACCTTGTTGATGCCATCTTCAATTGCACTTTATAGCAGCTGCCTCCTTTAGCTCACTAAATTGAGACCATTCTTCTTCTCTATTGCCGGTATTTGAGTTATATCAGGAATAGGATACTTCTCATTCTTTAGATAGAAGATGGTTAAGAATAACAACATGTAAAGTTTTTGTTTAACATATTTAGCACTGAAATCCTAGTCCTTTCCGTTGTGTAATTGATTTTGTAATATATTAGCAGGTAAGAAAAGTTGGTGAAATAAGAAATGAGAAATATGAAAAAAATTCAAAACTGTTTGTTTTGATTATGGTTTGACATTAAAAGTCATGTCAAATGAATAGTTGTTTTTTTTAAGTAATGGTGATGTGTGTATTGACAGTATTATTTTTACTGAATATTTCACATCATAATGATTATAGCGATAATTATCGCGATCAAGCGGGCACACTACGTTTTGTAAGTGTGCATCGGTAGCGCAAAGGGATGTGATCCCTTTGCTATGCTTTTATATGCTACGATAAGGAATGGAGAGTAATGGAAGATGTATTGCGTTTTTAGAGAAATCTAGTGGAGCAATAATTATAATTGTCACGTTCATGGGCATTACCATTTTCAACAGTGTGACCCCAGCTCAAGGCATTAAAACTGTTTTAGAATATGGTAGGATGGCAATTAACAAAAATACACTATGGATTAGTGTCATTTTTTGAAGATGTATAGAGCTTATAGAGGTGTTGAATGTAAGTCTATGGGTTTCCGTCCGAATAACGGCTTTAAAAGTGATTTTTGCACTGTGATGATGACGTCATTGCTTGACGGAGTACCCGTTCTTTCTCTAAACCTCTCCGTTTCCCGAAATTTCGAGTTTCGTAATAGCTCTGCAGTTTTGTAGGTGAAAGGGAAAGTGGGAAATTGATTTATTTTTGTTTATGGCCACTGATTTTTGTTTTTTTTTTTATAAAAAAATGACCACAGACTCTCGTTTCGTAGAGCCGTAACGTTATATGCAACTCGAAATGCACAGCGTCTCGCATTCTTGGCCAACATAAAAATACCAAAACTAAACATTTAAATTAAGTAATAAAAAAGAACTGCTGCCCTCAAATCACATCTGTGTCTTTCTTTTTATTACTAAAACTGTATCAAAACTCTAATATTTTAAGACGTGGTTTTACGTATGTGTGTGAATTTTATTGAGGTCGTTGTAGCCGTAACCGTGGTGGTAGAATTGTTTTATTACATTTTAGGTTTTATTGCCTAGACAATTACGGTGCTATGGTCTTATGACGGATTTCGGTGACAGCATTGTTGGACTGTATTTGAACGAATAAATAAATAATAAATCTCCAGACTGACATAACAATTTATGTGGCCCTAAAGTAAGTGCAGTAAGCACTTGTCTTATAGGTACCACACAATGGACTAAGGGAGAACTTAGTTACACCCAGACACGAGCCAATATCGAAAAAGTATTTTTACGAAATTGGCCCGACCCGGGGATCGAACCCGAAACCATCTGCTTAGATCACATGCACCACAGAGATCGTCGAAATTGTGTGTACTTTTTGGTCGTGGTAAGAAATAAGGTTTTGCTTTACTTACTGCCGAGCTCTTAGTGAAGCTTACTGACTAAATATAACATGCAAAGGTATAAAAGTAGAACTGAAACTTAGACACGATTATTCTTAGATTTATAATTAGAAAATATTATTAATAATTTAATTATGAATTACAACTAAACAAAGAAATCTATTTAAGTACAAAATATGCCCCAACATGTCATTTGTTACATTTTAGTTACCATGTAATTGTTTTAGTTTCTTTGACATCATTTTTTTTTTATTTTTATTTATTTGATTTCTTATATAATTATAATCTGGCCACCGAGAGATTGCGTTTGTGACACATGCCAGTAGTGTTGGGGTAAAAAATAATATTGACAAATATTTTTTCAATCAACATTAGTAAAAAAATTAGTTTATCTTATATCTATTTTACTTGTATAGCAAGAAACTCCAACTGCTGCCTTTTTTCAAAACAAATATTTAGGTCTACAATACAATAAGTACTAAAACTAAAAGTAGGTAATAAATACTTAAAATAATAGATATCGCGCTGGTATAAATTTAATCAGATTCCGATTCGCTTGAGGAGGTGCTATCATCATCTTCTCCAACATTTATAATTATGTTATTATCAATGATCGAATCAATTCTAATATCTCGATCAAAGTCTTTGGTAATAAGATTTTTTGTTTTTTCTACCGCCTTCGCCCAGTCTTCCTTCGTGATTTTTTCGCAAGCTTCTTTTAATAGAGCCATCATCTTTTTTGTGCTAAAAGGTGGGGACGTATTGCGACGGGCTGCATAACCCTTAATTTGAGCCCAAATTAATTCAATAGCATTGTATTGGCAATGATATGGTGGAAGTCTCAGCACCCGATGACCGTACTGCAGAGCTAATTCATCTATTTCATATCTAACATTTGCCGATTTATTTTCTTTCACTACCTAACCGTAATAATTCTGCTTTAAGCATGTCCATATTTACGTCAATACCATGTTTTTGTAACCAAGCTACTAATTCTGCTTTTTTATTAGAAATTGATTGATAACTTTAAAATTGACTGATATTTTTAGCACATCCCTACGAAAATATGATGTTGTTTACATTTTTAAAAATACATATTTTATCAGTAATTATTACCCTTACAGTAAGCCATCAGTTATAAAATTTAAAATCAGTGTGTTTTAATATCATTTTATTGCTTATTATTTGTTTGTAGGGTCAAAATAGACGACTTTTTTTTTGTTTGTTTTCGTAGACGGCCTGTCAAAGTTACCTCGTTATGTCAAACACAATGTGTCAGGAACGCATTCTCTCGGTGGCCGGACAATAGTAATATTTTTTTTAATCTAATATTCCTATTTTCCAGTACATTTAAAAATCGAACTTACTTATTTTTTCAAAAAGTTATTTTCCTCGTCTAGGATACTACCAATAGGCACTAAGTTTCTCATTTAATTCCAATAAGGTAACTCTCCTTATTGAGATATAAGTATTTGATTTCTAAACTTCCACTAAAGGAAGTGGGTACTTTCTCGAACCAACAACGTAGGTACCTACAGTTCATTTCCTGTTGATCTAGGTTCGGTTCTTGGCTTTGGAATAAAATGTTTAATGGCAACTAACTAAAACATTTTACTTTATTTTTACTTTAACTGAATTAACTCAAATTCGGAAGTTACCTTGAGGTTTAGGAGATTAATATAAGTACATAATACAATGTTATGTAAAATATCTTAATCATGTTGTTAATTTAGATGGTAATGGTTCAGTCCATATTTTTTCGGTTTTAAGAGTACGTTATAAAATAAAGAATGTGTTTAAAATAGATTTTAAGTTGCTTTGACGTATAAGCTGTCTGATGTGCTGATTAATTATAAATAGACTTCAAATATTGTTCACGAAATAAAAACTGATCTTTTACATTATAAAATTATCACCATATGGAAGTATTTAAAAACACTAACTGGTAATATTGATACCACTTATTTTGGCGCGAAAGGGAAGTCGATGTCACTTTCTACGTCCAAAGCGGTCCATTGTTTTACTGTCAATACCTCATTACTGACACGGTTCATAAGATATATTGATGGTTGAAACCGGCAATTTGTGGTGATGCAAAAAATAGAAAACAATAAATTAGATTATGTAATGCTTTTAATCGGAATAAAAAAATATAAATAAATACTGAATATCTAAAATCAAAAAGTTTTTATTGTATTAATTTGTGTTATTTCAAACTTGACATATTTATTTGTCAAAAGCAAGACAGTGGCCCCGATTCTGAGTACACTCTCTTAACTTAATTAAAAATATTGCCATCACTTTCACATACTTCGTATTAGATAAAGACAGGTGTATTGGTCTCACTAAATTTAGTCCACATCATTGTAAAATTAGACGAAATGCGCTGGCGACGAGTCTAAGCTTGCTTGCACCGTATCGAAATGCACGCAAATTTTAGTTTGACAGGACTAAAATGATTACCCATCTCTTTCTTTTACTATTGCTGAGTAAGTTATAGCTATATTTTTAGTTTAATTTAGAGAGTCTTAATGTAGAATTGGCACCAGTAAAGTGCTAAGATGCTTTTTTGTTTATAATTAAAAAAAAACCTTTGTGGGATACCTAAACAAAACATTACTTACTAAAATATCTGATCTTACCAACATATGTATTGTAGAGAAAATCAAAGAATATATTTGTGATTGGAAAACAATCTAACTAAAGCTCTTTACTATTAAATAATACGAAGTTGGTCCATTCAACGGACACAACAATAATTACCTCAGATAGGCATTACTTGTTCAATTATAAAGACAAACTAACAATGTAACTATGATGCCAACACTCGAGTAGACACCAATTAGTTTTTATTTTACCATTTAATAAAAACATCTGCTACTTCATGAGTGATCGAGTTGCCATTTTAATAAATTAATCAAATTGAATGAACCGGTCGTCCTTACTTCCCACTGAGAGGCGCTACGCAAAGATGACTCACTCATTTAGCATATAACAACAGATAAATCTCATTTTACTCGTTTTGTGTTTGCTAGGTGTTTAAAAACAATAGAGAATTTTGGTCACAACCTTGGGTGTGTTTATTTGGTTTCGTCGATCGAAAATTAAATGGTTTATTAGTGTAACAAAACAAAACGGTTGGGCGTAAAGCGTTTATTGTGGGTTGATAAAGGTTTACGGTTCTACGATTTTAAATTACCTACGTATTTGTATTTATTATGGATTTGTTCACATCAATGCCAGTTGTAGAAAATTAGATTAAATTTGATGAATTATAAATTAGATAAATTCTATCACCAAGTGAATGAACTGTCAAACAGTACCAAATAATTTTAGTAACTAAAGTAATTTTGCTAGTTTGAATTACGAATAAAGAAGATGTGTTTAACACACAACAACTGTGGTTAATTAAATTGAGTTTGCTAAAAATGTCGTGCCTGTTTGTTTAGGAAGGTAGAATTACATAACTTTGGAGGTTAATTGTGTAATTGTTTAAATAAGAACCCGCGTTGTGTAAAACCGCGGGAAAACCTCAACAAACAAATCACAAAATTGTGTACCTTTTGTCATATCCTTTAAGTTTTTCCATTAAAAGTTAAATACAAAAGACTTGCCGTGTATGGGAGGCCTCCACAAATACTTGTTTTTACAAAAGGCCATTTAAGAAAAAGAAAGATAAAAAGTTATTTTGGCGAAATCCGTCGTTACTAAATACTAGAAAGTTACTAAATCGGTATAGAAATCTATTAATTTTATTTAGTACATAATAATTATGTTCTTAAAACTTTATTTAAAGGTTTACTTAGATCTTCAAATGCTACGAAAAGCACCTGAAGATACATTTACGAAAATATTGCCAGCAACAAAAAATAACGACGAATAAAAAACAAAAATGTAACGTAGACACTCGTAGATTTTAATAAAAAGGAGGCTTCGCCGGCAATATACAGAAATGTTGTGACATTTAGGGCACAACGCTTGCCCAGTTAACCTTCTGAATATTTTTTGCTTCTTTGATATTTTTAGTTCGATTCTGACTGGCACGGAATCTATTTGGTATTTTTAAAAAAAAAACGAGCTTTAAAATTTCAAACGAGATTCTAATGTAAATTATGAGTCTGATAAATTAAAACTTACCTCATTCATTGCCACCTCACGAAAATACCAACATAACAATGGTAGGGTCAATGACCGCTACCTGTCACGTAATACTTCCTTCTCTTTCTTACTTATTGGAGGTGTATCGCTGTATTAGATGTGGTTAAAACAATATAAGGAGTTAGTAATATGCTTGTAATCGTAAGAAAGCAATTTGTGTTGTTGTTTCAAACAAAATAAAGCGTCACCGTATTTTCTCTGCTGCTTTAGTAAATTATATTAGATAAAGCAACGGTAATAAACTAATTAATTAAGGAAGTAAGACGGGCCTTTTTTCATTCCCCAGTTAAGAGAATTTCCGACACAGCAAAATCTAGCGAAAAGCAAGACAAATTGTTTTTGGGTTGGGAGTAAGTTGGCAACACAAAAAGCCTAAGAAAATAATATTGTAGGCGGTAAAATTTGAGCCTGCTATCACGATAAAGTTTCAGCAGCTTTTATTTTTTTATTTTGTCTGTTATAATATTTTTATTACGAGAAGAGGCGTGAATAAGGTGCAGTCTTAAGCTGAAATCTTTCCATCGACGCAAAGCCATAAAAGTAGGAATAAACAATAACACTGGCCGTTGCCAAAAATGGCGGGTATTTTCATTCATATTTTGTCCGTGACGCGCCAACGATTACGGTTTGCGCGGGAAGCGGCTGTTCTTTTTTGGCGGCAATTTGGGCTGCATTTGCAGTGGACTTTTTGTGGCCAGTTTTAATCGGTGTTGCCATTTTGAAGAGAGCTTTTCACGAGAGCGTTTCATTTGGACGTCTGTTTTTGAAGCGGTCTTTGAGTAGCTCTCGCTGTAAACACGCCGTTTGTCCCAGTGATATGACTCTGTGTTTGTTGTTTTTAGGTCGCAAAAAGGATGGTGCGATGAGGTGAAAAGCGATGCTGCTGCAACAGGCGTCGTCGTCGCCTGGACCCAGCGGCACGGCAAGTCCTAAGCTAGCCCCGAGCCCGAAGCCAGCCCTGTCTAGAGCCACGGGCAGTCCCTCGCTGAGCGATGGGCCGTCCAGCTCGAATAGCTCCCGATATGGAGCCAGTCCGAAGCTGGGAGCTAGTCCCAAATTCGGGAGCCCTCGTCTGGAGTCGGGGTCTCCGAGATCGAGCAAAACGGCGCTGGAAGATGAAACGGCCTTAGAAAGGCTTCAAGCAGAATTAAAGGAAGGCTGGACCGTCCACAGCGGGAGAGACGGCCGACTCTACTATTGCAAGTAAGTTATTCAATTAAATCTTAATACTTTTCAAGAAAACGTTTGAAAGGATCCTTTTCCATTCCAGAAACGCTTAACTTTAGACGTAACTTTCAAAGTAATTCGGCGTCTGGTCTGAACGATACGACGCAAATAAATCTCGGGAACGTAAAAAGTGGTCTCTAGAGTTCTGTGCTAACGACTTCATGTTGTTAATTAGCGAGTGACATTCACACTGAATGGGGCATTTTAAATTTTGTATTTCACGGTTAATATAAGTTGAAACACGAGTGCCGTTTGAAACTTTGTGCTGGCAGTCCGAGGTAGGTTTAGAAAGGTAAAGTTAAATAAAAGTGCAAACTAAGATGTATACGTGTTGGAAATTGGATTTCCAATTAGCTTGTGGCGACGGCGCCGGCGCGGCCTGGAAACTCTAATTGTGATTCCAGCTGTGATCAACATTTAACTTGGATTGAGATTTAAATGTACGTTTTCCTGACTAATGAACTTAAATAGAAAATGTTGTCAGAAATTCCCTTTGTTTTCGGTTAGACACGGAAAATATACTGACAGCAACTAATTATGTAATTGAAGTCCTTGAATTTGTCTTTGTCGAATTATTTTTTATGTTTATACATAATTCATCAGTATTTTCCCCCTTCTTTTACATACAACTCGTATGCTTCCATTTCCTAGTATAAACGCATTGATTACTATGAAAGCCCAACTAGTAGGTATCCAACACAATAGCTGGCAACAGCGAGTAAGCGATGGCGAGCCCGCGCTTTTGTGACGTCATTTTCCCGCCATTGTCCGTGATAGGGTTACCAGTGCAATAAATTGTGCGATTTTCATCCAGTTAATATTCATGCACTCAATTATGACGCTTGATTGTTCATTAATGTATAATGCATTGCATGCAAGTTAAGCTATTGTTAAAAAAGTGTTTTTAAATGAAAGATTAAGACAACTCTAGGCTGAAAAATACCTAAAGTAGAGTTTTATTCCACCATCGCGTGGTGATAGGAAACGGTGGGTAGTTTGGCCGTCCGTGCATGACTTTATGCAATTAGTAGACTATGATACGGTCATATAACTAGCTGGCTGGCTTCCAACTACCAAATGAGATCCGTGGTTTCTAAATTAATATCCTTAATCACGACATTTATTCTTTACTTCACTTTGGCGTGAGAATAACACAAAGGTAATGGAGTTGCAATAGTAAAGCTGAGTATTATTTCGCACTGGCAACTGCACAGTGTTTGCAGTGGAATCACGTACGGCTCTTGCATAGAAATCTCTCACAATGGAGGTATTATCGCCTGGCACTATTCACTCTGGACGATAGGCTCATATTATCAGAACTTTGCTCAAAAGCCAGCTACGGTGTTAAAAAGGTTTGTTTATTTGTAATGCTCTGACCAAAGTCATTTTTAATATAACATACTTAACAAAAGCAGCCAGTTTATGCCTTTAGGTATATCTGTCCATGACTAGAATTCAGTCGTTTACGTTCGATTTTAAAGCAATGTCCTTCAATTATAAATATGCCACATCTTGTCACTTGTATTTGCTAATTCAAATTACTTTGCTGATATTTTCGTCTTTAAATTGTGATCATAAAAATATTCATAGACATGAATCTACTTTTCCATCATATGTTTATTCAACCTGTGAAGGATAGCTCTCAATCATTATTCAGTTTCATTTTGTACATTTAATGGGTATTGCGAAATTTCAATTTTGTTTATTGAACTCTGATATCATTTGCTCTTGAACGTTTAAAAATATATTTTATACTCGCATGAGTAAGAGACCTTAAAATATTTTTTATTCTAAACATAATGAGTGACGGAAAACCTAAACACAATTCCTTAGAATGATACAATGTATGTTTTAGCGGTAAACATTGTTTTTGAACTAGCAACCCTGACGGCGGATGTGCGTCATCGGCCCGCCTTCATTAGACGGATTGAATTGAGACAAGACAGCTGCCTCAATGATTCAAAAATGGAATGTAATCCCAACTGTAGAAAAATTGCGTGGATATTCATACAAAGAAGTATCTGGGTCAGTATCATAATAAAATGAAAAACAATTTGAAAAACATTAAACATACTGCAGTAAAATGAGTTATAACTTACATTTTTAAACCAAATGTAGGTATTACTGCAATATAAAACCAGGGTTGCCAGTGTACTTACCCTTAAAATCCTATAAAAAACCCATTTCATGTTTTACTGCTTGCTCGTTACTTACGAAACCTATAAAATCTGTTTTGGACATAGCTTAATAATTCGCATGGTACTTACATTAAAATCTTTTTAAAGCAACGTTCTAAAGAGGGGGATAATCGGCCCTTGTTTTGATAATTGTATAGAGAGGGACAGATATAGCCGTGGGCCATATACGGACTCAGGTGAATCGATTTAGGAAGTTTGTGTTTGTGTGGGTGTATTTGAATATCGATTAATTAAAGTTAATCGTCTCTTGTATGTTAATAAAAAACAAATAGCATGCTTTAAGGCTTTGATTTATTTTGTGTCCTAAAACAAAAATAGGAATAATGACAGCTTTTTGTTTGGAGATGTTTTTTCTATGTTAAAATTAAATTACAGTTAAAGTCTATTCAGATTTTGTTAAAATCCCATAGTTGGTGACCAAGCTAACTAATGTCAGTCAGTATGTTCTTGTTACGGATTAGACCAATTTACGTTGATATATTGTTGGTATTACACCTAATCGGTACCAGGCTAACATAACAGCTACAGTTCATATATCACGACAATCCTTAGATAGAAACTAAACCTGGCCGCTTACAAAAATAGCCGTCTAAAAAGGTTGGCCATCTGTCGAGAAATAGAGGCGGAAAACACCCGTTATAGACGCAGACTACACCACGATTAAAAAGAAAAAAGACGTCAAATGCTAAAGTTCACGTCAAGACTTCTGGATTTATAAAGGAGTGCCGTGGGAAGAATCGTGTGACGCTAAAACCACACAAAATTATAGGTTGAAAACCACATTGTTGGGACAAATAATACAAGATAATCAAAGCTTTGTTGTCTTAGATATCGAGGTGTAGTACATTAGTTATCACAAATTTAATTAGAGAATTCGAATACTTTTTATTTCAGGAACGAAAATTTTCAATTTTCTACCACTTTGTTGCCATTAACAAAATATGAAAAACCGAGGGTGCTTGCGTGTTATACACCTATTTGTCTTCATTTGTCTCTAACTCATGCAGGGTACTTATGTTTTTTGTTGAAAATTGTTACTAGTTATTTCGTAAAAAATCGATTCAATTTACATATCCAAATTAATTTTTAAAGTTACAACTTTGAACAACGTTAACAAAATCAATTGTGATAAAACCTAAACACCCACCTAAACAATATTATAACCACGGGACGTGCTGAACTGTTTCTGATAATAAAATTGCTGAACTTGCTATTTTGTCTCCTGTGCTTCTAGTAATAAGGTCTCTGTGTACTAGGATGCTATGCGTTTATAGGAGTGTATGTCGGTAGCGGGCGGCGATGGCAGGACGATCGAGTGGTTTGTATTCATTAGCTCCCGCCGACCGATGCCGCCCTGGTACTCCACTCACTGACCTAGAGATTTTTCAATTTAAATCGATTTATTTAAAAGCGATGAACATCATTTTTAGCTTTAAAGGAGCTTAGGAGGGCATTTCAATCTGTCGGCTGATTTAAGTATCTGTTAAGGGGGTTTAATTTGATTCTTTCAGTCTTGTATTAAGGAGTATTTTATACTTTATTAAAAAAGTGCAAAATAATCAACAGTCTTTCAAATCTTCGTCCACTTAATTTTCTTTGCCTTTGACACCGAAAACCGAAACATTTTCTAATTTAATCTCGCAGTTTCTTCTTTATTTTATTTCTCATCGTCTGTGTGTCGCTCACCCCCTGTCTACCCCCTAAACAACCCTCCACCCCAAAATTACCTGCTTCGAGTTTCTGAAAGAAAAATTTCACACTTAATTTAAATGATTTGATAAATGACAAAGTTTGCCGGCTGCCTACGTTTTTTGGGAAGGGTTTTTCGTGGGAAATGCTGGATAAGTGATATAATGTTACACGGAAAATGAAAGACGCAAATATTTAAGAGCGCGCATAAACCTAGAAAAAAATCGAATTTCACCCGCGCGCCGCACACGCCCCTCTGTCGTCCTGTCGTCCGGTAACTCCGATGATCCCTCGTGTTTAAAGCGAGAATTAGCTATGTGCTGAATTTTTAACTGCTTTAATTCTCTTTTGCTGCGTTTTTGTTTGTTAGCCATATTTTATACTTCCTTTTTTCCCAGTCAAACAAGAATTAGATTTTTTTCGGCACCGGAGCACAGAAACGTAGTCCTCTCGTCTCAACGGAGCGATCAGGACTAGTCAATGAAACAAAACATGCCTAAGATCCCGTGACAGGTGCGACAGACGAAAGCGTTCTGCGCGAAATAAAAACGTAGTAAGCGCCAAATCAGTTATTATGTAATAACTCGTAAAGTATACATTATTTTCTAAAATCGCTAGTAGGGTCGCTTGGTAATATAGTTTGATATTATGTATAAAAATATTGTTTCAATAGTATGCATCATATTGAAAATAAATGGATAATAGTTGAAAATTAAGGGTAACTTCGTGATTTTTTTTTATCGATAAAATGTTATCATTTTATGTTTTCACTTTGATCAGTCCCTTGGAAATATGCTTTTATATCTATGTTTTTTTTTTCGGGTAGTTTGTGCTTTATTTTCTAGGGTAAAAAAACAATCTACGACAGGAAATTTACCTGTATACCCCCTCTTAATGATGGAAATAAGGATTTGGCATATCAGATTATCGACGTTATACTACTAGTATGTGAAAATTTGGAGTTCTGTTTAGTTACAACGTATAATAACAAAAAATCTCTTCTTCATTATTCCTGCTTAGGTGCTTAGTAATTAAACCTTTTTTCAAACACCGACACCGAAAATGCGGGTTCAAATTACAGTAGACCACTAAATAAATATAAATATACTACATTACTTTGTTGAGGGGTAGGTAATTACGCTTAGAGCGACCACTAAACAATGTATTAATGCAGGAACAATGTTTACTGTAACAAAACAATAAACAAAAAGGTGTGAGTGGATAAAAAATTGTGTTTGAATCAATTTTCATGTACTTTTATACGTTGCTTAAATGTAAGGATTTAACGCCTTTAAAACTGTGCCTGTGTATATTACGTATGTGCTTTGACTAAAATAGGTACTGTTTGTATAACGACTGATTAATTTGCTGTCCAAATAGGTAACTACATTTTAGTTCTAAGTTTCTAAATGATAGTGTAGCGGACAATCTTTAAAAAAACTAAGATTTTTTTTCTACACTAAACTAAAAACCTCCTTTGAGCACATTCATTTGTTTATCTAAGGGTGCTGGATGGCACTACAGTTGAAGCGGACGAACCTGTGCCTTTAAGCGGTTTGGTGCTAAAAAAAAGTAAAAAAAAAAATGGACCTGCCTTCTTTTTGGAGGGAAACAATCTTGAGGTTGTTTGTGATATGAGTACTGAGGTTTTTATAGAAGTAACTAAACTAATATAGCATAGGAATATTCGGCAATAACCCGGTTTTAATAAGTATTATTTGCTTTTTGGTAATTTGGTTGGTTCGTACTAGAACTTTAATATTTTTTAACTTTAATAGTGTTGAGCGGGGTGGTCCGAGAAAATTATTGATATATTCACTGAATGAACACGTTTTAAATGAATATAAATTTAAATATAATTGTTTAATTTTCGAAAAGAGTGCTGAGAGTTTTTTCCGCCAGCTTTTTCTCGGTCTACTACGGCCATTGCTGATGTACGTAGGGGTGTCCCGTGACATATTTTTTTTAATTTTTGATTTTGAGCTTTTGTCAATGTTTAAGAGATTCGTTTTTAATCCTAGATACAATAAAGTAATTTCATATCATTTCATTTCAAAAGAAAAACTCGGTAATTTGGTTCCTTGCAAATATATACAGGGTGTCCCAAAACTCGACGTCAACCCGAAACCGGGTGACAAGGCAAGTCATGCTGGTTATCAGAAAAATGTTTAAAAAAATCTAAGTCACGTGTTCTCAAAATTATTGGCATTTTAAAAAAACACGCAAAATTTCACACCCTGTGACAGTGTTTTTGCTGCTGTTGCCACAAATGTTCACTTTTGGAAACTTTTTTTTTTGATATGTAACCCTGAATAATGCTTCTCTAAACTGTTATCAACATTTCAAATCTAGCTCCTCGAGATTGCATAAAAATAGGACTTATTTCCAAGAAAAAAATTAAAAATTAAAAATGGCCTAGTTTTAACTGTCTGCATTGAAAAAAAATTGTACTACGCGAGTTTGGCAAGTTGTGACAAAAGTTGGCGCATTTAGTAAGGATTCCAAAATGGTATGACACTTGGCAAATTGTAGCTGCTATCATGAACAAAAAAAAATATTTCCATGAAAACCCATTTTTAACTTTTTTTCTTACTTGGTTAAAATTGCAAAGCTTATCGTTGGTTACATTGGAGCCGCTTCCAATTTACACACTGATTAAATTTAACTGAAATGTACATTGTACTGATGTACTCGTCTATCTTTATTGAATGAACAGATTGTTCACTTTTAATTTATTTTTTTTAGTGTGTGCATTGGAATAAGCATTTATTGTTAAAGGTTTCAATTTTAAATAAAACAAAATTTTAATACCAATGTTTATTAATAAAATTTACAATAATTCTTAAAATGTTATAATAAGTGTTCGAAATGCCTTCCTTCGGCGGCAATACAAGCGCGACATCTTTTTAAAAAAGATCGAGCTATCTTTCTAGCGTATCGTCCATTATTTACAAATTGAGCTGCTTCAGCTATTCTCTGCCGTAATTCATGTTCACTCCCAATGGGCTTCTCGTAAACTTTTTCTTTAACAGCTCCCCAGTAAAAAAAGTCTAAAGGATTCAAGTCCGGTGAACGGGCCGGCCACGAGATTGGTCCAGCCCGCCCGATCCATCTCCCAGGAAGCTCTTCATCGAGGTACTCTCTTACGGGGCGAGCAAAGTGCGCTGGGCACCCATCTTGTTGGAACCACATTTCTCTGTAAATGCTTAGCGGCACGTCTCCTAATAAATTTTTAAGATGGTTTTGAAGAAAGTCTAAGTAAACCTCGCCAGTTAATGCATCAGGCAACTCAAAAGGACCAATTATTTTGCCATTCAAAATTCCGGTCCACATGTTAACTTTGAATCGGTACTGGGACCGATCCTGTCTCGTTAAATGAGGGTTTTCAACACGCCATTCATGCAGGTTTTGCATGTTCACGTAGCCGTCCTTTTTAAAAGTTGATTCGTCCGACCATAAAATTTTTGTTAGAAAAAGTGGGTCATCTCTGTACCTCTCCAATATCGTCCGGCAAAAATTCACCCTATTTTGGTAGTCACCCGGTAATAATGTCTGTACTCGCTGTACGTGGTATGGGTGTAGGTCATTTCTTTTTAAAATACGGTGGGCTGAACTTTTGGGCACTCCGGTGTTCGTTTCAATAGCTCTTACTGAAGTACTTGGGTCTTCTTCGACAGCCTGTAGAACTTCTTCTTCCATAGGGTTGGTGGGTCTGCCTCCACCATGCGTTTGATTTGGGAGGCGGCCTTCTGAGAAGAGCAACCGATGCACATTCGTAAACACCCGATAATCGGGGTAACGAGCAGCGTTTGGGTACCTTTCGCGGTAAAGTCTGGCAGCAGCACTGGCATTACACCTGCACTCACCATAAATAAGGTGCATATTAGCGTATTCGCGAGTGGTATACGAAGACATCTCGGCACTTGTCACACACTCACACAATAGTCCAGAGGAAAGCAAAGGTCGTCGTTAAGAGAAAACAAACAGTCCGAATCTAAATCGCAAGCAATCACAAGTCCATAAACATAGCCAAAAGTAAACAGTACGAAATCAACACAAACGAATACGAAAACAAGCGCAGTAAACGAAGGAACGTAACGTACTGACTGGTTTGTAATGTGTATCTACAATAGCGAATACCTGGCGTCACTCTCTGTCTCTCTCGCACTTGGTAAAATGACTCTCTCCATCTCAGTCACTTTAGCGTCCATACCTGTCTCGCTCGCACTTGAGAAGGTGACTCTCTCCGTCTCACTCAATCACTTTAGCACAAATACTATCTCGCTTACACTTCCTAGAAAGACTCCTTTGTCACTACTTACAATTTACGACTCTTTGGAAAACCTTGGGCCCATTAGAATATTTTTTAACCAGGTAAGAAAAAATTGTTGAACACTGGATTTTTACGAATTTTTTTTTTTGTTCATGATAGCAACTACAATTTACCACGTGTCATACCATTTTGGGATCCTTACTAAATGCGCCAACTTTTGACACAACTTGCCAAACTCGCGTAGTACAATTTTTTTTCAATGCAGACAGTTAAAACTAGGCCATTTTTAATTTTTAATTTTTTTCTTGGAAATAAGTCCTATTTTTATGCAATCTCGAGGAGCTAGATTTGAAATGTTGATAACAGTTTAGAGAAGCATTATTCAGGGTTACATATCAAAAAAAAAAGTTTCCAAAAGTGAACATTTGTGGCAACAGCAGCAAAAACACTGTCACAGGGTGTGAAATTTTGCGTGTTTTTTTAAAATGCCAATAATTTTGAGAACACGTGACTTAGATTTTTTTAAACATTTTTCTGATAACCAGCATGACTTGCCTTGTCACCCGGTTTCGGGTTGACGTCGAGTTTTGGGACACCCTGTATATCAAGTGTTCGTAAAACGTATCAATCGCAATATATTTTAATGGTTGAAGCAATCATAATATCAGTTCGTGAATATCGATAAAAGCAATTGAATAGCCGCGATAATAGGTTTGAAAGCTATTACTAGAATTAATTTCAAAACTAGGTGATCACATAACTTTGGTAACATTTGATCTATTTTAGCCGAACGAATAGCCAACTATTATTTGCTCTTGTGCAAAAATGAGACTTAAACCTTTTATCAATTTTCATAGAAAAAAATATTGAAGATCAGCCAAAAAATGACACTCAAAAAAGAAACCCTCTAGGGTTTTTATGCTAGACTGTTTTTTTCTCACCGGTTTTTCTTTAGAATATATCATATCTCTATAAAAGTGCGATGGTCGGTTAAAAGTAAAATATATATTCTTTTTTTAAGAAGATATCAGCGGCAGGTGTTTTTTTGTGGTAAAACTTTTTAATGATTCTATATTAGCACTCTGTTGTTTGAGCCTGTTAAACGTGATGTCATGGGTGTAGTTCTTTATATGGTGAGATAAAAAATCAATGCTCTAGATATAGTCAAAACGTACTGGCAGCAAAACAGAGTGTTTTGAATGGAAGGTTCTTTATTTAAACGTTCACCTATACTTATTGCAACTAATGCATCTCTTTTTCAAATAGCTATGTATGTCTATGGATAAAATTACAAACATTTCTAATACCTTAAAAAACTAGTTCTTAGTTTTATAAAATTTTACACCTTTAAATTTCATTCATATAAATGATGTAACTATAACATCTTTTTTATAGTTGTGTTATGCAAGGTGGTCTATAGGTACCTACCTACTTTAAAAGTACAACAAAAGCTTGCATAAACTCACATTAGCTTTTGTCCAGCTCAAACGAGTTAGTCAAAGCATTGTTCCGATTACACAATAGAAGTTTTTAACTGAGTGAGTAGAACCCCGTTTATTTGGTAATCTAATTAGTTTGTCTATTCGGGAACTACTATCGTTTACGTTGGGAACACCGGCGGTGAGAACGTTTTTCAGTTTAATATTTATGAATGTGTCCAAGGGATTCGGTGAAGCGATTTTGAGAATCAAGGTAAAAATTATGAACTTGAGGTAAAATATAATTTATTAAATAAAGTAAATTACTTTTACTTTCTTATTTGTTGCCTATATTTAAATGGCGGGCGTTGGCTCTGTAACACAGTACAATTACTACAACAGAAGCCAACGCGCAAATGTAATAAGTACTTTTGTAAAATTGATCAATAAATATTATTAATTTATTATTATTATTATAATTAACTGTCCGAAAACACTTTATTTTGTTCGTTAGTTTAGTTTTTTTATGGTAATAGTCTCGAAAGATAATTTTCAACTAGTAAGCGAAGTTTTCTTTCCCGTGTGTGTAAGGAAAATATTCTTAAGCTAAAATACTAACGTTTTATTGCTTTTATTCATAATGTGACACCTTCCAAGTAACATGGATTTACGGAAGATTTTATGAAATATCGTAAAATTTAAATAAAGAAAACTTCTCGCTGTTCCCTGGCCCCAGTCGTCACTATTCGGTCCCACTAACGAGTTTTAAGTTCCATAACTAATTCAGGTTACACGATGGGCAGAATTCAATTTGTACTCCGTCATACAGGCGGGAGGGTATAACGCAATCTTAGGAGTAAGGAAGAAAATAGTGGTTAAAAATCGGGGATAGATCACCTTTATTTTGAAATACTTCAAAACCCATTTCAATTGTGACAGAAAATTGAGAAACAGCAGGCGTTGTGGTCGCCTAATTTTATTTTCTCTATATATTTACTTCATGTAAATACTTTGTTTGTAGTAACGAAATATTTTCCGGTTTTAATATTGAAATATGTTATACTAGTGGCCGCCCGCGACTCCGTTCGCGTGGAAGTCGGTTTCCCGTGGGAATGAAATGTTTTCCCGCGGTAAAAAGTACCCTATGTGTTATTCTGATGTACTTATAACCTATATTACTGCAAAGTTTCATCCAAATCCATCCAGTAGTTTTTACGTGAAAGAGTAACAAACATCCATCCATCCATCCATCCATACATCGTCACAAACTTTCACATTTATAATATAAGTAGGATGTGTGTGTTGTAAATTAAAAATTGATTTTAATTTATTTTATTATTGTACAGGACATATTTTTCTTTTATATATTTATAGCTTTTACACGTTTACATCTATGAAATTAAATTCAGTATTATTTCCACTAACTTACCTAAAAGTAAAGTGAATTTTATTCCACAAAGGACTTCTAAATTGAATGAATATTTTATAGTTTATTCCCTCTCGCTATTCGAGAAGGAGGCCTGTGCTTAACTATTGGGACATATACATATAGCCTATTATTATTATTATATTTTATAGTAACTTACTATTATAATACTTTAATTGTAGCAGAGTTTACGTTCATCATATAAATAAACTAATTGTATATAAATTGATATTTAAGTAAGTTACAATGTGTAGGTATAATCCGTCGCAAGTAGGTATAAATTGAATTGAATTGTAGTTGAAAACTAATAGTAAAAGTTGAAACCATTCTCCAATTTCAGATCACGACCATCGAACATTTGTTCAAAGTTATATTTTAGTTAGAACTGTTCAAAACTATATGAAAACAACAAGTTTTACCATTCCCCGTTTATTTTCAAATAAATCGCGAACGAAACAAGCCATTTTACAAATATGGCGGCATGTTTCCTCATTTCCTTCTACAAATTCTACGTGACATTGTTGACTTTTGTATTCCATTTTCTCACAATAAAATCGCAATTCCGGCACGGAATAAAATAAACACTAGCGACAATACATACATTTAAATAAATGGACGCAGCCGACTGGATGTAATAATGATTGTTGAAAAGATGTCTTTTTGACAGCTGAAGTTGCCGCGCAAATTACGCGCGATGGCCGCCATTTTTGTCTGTCAATGATGCTCCAGTTAACACGGTATAATACAGTTGTCGGGGTAAAGCTTTAATGATAGAAATTAAAGTAAAATTTCAATTTATGTAAAATCAATTGAGTTTTCCTTTTGCCGTCTTTTTTTAACGATATTTAAGGTTGGATACCAAATATAAAGAAAATTATAATTTGTGAACGCTGGTGTACCTTTTCTAAATATTATTAACATTATATATTAGTCTTTTAATCATTTCCGCTTTGAAGACAAAACGGCTGAACCGATTTTAATGAAATTTGGAAACTAGATAGTTCGAGACCCTAGGGAGGACAAAGTACACGCAAACCAGATCGCGAGTACCAGCTAATACTAATAAAAGCCTATATAACTTAAAAGCCAGCTTGTTGAATGACTCCAGGGGCCTATTAAGCAATTATTTTGAAGTTGGCATAACGCCAAATTATGAATGTGTGCCGCTGGGACTCTCAGCTTCAGGCCATCGTTTACAATTTTCAGTAAAACATATTTCAACTACCTTTACTGATGTTATTTATGAAGTACTAGTGGGCGCCCGCGACTCCGTTCGCGTGGAAGTCGGTTTCCCATGGGAATGAGAAATTTTCCCGCGGTAAAAAGTACCCTATGTCCTTTCCCAAGTTCAGTTCTTTCTTCATACCAAATTTCATCAAAATCGGTTCAGTGGTTTAGGCGTGAAAGCGTAACAGACAGACAGACAGACAGACAGACAGACAGACAGACCGACAGACAGACAGAGTTACTTTCGCATTTATAATATTAGTAGGGATGTTTGGGAATTTTCCAGAAAAGGTATTTCATGATCGCCAATTATATCAAAAATACGGGAAAACCTTCGTTATTTAGTTTTCATAAAACATATTTTGTAAAACGATCATTACAGTTTTACAAGCGTAGGTAATACTTATTTCTACCATTATGTCTAATGAATTTGGTCAAAATCTTATTTTTACTGCAGTGCCTATATACTACTTAGTAAGTCGTTACTTTGCACATCCCACTAATATAAAAAATTTGAAAGTTTGTATGAATGAATCTGTGTTATACTTGCAAGTAAAAACTACGAAACGGATTTGCATGAAACCTAGTATTTGCATAGACTGGAAGAGACTATATACTATTACTATTTATTACCGCGGGAAAACAGCTGTTTTCCTCGGCAGAGCTTTGGCAGAAAGCTAGTGCTTTATAAACTTTAACTTAGATACGAAGTTTCTCCCAATCACGTAAATACATAGTAAACTAAGCCGCAAATCCTCCTTAACACCACCACACTACTTTACACTACCTAAACTTGTTGTTACGTGTCTTGCAGACGACTTCACACGCTACACTACGTAGTGGGTATCGTTCAGGAATTGATACTCCGTGTTGGCTAGTCGCCAGTTATTGGCCACAAATTAGATGGAGATCTTTTTCATCACTTGACATGCTTATCGCGGTTTTTGAACGTCGTGAAAATACATTGGTAGAGTTGATAAAAATATAGGGTTCTTACTGCGTTATTTTACATAATATTTTAATGTGAAAACATGATATGCCTGTCTATATGTTTGTAGGTTACGTGAAAATGTGGCTTCACGATTTTAATGAATTTTGGAATATACATAGTTCAACACAGGAATAAGTCTCATTCCCACGGGAAAATCTCGTTTATCGCAGATAAAGTATCTTTTTTGATAAAAAAAACGTTGGTGTGTTTTGTAGCATCCGTAGCAAGCGTAGACCGTAAACGATTTTTTTTCTAAAATATCAGATTTTTGTATACCGCAATTAAAATGCTCAATCGAAAATCCTTCACTTCAAAGAAACATTGAAGTAGCTTATTAGGCACAAATAAAAATGAGATTTTAATTCGTTTCCATTTCTTTGACTCTACCTTCAAAGCCAAGAACGTTTCAGTATGAAATTCAAAAATACCTTTCCTAAAATATAAATGTGGTTTAAAATAATAATGTGTTGCCTAAAATGTAGAATAATTATATTTATGGTATTTAAGTTATGTAAGTAAAGTACCACAAGTAAGTAAGTAAGATAAGTACCACAATTCCAGTTTTATAAAAATAAGGAAACGTTTCATAATAAACATTTTCAAGTCACTTTTCCCAAATACCCGACAAACTTACCTCCAAATACCTCAAATTTAATATTTACGATATCCTCCAAATATTTGAAATCAATTCAATTTTATTATGTCTTGGTTTGTTATATCTACTTATAACCCTAGGGTAGAGGCCCCGGTTAACGGACCCGTATGATTCGGTTACAAACCCTTCATTTGCAAAAGTATTTTTGAACGTGCGCCAACAAAACGGATTCAAAATGTCGGATCTCTAAAAGGTATTGCTGGCCTTAGAGAATTTGTAAATTGATGATGAAGCTGTTATTATGTAAAGGTTATAAGGTCTTATTTATAAACGAAATATGAACTTGTATTAGTCAAAATTTGTTTCGTCGATGTCAATCTTATGTCACTACATTATATTATTTTACAAACTAGGATTTTCTTACCTATAACAATACAGCAATATTGACAGACCTGCAGGTCCCCGTATCATTTTCGTAATTAACCATCAATTTAGGAAAATTTTCTTTTGTTACCCTAACCTGTTTTGACACACCCTTTGACAGCCATCCCCTCTTGTACCTAAAGGTCCTTGTAGGTCCAAACTACCCCAAGTATAAACAATTTCATACAATTTGTACGAGTAAAGGAATGTCGACGACACGGCAACGGAATGCTTTGTGTCGTGCCGTGAGCGCTAGCCTTTATAATGTAAGGTTGCAGTCATACTGGGATAATTTCATAGAATGAATGTGAATTGAAAGCTGGAATGCTTTTAAGTGCTTTAAAAATGTAGAAAGGTCAAAAGTAAGTGAAATGGACTCCTAGATAGTCTTGGAAATATTTAAAGTAAATATTTTCTGATTCAATCAAATAACATCTTTTGAAAAAAAAAATTACAATCAATCAGTCAATTGCCCTCCATTGTTGAATTGTTGGACGAAAGCCTCCAAAAAGTATCTATAGATTTTAATTACCGAATTATTGTCCGGCCACCGAGAGAATGCGTTCCTGACACATTGTGTTTGACATAACGAGGTAACTTTGACAGGCCGTCTACGAAAACAAACAAAAAAAAAGTCGTCTATTTTGACCCTACAAACAAATAATAAGCAATAAAATGATATTAAAACACACTGATTTTAAATTTTATAACTGATGGCTTACTGTAAGGGTAATAATTACTGATAAAATATGTATTTTTAAAAATGTAAACAACATCATATTTTCGTAGGGATGTGCTAAAAATATCAGTCAATTTTAAAGTTATCAATCAATTTCTAATAAAAAAGCAGAATAAGTAGCTTGGTTATAAAAACATGATATCGACGTAAATATGGATATGCTTGAAGCATAACTATTGCGGTTAGTGAAAGAAAATAAATCGGCAAATGTTCGATATGAAATAGATGAATTGGCTCAGCAGTACGGTCATCGGGTGCTGAGACTTATACCATATTATTGCCAATACAATGCTTTTGAGTTTCGTTTGTAAAAAGGCAGCAGTTGGATTTTCTTGCTAGTTCTTTTCGACCTTGGGCTTAGCTTCAAAATTAACGTTATACAAGTATCTATACTAATATTATAAAGCTGAAGAGTTTGTTTGTTTGTTTGTTTGAACGCACTAATCTCAGGAACTACTGGTTCGAATTTAAAAATTATTTTTGTGTTGGATAGACCATTTATCCAGGCAGGCTTTAGGCTATATAACATCACGCTGCAACTATTAGGAGCGAAGAAATAATGGAAAATGGGAAAAAAACGGGGAAAATTATTTATCCTTGAGGGCTTCCGTTGCGTGAGCAGGGAAAGCGGTTCTAGGAACCAAAAATATAAGTATGAAAGAATAAAGGGACCTTTTTACCGCGGGAAAACTTCGCATTCCCACGGGAAACCGACTTCTACGCGAACGGAGTCGCGAGCGGCCACTAGTCTTTAATCTAATTATTTACGTTCCTACAATAAAACAATACTGTTTCGATTTTGTTTTTTATTATTTTACCTAGATTTTAACTCGTAACAACATAAAACTATTTTTATATTATAAATAAAATATAAATAAGATAAGCAAGTTTTTTTTCTGTTGATTGAAAAATGATTTATCAATGATGTTTTTAAAGCTATCAATCACTCTATTTTAAAAATTAAAAGTTTTTCATTAATACTATAAAAGAAACTATTTAGATTTGACTTTAAATTTTGCATTATAAATGCTAATTTATTAATTTTTGAAGTTGTAAATACTGGAAAGAGGAACGCGGGCCTCCGAGCATTACGCGACTGGGACTCGAACCCAGGACCTTTGGATGACCGGTCCAATGCTCTTCCAACTGAGCTACCACGCCGCTACGTTGACCCATCGAAATTTCTTCCAGTATCTATGTGCTTTCGTCATATAGTTGACGTTATTCTATCAATGAGAGGAGTTTCCGCCAGGCGTCGAACCCAGGATCGTCAGTTGGGTGCTGAGACTTCCACCATATCATTGCCAATACAATGCTATTGAATTAATTTGGGCTCAAATTAAGGGTTATGCAGCCCGTCGCAATACGTCCCCACCTTTTAGCACAAAAAAGATGATGGCTCTATTAAAAGAAGCTTGCGAAAAAATCACGAAGGAAGACTGGGCGAAGGCGGTAGAAAAAACAAAAAATCTTATTACCAAAGACTTTGATCGAGATATTAGAATTGATTCGATCATTGATAATAACATAATTATAAATGTTGGAGAAGATGATGATAGCACCTCCTCAAGCGAATCGGAATCTGATTAAATTTATACCAGCGCGATATCTATTATTTTAAGTATTTATTACCTACTTTTAGTTTTAGTACTTATTGTATTGTAGACCTAAATATTTGTTTTGAAAAAAGGCAGCAGTTGGAGTTTCTTGCTATACAAGTAAAATAGATATAAGATAAACTAATTTTTTTACTAATGTTGATTGAAAAAATATTTGTCAATATTATTTTTTACCCCAACACTACTGGCATGTGTCACAAACGCAATCTCTCGGTGGCCAGATTATAGATATTAAAACTTTTCCTGATCTAAGCAATTATGCCAAGGCTGAAGACTCTTAACGATCTAATCGAAGGTAAGCTATCTCTTTCACTCTAACAATGAGTTAAACTGAAGTTTAGTTAGGAAGGAACACGTAACTTGTATACCCTACCCAGCAAGTTGCCGCATCAAAGTCGAATCTATCTGCGCTAACTAACTTGCTCGGTCCTCCTTACTTACCATGGGACGGATAGCAAAATTGATTACTAAAACACAGATAAAATGTAAGGTTTTCAAGTTATTGAAATTGTTTGTATTAAAACTTACCCATATAACAGTTGAATCTGTACAAACTTTACGTAAATTTAAAAATATATATACTAGAAGTTGGAAAGTGTCGTAATCAATGGCGTACTTACAAATTGTGATATTTTATGACCCTCTTTATAATTAAACTTATACCATAATATAATATTCTTTGCTGTCGGTACTGCTAACTGGAACATTCACCTAAGGCGTAGTTCACACTTCACTGAAGCAAGCCCGTCCATTGTGTCCGACACCTAATGTACACCTGCCTTTATCCAGGGGTATCTACTTTATATTGGTCTTGTATATTGTTTATAACAGTTATTGAGTTAAACTACAGCAACAAATATTATTAAACTCTTCCTTTTATTTCTAAAAGTGGTATCGTCTAGCTGAAGGCTCTGTCTGCAGCGATTACTTGGCTGACTCGACCGGTGAAATACCACCGTCGCACAGAAAACCGACGTGAAGTAGGGACGATGTTCCTGCGTTTCGTTCGGTGAGTGCGGTATCCGGTGCCCAATTTCTCAAAGGCCAGCAGCGCACCCTCAATGCATATAATTATACTTCAAGCTTTGTCCTCGAGATTAGATCACACATGTAGTAGACACACGGTGTCGCCATCTGCACTGTATTTGAGAGAAACCATCTTGTTTCCTTGTCTATTTTTTTTTTTTTTTTGGTTCCTCTTCCCGCCTCGGTGTCCAGCTGTCAGCCACCATTCACATTTCAGTGCTTCGCCACTCCGCACTTCATTTTTTCGTCACAGTTCATATTCGTACATAACTGCTTTTGGTAATCATGGGAAAACGTTCCTGTCCCAGTGATTACGAAAATATAGCAAAGAAAATCAAAAAGTTGCAAAAAGATTTAAAAGACGCTCGTCGCCAGAAAACGAGAAGGTCATCTACATCCTCAGACTCTTCATCATCAAGTTCATCATCCAGCTCCAATGATTCTTCTACGGAAAATTTTTGTGCACGTGATAACAGTGCTTTATTAGAGCCGCTAAGCATTGAAGGTCAGTACACGCATTATTTCAAACTACCCTAATAAGAAAATTCTGATATTGGGGGTATTCTATTGCGAATATCACTTCACGCTATGTTAAAAAACATAAGCCAATGCTAGTGATTGGGAGCATTCTTTGCGAATGTTACTTCACGTTTTATATTTAATTACCAAAAATGGTGCATTAACAAAAAGTAATGGGAGCATTCTTAGCGGATGTTACTTTACGTATTACAAAAAAAAAACTTTTGCAAAAAATGGCTACTGATACCAATAGTGATGGGATATATTTCTAGTGATGGGAATATTCTTAGCGAATGTTACTTCACAATTTAGTTTAAAAAAAAAAAAAAAAACAACAAATTTAAAAATATATATATTTTGTCAGGCCTGCCAACGAAAAATACTGTTCCTGTGTCGGAAATCCAGGACAGTGCTCCTGCTCCACAACCATCTACGAGCGCCACCGCTCTGCAACAGCCCACTAGCGCTGCTGATCCACAACCTTCCACAAGTTTTGCTGAGTTGCAACCGGACCTAACTAACCCTGGGCTAGACCCAGAGCTTTTAAATATATTGGGAGAAGATCCATCACTTCAAAAGAAGTATGGAATAGAAATTCATAGTGAATTATCAGTTAGGCTCCAACACATTGTTTGCTCTGGATTAGAGAAAGATGTTAGAAAGAATTTTTTAGATAAATATTTGACACCTGCAAATTGTACACTAATCGATGCTCCTACTCTTAATCCAGAGGTTAAGGTAGGCACTCCGGATTCGGTTCTCAAAAGAGACAAAAGTATAGAGTACAAACAAAAACATCTTTCAGCGGCAACGACAGGTATAGCTACAGCGCTTACCACGCTTCTTACAGCAGAGACCAAAAACGCCGATCTTATACAAATATTAATGGACGCAGCAAAACTTTTATGTGACGCCCAACATATGGACTCAGTCACACGACGTAACTTTATTTTAAATGGAGTTAAGCCAGAAATGAAAAATCAGCTTCAAGCTACAAAAATTGGAGAATACTTATTTGGTGATAACCTCACCGATACACTAAAAGCGGCAAAAGCAATTATCAAGTCCGGGTCAGACATGAAGTCAGCACCAACACCGATAAAAAACAACTCTAAGTTGCCTCAGAAGACTTTAAACTGGCGAGGTCCTCCCCAGAACTTCACAAACAGGTCCAGGGGGAATCTGAGGACGAGGAGGCCTGTATACAACAAGAGTCGCCAAGACAGCTTCTCACCGCAATCATCGAGACCGCCTCAGACTCGTCAATCGGACAACCGCAACCGCAGATAAACACGGTAATGTACGCCGGCAGGCTTTCTATGTTTTTAAGACAATGGTCCCTTTTGACATGCGACAAAACAATATTAGCATGGATCCAGGGTTACCAAATACCTTTTGCTAGACCAGTCACTCAAAATATAATTCCGGAATCAAAATTTTATAACCATAAAGAGAGATCGCAATATAAACAGACTATTGATGATCTATTAGGAATTGGATCAATATCTGAATGTTTACCATGTGAGGGTCAATTTTTATCTCCTATATTCTTAATACCAAAACCGAACGGTAAATCCAGATTTATATTAAATTTAAAGTCTTTAAACAAATTTATAGACACAGCTCACTTTAAACTCGAAGATTTACGCACAGCCCTGAAACTTATTTCGAAGGGCTGCTTCATGAGTACAATAGACCTTAAAGATGCTTATTTTTTAATACCAGTTCATAATAGTTTCAAAAAATATCTTCGGTTTAAATTCGAGAACAAATTATATGAATTTAACGTGTTACCGTTTGGTCTTAATACAGCACCATACGTATTCACGAAGATCATGAAGCCGGTGATTAGATTATTAAGATTATGTGGTCACGTATCTACTATTTATTTAGATGACATTTTGCTTATAGGAAACGACTATCTTTCTTGTTCAGAAAATAGATCAGATACAGTCAAACTTCTAACAGCACTTGGATTCATTATAAATACAGAAAAAAGTAACCTTTACCCAAAAACTGTGTGTAAATTTTTAGGTTTTATATTGAATTCTAATAATATGCAAATTAATTTACCTAAAGAAAAGATAATAAAAATAAAGAAGGAATTACAAAATTTTAAAGATAGAAAGCGATGCAGTGTTAGAGAATTTGCTAGATTAATAGGTATTTTGACATCATCTTGTGCAGGTGTTAAGTATGGCTGGCTCTATACAAAAGAGTTGGAGCGATGTAAATTTCTGGCCTTGAAAGATGATGAAAATTATAACAAATTTATGAGTTTACCAAAAGAAATAAAACCGGAGCTTGAATGGTGGACTCGTAACGTTGAAACTGCGTTTAACGACATACAGTTAAATGAATTTAGCCTAGAAATATTTAGCGATGCCTCAACTTCGGGATGGGGAGCCGCGTGTGCCGAGAGTAGGGCTAGTGGGATGTGGACGGATAAAGAACGTTCTAAACATATCAACCATTTAGAAATACTTGCTGCCTTTTTCGGTTTAAAAGTTTTTGCAAAAAAATATTACAACTGTCATATTCTGTTAAGAATAGACAACACCACTGCTATTTCATACATAAATCGTATGGGTGGAGTACAGTTTCCACACCTCACACAAATCACTCGAGAATTATGGCAGTGGTGTGAAATAAGAAAAATTACCGTTTTTGCCTCTTATATATCCTCAGCAGAAAACAACATTGCTGATGCTGAATCTAGGCGTATACACCCTGACATAGAGTGGGAGCTATCTAACTTAGCGTTCGCGAAAATTATTGATGTATTTGGAGTTCCAGATATAGACTTATTTGCCAGTAGGTTAAATAATAAATGTAAAAAATACATTTCGTGGCACAAAGATCCTGATGCTTTTAATACTGATGCTTTCACAGTTAATTGGTCCAATCTTAATTTTTATTGTTTTCCACCCTTCGCAATAATATTAAAAGTACTGCGAAAGGTGATTACAGATCAGGCCACTGGAATTGTTGTTGTCCCGCTTTGGCCTACCCAACCGTGGTACCCATTATTTATAAGACTTCTTATATCAAAACCTCTAATACTAAGACCCATTAAGCAATTAATAATCTCTCATTCCAGCAATCGAGATGTGCATCGCAAGGTTACCCTGGTTGTCGGGAAATTATCAGGCAATCGTTTTTGAGAAGAGATATACCTCCTGCTTCTATTGATATTATATTGGCTTCGCTATCATTAAGTACCTTAAAACAATATGACACAAACCTGAAAAAATGGTATATATTTTGTCACAAAAATAATGTAAATTTATATTCAAAATCTGTTGCGAATACTCTTCAGTTTTTCACAGAACTATATCATACTGGTGTCCAGTATGGAACCTTGAACAGTTGTAGATCAGCTCTCTCTCTAATTCTTGGCCAAGAATTAACGAATGATGACTGTATTAAACGTTTTCTTAGAGGAGTATCAAAATTACGACCGTCAATGCCTAAATATAATACTACGTGGGATGCATCTATTGTTCTCAACCACCTAGGCAGTTGGTACCCCAATGAATCATTAGATCTTGAAAAAATTTCAAAAAAATTAGCGACCTTATTAGCCTTAACGACTGCGCATCGTGCACAAACTTTATCTAAAATTAAAATCACAAATATAGAATTTGTTACATCTGGTGTAAGAATTAAAATACCAGATATAATTAAGACTTCACGTCCCGGGGTACATCAACCACAACTCTATTTACCATTTTTTCATGACCGCCCAGAAATATGTCCTGTAATTACCTTACGTTATTATTTGGTTAAAACTTTTTCTTTGCGAAATGATGACATTCTTTTTATAAGTATTAAAAAGCCTCATAAGGCTATTACTTGTCAGACTTTAAGTAAATGGATAAAAGCAACATTAGGAGCCTGCGGCATAGACATTGCAATTTTCACTGCACACAGCACCAGACATGCTGCAACATCCAAAGCACATGCTATGGGGGTTAATTTAGACTTAATAAGAAAGACTGCAGGCTGGAGCGGAAGCTCAAATGTTTTTGGAAAATTCTATAATAGAATTATAATTAATGACGATGATTCAGCTGACTTTGCAAACAGTTTAATTATTTAATAAATACATTTGTGATCTTATAATAAATAAAGTATAAGTTTGTTAATTTTTTGTTTAAATTAAATACTTTAATAATATTCCATATTTTATTTCATCTTATCAGTCTTACATAGCATATTATATTAAAGAACTCTCAACATCTACATGTGTGATCTAATCTCGAGGACAAAGCTTGAAGTATAATTAATGATTAAACGAACTTACCTAAAGCGAAGTTCTATCATAATTATACGATAGCTTTGTCCGAAGAGATTAGCATCCCTCCCACCCAATATAGGTAGTGCCTATAACCCAGAATCTTCAAATCTCTGAACTAAATGATGGCTGACAGCTGGACACCGAGGCGGGAAGAGGAACCAAAAAAAAAAAAAAAATAGACAAGGAAACAAGATGGTTTCTCTCAAATACAGTGCAGATGGCGACACCGTGTGTCTACTACATGTGTGATCTAATCTCTTCGGACAAAGCTATCGTATAATTATGATAGAACTTCGCTTTAGGTAAGTTCGTTTAATCATTAATTGTGGGTGTATATGGGCGACGGTGATCACTTACCATCACGTGACCCGCTTGCTCGTTTGCTAGGTTCTCTTATAAAAAAATAATATTAATATTCATAATTGGTAAATGCGCGATAAAAAACATATAACTGATTAAGGCCTAAAATGGACTTCATATTTAAGCATGGTGAGTTTAAGGGTCAAAACAGCGACTTTTAATTTTAATTTACCTTTTAAAATGTATGCACAAAAATAATGAAACTAGGCAAAACTACAATTAAAATTTCTACCTAAAGTTTCGTATTCGAGACGCAGAAACTTCATGTTTTCATTTGCATAATAATGAATGGATACAATTTCATTTTCAAAAGTTTCCAACAGTTGCTAATTTGATTCACATTTGATTCGCAGTTTTATTTTATGAAGTATTTTCGAGGAGTTATCAGAGTGTTTTTAATTTCGTTATAAACAGTATATGTATATTTTGTTTAATTTTTAGCTTTTGCGTTATGATTTCGGAAATTGAAATTTCAGTTCATACAATATTGTTATGAACAAGAACATATTTATATATTAGTTAAGTGTTAAAAAAAAGTTTTGTTTCCACAAATAGTTTATCTTATTGCCATGTTATTATATTTATATATTTAAAAAATAATAACCAAAATACGATAAGGTTTTCACATAAAAGCTATTGGATATCAACCATCCTAATTAATATTCAAATATATTTTCCCATTTTTACCTGCGCATGACATCAAAGGACCAAGAGCTAAGGTTATTTTATTTAATGTCATTAACATTTTCTGATTAAAATCGTGACTTCTAAAATTGTGTATTAATTGCTTGTCCAAATACTTCGTTCTTGTTGTTGTTTATTTTTATTTTACTTATCCTGTTTATTTCGGGCGAAAGCTATTTATAATCAGTTTTTGTTCGTAGTTTCATCGTTGAGAGAAAAACATTTCATTACTTAGTATTTAGAAAATCTTTAAACAGACAAACGCAGATCGAACAGATGATTAAGTTTTAAAATTGTCACAATCGTATTCCTCATTTTCCCATACAAAAACTGAACCACTAAAACTAACCTTCACAAAAAAGCCGCAGTATATCTCCTTCCAAGTCCCCGACTATTTCATAACTATCCCCGTATTGCATAACTCCGTCCCGGCCGCAACTTGCACACTGCGAGATAGATCACCCACTCTTTGTGTGCATGCGGATGTTTTGCATAACACCGACCTTATCACTAACGCTCGCGAAGCACTCGTCTGGAATGCGGTTATTGAATTATACAAATGGAGGATATTAATAAAACAATAAACAGGGTTATACAATAAATTTAAAGAAAACCTACAGTGTTGAGGGTAGTCATGGGCGGCGGTGATCACTTACCATCAGGTGACCCGCATGCTCGTTTGCTACCTATACTACATAAAAAAAAAAAAAAAAAAAAAAAAAAAAAAAAAGTATTGATTTTATTTAATTTCTGTAGTGGGTTTTGTTAGTAAGGATTTGACTAAATACTATAATTGATCAATCAGCCGTGATGAAGATGTGCTGACAAATGTCAAAATATGGTAAATGTTTTCTAAAAATGATTGATAATATTCACGATTGTATCAATGATACAAACAATGCAGCATTTTGATGCTCTACATTTTAAGTTTGAAGGTAATTTATTTCACAGTATGCAAAAGTAACCCAGCAACGAAAATCAAAGAGCACACTATTATCAATAGTTCTCCGGAAGCGGTACTAAATCCAGCTTTATTTCCCTCCGACGAGGGTAAACAAGGAAAAAGTTAAACATCAGAGTCCATAATCACTTAAACCTGTGCCATGATTCTCATCGTTCATTCACAAAGCGGCTGTACCGTGCGCGGACAATACCGCCTAATCTGGACTGCGGGCCCCGAAATCTCTTTATTTCTGTAAGCCCTTAAAAAGGTCTCTTTTAATGAAGAGCACAATCAAATTATACATTTACTTGAACGTCACTGATCCCTAAAAGACAATTCTTTAATGGACTTTGTTTGTCTCGGCCTGTTTTTGTTGAAAGTATTAATAGAGATCCCGCCGGGAATTCGGGATGGTGTTTTTGATATTTTGATGATAAAACCTTTGAAACAGATCCCTGTTATTGTAGTAGGAAATTCTCGAGAGCTTCATCAGAATTCAAATTGTACCGGCATCTTTTGTTCTAAGAATAATTCATTTTCGAAGTGACTGGAGCTGTCATTTTAAATCGTAATCGCATTTCACTTTTAGCCGTCAAAGTCAAGCGACCGTCCGTCGTTATTTTGTTCCTTTTTCAATTTTCGCAGGATTGTGTTTTTTAAAAGGTTGGGATTAAATTACGTTAGGTCATTCGTCGCCGCCATCTTGGTCAATTTTGTGGACTAATAGCCACTCAGGAACGTGCAAAATCGTGTAATAGGTAATTTGGTCGGCCTGCGGTCGATGGCTGAAACGTCACTTTACCGCGAAATATCGCGAAATAGGCTCGACCGCAGCGCTGTCGTGCACCGAGGACCTCATTTGACTCTCCAATAAACACTGTCGGGAACTGAAGATTAATCTTAATATACACGAAAACTGTTTGGAAAATCTTTATTTACATTTAATAGCGTTTCACATTTATAGCAAAATTACTTTATAAAGCAAAGGGTTATTACGTCTTATAATTATGATAACACTTTTTCCTTTGCATTTTTGTATTAACTATGACAAACAAATTTCATATAATATCTTTAATAGTTTCCTCGTGAAACGCGAAATTAACATTAGTATAATCTTCTTCTGGATACGGCAAAATAAATCTGAAACCAAAATATGTACTAAGCTCTTAATAATACAAGACGTTAACAAGATCATGCGTCGATAAATCACGTAATAATTGATGATTGACAGATTTGACAGTGACAGATAGTGATTGATCAACCGACCTGTTAATCGGCACGGCTTGGAAGATGCGTCGTATTTGCGTAGTGAAGGGTAATGCGTAATTAACGGCCGCGTCTTCTCGCTGCATCACGTCGTATGCCCACTCCGTCAGCTGGTAGATTAGACGACGGAACTCCGCTGTAATTCAAAGTTCATCATAAGAAAAGAAAAGACGTAAGTATTATTGATGATTGACAGCATTTGACGGGTTTGGCTTTATAGCAAGGTGGTCAAAGAGATAAGTAAGTACTTAGTTCTACAACTTGACAAGGGTATAAAAAACAAAAAATTCAAAACAACCTAAGTATGAAACAATGCATGGTACCATCGAAGCTGTGCAATCAATTATTTACATTAAGATTAAGAAAAAGTACCTAAAATGTAAATGGTAATTGTAAAAATAAATAATAATAAAAAGTATAAATGTAAAAATAGTTGGGTATCATCCCAACAGTATTTGAATTACAAAATGATGTTTGCTACGTACGCATCTCCGCCAAAACAGACGAACGGATTTGGCTAAAATTGGTTACAAGAATAGACTATGCCTGGTTTAACACATTAGCAATATCTGACAAAAGCCAGTGCCTACTTACATGTTTACTACCTTACTACAAGAATTTATAAAATCAGTTAATATTTTAACGAATTGGCCAATATTCAGTCGTATTTAGAAACACAGGTTTGAAATAATAATGGTGAAAGTGTCACCTTGAGTCATCAAAGTGCTCCTCATTTCCTACTTGACGTAACAAGTCGTGAATTTATATTAAGTTTAATTAAAACATTCCTTTCGGTTTCTTTTCAGTTATTGTATTGGTGAAAGCTATTTATTTGTATGTATAACGTGACGTGTCCCAACTAAATAAGTGTCTCAATTCGGTCTTGAATTTCAAATTTGTTAAACTCATTGCAGTTTGCATTCCAACATGCATTTGCTCGTCGTTAAAGACCTAGTTTCAAATACTAGAATATTATAAGATCTATTTTTTTTTATTGTTAAGTACCTAACTAAAATACAGACAATAAAATAATAAATATAACGCTTCTTAAATAAATCTAGTCCATCCCGTTTCGTATTCGTAACGTAATTACAACACTATCTATTGATATCGACTGAATAAAAAAAGGAGTCAATGTGAACTACTGACCTTTTAATCCTTTCATCTCAGCATATTTGCTCAAGTACGATATATCCAACACCAAGTCTAGATCAGCTTCAGCCAGGACCATGTACATTTCTCCTTCTTTCATTGACAACTCGTATGGGTAGCTCACGTGAATGTTACCTATGAAGTAAATATGTAAAATTAGAGAGTGCAAGCATATGGGATGCCATTTTGAAATTGATTGATTGACAGCTGTCAAAATCAATCATAGAGTGATTGAAATAAAATTTGGTACCTTTTCTTTAGTCACACATTATTTCAAAAAGTGAGACCACATATTTGAAAATTATTATCCTTACTAGTTGGCAACTATTTATTAAAAATTATCAATGTTCTTACCATTTCCAATAAACTTGTTTGGCGTTTCTAAAATAAAGATATAATATTATAACAAAAACAACAAAATAAATTCAACACACAAAAAAGAACAGAAACTTACTTTTGTCGCTAACTTCACTAACTAAGGCTGGAAATGTTTAAATAGAATTATAACTTTGGGGGAAAAATAAGGAAAAAACATAACTTATATAAATTTTGTTACCTGTTTCTTCTACTTTGTCGGAATCACAGATTGTTTTGTTCATAAATTTTTGGATGACGAAAGGAAGGCCTATGATTAGAGAGAAGGCGTTGTTTTTGCTGGTGAGACTGGAAAATAAAGAAAGTAATTAGAAATCCTTTTTTTAGATTCAGAAATCTTATTATTTGCCTGGTGTTAAATATGCTTTATCAAGTACCAATAAGATGACGAATATGACGAAGAATATTTTTGATTGCCTCAAAAAAAGCGTGAAATATAGGTAATCCATCGATATTGTTAAGAAGCTACGAACGCACACAAATATTAAGTATAAAAAGATACTTTTTACAAAAATAACGATTGTTATAAGTTAAAGTTTTTTATGACTCCGTTCGCATTTTATATAATAGTAGTTCACGACTACACAGCGATTTAATATGATTTCAACCAAGCCCATTTTTTCATACATTACACGAATTGCCCACCAATTCCGCCTCATCGTAAACTCCTCACACTTTCTTAATCAAAAAACCCACGCGATCCCCGTAAGCTTGCTGTCCTCTAGCCCCGAGAAGGCCGTGCAGCTGCCCTTATACGAGAACGTGTAGGGCTCCAGGGGGGGAATGCCCAGGAGGTAGCTGCCGGGAACTACCAGGTCGCGCAGGTTGCGGTACAGACGCTTGAAGCACTCGAAGTCGGTGGAGCGACAGGGAAAGATCTGGTCCTCTGGAAGGAATGCTTGGGTTAGGATTTTTTTTTTTATATAATATAGGTTGCAAACGAGCATGCGGGTCACCTGATGGTAAGTGATCACCGCCGCCCATGACTACCCGCAACACTGCGCGTGTTGGGGGTGTGTTGCTAACCTTTAAGAAAATTAGGCACCGGATACCGCACTCGCCGAACGAAACGCAGGAACATCGTCCCTACTTCACGTCGGGTTTCTGGGCGACGGTGGTATTTCACCGGTCAAGTCAGCCCAGTAATCGCTGCAGACAGAGCCTACAGCTAGACTCTACCACTCTCAAAATCATAGATATGTAACATATACTTAATGAACGTCAATGTTACAAACGTTTGACTTTAGCTAACCGTAGACCGAGAGAAAAAAGCCGGCGGAAAAAAACTCTCAGCACTCTTCGGAAATTATACAATCATAAGGTTTACACTCAGTGAACATATAAGTTATTTTCTCGTACCTCAACTCAACACTATAAAAGTAAAAAGATAGCTTGGTAGGATAATTTCTTAGTCAAATTAAGGTGTCTTTGTGGTGACTCACGGTATTTTAAAGACAAAAGCAGTTTACCTAGTAATTTAATATTCATGTTCATCATCAATGAATTGTCCAGAAATTTTGAAATTCGAATTTTAAGAAATTTGAATCGAAACCCTATAAATATTGTGTAAGATTGTGTTAATGTTAAAAAAGACATTAAAAGGTTTTACTCATAAATACTCCCGACTAAAAAGCATTTTCTCAAGCTCAAGCAACCTCTCGCAATTTTCACAAAAAGTAAACATTTCAAAAGAAATAAAACTGAAATAAAATGTAGAAAGTTTTCTATCTTGTCCCATTCCCCGTGTACCAGGGACAAGTTGGGAATTCCAACAAAATGTCCCCAATTAAAATGTTCAACTTCGGTTTTAACTAAACATTTCATGAAAATGCTTCGTTCTCAGAAAAAGGGTTTAACAACGCTGAAAATGTTATGAAATTCGAGATTCTTTAATTAGGGAATGTGGACGGCAGCTGCCAAAGATTTTTTATATGCTGGTTTTTGTAGAAAGAGCCTTTGTTAGCAGAGCAGTCGTTTTGATGCCTAACTAAGGTAGAAAATGCAGCAGCCGTTTGCAAATCTCAGAAAAGCACTATAATGTTATTTTTATGGCCCCGTTCCTGAAAACATTTGTAACTAAAGTACAAATCGCTTTTTATACATTGTTAGGAAAAGTAAAGGTGTGTCGCTATGAAATTACTATCTACCTTTATTGATATTGCTCATAATCAAAACTTTAAAGGGTTTTAGTTAATTAGGTTAAACTAAAACCGACGTCGTACAAAAAAAAACAGTCGGTCGAATTACTGCCAAAATAAATTAAGTCAATATCGAGAATATTACTAATAAAAGTTATGTCATACACAAAAAACTCTTATACATAGACATAAATGTATATAGCTACAGCGACGCGTATAAAAAAGGTTTTATAGCCCGTATATTGTATTCTTTTCCAATATTTATGAAAAATGAAATTGTTTCCACAAGTTTGTGTCCCCGGAGCACTGCATACGTTAACAGGTCAAATTGTATTATACTGGCTTGTGCCTGAGACTGCTAACATGTGAAATTTTAACTGTTATTTTGCCCTGTAATAAATAAAGGAGTTTTCTTCCCCGCGGTGTTAGTCAGAAAAGAGTTTTTTAAAGGAGTCTGCAGTGGAAATATTTTAAAGTATTTTTCCATGGCACAGACTTACCTTACGTCCTGAAGTTTTTAGATCTATAAGAGTGATTTTAGGAACGACAAAGTACATTCTTAGCAATCTGGACAAGCGAATGCACAGTTTTTTCCTCCGGCTTTTAGAGGATCTCTATCTACCACTACTTACTATCCTATTCTTGTAGTACAAATTTGCACAATAGCGACTGTCTTTTCATATTATATAACTAGCTTTTGCCGGCGGCTTCGCACGCGTTAAATTCGGAGTAAAATGCCTTTCCCTAAATGGGTTATTATACGTGTAAACCTTCCTCTTAAATCACTCTAGCTATTAAAAGAAACCGCCTCAAAATCCGTTGCGTAGTTTTAAAGATTTAAGCATACATAAGGATAGAGAAAGCGACTTTGTTTTATACTATGAAGTGATAAAAAATGTACCTTTACAAAATACCTACGATGAATAATTTTCGTTTCATCTGCCCTCGTATTTAAATCTGTACGATTGCAAAATTTCCATGTAATTAAAATACATACATAACTTTGATTAAACGACTGAACGTAATAATTACATACTACACTTCCTCAATTTTCACCGTCGACAAACAAAAACTTGAATTAATTAAAATGAAAAAAAAAACGTAATTTAAAATCAACCAAAAAACCCTTACCAAGTTGATCCGCAATTTGATTCCCTTCGCTCGTAACTAACAAACTTATAAAAATCAGTCCAGCAATTTGCATTATATTTGTTTGAAATAAACATAGTAAACGCGCAGATATATTAAGCCACATAAAATGTGTGTAACCGAACAATCGACATAGCTGTTTGTGTTTAGGCTACACTATGAAGGAATGCTGAAATAAATTACGTAATGGATTATTCTTGTTATTTAATTTATTATGCGTGTAACGGGTGCGTTGGTCTGTTCATTCTCTTAAGATTAATATGTACCTTTATACAATATAAGTTTTTGAAAATCTCATTTCTATTAGATAAATATTGTAAAGTTGGGCTTCTTTGAAATCAATGTGTCAAAAACTGTATAGTATGGGATTTAAAAATACTTGATTATGTATCTTAATAGGAAAATTCTAATTCCAACCAATTATTTCCTCCTGTATCAATTTTGTTGCCATATTTCAAGAAGAAGTTATCAAGAAGCAACCAATTTCAACATTTCTTTTATTATTTGTTATTTTAGTTTAAATATGTTTATTAATACGAGGATGCTCGCATCACTTACGAGAACTAGCTTAACCACATTTTAACGCTCTACGTTTCTGTCATAGGTAGGTTCTTGCAAAACTTTATAACTTCGTCTTGCCTCTACATGTATAAAGTAAATTTGCTAGCCATGTCTGTTTGTATCCGTACCACGCTTAATCTCTAAAACTTACTTTAACTTTATAATGTTTTTAAATAATTTTAAATAAAAATATCATAATCGTGAGTGAGTCCGCGAGCTATACCTATACAGTTGAATATTTATAATTTCCTTCTATTGCATTATGAGTTATTTCCAAAACAAAAATACGATATCGTAATACTAGACTAGATGAAAGAACTATACTCGTATGAAGTAACTGCTTGCATCATTCCATTTGAATACTGGGCTAGTGAAATTACGTATTTTAATATTTGGTAAAGCAAAAAAGTCTAGGTCAATGGCAAATTTATTTTAATGACTTTGGAAGCGAAAAACAAACAGTTGGTTCATTTGATGGGAGGTCTACGGGACTTGTAACTTTAACTTAATACTTGGCATTATCAAGAATTTAAGTTGCAGTCGCGTATTAAAAAAAACAGGCCGAAGTGTAACTGAAAAAAAATTCAGCCAATATATTGTATACGACTAGTCAAGCACAGGTCTTTCTGTATAATGTAAAATCTCTTAATGGATGTTCACAAAACTCTAAAATTGTGAAGAAAAGCAGGTAATATAAAAAATCAACGCAACGTTTTTGAACACTCATATCATGAAGCCATAGATTTATTATCTTCGCTCTCGCTCTTTCTAGATGGAGCACTGGTACTCCTAAAATACGGCAAAACATAAGTGTGCTGAATTCAGCATACTCGAACCTACCCGAGCTTGTGTCAACTTTTATGCAGGGGCGTAGCAGCCGTAACAATTTTTTGGGGCCCCCGAGCTACAGGGGCCATAAAATAGTGAAAACTTAAAAATAATGTATTTTTTTAAACCTACACATTGAATATAGCTTACTTTATTCTTTTTTTTGACGGTGTTAAAAAAGTATAATATTTTTTACAAGATATGGTCTAGATATAGGACTAGTGGCTTCTCGCGACTCCGTTCGCGTAGAAGTCGGTTTCCCGTGGGAATGCGAAGTTTTCCCGCGGTCAAAAAGTTCCCTTAATTCTTGTATACATATATTTTTGGTATCTAGAACCATTTTCGCAGCGCACGCAAGGAAGCCCTCAAGGATGAATAATTTTCCCCGTTTTTTTCACATTTTCCATTATTTCTTCGCTCCTAATAGTTGCAGCGTGATGTTATATAGCCTAAAGCCTGCCTCGATAAATGGGTTATTCAACACATACATATTTTTTTAATTCGAACCAGTAGTTCCTGAGATTAGAGCGTTCAAACAAACAAACAAACAAACAAACAAACTCTTCAGCTTTATCATATTAGTATAGATTTCTCGTTTGGAAATGCATAGTAAGATCAAAGAGAGATCAGAGATAGTCTGAAAGAGGATATACTCGTATATAAATAAGTATATTTTGATGAAACTAGTAATAAGCTACTTTAATAAACGAAAACTGGTTCTAAAAGTCACTATTTATTATAACATCCAAAACCCTTAGAAACGTGTATAGGTAGTAAAACCCATAAATGAATAAGCAAAAAGAAAAATATTCTTTATGTTTAAATATTTTTTATAGGGCCCTTAAAAATATTGTTACTCCTACGCCCCTGTTTTTATATGACATAATATTTGACATTAACCCTTAACCACCTAGCACCTATTTTTATCTGTTACCACCACCGTGCGGTCGCAAAGACCGCTAATAGATAATTGCGTTGATTTTAGGATTTCAATTAACAAATTAAAGTTCCGTAACAATACATGAAACTTTATACGCCAATGCTTCGTTTTAGCACCAAATATTTGCTATTAAATTATAAATGTCTTTAGGAACTGAAAAAAAATATATAGCAATTGTTTCGTATTTTTGTAAGTTTTTAACATAAAAAGTAGTAAAAAAATAACCATCAATTTTTTTTATTAAAATTATATTTGAATTTTATAAAACATTACGGTCTCTGAGACCGTAGGTAGGTGGTTGATGGTTAAAAAATAGTCAATTTTAAGAGTAGTTACTAAAATATAACAGCTTGCAAGGAATGTCAGGGGTCATATGTATAGATGGCGTTTCAAAACTTTTGAAACATTTATTTTTTATTGCCAAAATGATTGAAAAACGACAAAAAGACAGATGTGTAGTTTCCGTTTTGTCGAGCTTGAATTTTTTATTTTTTTTTATTTTGTTGCTCAGCGAGGATGATGAGTAAATAAAAGGTTTGGACTTAAGCGACATCTTGGTTTGTTCCTAGTACTAAGTCAGAAAACATGTCATCGTTTGGTCGGAAGCTTTTCGAACAGTTATGTATTATTTGACACACGAGCAGCCCCGGATCTTCAATTTTTTTTAGGCGGGGCAAATTCTGAAAACGCCGCCCCCAACCACTAATATTTATTTTTACCTTTATGATCTTTATAATTTCAGTTATCAGATGTCCACTAACAAATAGCCCTTCCGGAAATAATGCATCATTTGCTGTTCTTTCCGTGCTATGCCTGTTTATTTACAGATGTATAGATATGAACGCGTAAGATATACAGGGTGTTTGCTGGGTGAGTAGCCAAAAGAAAATGGTGTATAGGCGGGGCTATTAGCTATTTACTTCTTCTTATTAATTTGCATTTTGATTCAAGTTAAAGAATTTACAATACTTTTAAGATTTTCCTATGGAAAACCCCGGTTTTTCATGAAAAGTCATTTTTTTTTAATTTACTATCGGACCAAACGAAAATAATTTTAATTGAGAGCCTAATACCAGGGCCGGATCTAGGGGGGGGCAAGCCAGGGCCCATGCCCCGGGCGGCACGCTCAGGGGGCGGCCAAATTCATTATTTAAAAAAAAAAACAATAATACCTACGAGTACTTACTTAACTTTGACCAAGGAATAAATAAAAGTTCAATTACAGAACTTTCACTCTTATTTTACTGTGGCCATATCAACTAGACCGATACTCAGGGACAGCACATGGAACATGTGACGTATTATTCGTGTGGCGCCTCTCCTGGCGTATTTCAAAATGCGCCCCCGTTCGCGCGCAGGAACGGAAATTATGACAAGGTCATACAAAAAGCTCTAAAAGTAAATTTTAATTCATAATAATTGCAACTGAATATTTTTATTTTTACTATATAAATTTTTATTTTTAATCCTATCCTGTGCAGTGTATAAAATATACAGGGTGTTTGGTGGGTGTGTGCTAGTAACTATTTACTTAAACTTATTATATTGCATTTTGGTTCACGTTTAAGAATTTACAACATTTTTAAGATTTTCCTAAGAAAATCCCCAATTTTTTCATGAAAAGTCAAATATTTCTATATTTACTGTCTGACCAAACAAAAATAATTTTAATTTAAAGTCAAATACTGTCTTATTCAGATGCAATCATAAATTTATACCAATCATCTCACAAAAAGTTACAATGGGTTCATAAACTTCGTTGAACCAGTGGGGGTTTTTTTTTATCTCAACTTTGAAAAAAAATAAAAACATTAACGAGTTTGAAAACTTTATTTGCTTTTAGAAACTTCTACAGCTAATATATGTACTTTATATCGATATGCTAAATGTAACTTAAATAGTTAGAAATCTCAACTAAAATAGTAAGTTAGTCCTCAAAGACGCCTGGTAAGGAAGGTACGAACACCTTCAACTACATATGTAGGTAAAGAGTTTTTCTCATTCTAACAAATCTATGCCTATTGTTGTATCTATTTTGTGACCAGGCAACATTTCTCTTATTTGCTATTGTTATGTACTTATAAAATAATGATTTTATTTTCTGACTAACGATACGAACTAATACGGCCGCCTAGTTGGGTACGGTCTTCGGTGCGTCGTGATCATTTTCAATACACTGTTTCCTTTAGGAGCCTCTCTCTAAGAAGACCTAGCAAGAAACTCGACGGGAGTCGGATCTGATAGGCGATGAAACCAATTTTGTTAAATGTCGCACCTGCCGGTTTGAGAGGTGTATTTATAGGGAAAACTTAAGGCTGTTACCACAATCGTGACCACGGGGTCGGTAGCGAGCGCGGGCTGGAGGAAGCAAATAGTTCCCGACAGTAATCTTTTAACGTTCGAGTTAATTTTTTGGTCGCCTCTTGCGAAGGTCGCAAATAGCAGAATATTCTGCGGCTTCCACCACCAGATGGTTGGGGTGGTGAGGGACGGAGTAAAAGGAACTTCTAGATTCAGTCTCCGTGAACCGGTTCTACATAACTTGCAGCTGGTGAAATGAGATTTGCTAGCATGCGTAAAAATCACGCTACCGTTGGTCATGACTGGCTGGTACGCTTATTTTCAAGCAACATCTTACTCCAACTGTAGAAAAGTGTAGTAGCCCAGTCATATTAGGTAAAAAAAGGGGTCAACCTCGGAATGAAAGATAATAAGCTGCAAATTGGTATGAACCTTTGTTTTGTCATTCTAAATGTTGTCTCAAAAGTCACAATCGTTATCGTGTCCGCGTCTCAAGATATTCAAGGTCAAAGGTCACAAAAATCGGTTTTTCGCGAATATCTGGCTTCCTATCGATTAAATGAGATTTGCATTTATTATAAAAGTTGTAGGCTATAAAATTCCCTACAACTTTTGTTTAAACTTTTTTTTCATACGACCAACCGTTTTGAAGGTAGAGCGCGAAGAGTGCACATCGTACAGTCATATACGGCCTAATGCAAGGTCAAGCGTGAGTTATGGTTATCAGTACGTTATAAAGTCAATTATTTACTTGGAAATTATAATTATTAAACAATGCCCATTATTTATGTACTAACTATTAATTATTTATATTTAATTAAAGTAAGTAACTTGATTATTTATATATAATTATTCATATTTAACTATTAAAGTATAAAATATTATTAATTCTGGATTATATATTTTAGTTTTATTTTAAGTCAAAATGATAGTAAGAGTATATATTTTACACATAGGTGAAAGCCCTAATATGACTGGGCTATAGGTCACCGAAAATCTACGCGGCCCGAAGTCAAACGTGTGAGATAGCAAGAGTCCTTAATTCGAGGCAGGAAAGTGAAGGGAGAGTCAAATGAGATAGCATAATTGTTTAAGATTTGTTAGAATGAGACAGAAGTTTTTATCTACATAGGTAGTTGAACGGATTCGCACCTTCTTTATCAGCCGTCTTTGAGGACTAACTTACTATTTTAGTTGAGATTTCTAATTATTAATGTAACATTTGTAGCATATCAATATAAAGTGTAGGTATAAACTGAAGAAGTTTTTAAAAGCAAATGAAATTTTCAACTCGTGTTTTTTTATTTTTTTTCATAGCAAAGTTGACATTACATTTTTTTCCCACTGGTTCAACGAAGTTTGTGAATCCACTGTAAAATATGACTGTACGATGTGCACTCTTCGCGCTCTACCTTCAAAACGGTTGGTCGTATGAAAAAAAAGTTTAAACAAAAGTTGTAGGGAATTTTATAGCCTACAACTTTTATAATAAATGCAAATCTCATTTAATCGATAGGAAGCCAGATATTCGCGAAAAACCGATTTTTGTGACCTTTGACCTTGAATATCTTGAGACGCGGACACGATAACGATTGTGACTTTTGAGACAACATTTAGAATGACAAAACAAAGGTTCATACCAATTTGCAGCTTATTATCTTTCATTCCGAGGTTGACCCCTTTTTTTACCTAATATGACTGGGCTACTACACTTTTCTACAGTTGGAGTAAGATGTTGCTTGAAAATAAGCGTACCAGCCAGTCATGACCAACGGTAGCGTGATTTTTACGCATGCTAGCAAATCTCATTTCACCAGCTGCAAGTTATGTAGAACCGGTTCACGGAGACTGAATCTAGAAGTTCCTTTTACTCCGTCCCTCACCACCCCAACCATCTGGTGGTGGAAGCCGCAGAATATTCTGCTATTTGCGACCTTCGCAAGAGGCGACCAAAAAATTAACTCGAACGTTAAAAGATTACTGTCGGGAACTATTTGCTTCCTCCAGCCCGCGCTCGCTACCGACCCCGTGGTCACGATTGTGGTAACAGCCTTAAGTTTTCCCTATAAATACACCTCTCAAACCGGCAGGTGCGACATTTAACAAAATTGGTTTCATCGCCTATCAGATCCGACTCCCGTCGAGTTTCTTGCTAGGTCTTCTTAGAGAGAGGCTCCTAAAGGAAACAGTGTATTGAAAATGATCACGACGCACCGAAGACCGTACCCAACTAGGCGGCCGTATTAGTTCGTATCGTTAGTCAGAAAATAAAATCATTATTTTATAAGTACATAACAATAGCAAATAAGAGAAATGTTGCCTGGTCACAAAATAGATACAACAATAGGCATAGATTTGTTAGAATGAGAAAAACTCTTTACCTACATATGTAGTTGAAGGTGTTCGTACCTTCCTTACCAGGCGTCTTTGAGGACTAACTTACTATTTTAGTTGAGATTTCTAACTATTTAAGTTACATTTAGCATATCGATATAAAGTACATATATTAGCTGTAGAAGTTTCTAAAAGCAAATAAAGTTTTCAAACTCGTTAATGTTTTTATTTTTTTTCAAAGTTGAGATAAAAAAAAACCCCCACTGGTTCAACGAAGTTTATGAACCCATTGTAACTTTTTGTGAGATGATTGGTATAAATTTATGATTGCATCTGAATAAGACAGTATTTGACTTTAAATTAAAATTATTTTTGTTTGGTCAGACAGTAAATATAGAAATATTTGACTTTTCATGAAAAAATTGGGGATTTTCTTAGGAAAATCTTAAAAATGTTGTAAATTCTTAAACGTGAACCAAAATGCAATATAATAAGTTTAAGTAAATAGTTACTAGCACACACCCACCAAACACCCTGTATATTTTATACACTGCACAGGATAGGATTAAAAATAAAAATTTATATAGTAAAAATAAAAATATTCAGTTGCAATTATTATGAATTAAAATTTACTTTTAGAGCTTTTTGTATGACCTTGTCATAATTTCCGTTCCTGCGCGCGAACGGGGGCGCATTTTGAAATACGCCAGGAGAGGCGCCACACGAATAATACGTCACATGTTCCATGTGCTGTCCCTGAGTATCGGTCTAGTTGATATGGCCACAGTAAAATAAGAGTGAAAGTTCTGTAATTGAACTTTTATTTATTCCTTGGTCAAAGTTAAGTAAGTACTCGTAGGTATTATTGTTTTTTTTTTTAAATAATGAATTTGGCCGCCCCCTGAGCGTGCCGCCCGGGGCATGGGCCCCGACTTGCCCCCCCCTAGATCCGGCCCTGCACACGAGTTGGCACGAAAATAAAAAAACTGCCGCAAGATCAAAGCTATTGTTTACAGGCAGTGCTCCATCTAGTTAGAGCGAGAGCGAAGATAATAAATCTATGCATGAAGCCTTATCTTAAAAAAAGACCTTGCAAATATAAAATATACTTAAAGTAAATAAGGATTTTCCGTAATTTTAAAACGAGTGTTGCTATATGAAATAAATTCTTGTTATCTTTGTTGTTATTTAGCGAAGTAGTCCATTATTTGTAATGTTAAATATGATAAGACAGCCAGCGGCATTATTGTCTTAAATTTAGTATTATATTCTGGCGAAAACAAAGCTTATCAGAGTGTTAGTATATAATTTACTGCACCTCCGAAAACTTATGTTATCTTGGTATTTAAAATTCAAAAGCAGAAGATTTAGTTTTGACATCCTTTGTGACTATTTACTTCCTAATTACATAGTATAAATCCAAGTCGCTAATTCTGTCTGTTTGTATGTTTGGCCGCTAACACCTCCTAAACCAGATGAGGGATTTTGATGCGGTTTTCACCATCCTTTAGGTATATTTTTCATTTAAATTTGTAAATAAAGAATAATCGGAAAAACTTTTTTTATGTTAGCCAAAAATCAATGCTTCGTGAGCAAGTCGGCCAAAATTACACCATTGCGAAGCGTGGGCGGGTCGCTAGTCCTACTAATATTATAAATGTAAAAGTTTGTGACGATGTATGGATGGATGGATGGATGGATGTTTGTTTCTCTTTCACGTAAAAACTACTGGATGGATTTGGATGAAACTTTGCAGTAATATAGGTTATACATCAGAATAACACATAGGGTACTTTTTACCGCGGGAAAACATCTCATTCCCACGGGAAACCGACTTCCACGCGAACGAAGTCGCGGGCGGCCACTAGTAATATTATAAACATGAAAGTTTGTAGGTATGGATGTGTGGATGTATGGATGAACGGATTAAGATGAAACTTCACAGTTATATTGGTTATACTTCAGAATAGCACATAGGCTACTTTTTACCGCGGGAAAACTTCTCGTTCCCACGGGAAACTGACTTCCACGCGAACGGAGTCGCGGGCGGCTACTAGTGTTTTATATTTCTATCTTGCTTATTACACTGAACAAATTACTTGAGAAGTTGGAAAAAAAGAAATCTAAAGTTCGATAAAACCTGTACATAGAAAGAAGCTCTACAAAGTACAAGGATATTGAAAAAATCCCCAGCGAGCTCCGAATTTCCAATTACAAAGTAAAGACTATTAGGAGATATTGTAATTTGGAATATTAGGAATGAAAAACCTTTTATTCCTTGATTAATCTTTTATTCTCGGAATATCTTTGAGTGATAAGTTGCTGCTTAAGATGAAAAGTTAATAAGTTTTACGTTAAGTGCGGTAAGTTATCTTTAAAGTTAGAAGTCTGGTGTTGGCACTGAATATTAATAGAAGACTTGACACTTAAGTTTTAAATGTTAGTAAAATATATAATATTGATTAAGTTGTTTTTACTATTTACCCTAATGAACGTGAAATCTGCTTCGAATTCCGTTGCGAGTTTTAGAAAAGGTAAGTAGGAGATAAGAATCAATAAAATAACAATGCAATAACCACTTGATTTAATTGGTCGAATAATAAAGGATTTTCCGTTATACTTTTCAATCTTTCTATTCTTATTCTATCAATACCAACAAAACGTTTTACTTATGTTTTTTAAGACATACACTTTATGACAGTCTCATACATTTTATTACATTCTATCGATTTAGCAACCGTCAAACACCTTTGACTAGAACCACATCTCCCTTATGCCTAACACTATCTCTACCCACACCGGTACCATGACACAAGAGGTGTAAACGCTACCACCCCAACACCAGCAATACAGGGTGATTGGTAATGCGATACATTCCTTCTAAGAGGTTAAAGTAGAGCTTGTTTGCAGTCAATTAAGTCATATCATACCATGTCACAATAAGGACGTTATCAAACTACCATAAAACAACAAAACATTTAACTGAATTTTGAATTTTTCACTAAAAAGATTCATTTGAACTTTGAAAATGGGTTTTTTTTATAAAAAATCTTAAATGTAGCATATCTCAGAAACTATCAATTTTTGCACATGGTATTAATGACCAACTGATGAATGTACTTAATTGAATGCAAATAAGCTCTTCTTTAACCTCTTAGAAGGAATGTATGGCATTACCAATCACCCTGTATATATAAATGTCTAATTAAATGTTTGTCTGTCTGCGTCGCGAGTCGACCGCGGGTTGTTGCTGCGGTGCGTCGTGTCTATAGACAAAGACAATGTACGTGAATTGTACACAATGTAGGGTGAGAATGTGCTAGGAGGGTAAATGGGGTAGAGGACTATGGTTTTCATTGGAAATTAATACTAATATTGTAAATGGGAAAATGTTTATGTCTACATGACGGTATGTTTCGCTTTTACGTAAAGCGGCTGATTTGATTTTAATGAATCTTGGAATGGACATAGGAAGGATATGTGATACTTTTTACGAATTGGAGTCCTTGCAGACGAAGTCACGGGTGATTTAAACCCGGAAAAAGTGGTTTCATTAAGTGTCACTGTTTACGATGCAGATGTAAAGAAAGAATTACTTTACATTTACCTAGTCTTACCTATTTATTCTAAACGAATTTGACTATCATCACTACTTACATACTATAAAACAAAGTCGCTTTCTCTGTCCCTATGTATGCTTAAATCTTTAAAACTACGCAACGGATTTTAATGTGGAGGAAAGTTTACTTGTATAATACATAGTACAGGAAAAGGAGTTTTACTCCGAATTTAACGCGTGCGAAGCCGCGCGGGTAAAAGCTAGTTGACAATAGGTATATGTTTGTTCTCTGTCAGTAACGAAAGCTATCACAAACGATTGACGTTGACAAATCATATTACTAATGCCGAGGAAAGTCTTCTATACTTGATTTACTACTTTGTGCCTAGCCGTCTGAAAACTGTGAACGTAAAACTGGAATATATCCTCAGACGTACTCACGTAAATGAGATTCCCGTATGTCTGAAAATGTTCGCCGGCTTTTTATTCTACTCTAGTAAATATTCCGCTTCTGGAAGCTTCTTTGACATAACTTTGACGTTTCTTTGACGTTTTTAAACTTTTTTTAGCACCTTGGGACAAGTACGGAAATGAGTACGTTAATAATTTTTAGTTTTCATATGAAGTAGTTTTTAATGTATTTTTTTTCTTTTACAGGTAAGTCCGAGCAATGTTTCATTTGTTACACATAACAGTAAGTATGAAACTTGTACGCATGGTGAAAACAGTTGTAAGTCAGTTTACTTTTAATTTCAGGAAATAAGCGGCTACGGTTATGCTTGTAATTTTTTTTATTAATATTAGTTTAATTAAAACCCAATATCTATGGAAATGGTTTAGATATTATTCGGTAAACCGTTACATTGATATTTTAACTCTTGACATGTAAGAGCGTTTAAATTAATTGCGGTCATGTAAGGGGCGGAATTTTCAAAGTAAATTTGCTACATACCTGTTACTAACTATTGCCTCATACATAAAATTGAAGGAGGTATTTTTGAACATCCATATTTAGAACAAGTTCAACTTTTAATTGTTTATAGTAAGTTACTGCTAACCGGAGCATGCAATGTTTACAACTTGACCACTGAACATAGAAATTTACTTTAATTTGATTGGTATATATTTACTAATAAGCCCATTTGTAAGATAGCAGCATTCAAACTGATAGAAAAAAAAACTTTTTTTTTCCTATTAGTTATAATTAAACAAAAAATAAACGTATGTGTAAATTATTCAAATCCAAAAACGCTACATTCTCCATACAAATTCTATACTTTCCTCCAACGTAACATTTACTTCGTAATTATTAAATACTTAGTTACAATTGTACTTTCTACGTCGGCAGTAATTGTTTTCTTCAGTACTTGAACTGAATTACCATCGGACGTGACGCAATTACTAAAACGATGTAGAAATAGCTTGTGACCGCCATCCATCTTTCTTTTCCTTAGGGTTGTGTTGACTAAAACATAGAAATATGTACAGGGTGTTAAAAAATGGTATATATTGGCCCCGATTCTCAAAACACTCTCTAAAACTAAATAAAAATTTCGCTGTCACTTTCTCATGCTTCGTATTAGAAAAAGACAGGTACATTCGTCTCACTAAATTTAGTCCACATCATTGTAAAATTGAACGAAATGCCCTGAGGACTAGCCTAAAATTGCCTTCGCCGTGTCATATTGCACGTACATTTTAGTTTGACAGGACTAAAATGATTACCTGTCTCGGTCTTATACTATTGAAAAGTAAGTGACGGCAATAGTTTTAGTTTAGAGAGTGTTTTCAGAATCGGGGCAAATATATAACTGATATAAGTCTTTGAACTTAGCTCAATCTTCAGATGGCATCACTCATACATATAAAATGCAATGACCAAATAAAAAAGCGAAGTGGACTTTTTGTCATAATAATAGTACTGGCAGATAGTAAAAAAACAGGTAAAAAACTAAATTATTACGAACAAAATTCTCACACTCAGTAGAGCTTGTCCCGTGGGAATTAATATAGCCTTGCTTATGATATAAACAAAATAAATGTGCTATGTTAGGTTGGAATCAGATAGAAACAATAATTTTGTAGAGTAAGTGAGATAATTTGTACATAGCTCCTGAAGAAAAAGTATTTTATAAAGTTTACTGAGCAATTAACTTGAAACATATGAAAGACCTGCTCTTACTTTTAAGATTCTTCGTTTTACTTGAATATACTTTGATCGTTTGTTCATACAATAAAGCAATATTTTAGCAGTTCTTTGGCGTGTTTGATAAAATAATGATAATTTGCGGCAAAGTTAAAATTTTTTTTTTATTGTTTTATTTATCAACGAACATACTGTATATTGAGGAATTGGGAAAGTAGTTTCGTAATGGCAGCATAATGTGGAACTACTGGTTAATTGATCTTAGTTTTCCTTTAACTTTCCTTCATACATGTGGGTAAGTTAGTAATAAATCTCATTAAGTAAGTACCTTTGATATAAATAACTTCTTATACTTGATTACAACATGAGTCAGTACTTTAAAATATTTCGTTTTTTAAAGAAAGTCTCTCTTTAAAATTTCATGAATTGTGGGTTGCGAAGAAAAAAACATACTCAAAAATCATGTTTGTCTTACGGCCAATCGTTCTTATCAACTAATCATTGACTTCTCGTTGTATCTGTTAGTACAGTCACCTTTATCTGCGGGTGAATAATCAATGGTCAAATGACACAAAAACGAAACAAGCAGTTTCCAGTTACCGAGATCTTAACTATTATAGTTATATTATTATAGCCCACGCTTCGCAATGGTGTAATTTTGCCAACTTGTTCGCGAACCCTTGCATTTTTGATAACTTAAAAAAACTTTTTCTAAACATTCTTTATTTACAAATTTAAATTAATAAATACCCTAAATAATGGAGAAAACCGCATTTAAATCCGTTACGTACTTTAGGAGGAGTTAGCGGCCAAACATACAAACGGACAGAATTAGCGACTTGGATTTATACTATGTAATGATTTACATGCCCTGCATTTCCCACAAGCAGTTGAACTTACTCTCAAATCCCGCCACAAAAGTTTCTACATCTTCAGTCAAGATCGTTCGAGATGTCTTTCTTATCAAAATGCCGACAATTGGACCGCTCACCGCTCACGGCTCACCCGACTTACTCGCCATTGTTGGCCGTCTCTACCCTATTTTAGGGTGGGATATGAAAAGTAAAACCTTTCATGATCGTCCTTTGAAGACAGATAATGACGCTCAGGTTATATGGTTATATTAAATGCTTGAGTGTCATGTGACATATCGATTTTGTGAATATTAGCAGCGCAATATCTTTATACACAACATTAAGGTGATATTCTTTACATTTTGTGTAAATATAAATATAATGTTAACTACTTTGTAACGTCTTGGATTTACGCAATCATTATTACTTGAAATTAAACTCATTTTAACCGATTAATTCGTATCTACACGAGACCACGGCATTTGTAGAAATCAAAAATAAATTAATTAAGGCGTATTAATCCGTTTAAATGAGTTAAATTTCAAGCTGACTACTTTGTTGGTGTTTTGCCTATACAATTGTTAACGTGATGGTTTTCCAAATCTCCAAATCTGTAAATCTTTTCAAATTTTTTATTTCAAGAATTGGTAATCTATTGCAAAATTATAAATGTATGACTTCTAATCTGAAGATTATTTAGGAAAGCACTGTAGGGATGAAGCTAGTTTAATAACAAAGTTTCGGTCCTTCAAAATGTTGGTTTTCGTCCTTCGAGCCGGATTACTGAACTAAACTCAGTGTTTAGGTATTGTTTTGGTCTATTATATATTTCTGCCATGTTTATTTATTAGATTCAATTAATTTTTACAAACTTTTGCGCTGTTTGACTTTCTAAAGACTTTAAGATATGAAAAGCTATATGGTATTACAAACATCGCACTAAAACCACTGTTTTTTGACAGTTCCTAGAGAAATATACATCCGATTTACAAAAGTGGTATATAACAAAGTGCCATTGTTGTAAAGCCGTCTACTTCCACATGAGCAAGCGTTCCTATCCGTTTAAAACTCCATTAGTGGTAATCTCGCCATAATTGCAGCGCCGAAGTTGCTCCCCCTTAAAAATGGGAGGTAAGGAGGATTTGTGTTATATCTGTAAGTAAATCATTTGGAAGCAGAATGTATACACAATTGTCTGAGTGGTCGTGAACTGGCATCGTCGAACCATGTATTACTGAATGGAGAGGTTTAGTCGACAAACAGACAGTAATCTCTCTTGAAGGTAGCGTTTGGTCATGGCATCTGCATGATTTAGTTAGGTGTAGATAGGATACTTGAGTTGATCTGCTTCGAAGTAAGTAAGTAATCAATTACCTAATAGCCTACTTTCAACAACTTTGTGGGCTGGCTACACAACTTGTAGGCTATCTTGGGATTCCAATCAGTTTTTACCTCCGTCTGGTTAGTACCACCGTCTTATCTGTTTCGATCACCAATAAGCTAACTCTGTCCTGTCTATGTCTATCCCAAATCAATTTACTCTAATATAGGCCGATAGGCAAAAAAGACTTATAACTGTCAAAGTGACAAATATCTACAGTCTCCTGATAATTGAATCGCTGCTGTGACTAAATGCTGCAGACGTTTCAAAGGTGCTCGTCATATACCACTTTCTTCCGAAGCATTTGCCTGTTGTCAAATCACAGTCTTTTGTCCAGCGCAAATAAACCAAACCTCCCTCATCTCTTAACACATACTCACAAAGCTACCGTCGATACCATCAATAAATCTCCAGACCAAGATTGTGATCTTATTTTCGTGTTTGTACGACATTTTAAAATCAATACGGCTTGCGGATCGCATCTGTGATTCAAATTCGGCAATCTTGGCGAGAAGCTTGTAACCCTGATGTCTAACAAGCGAGGAACATAGAATATTCATTGAACTGCTTTACTTTAAAAGAATACCTACCTTTCTACTGCATAATGGTGGTCTAAGGTAGTCAGTCTGGGATGTAATACCGTAGTGATCTTTTAACTGCTTTTAATTTTCAAACATTTAGTACTTTGATTTTGCGATAAAAATATCAAGGAAGCAATGGTAAACATAGAAACCAAACACAATGCGTGATTTTAGCAATCTGAATAATTCAGATACCTATTCTAAACAATACAAATTATACAATTTTGCCGGTAACATATACATTAAACAAATGATGTATTTATTTCCTTTAATTACACACATCAACATCGTCTAGGGATATTTTGTATAAAGTTCTTAAACTCAAAAAATACTGATTAATTTTAATTTTTTTTGAAGAAAGTTTATTTTGTAAACCTTGTTGAACGATTCTAAATTTGAATTTGAAAAAAAAAATTAAAAACAAAAGATTCATGCTGCATAATGGTAGCGAAGTCTGAAGGTTTCATTTACCTACAGTAACTTTTGTCATTTTTTTGTGCCAAATTTAAGTTTTATAGCAAGTTATCGGTAAATTATCAATTAATGTTATTGTGTGCATTATGCAGCGGGGCTATTGAACGAGGAAAGAAATGTTACGGGCAGTAGGCATGCTCCAAACTGGGGCTACTCAACGGAATATTGCTGAGGAGATGGTAACAAGACAAAACGTGATATGAAGCTTATGGTCATGTTATCGTGCTCTCCGTGAGATGGCTGAAAGACACCCAGGCGGGAAACACTTAATCACTCAACGATAAGACCGAAATTTGCAAGTTGCTGCGAGACGGCAACCAAATTTTACGGCCATGCAGTTGGTTCAGAGGCTCCTGTCAGAGCACCAGTTGCTTGTGAGTGATGAAACTGTGAGGAGAAGGCTGCATGAAGCTAATCTTCATGCTCGCAGACCGCTTCGTACTCCAGCACTACGCCGAGAAAATCGTGGACGACGGCTAGAGTGGGTTCGTGAACATTTGCTCTGGGAAGATAACCAGGTTATCTTCCCAGAGCTCGGTTTTCATCCTGATACACGTAGAGTACGTGTTTAGCGAGTTCCTGGTGGTGAGTGCCGTCTGCGACACCCACAGGAAGTCCTTCCATACCACGGCGGGACAATTAAGGTTTGGGCGAAAATTTGTGTTGCTGGAAGAACAGACCCCGTTTGGATCAGAAACACCATGTCAGCTGAAAAATATTGTAACGAGGTGCTAGAACCAATAATCTACCCCGACAAACTGCAAATGGGCCAAGAATTCACGCTGATGAACGACAAAGCCCGTCCCGCACACAGCGAGAGTGGTGACGAGCTGGTTGCAGGAGCACGAATTATCGGTCCTAGGCTGGCCCACTCAGTCGCCTGACCTAAACCCCATTAAATACGCGTAGGGTAGGCTCTAAAAAAGAGCTTTAAGGAACTTCGCTACAAACATTGCGACGAAAGAACATCTTTTTTTGCCACTTAGCCGGACCTGGGACAATATACCGCAGCCTGACTTGGATAACTTAATCCAAAGCATAAAAAACGTTGTAGGACCGTTTTTAACGTCGTGGATGGTTTTACTGACTACTGATTTTTCACAATACCGTTCAAATCTGAATAATTTCTGATTATTTTTCACTTTTCCTTGAGAAACACATTCATTGTTACTTTTACAATTTTTTCACTTTTTTCTTTATTAAAAAAAAAACCCTTTTACGCGAAAAAAAATGATTTATTTTATTTTGTTAATGTAGCCTGATAAATGAGCTTCATAAAAATATATACATGTTGTATGTTATTTTTAATAAATTTTGAGTAAACTAAGTAAATTCAAAATATCCCTAGACGATGTTGATGTGTGTACTTTGCAACAAGTTTTTTGGGAATTGTCTCACATATTACACAACTAGTGGCCGCCCGGGACTCCGTTCGCGTGGAAGTCGGTTTCCCGTGGGAATGTGAAGTTTTCCCGCGGTAAAAAGTACCCTATATGTTATTTTGATGTATAACCTATATTACTGTAAAGTTTCATCAAAATCCATCCAGTAGTTTTTACGTGAAAGAGTAACAAACATTCATATATCCATCCTTCCATCCATACTAACAAACTTTCACGTTTATAATATTAGTAGGATGTTAATTTTGTGTAAGCTAGTGAGTTAACACCGCTGGTTTTTGCATCATTACCCTTTTGACGTGCCCTGTGACTTATTAGACACAAACGCAAATTAGACATTATTTTATGACACAAAAAGTTGTTATTTAAACGGTAAAAGCGATATTATAGTAAAATGTTCAACGAAACCAATAAATACCTTCGTTGTTCCTGATTTACATTGGACCGACACGCAAACAAGAATACTGCAGGCTACAGTCACTTTAATATAGCTTTTGCGGTTTTTATAAAGCCAAGCTTATAATAATATAGAATTTTATCGTATATTTGTTGAAGTTACTTCAGGTTTATTGAGTATGAATTAAATTCATATTTTATTATCTTATGAGGCTATCAAGTGATGTTGGGGCGATTCGACTTGCAATATATCACCAACACTTTTTGTCGCAACTTTTACCTCAAATTACTGCTAATCGAGGCGGATAATTCATTAACTTTGAAGCTTTTCCTACCCCCGTATGGACTACAGCGTGATCATAATGTATTTGTGTGATAATATGTCACAAACGATCTTCTCTAATTTTATTAGTATTTTTTACCAAAATGTACTGAGAACTTAACCTCTGATATGCCTTCCACTTTTAAAACATATTTTTTCATAATTTGAATCCATTTTGCCCACAGCCTAACAGTGTAAAGCTAGCATGCCACAGCGCAGTGACTTGCAGTATTATCACTCATACCGTGATTGTAGACTGCATAATCAATACCCTGTGATACCAACCGCAGTGCTGGGAATAAAAACCATTATTTTAATAAAGAAAATAATAGTCTGGCTTGGAACTGGAAACTATTCGTAGAAACTGGTTAAAGGTAGTATTTTTAGGTTGTTTTACTACGAAGTTTAGCTACATTTTAAAATTAGTGTAGGTTAGAATGTTGGAGGTACGAGTAGGTACTGATTTCAATTATTGATATGGTTAATTAGGAATAGGTAGTACATAGTTAGGTTTTGTTTTTACTTTCCTATTACTATGTTATTCTTTGTTTTTCAAATGACATTATATTTGTTAAAAATACATGCTGAAATCCTACTTCACTTGAACAGTGGATGTATGTTACTTTATTACAAGGCTTTTAGGAAATCTGAATTTTCTTACCAAACGCAAAATTTGACTTAAACTTAAGTTTAACCCCACACGTCAATATATCCTACAGCCTTCATCCAGTGGCACACTATTATTAAACACAGTCGCACCCTCGTCAACAAGCCACCTATCTTCCAGCTGCCTGTCAACTAATCCGCGTTGGCCGTCGATGAGATTGGCCGTCGTGAGATTGGCCATCGATACCTATAGATGGCCGAAGCGAAGGCGTTGAGAGGTTAAGCCAATGTACCTATACGTCGTTTCAAGTCGAGTTACGGCAGTGTGTTAAAGCTGGGTAGACATTATTTGATTATTGCTTTATTGTTTAATATTTATCGGATTTCGTGCTACTAACTTGAATATTGATTTTCTTATGAAAGGTCTGATCAACTAAATCTCAAGTTCATGAAATGTAATAAAAAAAGATTGCTTGTATCAACTTAATTGGGATTGAGCTGATTTAACAAATAAGAATTAATATAAAATAAGAACGGAGATATTTTCAGAAATTGAAGGTGGAGATAATTTTAGTCGGTACCTACTTAAAAAATTAAAATTCTAAGAAGATAATATCTCTTGAGAAAATTAAGAAATCGATATAACACATATTACATTCTTCGTAATCGTTTTCGTTAAAATTATTCTATAATAATTAAGTACTATTGATACGTATCAACAATTACTAGAAACGATTTAAGTGTACGAATTAATTCAATCAAGCAAGGGATGTTCTTCGAAAGATCGTCTTCATATCGGATTGATAACATCGATTTTCTTACTAAATCCTCTCTAATGTACTCGTAATACCTGCTCTTGAGACTGAGTTGATTAATAATTAATTAGATTGAATAAATAATTAAAGGATTATTATTGTAATTAAACTGCACTAATCATCCATACAGTTAGTGAAGTCATTAATCTATACTAATATTATAAAGCTGAAGAGTTTGTTTGTTTGTTTGTTTGTTTGTTTGTTTGTTTGAACGCTCTAATCTCAGGAACTACTGGTTTGATTTTAAAAATTCTTTTTGTGTTGAATAGACCATTTATCGAGGCAGGCTTTAGGCTATATAACATCACGTTGCAACTATATAGAGCGAAGAAATAATGGAAAATGTGAAAAAAACGGGGAAAATTATTCATCCTTGAGAGCTTCCGTTGCGTGCGCTGCCAAAAACGGTTCTAGATACCAAAAATATATGTATGAAAGAATTAAGGGAACTTTTTACCGCGGGAAAACTTCGCATTCCCAAGGGAAAACTTCGCATTCCCACGGGAAACCGACTTCTACGCGAACGGAGTCGCGCGCGGCCCCTAGTATTACATTAAAATTCGGTTTCCATGGATTGCACAAATCTTTGCTAATGTTACTCGCACAATGGACAGTGCATTACACGTAGATAGATTAGATTCAGATTACTTTATTATAATAATGAACGGATTACAAAACTTATCCAGCTTCCATTGTTTATGTTTAATGAACAAGACCTATGAACCAAATTATTGTTTGAATTATGTTTATAAGTTCAGTTTGTCTGTTCCATCTATTGAACAGGCCTAACAGGGGTTCCCGAAAGATCAAAAATATATCTTATGTGCTAGTCCAAAAAGTTTAAATTGAGCTCTTAAAATATTTCTCCGACAAAGGTTAATTTCAAACACAATAGCGCCCTAATACTTGACTACCCAGTATAAGGCTACTGTTTGTCTGTAATTTTACACTTAATTTACTGTATGATTGGATATTCTACGTCTACGGGTCCGAGTTCAAAGTTTGTGAGGTGCCCGGAGCGCCATTTGCTGAAATAACTTTGAATTTAAACTGAATTAAAAGTTAAACCAAGCTAAGGCGAGGCAGTAAGATTACAGGCGGGGAAGTAGAATTATGCTGCATGAAGGATCACTGCTGTATGTTTTGTTTGTCTTTAGTTCGGAGAAAATTATGTTACCTAGGACATTATTACAGATTTTTTTTTGTACTAATTCATATATAGGGTATACTAAGTATGTAGTTTTTTAATAGTAGGCATAAGTATAAGAATCATAGTTTATTAATTGACTATTTTAGTAATTAATTACAGACTTTATCTTTTTGATTGCATCCTTCTCTCGTTTTATTGAACATCATTTGCAATAAAAAAATAAAAACCAATACGGACCTTAGGTTCACATGCATAGCAAAAATCAGTGTGTGTTTAGTAAAACATCGATTTCTAAAACTCCTGCTCTTGCCGAAATTAATTAAAAACGAAGCCTAGGTTATAAATGGATATTGACGCGGCACTCCAATTAGACCGAACAAACATGGCGACCGAACTCAAGTTTGTTTCCCGCGCTTTTTTTCAAGTAGTACCAACATTTAGCAGAAAAGTTTTTTTTTTCATTACTGACTGATGGATGTGTTCCGATTTGTTTTGTGATTGAGCAGGATTGAATTGTCTAAATTGAGAAATACTTGGAAAATTATGTTGTACTGAAGCTAAAGTAATTGGTTGTTTATTGGGAATTTACAAGAAAAACTGACAAAAAACAGTACTGAAATGACTCTTGAATATCAAAAACTCAGTAGTCAAGACCTCTTAAAAAATCAAATCGATTTAAACTTTAGTTTGCGTTACACAAATATAAGTTTAAAAACTAAGTACCAACTTCAATATATTAACATATGATCGCTATCCACAAGAGAATATGACCTAAATCCATATTCATATTAGCATAAACATTATTTTTAACCGCCGAGCTACGTCGTCACACAACGTTTTATTTTACCAGATTGTGTCCAAATAGCCCTCTCCCGGGTTCAAATACCTGATGTAATGTTTTTAATTAAACTCTACGTGTCATTCACGTGTGGCATTAAGACTTTCAATTAATATCACGTACATCGTAATTGCAAACAATGTCCCATATTAAAATGTCTGAGTACACTCTACAACACTATGGAGTATTTAAATTGCATGATAATAGCTGTGCGCGTGACATGATAAGTGTTGTTCCCCAAACACGATCAAAAAGGCCTAGTATACTGTACAACGAAATACAACTATTAAGTGCTTGAGAATGGAAAGGGATTTTGGTGTGTGTTTTCTGTACACCGTACGTAATGAAAAAGGGTTAGGGCTGCCAAAGAGAGGAAAGGAAAAAGATTAAGATATGAAAACGGATGGAACTTTGGATTTACGCTTGTTAATTAAAACAAGGTTTGTGTTTCTGATTTGGGAAAATGAGCAAAGCAAAAAAGTGGGGTAAAGAAGTTTAACGGTGTTTCTGGCATTTTCTGTCCAGCAAATTTATTGAAGCGTATGAAATAAATGGGCTTGATTCAACTTTATTTCTTAAAAAAGAAAAAATATATTATAAATGCTTTGAATAGCAATTTATCTAAAGTAATTTTAAAGTTCTTATCTTTCTTATCTATCTAAGCCTATTAAAACACACGCAGCGCCATCGAGTTTTATCTCTCCGTAAAAAATGTAAAGTTAACGCATATACATACGAAGTAGACTTACCAGTAGTTCGGGTGAAAAGCCGCTAACTTATAATATTATGGCAAGTGTGTCAACCCTACAGCCGAGTTATCAACTCTATCCAAGTAGTAATCCTTAGTCGTAAACACGTAATTATTCTCATAGCACCTCCACGGGTTTATAACTTGACGCACCAAGTTAACTCCACTTCAGTACAGGCTGTATTCGACTCAGACTATTACTCCTATGTTATGACTTAAGTTACTTCAACAGGTAATAAAAGATGGCGCTTGTTGTAAAAATGTTTTTGTTCTAGAAAAGTTTAACGGTTGAATTTTGAAAAAAAAAACTTCAGTCAAGTCTAAATCAGTATAAACAAAAACTAATACAGCAAATATAAAATCTGATGCTTATTTAATTTAAATTTATTTTCACGACAATTCAGCAAGTCTTAAAAAAAGAAGGAAAGGTGATTTTAAAGAGAATGGTTGATTTCCAGTTTGTTTTCTTTGATTTGGTTTTATTAAATTTGATGATATTTCCTTAATAAGTTTCAACAATAGAGTAGATTAATGACAAAAAAAATCGTGTGAATGATTTTTTCTCTACATTGCAAGTTTTCAAATCTGCCACCGCTATTTTTGAACTAAAATTTTTTGCACCACCTCACATAGGTATTCCAATTTGTCTATAAAAACTTCAATTAAAACAGCGTTGAAATATTTCCACTGGCAAGCAATAACAGAGGGGTGTTCGTGGCTTCATTCTAATATGTCCGATGCAGAACGAAAATAGCAACACTGAAAAGAAATATTAAAAAACTTCTGTCGCATAGGAAATAACGAATATGTTACTAAGGGGATACGTGTGGGGATTTTACTTAAAACTAGCTGGGTGGAGAGACGATGTTTTGTCACAAAATTAAAAAAAAAGCAAGGGACAGCTAAGTTAGTTTTTGTGGTATTTTTTTTTTAATTTAGGTAGTTATTCATTAATATATGCCAAATTGGACATTCTTTTGTTCAGCTTCGCATTTGCAACATATTAAAAAATAGATATTTTCAGTTGTTTTATATTTTTTGTCAAAATAAACAACATTTTCGTCGATATTTATAAAGACTAGATGACGTCTTGAGAGCTCAAAATGACAAAAATAAAACGTTGATCTAATTTTTTACTACAATTTCGAAGCGGAAAATACCGGATTTAATTTTCGAATAGAAAAAGTTTATTGGAGTTAAATACTTTCTGCCTATAAAATAAAAGGAAATGGAACAAATACTTTTTGTCTTAAATTACCTTCTTGTTTCGACTTTTTAATTACAAGATTCGGGAAACAAAAAGTTTACCGATTAAAACGTAAATTATTTACCGAACTGAATACTAAATTTAAATAATCTAACAACGATTAACACTTAAGTACTTTTGAAATCAACATTTATAAGTTCTGTATTCCTTGTCACAATATACTTAATGCTTGTAGACAAATGTCATGCATACTTATAATAAAAGCAAATTAAGCTTAAAGAAATTAAAATCACATCTTTATAGTCGATTTAATAGTTTTTTTTAACTTAACAACTTTCAAATTATAATGGAACAAATAAAACTCACAAATGGTTGAAAGTTCACGTTCAAGTAACTGGCAGTATATCAAAGTTTCATGAACTAGGATCCTGTCGGTGAATTTTTCATCTCACTGAAAATCCTGATGCTGCCAACGTTCAGGAAAATAGTGAAACTTTTGGCGGGAAATTTGCAACATAAAACTATTACGGTCTGACGATTTTGTAGCGTAGCGAGATGTCTTTGACTCTTTTTAGAATGAAGGTATACGCTGAAGGGTTTCTTTCGTGTTTTATAACTCACATTTGATATCATTTTTCGAAAAAGTGGAAGAATTTTTACTAGACATGACTTGAAATAGCGTTGAAGTTATTAGCGTTAAGTTGATTTTTGAATGCCATGACGTCTTGTGATGTGATCCCGAACATGTTTTTAATTCACATTCTTTTTTTTTCAGGTAAGCAACATGCTGTTATGTAACATATTTGAGTAAAGTAACAGACAGGTAACGTTTTTCAATATATCTAAGTTAATTTATTGCTTTTCTTCTAAAAACTAGCACTACCTAGTAAATTACTTAAATACACCTACATAAAAATGGGATTTAAATAAATCTTTGCCAATATTTTTATACAAAGTCTAAAAACGAACCTAACCACAGAGTAGGTAAATAGTCCGGAAAGCAGCCCACCGTCTCGTATCGCCTATAAATCAAACATTTACATAAGTAGCGACATCTGTTGGTTAGTGCCGATGATTTATCTCAAGGGGCAGACACCGGGATGGGCTAGTGTTGAATATGGGATCAACTGATTTGAGTACATCTGTGCTTGATAGAATTATGTGAGCTGTATTATGATTATGAAGGATTTATACCGGTTTAAATATAAGTTAGTGTTTTGAGGCGTGGATTTAGACTAACAAACAATATGACAAATACTTATCAAATGGTGTAAATAGTGAGTAAAGCCACTTTAACTTATGGCTATTCTTATAACTTTCAGGGCGATTCTTAAAACTCTTACACCAGTAGAATTTGCGTCTCTCAATCTTACTTTACTTTGTATTTTTAACCTTAAAGCCCTTCATTAGAATTTATTTAGGACACACCTAAAAATCCAGTTCCAACGATTCTAAATTTGAATTTGAATTTCAATACTTATCATTTCATATTCAGCTGGTATTTCTATTTATCTAAATCTACCAACTACAATCTTCGTTTCAGAACGGAAATAGCTAAACTGAGAAGGATCTTCTTCATTATAAACACAATCGTTTTAGGAAATTGCTCATTAAGCATCGAGTAATCGATGTTAATATCAAGTAATTATACACACGTACTTAGTTGAATGAAGTTTAAACTGAACACTTATGGCCGTGTTATAAAAAGACACTCAGATTTGAAAATTATCTAAGTTAATCGATCTAAAAATTTTTTTTCATAAAGTTTTGGTTGAATCGGATTTTACCTCAATAACTGTGATATTGGAATCGATAATACTAGATTTTACTTTGTTGTTAATGTTAAAATTGCTTAATACCAGTTGTAATACAAGTTTCAAACACTATGATAAAATGATAAAATGAGGGATAATATTTACTTATAATTTGTCAAACTTTAGCCAACTTAATATTAAGTTGCTATAAGCAAGGTCATCTCAGTATAATTAATCAATCAATTAACAACCTCGGTTGATGCGTCAGAATTGAGATATTAATAATTACAAAAGTATATTTTATTAAACATATAGGTACTAATTAAATGATTTAATGTTTATCTACGTAAAACAAAGTTGCTTCTTGATAAAATGTAGCAACAAAAACGTGATTTTAATGCCTTATTTAATAAGATTAATATAAATACATAACTACTTTTAAGAATTTTTTCGTAACGAAAAGCTTGTAACACCTTCTATTTTGTCATTTCAAACTAATATGCAGTAAATCCTCGTCTACATTTTTCTTTGTAAAATAAAACCGAAGTGTAGCACGCTGCTAAAACTGCCACAGTTCCGCTCGAAGAAATCTTCATACATAACATTCAGGTAACGTTCTTAGTACGGGCATTTTGGCAAGGTTCTGCGGGTAACGTGGAAGATACGATCTTCAATTTGTGTTGGACGATGTAACGATATTCTGTCAGGGTAAAATGTCGTACAAGTTGTGTTTGAAGTTAAATTAAGATTGTTTTTTTGTTTTTTTTTTATGCTAAAAAAATAAGTAGAAATTAGGAGTAAGTAATTTTAAAAATGTAAGCAATCGTAAAAAATGCATGTTTAGTAGTAACACACCAATCGTGAAACTGATAACGAATGTTTTTATCTAACAGCGCACGATAGACGAGGTATTCATTTAGTGCAATATAGGAAACCATTTCAACAAAAAACTAAATCAACATTTATGTAGAAACCATAGAGCCTTCACGATAAAAAAAACACACGACATTTTTACTTCAAACGCCAACCAATAATAAACCGTCGACTGCAATCTTAATATTTTAAACCAAATAAAGCTAAATAAACTCAATCAGTCTTAATGTTGGCTGAAAAACCTAATCGCGATTAATCAGAGCTCGAACGAAGAAATGTTGATTAAAACCCGGGAACAATGAACCCAGCGTTTTACTTTTAACTGAGAGTTTTAATTTGTACCCGTTGTATTTACATAGAGCAGACGAACTAGTGGGTAACTCTATCCTACTAATATTAATAAAAAAAACCGGCCAAGTGCGAGTCGGACTCGCGCACCGAGGGTTCCGTACAAACCTGCAAAAACTACTTAAAATTTTAAGCTTTTCGGAATTTTTCTGTTACCTGTGCTGTAAGCTATTGCTTCTTACCAAATTTCGAGATTATATGTCAACGGGAAGTGGTCTTTAGGTTTTAATTCCCGTGCGTGTAGTTGCGAGTTTCAAAATATGCGGTATCAATGGTTGTACTTACTTTTGCGTTTTGCGTTTTTGCGTTGACTTAGTTTTTTTTTTTTTTCACGGGTTAAAGGCAATTAGATCTAAGTATTTGATATGATTTTCAACTTGATAGCTCTACGCGTTCATGAGGAAAAAAGTAATAAGATTATATTTATTAAAAAATATATATTTTGTAATGTAACTAAAAATTTAAGGTTTTCGGAATTTTTCCTTTATGTGTGCTATAAAACGTTGCTTCATGCCAAATTTCAAGATTCTAGGTCGACTGGAAGTACCCTTTAGGTTTTGATTCCCTTGCGAGTACTTGCGAGTTTCAAAATATGCAGCTTAAATTGCTGTTTCTTTTGATTGCGTTGACATAGAAGTTTGATTTTGTTACAGCTTAAAGGTATTATAGACCTGAGTATTTGGTATGAATTTCAATTTAATACCTCTACGCGTTCATGAGGAAAAAAGTAATAAGTTTATATTTATTAAAAAATATATATTTTGTAATGTAACTAAAAATTTAAGGTTTTCGGAATTTTTCCTTTATGTGTGCTATAAAACGTTGCTTCATGCCAAATTTCAAGATTCTAGGTCGACTGAAAGTACCCTTTAGGTTTTGATTCCCTTGCGAGTACTTGCGAGTTTCAAAATATGCAGCTTAAATTGCTGTTTCTTTTGATTGCGTTGACATAGAAGTTTGATTTTGTTACAGCTTAAAGGTATTATAGACCTGAGTATTTGGTATGAATTTCAATTTAATACCTCTACGCGTTTATGAGGAAATGGGTAGTAAGGTTAAAATTATTAAAAAAAATATATTATGTGATGTAACTAAAAATGTATGGTTTTCGTAATTTTTCCTTTATCTATGCTATAAGACGTTGCTTCGTACCAAATTTCAAGATTCTGAGTTCACGGGAAGCACCCTGTAGGTTTTGATTCCCTTGCAAGTGTCGAAAATTTGCAGCATAAACGGCTGTATCTTTTGATTGCGTTGGCTTAGAAGTTTGATTTTTTCACAGCTTCAAGGGACAGTAGACCTGAGTAATTGATATAAATTTCAGCTTCATACCTCCACGCGTTCCTGAGAAAAAGGGTCTTGACAGACGGACGGACGGACAACAAAGTGATCCTATAAGGGTTCCGTTTTTTTCCTTTTGAGGTACGGAACCCTAAAAACGTGAAAGTTTGTGAGTATGGATGTATGGATGTTTGTTACTCTTTCGTGTAAAAACTACTGGACGGATTTTGATGAAACTTTACAGTAATATAGGCTGTACATCAGAATAACACATAGGGTACTTTTTGCCGCGGGAAAACTTTTCATTCCCACGGGAAACCGACTTCCACGCGAACGGAGTCACGGGCGGCCACACTTATGTACCGCTTACTTTTTCTCTGTGACTTTAATACCGTTTAAACTGAGCAAATACAAGCCCTTTCATTTTTACCTCACCCACTGCCGATCCTTCATTCTACGTCAATACTGTTCAACTTCACTCGTGCAGGCGTTCATTAAGTTGCCGGAGTAATTAGAACAACTAAATTACCGGCCCTTGGATGCCCTCTTAGATTGGCGGGGGCATCCGTGTCGGGGGCACTGGGGGCACTTTTTCTAGTGCCTCGATCACGAATATTTTGCAATTCGATACCAAAACGGTGGGCCGCTACAGTTGACTCGTTACGAAAGCGATGATCACGTCGTATTGATTCGTTCAAAAAACTCAATAGTGGAAAAAAAAACAAGTTTTAAAAATGTTCGGCTCGCTAGCTTTTGTTACTTACAGCGGCGCTGTCTTAATTTGACACATTTGTACATGTGTACGAAAACGGTACGCTTACTATTCAATGGTAATTCGTGATTGGGCTACAGCCGATGTGATTGCCCCAAACCTGTGGTTGTACACGGTGGTCAGGTACCCCGGGGTTAGGGGTAAACAAGTAGTGTTTTGTTTCGTTAATTACTTAGTTTTAGAAGTAGTTTGTAGGGAATGGAGTGTTTTAAGTTGTGTGGTTTAATTAACCCCGTGTATATTCTGTTTTTTTAAATGAAAGTTTATGGTGGGCTGTAACATTGTACTGAAATCCGCTCTTCTTTTAACATTCGTTTCTATTTTAATTTAGCTTCACTTCGTAGTTTAAATGTACATTAAAACGGTAAATTATTTTTTTACTGTCATTTTAAAAAAATACCTTTTATATACCTACATTGTCCTACATACAAATAATTGTTTTTCTGCCAAAAAAAACACATTGTTTAGCCAAGCATAGAACTAAAACTCTTTACTGCAACATCATGGGAGATAGGTAAGTTGTTTGCAGTAAATTTTAATAAAAAAGGGATTTATTATCATCCCTCAGTGGCTGTTTCATATCTTTCCATACATATTTGCAACATACATACAGATGAGCCAATCAATATGTGCATATGATATTGACTTGCATGAGTATGTAAGTACAAAGTAGAAGCAGTGTTGCCTATTACAAAAGTATTAAGTTTTGAATTAAAACTAAATCAAGAGGTGATTTGTGCGATGATAAGATGTTTAAAAAAAACATAAAACGTGCTTCTTTCTCGAATGAAATATGTACCCGAAAAACCATCAAATTTCTTAACCATTTATTGCCGGTCAACTATGTTGGTTAGTAATGAAATAATTTACAAATTACCTATTTTTAAAAGTGTCTCTACATTATACTCTACAGGCTAAATTTAATATAATGTAAAGTTATTTTTCAAAGCTTTGCTGGGGCGTAGCATTAATACAAATGCTATATCTTGTATTTTTTTCTTTCATGTCGTAATTTTTCAGAAGGTCCTTTTTACAAAGTTGCTTATTACAAACATTTAGAGTACATTAGTAAAGTAAGGGGTAGATACCCTACTAACGATAAATAAATTTATGAATTTCATTCTGTTGCCTTAAAATCGTTTCGGCAAACACCGATTACAATATTCGTTTTAAAAATTACGTATGTATTTGCAAATTGCGCGAAATCGAACGAAATGTAATAAAAATCGTTTCGCACAAACAAAACTGTGTGTTTTGAACAAAATGGAGTGTTCCCTGTTTGCTCGATTCTCAACAAATGAGGGTATTTTGTTTTATTTCTCTCTCACAGTAAGAGAGTAGGATGTGATATAAAAGAGATTGGATTTTTAAAAAAAGAACGGCGTTTTGTTCTTAATTTAAAGCTGGTAATGGTTTTCGAGTGTTAAGTTCGGGAACACTTAGTAAACAAACACTAAGAAATGAGAGGGCTTTAAGTAATTAAAGTTTATTTAGTTATGTTGGCACTAAATAAACTAGGCCGAACCGGTAAAATGTTTATCTTATGATTATGAATGTTTACTAAAAGTTTCTTATTTCAAAGTATAATATCATTTTTTTTAAATACATTGTTTATTATTTCTCTTTCCCAATAATTGACAAATCCCAATGTGCACAGTGTGACCTTTCATATCGGAATCGAATTATGAATTCCTGTTTGTTCTACGCTCGCGTTGATGATTGATTTCGTCCAATTTTCGAATTTCGACACCGGCCGTGTTTTGTTTAGCGCATCATTATCATGCCCTGGAACTCATGACACGTTGGATGCCAATTGATTTGATGACATTCTCTTTTAGCATGGATAAAAATGCATGTTATTTAATTCTATTGAACAGATAATACAAAAAAGTTGGTAGAACTTGCAACCAAAAAAATATGTTTTTTAATTATATAAAAAATATATTATTAAAAAAAATATAAAATCTTACAAAATAGAATCTATTTTTCAATCTTAATAAAGAAAATTTCATGAACAAACTTTTTACTAAACAGTAACGACTGAACTTTATTAGTTAAGATACTCAACAACTAATCCTTTTCAAGCCGAGCATTTTCAACCCCATTTCATCCACCTATACGAACCGCTCATGCATTTACATAATGATGTGCGACCACCCTCCATCTGAGCTAACGTGACGTAATCGCTGAAACTGTGACGTCATTAAATTGATGCTTCATCCAACTTGATTGCAGATACATATAACAATTTCAAAAAAGGCTGAATACATTAAATACATTTATTTAAAATTTTGATGAGAGTTGGCCACTGTTATTAAATTTTGATTCTAAATTAACGACACGTTAAAGAAATTAAGAATTTAACACCTTATTTGATTAGCTTCGCGATGGAATGTTAATTAAACAAATACCAGTTTATTTCTTCTCCGCAAACCATCTTAAACAAAACACACATCAGTAAACCCACATCAAGGAAGTACTACACTTGCCAGAATATTCTCATCAAGTCATTTCGTCCTGAAATTCGGTTATACTTACGAAAATAACTCTTATTCTTTAAGAAATAAGGTTGAAGGTAAGTGTAAATTTAAGATTGCGCAGATTTGACAATAGGAAGGTAAGGTAAACATTTTGGTAAGGTATATGAATAAGGCAACCGCAGTTCTAAGTTACAAGGTCTACACAATATAATGTCACAAGTGTATTTTCATCTGTGTAAAGGTGGCGCCAACCGTAAATGTTCTTTGTGCGTATCTACGTAGATTATTATTCGGGTAAAGATGTATTACGTTTCGTTGGCTTTTGTAGAATTATTCATTGTAAAAGCCAACGTATTTATGCTCCAAGCGAGGGTGAGCGCTTCTAACAAAGGATTTTATTGTGTTAAACTATTTAACGGGTTTTTCTTAAAGGAAAACAACTATTTAATGAAAATAGATAGATAAATGCAATTCACTATTTCATTATTAATTTTGTTTCTTCTTTTTCTTGGAAAATTCCTGAAGTATCTTTCGAAAAGCCAAGCTAACTATCATCTGTGACTGTAAGAGCAGAAAGCGACGGTGGCACGCGGGAAATTAAATGTCACTTTTGACATTGACATTCGACACAAAACGGCGGTATTACTTAAAATGAAACAGACAGTAAAGGCATGCTAAATTAAGCTATATTTAAAAATGAATTTGTCGATATTATGGTAACGAAATTCATAGAACTTAAACTCTATTCAAAAGATACCAATTTCCTTGTTTTCCCAATTATGATTTATATAAGTACGGTACCAAACAAAATCAAACTTATGTGATAAAGCTACATAAACAACCAAGATTTGGATCTGCAGTCAGTTTATTCTTAATTCAAGGAAGGAGTCTAGTCTAGTAAAGAAAATTCACATATCCATTTGCAAAGCGTAATGAAATGTGTGCTGCCGCCCTCGTTAGACTGCCCTGCCCTCGCGAGCTAAATAAAATGTACTTCACAGCCATAGAGTAGTCTCATATACTTTGTACTAGAGTAATGCGACGGGACTTCATTACTCTGCGTTTAATCGTGACGTAGAAAAGAAAAAAAGAAAAAAAGGAAAAGTGATTACTTATTTAAGTATTGGTATCTGATCTCGTTTGCATTTCGATTCAAAAAGCTTTGTTATTGAATACAATAAGTACCTCCATTTATAATGATTTGGAGAACTGTGGAATACAAACATTGTAAAACCACAAATCATCTTTTCATAAACTCGAAGACCTATAACCACCCTGTCATCCCCTCCCCTGTATAAGCGGAACCGAAAAATGGCGAATATCTATTTTATTACTCCCCCCGTTAAATAAATTTCATGTTTATTTCGATACTTCGGGGTACATAACCGGCGATTACCATCTTTATTGCAATGCAATAAAGGTGAATGTGGTTTGTTGGGGTTTCTCGGCGAGGCCGCGAGGATATTAGAAGTCGTAGATGAGAAGCTGCGGTTTGCTTTGAGCCTGTCAGGCTTTGAAATGTTCCTTAGATTAAAGGTTATACCTTACGAGGAAACGACTATTAATAAATTGTAGACGTTTGCTTTAAAAGCTCTAAGGTTAGGTACCTTACTTAAATCTGACCTTAGATTAAACAGCCTCCAAAAAATGACAGAACACACTTGAGGTAAGAAAACTAAGACTTTTTCCCTGTAAACCATTATACATTAATTTAATTTTTCATTACTTTTTTTACAGTATAAATTATTTAACCTGCGGCATCTAAATTATATTTTCTCTGCGAAGTCCAATCATATTTTATAGTCCTCGGGGCACATGAGTAAAGAAACTGAACAGAGACAAAGCTTCTAAAGAGCTAGCAAAATTTATACCTATTTTGGTAGGGTTGGCACAATTGAATAAATTAAAAATATAAATGTACTTTTTTTTCAAATTTTTTATTAAAATAGGTTTTTTTTTTACAAATTACATACTCTAAATATTTATTTTTTTATTACTTTTGGTTTTTAATAATTTGTTGTGTCTTTTAATCGAATGATAAATTCTAAATCTAATATAAAGTTTTTTCAAATTAACCAATGGGAAACACTCACATGGCATATGAAATGTACAATCTTGCAAACGTGCTAATATTTCATTACCAATATTAACATTTTTAATATGAAGATCAAAATATTCGCGAAATTTTTGCTCAAGCAATTCAACAAATTCAATAAAATTGTCAGGAGGTATTATCAAAAAACCTGATTTCACACTACCTTCATTAAAGTCCTTATAATGGCAAAAAAAAGAATCTTTTCCTATATTTTTAAATACTTACTTTTTAAAAACTAAAACAAAAGTATTACTACGTATTATGTGAGAAACTCGAAAACAAAAACAAAACACGCACAACGTTCGAGCGTCGCGTCACGCCTGCACGCCCTGAGATTGACCACTGGCTGATCTAGTTTGAAGTGGTTTCGGCTCATACGTGACAAGCGGCCAGTGGTCACGCACACACACGCGTTGCACTTGTAGTGATGTACCTGTCACAGCGCATTCGTATGTAGCTTTGTCTCTGTTCAGTTTCTTTACTCATGTGCTCGGGGTGCGTTCGGGAATCTTTATAAACTGAAAACGAACCAACTCTCTTACGGATGTGTTCAAATTTCGATCCGGAATATAATAACGGGGCAATCTATTTTCTTATTTCGGAAATATGATGTTCACACGCGCGGAAAACTCTATTGTTTTCTTGCAAGAGGAAATTATTATTAAATACAAACCTATTTTCAAGGTAATAAATTCAAGGTAATAAGGACGAATAAAATTCAGTAACTTTTGCCTCAACCATAAGAGGCAGTGAAAAAACATTCGAGGAAAGCTTAAAAGAAAACAAGATTCCATTTTTGAATTATTGATGTGATATTTGAAAATCTGCGATTCGTCACGTCTTTCCCGCGTTTTTAATAAAACGGATCTCAGATCAAAAAGCTCATAATGAAAAGGTATTATTATTTCCTTCCTGTGATGAAATGTAACGCTGTTACTGACAAGGCCTATTTATCATTATATCTACTTTCATTTCAAGGTTAATATTTAGCCATTTTTCGTCCAAATAATACGTTAATTTATTAACGTTGAGCTTCAAAATTAGTCCATTATTTACATGTATTTTAACATCAACTTATAGCTTACTAGTAAATTTAAATTTAAATTCAAATATATTAATGCAATATGGGTAATACAGACATCAAATTAAAAAAATACAATAATATAAGAGCACCATATTCGACCATTTAAAGTCAAGTAAAAGATAAGTCAAAATTAAGTAAAGCTAAAATATAAATGTCTATAATTAAAACAATAATTCATATTAATTGTGAAAATAATTCAATTAACAGTAGGTCCATTACAACGAAACTTACTTAAAAAATGTCATTAAAGAACTCGCACAGCTTATAATAACATTTTATTTATCAAAAACGTTTTCAATTCAGTTTTAAATTGTTTTGTTGGTTCTATTATCTATAGTTGTCGGGCAATGCGTTGTAATCAATGGACACATATCAATTACATTATTGTGGTAGAATTATGTTTTCCGCGAAGGGACACATATTTTATCCTAATGTCTAACGGCAAAACTCATTATTCTACTAACCTTTGACGCCTTGTTATTTGTGGAACTATGGTAGGTAACTATTATCCATGCTTTTGCGGCTCAATAAACTATGGCAGATAGCTGTTGATATGGAAATGACAGAAAGACTAACAAACTAGCAGTTTCCAATTACCACGGTTAATACTACTATAGTAGAATATTGAGATCGGCGCGGCGGTAAGACTTTTGGTTATTCCAAACAAATCGCCATTTCTAATATTTCACATTTACAATTTCGCATTTTGTGAGCAAAATTGTCCAGACACGTGCCGTTGCTCACACGCGCTGGACTATTCAAGGTCAATTTTAAGTTAAAACCAAGCAACATTGTATTAAATTCCCTAGTAAATTTAGTGTTACCAAGTGTTAAAATCTCCACATATTACAACTTTTTTATTTAAAAACAATATTTACAATACGTTCACAAAATAATTTATTTATAGAGAGGAAACATTCGATTGGTTGTTTGAATGGAATAGGCTCCGAAACTATTTGAAAAAAAAAACTTCCATCATTAGAATCTTATAAAGTGAAAGTGGTTTTTTTATCGCGGGAAAGAACCCGATTCTCAAGGGAAAAAATATTTTGCTTCGAGTGAAACTGCAGGATGGAAAGCTAACATTTAGTATTTATTTGACTCTAGCTTTTGCCCGCAGCATTGCACGCGTTGAATTCAGAGTAAAATCGCTTTCCTTTACCATGAAGATTTTATTGCTACCTTAAAAATATCTAAATTCCTATACTTTATTTTACTCCGATGAAATTATTTACGACATCACAATAGAAACCTAAAAATAACAGTATTTCTCCACTATTTAATCTATACTAATATAATAAAGCTGAAGAGTTTGTTTGTTTGTTTGTTTGAACGCTCTAATCTCAGGAACTACTGGTTCGAATTTAAAAATTCTTTTTGTGTTGAATAGACCATTTATCGAGGCAGGCTTTAGGCTATATAACATCACGCTGCAACTATTAAGAGCGAAGAAATAACGGAAAATGTGAAAAAACGGGGAAAATTATTCATCCTTGAGGGCTTCCTTTGCGTGCGCTGCGAAAATGGTTCTAGATACCAAAAATATATGTATGTATACAAGAATTAAGGGAACTTTTTACCGCGGGAAAACTTCGCATTCAAGATCTAAGCACACAGACACACAGACAGCGGAAAGCTATGTTTGTTTAATACTATGTAGTGAAGAAGCAACACTAGCTTGCTGGTCACGTGGTAAGTGATCACCGCCGACCACATATATAAACACTTTTTGCTATTCAACAGGAAAAACTACAGTTTTCTTTTTTGAATTCCCTTAAAAAGTATACGCCCTCGCGGCTAAGAAAAACATTAAAAGGAAACCATATGGACTCACCCGCCCACGTCGTGCCATAAATCCTTTTTGCAATGAAAAACCTTTTTTGTTTTAAAGAGCTTTTTAAGGATGAATTTGTAATATCCATTTCTTCATAGTAGTATTTTACAAAGTCACCATGGTACAAATCCTACTAATATAATAAACGTGAAAGTTTGTGAGTATGTACAGATAGATGTTTGTCACTCTTTCACGTAAAAACTAGTGGACGTATTTGGATGAAACTTTGCAGTAATATAGGTTATACACCAGAATAACATAAAAGGTACTTTTTACTGCGGGAAAACATCTCATTCCCACGGGAAACCGACTTTCACGCGAACGGAGTTGCGGGCGGCCACTGGTAATAAATATAATTTGCACATTTTCATCTGTTCCTCTTTTATTTACTTACTCATAACCACGCAATGATTAACACCGTTATACATATATATTTTAAAATATCAACAATTTATCAAAATTTAATATAAAACGTTCTATCTATTCTGCATTAAAATCCGAATTATACTGCGGTTACCAGCTTTTAGTGCATGTGAACCTGCAAACATTTGTGTTTTAACATGACACGTTATATTATATGTTGTAATGGATGGTAAATATGCTTAATAGCAATTGCTTTATTATATAAAAAATATCATAATATACAGGGCGGTTATTAATGCATCCCTAACAATATAGTGAATAATATAGCAATGATAAAAGAAAGTGATGAAAAAGTTAAAATGAAATGAATGAAAGTGAATGAAACCGAATGTAATTAAGTTTAATTAATCACGGGGTAATAAATAGGTATACAAGTACAAAAGGTAGCCAAATATATGCTGTGACGTGTAATTTTAATTTTAATTTTTTTAGACAAATAAAAACTTACAAGGTTCTTTAGCGATTACTAGTAATTCTTTTGACGGACCAATTCATAATTCCATTTCACGACCATGCCATATTATAAAAAAATCTTTTGCTGTCTTACTAACGTATTCCATTGTTTAAAAACCTTTATATTCCCACCATGCTCAATTTATTCCACTTTATTCAAACTAGTGTTGTCCTCATCCCGATTGATCAGCCAGTTAATGGAGTTAACGTGTCGATGGTTATTATCTTTCAATCGATAACAAGGTTGCTACATCGAGTTAAATAATCGATTTTGAGCAAACTGAATTCTACGTTAATTGGGTTTTGGTTGGTTACTGGTCGCTCGTGTAACTGTCGTGGGTAAATTCAGTTTAATATTAGTTACATATTTTAAAGTATATTTTCTAAACTGAAGGAAGCTTTTTTAGAAGTCTATTGGTATTTATATTAAGTTAAAGTGTAAATCATATATTGTATGCATTATTATGTACGGTATTTGAAATAGTGTCCAAAATTTTAGAATAAAAATAACAGTAAGTTTTAAAGTTAGTAACTTTAATGTTTGAAATACAAATCTTGCAAAATATATTTCTGTCATAACTCAAATAACATTTTATGCTACATTTTTCAAAGTCTAATTCGCTGAGTGGATTCGCAATCACACAGGATTTATTGTCTAAGCTGAAAACATATTTCCTGACTTGAGTACAACTTCAATATTTGGTAAGTATATGAGTATCTACTTACTTAAATTGCATATATGGTTTTTTGAAGCTTTAGCAGGCAATTTTACTTAAATCTTTTAATAGACTTAAATCAGAAGGTTTTCGAATATCTTGAATAATGCATACTTTTCGATAAGAGTTTTACACAGCTTTTATTTGCATTCATAAAACCAAACATATTTTCATAGTATTTAATTTATTCAGTGAACTATTAACCCCCTTTGGCATAAGAATAGTTATTTTAAACCTACATTACTATAAAATTGTTTTTTTTCTTTCAATCTTAAATGTCATTTTTTAGTTCATTTTTAACACATTTAGGGCCGGTTTTTCAATAGTTAGATAAATTCTATCTGACAGAAAATCAGCATGTTTTTGTTGCACGACGAACATTAATACTTGACATATGTATTGTTCATAACAAATATTTATTGGGCTCTAGATTAAACATCTCTTTAAATTAACATGAATTAATAGAAAATACAACAGGTAGCCGCCATTAGATTCAATACCAAATCCGCGTCCAAACCAAACGGCAGTGACGCCAACCAGTGATGTCCATCGAATGCTAGGGATGTCCAGTTACCGATTATTTTTGTTTTACCGCTAACAGTATGAAGTGACAATGAAAACATACCTCTTATCAGTCAGTAAGCATTTATCTGACTATTGAAAAATCAGCCCTTAACCTTATTTCATTTAAACGTTAGTTAGTAAGGGGGTTTTTTTTGAGAGAAGCTAGCAAAAGAGCAAGCCGGTCACGTGATGGAAAGTGATCACCGCCGCCCATATACCTACACCCACAATTACAATATGCTCAAAGGCCAGCAATGCCTGCGTTGCTGGCCTTTGAGAAATTGGGCACCGGATATCGCACTCACCGATCGAACCGCAGGAACATCGTCGCTACTTCATTTCTGTGTCGGTTTTCTGTGCGACGGTGGTATTCCACCGGTCGAGTCAGCCCAGTAATCGCTGCTGACAGAGCCTACAGCTAGACTATCACTCTCAAAATTTTATCTGCCACTCTAAAAAGGTTATAATTTGAGCTTCAAAAATCTTTGTCACCGTATCTTACCCAGTATGCAAATGCTGTGAAATCTCGCTGCAGTAATACCCCGGATGAACACGGATGATAACTAAGTTTCACGAGCATGCACGCCCTCTGGCGACTGAGTGCGCAACCAAAATTAGAATTTATGTTTTGCACACTAGGTTGTGAAGTCGATTTAAATAAAATGATTTTAGGTAGAGTGAGATTTACAAGATTACATGAAATAAGACTGATTTAAACGATCACTACGCGTTTATTCATTGTGTTATTTATAGTCTCACACTTGGCCTCTTTTATTTTTTTCAAATACCTTGGTCATGGGAAGCTTAACACATTTTTCGGATTTTACGGGTTAAAGCAAGAGGCGCTATGTAGACGTTAAACACCTCAGTTATCTTAACCTAACCAAACCTAAATTAATTTACACACCAACTGTCTGGCCCTAAACTAAGCGAAACTTGTACTATAGGTACCGCACAATGGACTAGGGGAGAACCTAGTTACACCCAGACACGAGCCAATATAGAAAATACATTTACTAAATTGGCCCGACCCGGGAATCAAACTGAAATAAATCTACTAAATTATAATAACGAACCTAACTGTTCCCATATCTGTCACGTCTCAAACCCAGCAGGCGGGTAATCTACAAATCGATGCCACGCCGGGATCGAACCCGGCACCGTAGCGACCGTTTCGCTCCATTTAGCACGCCCGCGCCGCTGTGACGTGGTAACTATACCTGCGACTCGGAAGCAGTTCAAAATGAGAACAAATTAAATGGGGAGTGATAATAAGGTTTTATGGAATGTTAGGTTGTGTTAAATGATTAGTTTTATCTTTGAAAAGTTTTGTGGACCTATTTACGTGGGCTAGCAATCATTTGTTACTTGCTGAGTCAAAAATTTTTTTTTTTTAAATAAATACTGTTAATTATAGGTTTGTGTTTAGAAGGTATGATTGAAATAGGAAAAATAAGGGTGATAATTAAATTTTCTCACCAAACCAAACATATTGTAACGCTTGTATTAGATAGGTTTGATCTGTATCTATAATTAGATATTAATTTTCCGCATCGAAATCAAGATTAAACAAGTTACTTAGTTCTGCATCCCAAAACTTTTGCGAGCATACGATAAATTAAATATGTATAAAAATACTTGACTATACCTTAATTCTGTGGTAGCTTCCTGTATCAAATCCAAGCGTGTTAATAACTATGTTATATCGCATAGTTACGTAATTAATAAGCAAACATTACGTAGGCAATAACAATAAACTACCGCTTAGTTGGCAAGCGACCATACTTAGACTCCCGCATAAACTAATATATACGTTTCTGTTAAGGGTGTATTAAAATAAACTTGAAATAAATACTAAAAAACAGTGTTTTAGAAAAATATGGTTTGGTGGTTTGTTCTTGTCTGTTCCCAAAATTCATATTATATTTTTAATTAGATACCTAATCCTTTCTAGAAATAAAGATATGCAATGATCGGTTTGAAATCGTTATATGATTAAAAATAAGTTAGTAATTTTTCAAGTCATTAGCTTTTCTTCCGCAAAATAAAGTAGTTAACTCACTCACTCTTCACTCACTCGTTACTCTACTCACTTTAAACACCAACATTTTTAACCAACCACAAAAACAAAGGTTTCATTACGCAACTTCGCGAAACCATACAAAAATACACAAGAGGCATTCAGAATGAAATCCGATGTAAACAATAGGGTACCTATATAATATACCGGAAAGTACCCGCTCAGGAAACCGAACCCGGGACGTCGCGCTTAAAGTATTAATAAAAGAAATCTATGCAGTGCAGTGGCGAGGAACAATATCGCTAATCCGGTACTGTCGGGCGCGGGTGGGGCCGTGGCATGAGCGGTAGCGGGGAAATTATAGCTGAAAGATAAAAGATATACCTGTACCTACTGGACATTAAAGATAAAAATATTTTCTAAGCTTTCATTTACCTCTCATAAAAAGCTCATCTTAATTTTTTTTTACTTTTTTTTAACTACATCACTAGTTGTAAAACGGCAAACACTGAACATGCTTGCTTTACCCGAAAATAAGTTTAAGCTAGTTGCATGGTTAGTAATTTTGTAAGCGCTAGCAATTTAGGAATACTAAACCTCGATTATAATTTGCATAATTATCATACGTTTTGTTTCTGTGAAGTTTGATTGAGTCTAACTTATTCTAAGTTTCTAGCAAATTTTACAAGGGGTTGGAGATATATGGACTACTATTAGCCGCCTGCGACTCCGTTCGCGTGGAAGTCGGTTTCCCGTGGGAATGAGAAGTTTTCCCGCGGTAAAAAGTGTTGTTCTGATGTATAACCTAGATTACTGTAAAGTTTCATCAAAATCCGTCCAGTAGTTTTTACGTGAAAGAGTAACAAACATCCATACATCACCACAAACTTTCACGTTTATAATATTAGTAGGACTGAGATCAACTTTTAATTAATACCCAACCATTATGTGGCCGCAGTAAGCGCTTATCTTCTCAAAGCTTCCGCTTAAGCCTCCTTAATCGCTGTAACTATAACCGCGCCCTCTCCGCCCGCCTCTTGCATTGCAATGATAGACGGCGTCCACAGTGGCGGGACTTAGCGATAATTCCATTATAATGTCGCTGGGTGCATCGTGTGACCGTAACCCAGGCTTCCTAGCGGAGACTGTTGGATTATTGATACAAGTATTGTATTATAAAATTAATTTAATAAGGAATTTTTTGCGTTATAACTGTTATAAAAGATTAATATTTTAAATATCCACTGTAAATCAGGTATTCATAAAAAAGGGTTAGAAATGATATAGAAGGATTGCTCTAGTATTTTATAGCACATGCTTCATAAAGTTTTTGCATGAAATGCGTCAGTAAAGACGGTTTTGGCTGCCACAACAGCATTTTTATCTTTTGAAGACTTAACTTTTGTTTTTGGATAAAGAATAGAAGTTACAACCTTAATCTATATTCCTAAATTAACTTACAAAACCGATATCATATCTCTCTCACACTTTACTCAACTTTAATCCCTCATTGCTCTATCCCTTGTCAAAATCCCTAGAATGCGTTATTTCTCAATCACCAGAAGTACCTACATCCAAGGGTTAAACTGTTACCTTTTTGGGTAAACGCCACCATTTAGGGTTTTTCATGGGCCCCGCAATATTTCATGGGCTGTGAAACTCAAATAAAAACTCTCTGTAAGTTATTGCGGCACTTCTGTGTTAGAAGGGTGGTTGAGTAAATACTGCCGGTTGACGGATTTGCGAATGTAGCAAACTAACAGAAAAACAAGTAAGTAATTTTTTTTAATGTCCGCCCGCTACCGCGATAGGTGTATACCTGTCGAAACGTCGGGCAAAGAGGTATGTTACCTTTTTGCTTAGAAATTACCGCGCGAAATCCCGGATAGAGTAAAAACAAGTCATTGTTTGTTTAATTTCCCAAAAAAAGAGATAATTCCATACTAGAAAGTTAATTTGATCTAATTATTTTATTTATTCCCTGTGCTGTTGTCAAAAACTAGACATTCGGTGGCTATTGGGCGTGCCTTTCATGAAAAGCATTAAATCGTTTCTTACAATCAAAACATAGTAACATCATCTGTGTCTCATGTCACACAATTAGGTAAAATTCTCGACAAAAAAGTCCGACTTAGAAAGCTTTTTTTTACTTAATAGAACTTACTTAACTTTAAATTATTGAATCTCTGTATCTTATTAAAACATTTTTGTTACCTATAAATTAGGCTTTTCATTATTACTAACTAGTGGCCGCCCGCGACTCCGTTCGCGTGGAAATCGGTTTCCCGTGGGAATGAGAAGTTTTCCCGTGGTAAAAAGTATCCTATGTGTTATTCTGATGTACAACTTACTTATATTACTGTAAAGTTTCAACAAAATCCGTCCAGTAGTTTTTACGTGGAAGAGTAACAAACAAACATACTTACAAACTTCCACGTTTATAATATTAGTATGATACGACAGTTTGGTAAATCTCAGCAGCTTATATCAAAATGAAGGTACACGCTTTAAGCAGGTAACTTTTAAGTATCAAGTTTTGTCTACAAAGCGATTAAGCTCGCGCAAGTTGTTTGCACAAATACCGAGTGAAGCTTCTTACTGAACTATGAACACAACCGAGTAGTAGTGGAAGAGAAACTAGGGTTATAGATGATACTTTATGAACCTTTTAATATTTTACTTGTGTTTACGATGAATGTGAGCCATTTGTCGACATAATTACAAAAAAATTTATGTCACTTGCTATTTAAATCTGTATTTTAACGATTTAGATTCTTAATTATCCAATGTAAATTAACATACTAATTTACAAAATATGTCACACTTTTTTTATTTTAAAACCAAAACAACTTAATTCAACTAAAACTTTTCCATGAAACCCGCACTGGCATCCCAGGTTACTACCTCGGGATCCCGGGACCGCATACCGGGATCTCGGTATTCGAGGCCGTTTGCGGTATTCACTCCCGAATTAGGCAGGTGACCGCCGCCGCAAGGGGATTGCGGTCAACTATTTGTATTTGAATTTGCTGTAAATGATGTAATTGTCTAATTGGATTGTATACAAGGCTATAGGCTGGAGGTGTCTACGGTTTTGTAAATGGAGTGACAGTATTTTAACAATTACTTAAAGGCCGGGATACACGAGGCTAGTTTTTTAAGCAAGCTAGTGTCAGTAAGCTAGCAAACTAGTACTTCTGGCTTCGTGTAGACAAAACTAGCTTCATTTATAAGCTAGTAAACTAGTTGACAAGCCAGGATTTTTAAATAGGATGGAGTTCAATTTTTTAGGCTAGTAGCGCCCCCCACCACTGATTTTACTATTCTGGCTTGTGTACTAGCTTCATGTGGCTGGCGAAGCTAGTTGTCAGTTGACTCGTAAGCAGTAACCACGTGTTTTGGACGTGTGGTCACCTCGGTCACAGCAATAATACTAGCTTAAAATAATATAGCCTAATGTAAACAGAACTAGCATATTCCAAGCCAGGTCAGCTAGCCAAGACAGTTTCAAAGAGAACTAACTTGCTATCCTAGCTTGAAAAACTAGCCTCGTGTATCCCGGGCATTATTGATTATTTATTACTATACTTACCTACACTTCTGAATCACTAGCATATTTTTCTAAACAAACCCAATCTTTCCTACAAATGTGTTCTGAAGATTAATTTCTGTAAATGCCATGTCTTTCCAGTATCTTGCCAAACAAAAATATACATCGTATAACTAAAATATCTTGTATTCTTTCCGTGTCCAAAGTTGTCAGCATAACTCAGCAAACGTCCTATTTTCTACATCCAACTAAGTTAGTAGCACTAAACCATTAGCCAAACGACTCTACATGAAGTCGTAACGATTATATGAAATTGCCGGATAGCTCCCCGTCGTCGAGATAAATCTAATAAATGTTATAAATGCTAGGATATGTACGACTTAGGGGCTCATTCTCAAACATGTGATATCTGACGTTAAGCGATGTTGTTATCAGGCTGTGTAATTTCTACGGAAACGAGTAGGTATCACAGTAATTTAAGATTCGTCATATCTTTAAAGATTCAGTATATCTCAAAGCCTATATTAATAAATCGTTTTGATTTCCAAACGAAAACTTAAGTATGAAAGTACTAAAGTCTTGTAAAATCAAATTTTAGGTTGCTCAATCACGATTAAAATTGAAACCTGTAACAAACCATAAAAAAGGGACTATAAGAGCTTCACAGTGACTAGCGTAATGATATACATGATACATGACTTCGATTATGCCGAATCTTTTTTTGTTGAAAACAGGCACTCACCGTGTACATGGGCTTTTAAAGTTAAAAAAAAAGATAAAAATATAATAAAATATGTTATTTAATATATTTCCTATTGAATATAACGCAACCTTGGGCTTATTTATTATCATTAGATTAGCAATTATTATGACTCATACTATGTCTAGACATTTCTCATTAGCATATCCACACAGTAAGCTATTTACTCGCTAAACCGCTATTTATATTTGTATCGAGTTTGAACCCAAACCCGAGTTTATAAGTAGGTAAGAGAAGTTAATGTTTTTGGTATGAGCTTTTGGCAGGAAAATCATTACTAAGAGAGGCTTCATAGCAACATAACGCCCATACAAATTAGTGTTTGCATTCTTACTCCTTATTTCCCATATTTTAAACTGAACCAATTTTATAGGTATTCACATTCGTTCGGGCAAGCCTAAGAACATACAGTTTTTGGTTATTGTAAAAGCTATTGTTCCTTCATTTTGCACTCCTACATACAACTGTAAAAACTACGAAAGAGATTAACAGTCCAAAAAAACGAACAGAAAGATTCCTAAATGTAAATAAACTGTACTAATGGCAACACCAAATTGATTCCGCCAATGATCTTGTAAGCGTATGGACATGGCATGTTTATCATTATCATTACATAGTATAAATCCAAGTCGCTGATTCTGTCTGTTTGTATGTTTGGCCGCTAACTCCTCCTGTATTGTATTTAAATGCGGTTTTCTCCATATTTTAGGGTATTTATTCATTTATTTATTTTTATTTTATTTACTTACAAAATCCACAGCCCTTTATGTACATTGAGTAATGATAAATATAAACATAAGTATCTTAAAGCCAATAAAGGATTTACATTTTATAACACAGATGCTTGTAAAAAACATAGACAGTCAGTAATTATAATAAATATCTAATTATAATTAAGACATAATATAATAAACTAATAAACACAATAGATACTTAAAATAAAATGTTCATAAATACCATGAATTTTATAAATACACATCTTGATAAAAGATTAATAAGTAATGGACACAGTCACTTTTAAAACTTTTCTTGTTGGTGTGAAATATATCAAACATGTGAAAATGCTTATTATATACATTTTGCAGTCTATTAATAGGAGAATTCTGTGCATAATTGGTAGATGAATTAGATATGGCAAACAATTTAGTATGTCTAGTACCTACGATTTTTTGGTGTCGATAAATGGAGAATCTGTAGTCAATTTCAAACAAACAATTTAAATTTGTAAATATAGGTAGCAAAAATGCAAGTGTTCGCGAGCAAGTCGGCAAAAGTACACCATTGCGAAGCGTAGGCGGGTCGCTAGTAAAATAATAATGCCAATTTAAGCTGTCATCGAAAAAAAACATGGCGGCTAAATCTCCCGCTACTCCTTATATTGACATGTGTCAACTGGAACATATTGTTACGCGCCATAAACATTTTACCTGCTCACGCGCCGCGCTCGAGAAATATCTACATTTGTCTATGTTTGAACAACCACCATTGTGTTCGAGTGCAAGCCAATAAGGCCTCTATTGTTTACGCATAAGGGCGATAGTTGTGTAACGTGTTCCTTCCGGAATAATCTGTTTGTTGACTTCTTTCGCGAGTTATTAGGATTAATCGAGAATGTTTCTTTTGTTGTTTTGAGTATAAAAAGCGCGGCCCATCGCCGCGTAGTCAGTCTTATTTTGGCTACGATTACGGAACTAACAGTGCGATTCAGTGCGATTAGTAAACCTGCGAATCTCAGTGCGTTGTGCTGTGTATAATTACTGTGAGTGTTTTGTGAGTGCGTGTGTAATAAATATCGGAACACGTAGTCTGGCATTTTTCATTTCTGTCCCGAACCCCAGCTCGTAACAATTGGTGTCAGAAGCGGGGATGGAAAAAATGCCCGTGTTGCCGAAAGACGATACTTCGCCGAGTGCGGAAAGGGCCCGCACAAGAAGTCAGCAGCGCCAGCAAGAAGCGGACCATCGGCGCTTCACGGGTGAAGCGGCGGCCGGTTCCTCGGAACCTCCGGCACCTGCGGCGTCATCGGACCTGGCCGCGTTGATGGCGCTGCTACAGGAACAGGCTCGCCGTCAGGAGGAACAGGCTCGCCGTCAGGAAGAACAAGCCCGGCGACAGGAAGAACATGCGCGACGACTAGAGGAGCAAATGTTGCGCAACAAAGAAGAACAGGCTCGCCGTCAGGAGGAACATGCGCGACGACTGGAGGAGCAAATGTTGCGCAACAAAGAAGACCAGGTGCGGCGACAGGAGGAGCAAACCCAGCTCATTAAAGATCTGCGTACTGTCGATGGCAAGGACATCGCCACTATTAAGGAACAGCTGGAAGGCCATGAAACCCGGTTCGAGTGCCACGAAACCAGCATCGCAACGACGGAGGCCCAGCTGGCGGACATCAAAAGGAACCTCAACGTCCTGAAGGTGGCAGATGGGATCACGGCACCTGCAGTAAATCCTTCATCGGGTCGAGGCTTTAAGGTGCCACCATTTGATGGAACATCGTCGTGGTCGGCCTACCGGAAACAGTTCGAGGCCGTTGTGAAAGCCAACGCTTGGACGAAGGAGCAAGCTCTCACGGCGCTCACATTGGGCCTGCGTGACCAGGCCCTCACTGTCCTAGAGGCCCTTGGGACGGATGCGTCGTACGAGCAGCTGATGGAGGCCTTGGAGGCCCGCTATGGCGACGCTCATTTGGAGCATGTCTTCCGAGCGCAGCTCAAGGATAGAGCGCAGCGAGCCTCCGAAAACCTACAACAGTGGGCCCTGGAGGTGGAAAAACTTGTAAGGAAGGCGTACCAGTCAGCGCCTTCACTCGTCGACGGCCTTCTAGTCCAGGCATTTGTCGACGGAATCAGGGACCTGGAGGTTCGAGCGGCGGTGAGACTTGGACACCACGAGTCCCTGAAGGAGGCGCTGGCTCACGCGTTGGAGGTGGAGGCGGTACGCCAAGACCCAAGACCCCATCGCATCAGGGAAGTGGTACAACCAGTGCCACAATGGAGACGCGCCAGATTAACCCCCAGGTGCTATGGTTGTGGGGACAGGGGACACCTAAGGTCGAGCTGCCCGAAGAAGTTCGACCAACGACGAGAGCACGAGGTGCGGGTGGATGATGTCCAGCCGCAGGGAAACGAGTAAACGCCAGGACTGCGGGGCGAGTGCTGGCTGGTTCTAAAAAGGCCCCAAGAATCTACATCTCGCAGGCGCACGATGGGAACAGCCTGATCATCCGAGGCGAAATAAATGAGACGCCGTGCAAGCTGACACTGGATACTGGAGCTTCGCGTACTGTGGTCAGTTCCCGACTTGCTCATCGCTGCTTTGGGGACACCTACTGGAACAATGAAAGGATACAACTTCTAACAGCAACCGGTCAGCGCATACCCGTCCAAGGCGAGAGACAAGTGAAGATGAGATTAGGAGAGAAGACATTCTGGCATCGAGTGATTGTGGCAGACATCGTTGATGACTGTATCCTGGGCTTGGATTTCATGCGTGAACATCACTGTACCATCGATGTTAACCAAGGGACACTGATATGTGGTACGGAAGAAATCTGCATGGATGGTGGCTCGTCCGGAAAGGTGTACTGTACCAGAAGAACTGTACTGCCACCTAGATCGGAAACCATGGTACCTGTGAGTCTACCACAGAATGCTGACCGGAGCCATAGATGTGTGCTACTGGAAGGTGCAAGCAAGAATCAACCATGGGTGGTTGCGAGAACTCTGGTGAGAACATCGAAGTGCTCCGCAGTGCGCGTACTTAACCTGAGTTACGACGAACACATCCTGAAGAAGGGGACGTTAATTGGGACCTTTGATGAGGTGGCTTGGCTGCGGAAATGTGAAACATCCACTAAACGGGTTCCAGCGACCTACGATATTTCATCGTTGCTGGACGACTGCCGCAAGGACCTGTCCAGTGAAGAAATGACAAGAGCCAAGAGGATGTTACTCAAGTACGCAGATATCTTCTCGACGAGTGACGCCGATATTGGGAAGACTGGACTGGTGAAGCACTCGATAAATACCGGAAATGAAGGGCCCATCCGTCAACGACCCAGAAGGTTGCCGGTCCCACGAGAGAAAGAAGTGGAAGCCACGATCGAGGGGATGATGAAGAACGGGATTATAGAGCCTTCATCGAGTCCGTGGTGTTCTCCTGTGGTGCTCGTCAAGAAGAAGGACGGCAGTATGCGGTTCTGCGTCGACTATCGCCGACTCAACGACGTGACAAAAAAGGACAGCTATCCACTGCCGAGGATAGATGACACGTTGGATACACTATCAGGGATGAAGTGGTTCACAACCCTTGACCTGAAGAGCGGCTATTGGCAAGTGGAGTTAGATCCAAAGGACAAAGAGAAAACGGCGTTTTCTACGGGGAAAGGCCTGTGGCATTTCAATGTAATGCCGTTTGGACTGTGTAATGCCCCGGCTACTTTCGAGAGATTAATGGAGCTGGTTCTCTCTGGACTGATTGGAGACGCCTGTCTTGTCTATCTCGACGACATAATCATTGTTGGGCGCACGTTTGAAGACCATCTACAAAACTTGGACCGAGTACTGTTGAAAATACGTGCAGCAAATCTAAAACTGAGCCCCAAAAAGTGTTTATTCTTCAAACGACAAGTGAAGTTCTTGGGACACATCGTATCGCGAGAAGGAGTACAAACTGATCCAGAGAAAACTGAAGCAGTTAAGGATTGGCCTGTCCCGAAAGATAAGACAGAAGTAAGAGCATTTTTGGGCTTGTGCTCTTATTATCGGCGGTTTGTCCCGAACTTTGCCGATATTGCACGACCCTTACACAAGCTTACGGAAGAAAAGCGAACATTCTGTTGGGATGGAGACTGCGATGCGGCGTTCTATGAACTGAAGAAGCGACTCTGCAATACACCTATTCTTGGTTTTCCTGACACCAAGAACGATTTCATCGTGGATACGGACGCCAGCAACACAGGGATTGGTGGAGTGTTATCTCAAAGAAAAGGAGATCGGGAAGTTGTGATAGCCTATTTCAGCAAAGCGCTATCAAAACCAGAGAGAAACTACTGTGTTACGCGGCGTGAGTTGCTGGCCATTGTGAAAACTTTGCAGCATTTCAACAAATAGGGCAGGTGACCCGGTTGTGGCCACCGACCCCTTTGTGGCCATTCGGGGTTTCAAATAATTATAACTAAGACAAAAACAAATTTATTTATCTATGGTTTATATTATTTAGAATATTGAATATTGGTAGCACTGATACCGTTGATAGCTCTGATGTGTCAAGCTTGACTTCGATGCAACAAGCCATTCTTATTAGGTGAGCGCGAAATTGTTAATATCTTAGTAAAAAGGCTAAGGCGAGCGGGTGACTAATATTTTTTTATTTTTTAAATCTTTGACTATTTTATGGATTTTTATGTTAATACTACCTGAAGAATATATTGTCTAAGTAGAACTAAAGTTATTTTGTCGCCATATGTTTATGAAGCGAGGTTATGAGCAGGTGGCCACTAATGGAGTCAAAATCATGTATTTCTCCATCTTTGGCCACGTGGCTGGCCAAAAGTGGTGTACATAGATACCCCACTTCTGGCCATTTATATTTTATCGAGGTTTTTTTACTTGGCTTTACGTACCAACGTAGGTAAGTGTTTCGATACGTATTTTTTATTTTCAGAGTTACAATAAAATGCCTCAACCAAAATCAAATAGTGACAAAAAAGAAGCCGTGAAAAAAAAAACCAGTACTTACACATAAAATAACTTTAGCATTGAACGCAGTTAAGAATGGGATGCCCGTTTCCACTGCTAATAGAGATTTTAATGTACCTCGAACGACTTTGCGACATAAAATTTCTGGAAAAGCATCTACTTGAACATGTAGGACCCCAGGCAGTTCTTGGAGTGCGCGTGGGATACCTCTTCGTGCGGCCGTCCTCTTTCCTGCTCTCTGGAATACTTGTGTTCCACAGGGAAGGAAAGGGGTTCGGCCCGGTGCACCCTGGGCGTCCCACAACCGTGTTCCTATTAGGGTTCATTGTTGCGGGATGGCGAAATCCCACACCGGGGCTGGTCGTGAAGCAGTCCGACCCACGAGAGGGGGACTGCTGCAGCTGGGCGTAAGCCCAGCGTATTGAAACGCCCGGAGGGGCGTGTGGCGTGTCGGCGACTCCAACCGGTGAGGTCCCGGGTCGACGGCGACGGCCAAAGACCCTGGGGTGGTCCCCAGGCTGCCGACACAGGGCTAGATCGGTGGCTAACCAAGGGAACGTGAGGAGGCAGGCGCGCCGCGGTTTGTCCCCTCCAAGCTTGAGGGGGCTGCCTCGGTGGCCAGACGTCGGCGGGTTCGCAGCGAGGGCCTTAACAGGACTTTTCCCGTGTCCCCGCCACTATACGACGGCCAGTAGGACAACTCCAGGTTTTTAGTCGGTGCGAGTCCGACATAACCCGTCTCCTTTCCCTGGAGGGGCGGGTATGCGTAGGCATTTTCCTGATCAACATAAAAAAAGAAAAAAAGGCAGTTCTTGGAAATGAAATAGAGAATGAACTCGTCGTATGGATCAAAGACTGCGCTCGTTCTGGGGTTTCTAATAATAAAGTATCTGTCAAAAAAATTGTAGTAAAGGGTCAAATTACTACTCTTTTTTAAAATAATAGACCTTCAGGATCGTGATTTGACGGATTTACGGCAAGATATCCTGATTTGAGGCAAAAAATGTGCAATTTAATTTATTAATTTTGATTACTTTGAATTCATCTGATTTTATTCTTTGATGGCCAGAACTGGCACACGACCATGGCCAGAAATGGCGTCAATCTGGCCAAAAATGGCACATACTGCCTTTATTTTTTTATTTTTATAGAATTATTTTTCTATTGGATGTTCTTTAAAAAAAGGGTTTTCTTAGGCAAGGTTAATATATGTTTAATGACTTTTTGCAAGAAATATGTTCGTAATAACAAAAACCATAAATTAAGAAAGCCTCAAAGTCGAGAAAATCCTTAAAGTGGCCAAAACCGGGTCACCTGCCCTACCTGCTGGGACGCAAATTTTATCTACGGACAGATCATGCTGCATTAAAATGGCTTTTGCAATTCAAAAATCCAGAAGGACAAGTAGCACGATGGATCGAACAGCTACAGGAGTTTGACTTTGAAATACAGCATCGCAGCGGGAAGTCTCATGGGAATGCAGACGCACTTTCAAGGAGACCGTGCTCTGATGACTGTAAACATTGCGTCAGACAAGAGGCTAAAGAGACTTTGGCAGTTCGAGCTCTGAAGACTGAAATCCACAGTGACTGGAAGGAAGAACTACGTCGTGCACAACAGGAAGATAACGACATCGGGCCGGTACTGGATTGGATTGAGGCTAATGTGCCTAGACCTGGATGGAGTCACATCGCTGGGAGAAGCGCAGTCATGAAGGGCTATTGGGCGCAATGGGACAGCCTCTTTGTCCAAGATGGAGTCCTTCACCGAAGATGGGAAAATGCAAAAGGTGACCAGTGTCATCTTCAAATGGTTGTTCCAAAGGCCAAAGTTCCGGAAATTATGCAGCTGTATCACGATGGATGCTCAGGAGGACACTTGGGAGTGAAAAGGACCCTTTTAAAGATTCGTGAGCGATTTTACTGGCTGCACTGTCGAGACGATGTGGAGGATTGGTGCCGCAAATGCACAAGGTGTGCGGCTGTTAAAGGACCACACACACGCAGCAGAGGGGCACTGAAACTATACAACGTCGGAGCACCATGGGAACGCATAGCCCTGGATATTGCTGGACCATTCCCGGAGAGTGAAAGTGGAAACAAGTATTTCATGGTGGTCATGGATTACTTTACGAAGTGGCCAGAAGTTTTTGCCATTCCTAATCAAGAAGCTACCACAGTTGCTGATAAACTGGTCAACGAGGTCTTCTGCCGTTTTGGAGTACCCCTGGAAGTCCATAGTGATCAAGGAAGAAATTTCGAGTCCCAGATATTCCAGGAGGCTTGCCGGGTGCTGGGAATCCACAAGACCAGGACTACCTCTTATCACCCTCAATCTGACGGAATGGTCGAGAGATTCAACCAAACCCTGGAGAGATACCTCGCAAGAGTGGTAGAAAACAGGCAAAGGGATTGGGACAAGCACATTCAGCCTTTCCTGCTATCTTACCGCAGCGCAGTCCACGAGAGCACTACCGTCACCCCTGCTTTCGCTAACTTCGGACGAGAACTGAGACTGCCGGCAGATCTAATTACGGGAACTCCACCGGACACACCAACCAGCATTACTGATTACGCAAATGAATTGCGACAAAAGCTGAATGACATCCACGACCACGTCAGGGAATCTGGACAGCTAATGTCGGAGAAAATGAAGACCCGTTATGACCGGAAGATCGTTAATCCTGGGTTTGCTGAAGGATCACTGGTGTGGCTGCACAATCCAACCCGCAGCAAAGGAAGGTCTCCAAAACTTCAAGCAAAATGGGACGGACCGTATCGTGTGGTGACCAGAATCAACGACATCACGTACCGGATTCGGAAGGAGCCTCGAGGGGCGCCTAAAGTGGTGCATGTGGATCGCTTGGCGCGGTACCATGCCAGTGACGATGCTCGGGACGAGCATCTCTTAAGGAGGGGGCAGTGTTACGCGCCATAAACATTTTACCTGCTCACGCGCCGCGCTCGAGAAATATCTACATTTGTCTATGTTTGAACGACCACCATTGTGTTCGAGTGCAAGCCAATAAGGCCTCTATTGTTTACGCATAAGGGCGATAGTTGTGTAACGTGTTCCTTCCGGAATAATCTGTTTGTTGACTTCTTTCGCGAGTTATTAGGATTAATCGAGAATGTTTCTTTTGTTGTTTTGAGTATAAAAAGCGCGGCCCATCGCCGCGTAGTCAGTCTTATTTTGGCTACGATTACGGAACTAACAGTGCGATTCAGTGCGATTAGTAAACCTGCGAATCTCAGTGCGTTGTGCTGTGTATAATTACTGTGAGTGTTTTGTGAGTGCGTGTGTAATAAATATCGGAACACGTAGTCTGGCATTTTTCATTTCTGTCCCGAACCCCAGCTCGTAACAATATAATGGCTGACCGGGTCGTGCTTAATTATTCTAATTTATACAGCTATAATATGTATAGCAGCTAAATTGCTTTTCCCGTGGGAATTTCTAAAAAATCTTTCTTGGTGCTCGGTTACATCATAATAGGAACGCCTATACCTAATTTTATGGCCCTAAATTTAATAGTTTACGCCCGGCGATGATAAATCAGTCACTCATTTAGGACTTCTTATTTGGTAAGTAGGTATAGATGTAGAAAACCAAATGAGTAATATCCTTCGGTTTCTTACATCGTTGGATCCCGCTCGATGTTATCAGCGGTGTTTCCGAAGGAACGGTTTCATTAACCCTCGTCGACATATCGGCAGTTTCATAAATCAGCACTTCCGTAGCGGGAAAAACGTGGAATTTCGTCCTAATACTCAGAGGCAATGATACCGTGCCGTTGGGAACACTGTAGCCTGTGACTGTAGCAGATGTAGTAAGAATTAATTCTGTAGGGAGCTGGATGGATGTATGGCGGGCATTCACACTCAATCGGAGTGGAGTAGCGAAATTGTGATAAGTAGGGAATGAGGAAAGAAGCGAATAAGTTGAGAGAAATCGGATTTTACTGAGCTTTTTGTAAAGACTTCTTAACTCCAATTACGTATTGAAATTGAATTTTCATACTTTCTTGTATTAACAGAATTTCTAAAAGCTAAGTTACCGGCAAAAGTGGCAAATAATCATTAGATGTGCGGAAACAATGAAGTATTGGATTGAACCTTTACAGTTACAATTCGCATAAGCTTCTTTGTAAATGATAAATCATCTCAAAAGCATTTTGAATAGCCCTACATTACGGTGTCCATATTTACCGTAAACGTCAACCACATTACACTAATACCGTCATTTAAACAAAAACCAAATGTTTACCAAAAACTCCTGCATTTCTCCACAAGATAAGTGCGCGTCTGAAAAATCCCCTGAAAAAATATATAGGCTCATTTACAAAGGTTGTGTCAGGTATTTCTCACCTGCCTGCCTTATTTCATTACTGGCCTAATTCTGAAAGATTCACATTATTTATTACACTGTGAAATTTTAATTTAATATTACCCTAATTTATTATAGCTCTCCATTTTTTAAAATATAATTTAATTAATGGCATTCTCGTTAATTCAAGTATGAATTTATAGTAAATTGTCTAATTAGGTGGGTATTTTGATTTTTATTTTATGCAATTAGGTAGCAATGTTTACGATAATTTAAATCCATTTCATTTATACATATTTTACCAATTTTGAATTTCACACACATACCAGTATTAATTACTTATTGATGTTGCTTGTGTGGTTTAATTTTTTGTACAATTCATTCAGTAGTCTTATTTTTCAATAAATAACGGAGTTAAATAAAACATTACATAAATACAAACGATATTTTGCTTTAATTTGTACAAAACATACAAAACTAGGTTATAATTCCAATCAAACTTTCGTTAGTTTCTCAAATGACGTGATTTTACTTCCAAAAATGTACTCTTTCAACCACTTCTATACTAAACTTAGTTAATTCTTAACTTGTGTTTATCTTGGTTTATCTTCAAGTTCCATAAAATGATTTAACTCTACTTTGGATAAACAAGCGCTACCAAAAATGACATTCAAAAGCAGCCGATAACTCTATGATACTGTGTTGTAAAAAAAGAAAACCCGTGGTAATCTAGTGGCTAGAGAAACGGGGCTACTCAATCAAAGGTTCCAGGTTCTATCTCCACTAGTGTGTACTTAACTAGTGGGTCGTATGTAGTTTGCTAATATTATAACTACTGTCCCTTCCAAAATCAACTCTATCTCCACCTAATAAGGTCGTTTCTCCTTTTTGCATTTGTATAGTATTGTAAAACCAACTCTATCTCCACCTAATAAGGTCGTTTCTCCTTTTTGCATTTTTATTGTATTGTAAAACCAACTCTATCTCCACCTAATAAGGTCGTTTCTCCTTTTTGCATTTGTATTGTATTGTAAAACCAACTCTATCTCCACCTAATAAGGTCGTTTCTCCTTTTTGCATTTGTATAGTATTGTAAAACCAACTCTATCTCCACCTAATAAGGTCGTTTCTCCTTTTTGCATTTGTATTGTATTGTAAAACCAACTCTATCTCCCCCTAATAAGGTCGTTTCTCCTTCTTGCATTTGTATTGTATTGTAAAACCAACTCTATCTCCCCCTAATAAGGTCTATTCTCCCCAGCCACGTGACCCGCACGGCCAGCTGGCTGCCCCCCGCCGAGAGCTGGCCTGGAGCCTCCTCGCCTGATGATGAGCCGCTGCCGTACGGCTGGGAGCAGGCGATGGACAGCAAGGATAAACACTACTACATCAAGTAAGGGGGACCGTTGAATTAGCTGTAGGATAATCAAAGTACTATATAAGATGAGTTAATCCTAAAAGATAGACATATACAGTCGCAGACATTTTTTTTAGATCTTTTCAAGAGGAATAATTCTTTCATACATATATTTTTGGTATCTTGAACCGTTTTCGCAACGGATGAATAATTTTCCCCGTTTTTTTCACATTTTCCATTATTTCTTCGTTCCTAATAGTTGCAGCGTGATGTTTGCCGTCCTCGATAAATGGTCTATTCAACACTTCCAAAATTATTTTTTCAATTCGAACCAGTAGTTCCTGAGATTAGCGCGTCCAAAAAAACAAACAAGCAAACTCATCAGCTTTATAATATTAGTATAGATAAGTAAGTAAGGGTTTCTATTTGATTAGTTGTTGCCAAAAGGGTTAGTAGGTATTATTTTGAGACGTTGCAGCTTCTGTGCAAATGAGAAAAAAAATTAAAAGGGCATTGGTTTTGAATTGATATTTAGAAGTTGAGTCATACTTGAGTTAAAATGTTGATGTAAAATTAATAACTTAAGTAGACAGACTACTAAATATTAATAAGTTTTTAATATTAGATTCAAGTACTGGTGGTTTCTGATAATAATAAGGTTTATCAGAAACCGCCAAAAGAAGAAATAAAGAATTTGCTATCGAAAATAGCAAAGATTGTCTCATGATTATTATGCGTTTATTCCTAAAATTCTAACTTATAAAGTAACCCTGTACATACTTATGGCCCAACAAAAACCCTTTAACCGAGGCCCCATATGTCAGTTAATTATATCCTAGTGGTGGGATCCAGGGAAGAGATTACGGTTCATGTATCAGATGGATAGGAAGGGCATGCATTGTGTCGTAAACAAAAGATCCCAAAGGATGGTCACGAGGGCATGACCTGGCCGTAGGGCTGCCAACTTTAAGAATGAGAAAATATGTATAATTACTGAAGCAAAAAAAATATAACTTTAAGGAAGTAGGCATATCTGGTTTATTGTCCTGAAATATTTAGTGTAAAGTAATATTGCCTTTCGAGTCTGTTAGTTTGTTTATCCGCTAACTCACTACTACATAATGGAATTAACTACGGCTTTCACTGGAACCTTATTTTTGTTTGTTTGGTTTAGTTTCAAAAACGTATTTGTGGTCATATTTTCACAATAGCGGGTTATTTTAAGTTAAAAAGTAACTTTTAAAATTTTATATTGAGCTTCTACGTTTCATTTTTCCAGTTCCGTAGACACCAGTGACGATAAAAATGTACTTTAGACTTATTTACTTTTAGTAAGTTACTGTTTTCAACTTGATGGTAACCCTACCATGGACCCTTCTGGGCTTATTTTAAGTCATCGACCTTGCAGTTCTCATGTTTATATATTGATGAGAAATTATCTATATATAATAAAATTGTGATACAGGACAAAAATGAATATTTGCAATACCGACTATTGTTTATTACTTCATATTTTTCAAGTTAAGTTTGAACTTTAGATTGTAAAAACATTAACTTACATCAAAAAGCACTTATATGGAAATATAAGAAAGTTTTCAAAACAAGATAATAATCCTATAACATTATAAAGCTTATGCTTGAAATATTTCTTCATATAAACGATTTAAACTCACATTCAAAAGGATTAACTTGGGAAAGATAATGTACCATCCGAATTGAACCAAATGTCGTTTTAAATAGCATAGGAAGGGGTTATTAAGATTCCGTATTGTTGTTAAACCATGGAGTTAACCACTTGTCTTTTCATAGATTAATTCTAACGATTATAACTTGGTTTTTATCGTTCAAAAGTATCCCGGGTATGTAATTAAATCAATCAGTTATTAAATCTCAACAGTTTCTATATTATACTGTTTTAAATATTGAACTATTTTACTCACCATAGTATTCTTTATTACGTCAACTTAATGATTTTCCAAGCATATTATTTACATAGAATTCCCCCACATTTTCTACACTCCATAATTATTATTTTTTGCGCAAAATATTTTTTTTTTATTTTTTATTTCCAGACATTTATCAATCAATCTTTCTCAATCAATCCACCTAACGCTCTTTCTCTTCATCCCTTTGCAGCCACGTGAACAAAACCTCGACGTACGTGGCGCCCGAGGGGTTCTCGTGCGAGTCGCCCCCCGCCCCCCGCGACGTGGTGCTCGAGCGACACCCGGAGCTGGGGTTCGGCTTCGTGGCGGGGTCGGAGAGGCCCGTGCTCGTGCGGTTCGTCACGGACAACTCGCCTAGCGTTGGGAAGGTAATGGGACAACTATTGCAGCCACGTGAACAAGACTCGACGTACGTGGCGCCCGAGGGGTTCTCGTGCGAATACCACCGTCGCACAGAAAACCGACGTGAAGTAGGGACGATGTCCCTGCGTTTCTTTCGGAGAGTGCGGTATCCGGTGCCCAATTTCGTCAAAGGCCAGCAACACACCCCCAACACCCACAGTGTTGCGGGTAGTCATGGGCGGAGGTGATCACTTACCATCAGGTGACCCGCATGCTCGTTTGCTCCCTATATCATAAAAAAAGTGTTTTGGGGTAACAAAATATCGATTTGAGAAATCGATTTTAGGGAGATATTTTTTAGTATTTAAGTCTAAGACTAGAAAGAGTAGCCAACAGCAATTGATTGATATTTAAAAAAAATGACAGAGTAAGTACTCACTCTATGCGTATTGCAAAGTTTTGTAGAGAACCTTGATAATGATTTGTCATGGAGTATATATAACCTTCCCTAATCAATAAATATTCTCAAACTTGGCTCTGTCTTTGAAATTGTAAATAAAACGAAACATTTCTCGTTTTTGCTTGATTTTTCACATCATTTGAAGCGTATCCGAAAAAGATGTTTCTTTTACACTTGTCTGAAGGGTAACTTTCCTTTCGCATGTTAGGTACCCTTATTGTCTAGAAATCTAGACAGACTGAGAGCTTGAACACATTTCGTGGAAAAGCTCTATTAGTTGGCGCAAGAAGCTGAAAATCTCGTATTTCTGCGAATTATTTCGCATTCGACTCAAGCGAGAACATTTCGAATGTTATTTAGTAAAGTATGAGCGAGGAATAAGTATTTATTTGGGTTCATATGTTTCGTATGAAATGTGAGGAATCCAATATTTGTGTGATATAATAAATCCTTGTAAGACGGTTGCGAAATGCTTTAATAGTTCAAAGGATATAACACTTTTATAAAGGAAAACATTACAAATACAAATCGGTGTATATATTTGCAGATTGAATGATAACTTTATTTAAATATTAACCAGGTAATTTATTTAGTCAGCGGATTATTGTTGATCCTTCAAATAAGTTTAGTACTTCATACTTATCTTCACTAAGTTGTTCACGAAATATTGAATTTTGCAATTTTATAAAAATACCAAAAAATTGTGAAAATTTCATAAAATCCGCTTATGTTGTTTAGACGGAGTTTCTACGTAAAAAGACTTTGCTTTATACAAACTATGTAATGAATGGCCAAAACCGAAGTTCTTTTTTTAACTAACGACAACCAACAACTTTGTTTTTTGCCTTAAGACAGAAATTTAGAGCCATTTATTCAGAGCCATTTAAAATACAAGGATTTAGTTTTTCTGGATATCGTTGATGCTAGTGATGTAAAGAAAACAAAAGAAGCACTTGATGTCAATCGTCTCAGCCCACGAATCACTTCATCGTTGTTTTTGTACATCATTATCTCAAAAATGATCCATCAAGTTTCTCAAGTATCTACAAGTTTTTGACAGCCACTACTTAATGACAACACATTTCATTATTGATCACAACATCCCCCCCCCGTGCATCCCTGAACCTGCGATATCCATTTTCAAAAAAATTATATCAAAATTCTTATTTATCATAGACTAGTGGCCGCCCGCGACTCCGTTCGCGTGGAAGTCGGATTACCGTGGGAATGAGAAGTTTTCCCGCGGTAAAAAGTACCCTATGTCCTTTCCCAAGTTCAGTTCTTTCTTCATACCAAATTTCATCAAAATCGGTTCAGTGGTTTAGGCGTGAAAGCGTAACAGACAGACAGACAGACAGACAGACAGACAGACAGAGTTACTTTCACATTTATAATATTAGTAGGGATAGTAGGGATATGTAACATATAGGGGAGCGAGGGGCTTGTTGTAACAGTTTTCAGTAAAACTAGTATATCTTGAGATCTATTGATTCAATTTCTACTAAATAAAGATTGATGGATACTGTAACTCTTCCTCTACCAAATCAAGTAAAAATAATATCATAACTATTGGTCATTATTTAACAATCAATTATTTTCTAAAAGAAGTGCGGTGTTACAACTTACCTCGTGCTTGGGGCAAGTTGTAACGTCTACCGGGGCAAGTAGTAACGACCATAAAAAACGACATTAATACCTCTAATCATTTATTCTTTATTTATTTTTAACAAAATTGACATCTTTCCAAAGTAAGTATTATGTAATTCTTATCAAAAATCAACTCAAATACACTTTTTTGTAATCAACACTTAAAAAATAAGTAGTTAAGAGTTTTATTTAGTTAAACACTACTTATAATCATAATAGCACTTTTAAATCACAGTAAGTAATTAAATTATTTATTTCTAATACACTCTATCCAATCTTTTTTGTTTGTATCTGTGTAAGCTTCACCACATACCAGACAATGCATGTTGTAACATGTTACAACAAGCCCCGGGATTTTGTTACAACTAACCCCATGGTATGATTTTTAACATTTATCAAGATAACTAATTAAACAATTTAGCAATTATAAAAACTGTTACACAATATCAGAGATAGATAAATTTGAATGGAAACAAGATGTAGAAAATTTGAAAATAGGCAATTTTAAAAACACAAACCAAAATTTTACGACAGTACAATTTTATATCACCTGGCAGAAATGAAGTGAATGCTCACATTTGCTCACTGCGCCAACCGGCGGAACACTGGCTATGGCAATATGATGTGGTGTGGTTTATGGGTTAAATCGAGTCAAAGTTATACGTTAATAGTGTTGAAGATCATGGTGAAAAGAGCCTGTTACTACTTACCCCTGTAACAACAAGCCCCTCGCTCCCCTACTTAATGAACGTCAATGTTACAAACTTCGACTTTACCTTACCGTAGACAGAGAGAAAAAAGCCGGCAGAAACAAACTCCCAGCACTCTTTTCGTTAATTATACAATCATAATTGAGAATTTAAAACGTGTACATTCAGTGAACATAAATTATTTTCTCGTACCAGCCCGCTCAAAAATATCTATTTATTCGTAAACATCTACCCAGTATATTCCTAACCGGCCACCACTTACGCCTCCAGCTGGTATATTCCTAACCGGCCACCACTTACGCCTCCAGCTGGTATATTCCTAACCGGCCATTATTGACACCTGCAGCTGGAGCCGGGCGACCAGATCCTGTGCGTGAACGGCGAGGACGTGAGCGCGGCTGCGCGCGAGCACGTGATCGCGGCCGTGCGCGCGTGCGAGCGTGACGTCACGCTGCGCGTGTGCCAGCCCGCCCGCACCGGGAACCCGATGCGCAGGTGAGGCAAATAGTGGGGTAGAGAAGTGGGTTCCCTTGATGGAAGAGACCTTAATCTTTCCGAGTGGTAGAGTCTAGCTGTAGGCTGTGTCTGCAGCGATTACTGGGCTGACTGATCGGTGAAATACCACCGTCGCACAGAAACCCGACGTGAAGTAGGGACGATGTTCCTGCGTTTCGTTCGGTGAGTGCGATATCCGGTGCCCAATTTTCTCAAAGGTCAGCAACACACCCCTAACACCCACAGTGTTGCGGGTAGTCATGGGCGGCGGTGATCACTTACCATCAGGTGACCTGCATGCTCGTTTGCTGTCTATATAATAAAAAAAGGTTGTCTCCATTTTTTGTAATTAATCAGGTCAATCTATCATGCACTGAGAAATTGCTAAGTTATACTATTGAACTAGATTATCTTAGTTATTAACCTTTTTTCTTTGATTAGAGCAAACCCGTAATGGATTTAGCAGTCTACGTTAGTTCCGCTATAGCAATTAGAGTAGATTCTTTCTTTTAAGTTTATTTTCCCGCTTTAAGATAAGACGTAGGTATATTTTAAATTTCATTTTTTCTGTGAAGTACAATTTCAACTAATTTCTCCTATAATTGTCCAATAGTATTTTCAATTAATCCTTGAACAATATGTAAAAGTTCATAACACAATACGGCCTGTCTGACCGATTTGGGTTTAATTTGAGATCCATATCGTTCCAGGTCGGCCATGTTGTCGGCGGCGAAGCGCGCCCGGCTGCGCGTGCGACGCCCCCGAGTGAGGTTCGCGGACTCCGTCACACTCAACGGATCTCCCATGTACCCGGTCTGTATATACTAAACAACCTCTTATTCTTAACTTAATTAAGCATATTCGACTACACTGTACTTCACTTTCTATAAATAGTGCGGAAGTAAATTACCTGAATATTTTCACCAAAATTTCGCAAATAATATGATTTTACACAAATAACTTAAACACTGATCATCATCCTGTATTTATGTTAAAGGAGTAACCTAACTAACCTAACTAATTGATGTTTCTAACCGGCTAAAACTAGGTGCAGCCGCGCTTCGGGTTTTAGCCGGTTAGAAACATCAATTGGTTAGGTTAGTTAGGTTACTCCTTTGATACCGCCCAGAAAAAGTCGACTCATGATTGAAGCCAGTTTTTATATGTATAGGTATATATATTTTTGTTACATTCCCCATATTAAAAAGACTACTAACCGGCTAAAACTAGGTGTAGCCGCACTTCGGGTATTAGCCGTAACATTTACACCTTAAACTGTATAGGTTGATAAATCTTTTTAACTTATTGCTCAACCCTTCCCTCCACCAGCCATCAGCCTTCTCCCTCGGCGACCTCTGCCTACCCCCCATGGCGAACGTCCTCAAAGTCTTCCTGGAGAACGGGCAGACCAAGTCGTTTAAGTACGACGCGAGCACGAGCGCCGCGGACGTGGCGGCGGCTCTGTGCGGGAAGCTGGCCATCACCGCCGCCGAGCACTTCGCTCTGGTGCTCGAGCACGTGAAGAGTGTCAGGAGGAACAAGCTGACGGTGATAGACCCCAACGAGTCGCTGGCCAGGGTGAGTGGGAACTTTAGTGAGAGAGAGAGGGATTCTAGAAGCGATTCCTCGATGTTAAGTCTGAGTATTGTCACTCTATTTTAAATTCTGCTTTCAATTAATAATGAAAGTTTCTATCAGCAACCTCTTTGACAAAGTTAAGTAACTTTTTTTTATTGATTAGAAATGAAAATGAAATTTAATGAGATAAAATGAAATGAAACCAACCACACTAATTCAATCAAATCATTAAATCTGATATCGAAACAAACTAGTAGTTTTTTTTTAGAAATATACCTACGCTGCGTAAGTATTAACATGAATCATAAAAATTTCTTTGTTTTTTTTTAGTAAAAACTTCATGGTTGGTTAATTTTTCTTTTTAATATACATTATTTTGACAGTTGGGAAAGAGACCGCACGAGTGCGGGAAAGGGAAAAAAACGCGCGAGTGTGTAATAGCCCACATCCCGAACGCTATACGTCCCTGCAATACGCCACTTTTTACGCAACTGTATTAAAAAGTAACTCCCCGGTAGATCGCGTCGCGGCCCGGCTCGCACAAGCTGCGCTGCCTGTACCGCTGCGTGTTCGTGCCGGCGTCCCCCCCCGCGCTGGCCGCGCGCGACCCCCGCGCCGCCGACTACCTCTACATGCAGAGCTGCAACGACGTGGCGCAGGACAGGTACAAGCTTCGCAGCATCTATATCCGGTGAAGCTGTGAAGGCCGCCAAGGAGCCAACAGCAGTCGACAGTCCAAAAAAAAAATGTCTAATTTTTTTACGTGAAAAATTGCGTCCAACATAATGCGTTAAATAATTCAGTCTACTGTTATAAGTATTCAACTAACGGCATAGATGGTTTTGAAAAGAGAGGTAATATAAAAATCGTTTTTGGACTTGTTCGATTCTGACTCTTGATTCGACAATATTCTAAAATGTTACGTGCAAGGTAGGTAATATATATGTTATAACAAATCCAATTTTTTTTTAGTTATGTTATGTGTTTGCACCCTAGATTTAATTTGTTGTCTATATGTACCTAAGTCTTAAGTCTTTTATATGTATACTATCTTCCAAAAAAGGATTATCTGGTATGTAATAAGTTTTTCCTTGAGAATTTATTGAAAAAGCATTTAGACGAATTCAGGTGCATTTCGTTTCTAGTACACCAATCATTAAGAGTATCTACATGTAGTTGAAGCCTATAAATGTCTTCTGCAGTTTTTATAATAGAGTCGTCGACGTATAATTAAAACTTATTTTTAAGGAGTGGTGTTTTAAGTTATTAATAAATATTAAAAATAGCAACGGTCCTAAATGGGAACCCTGAGGCACGCCCGCTGGAACAGATTTGAGATAGATTTGTAACCACGCACAGTAATCAAGATCGGTTATTAAGATAATTTTTTACCATCTTAACAATGATCCACGAATACTTGCAAGTTCACATTTTTTTATAATTAACTAATGATTCATTAAGTCAAAAGCTTTGCTAAAATCGGTTTATATTGCATGTACTTCATTCATGACATTGTCAAGAGCTTCAGCAATGTCAGTTGTATGTAAGACCTATTAGGCTTGACGTTGTGAATCTGCCAGGGAGAAACCCATGCTGGTTTGGATTTATATACTGTTTAATATGACCATACAAAGATTTCTGTACAAGTGATTCCATAATTTTACCGAGAGTAGAGTGGAAAAAGCGATTAATCTGTAGTAGGAAACCTCAGTACGATCGCCTTGTTTAAAAATTGGGGTTAAATTAAATTGTGTTGTTTTCCGATATTTTGCAAAGGAGCCTGTTTCTAGTGACATAAATTAAAGATAAGATTAATAAATTAATAATAAACAGTAAGAGGATTGGCATAACTGGGGCCCAAGTCAAGTGGCAGTAGAAAATTGCGATAGCGAGTGAATAGAATAAGAAATGCATAGATTTAAATCGTTAGATAGGCTCTTACCGCAGTGACACCGCGCCGTGTTGTTCCACAGTCGAAGTGAGTGCGCTCACTAACCTGGGAGTGCACGAAAGAGAAAGTAGTGTTTGCAACTTATGTAGGAGAAAAAGAGATGACACTATTTTCTCAGTTCACTTGTTGTGTATCAATTGCAAAAAAAAAACAATGCTACAGTTTTTGGTGTCGGGGCCTATCTAACGATTTAAATCTATGCATACAAAGTATCATGCAAAGGTACCTATTTACAACTATAAATTATGAAATTAAAATAAAACCATATTTTTGTTACGGTTTACCTTTTAAATAAATATTGTTTTTTACATTCACACATACATTAAGTGAATCCATTTAAAATAATTTGTCACTAAAACATGTAAAACCGCAATCAGCTGATCGCAGAAGCCGCCATTTTGTCGCCGGAGTTATCTACAAGGTTTTGATGTACGCTTCATTTTCTATTCTATCAAGGCGAAACGCTTGTCAAAATTGCCACATGGCATGGAAAAGTCAAAAAGTCATAGCTACGATCTTTCAGTTTCTAAGGAACATTTGTATGACAACTTGTTTAGGCGTGAATACGAATCGACAATTAGCGAATGCCACTTGACTTGACCCCCTGTTTTGCACAAGATTTGAAAAGTATCTAAACTAGAATTACTTGGCAGAGATATCGTGAGAGTTATCTTTTGTGTAAATACAGTCAATTTTGTGTAAATGATAAGTATACAGGGTTTAAAACGACTGTTTCCTATAACGAAATAGTCTTTAACACCCATTAAATACATACGAGTATAATAATAAATCTCTAGACTAACACACCAATTATGTGGCCCTAAAGTAACTTGCAGTAAGCACTTGTGTTATAGGTACCACATAATGGACTAGGGGAGAACCTAGTTACACCCAGACACGAGCCTATATCGAAAAAAACATTTTACGAAATTGGCCCGACCCGGGGATCGAACCCGGAACCATCCGCTTAGCAGCCAATTATATATATCGCTGCACCACAGAGGTCTTCAAATTATTATTTTCATTATTCTAACCACGCTACAATCCTCGCAGGTTCGCGCCGGAGCTGCAGTCGGAGGCGGCGCTGCGGCTGGCCGCGCTGCACATGTCGCAGCACGCCGCCGCGCACGGCTGCAGTGACAAGCTCACCGTTAAGGCTATTGAGTGAGTGTTCTGCTGAAATTACTAGACGCTTAACCACGCGACTTTTAATTATCTGTTTACTCTTTATATCGTTAATTTTCAAAGAGACTGTTTTTTTCAGTTTTTGTCATCGAAAATTTGTTGTGATTTTTTAGATGTTTTTATCACATTTTGAACAAATGACGTCTTTTTATTTTTGAGGTTTCAGCTTTGAAAGCGGTAACTTTGCATAATGGAATGCTATGTCAAAACTATACCTACCATTCATCAAACAAATTAAATGTGAAAAATGCATTCTTAGAAATGTTTACTTTAGCTTTATCATGAATGACTTGAAATACTTCGCAGTTTTATAACATACAAATAAAAAGACGAACATAAATCTTTAACGGTCCGACAAGCCGTATCGTTTACAAACACTTTTAAGTAATAATCTACATATTCATATAATACCCTTGGCTCATAGTGTCTCGTGATCACCACAAATCCTTTACTTACAACATTATTCACGTATTGCTACGACATAATTGTACGCTACAGGCAAAAAAAAGCTTCGTCTTAATGAGCCTTAACTGTATGTTTCCAGACGTGAGTTCGGTCTGGAGCGGTTCGTGCCCGGCTCGCTGCTGGACGGCATGAAGCGCAAGGAGCTGCGCCGCCTGCTCGCCGCCGCGCTCAAACTGTACCACGCCACGCCGCTCACGCAACTACAGGTAATGTAGCGGAGCTAGAGTAGAGCCTTGTAGCATACCGCGGCCCCTCACGCAACTACAGGTAATGTAGCGGAGCTAGATTAGACCCTTGTAGCATACCGCGGCCCCTCACACAACTATAGGTAGTATTGTAGCGGAGACAGAGTAGAGCCTTGTAGCATACCCTGATAGCTCACGCAACTACAGGTAATGTAGCGGAGCTAGAGTAGAGCCTTGTAGCATACCAGGATCGCTCACGCAACTACAGGTAATATTGTAGCGGAGCTAGAGTAGAGCCTTGTAGCATACCGCGGTCCCTCACGCAACTACAGGTAATGTAGCGGAGCTAGAGTAGAGCCTTGTAGCGTACCGCGGCCCCTCACGCAACTACAGGTAATATTGTAGCGGAGCTAGAGTAGAGCCTTGTAGCATACCGCGGCCCGCAGAAAAAAGCCTTGTGGTCATCCATAAATTGACTTTTAATCTATAGCTTCAGGCCCCACAGAGAATAAAACAAGAATGAACCCCTGTTAATCACTCCTTCATAACATACATCATAGTCGCTATTCGAAACATTATATGTTTATAAATTCAAATGCTTTTGTGCAATCTTTAAAATTATCAGGCACTTAAATTTTATTTGAAGCAGAATCTTAACCGTCTTCATAATTAAATAGTGCTGTTGAGTGCTTATTTCCGTACCTACGTATAATAACTTTATTTCCACTCAAAGTCCACTTGAAAACAAAATTTATCCAATGAGAATTTGTAGTTTTCAATTTTATCGCCATCACTACAAGTCATAAGTTTACTTAGGTGGCTTGAACTCAACTTGTTATTCACCTATAAACTAACGTTTCTCTATTAAACTAAAGCCATGATTGCCCCACAGATAAAGCTGCAGTACCTGGAGATAATCGCGTCGCTGCCGTCGTACGGCGCGAAGTGCTTCAGCGTGAGCCGGCCCGAGCGCGTGCTGCTCGTGTCGCCGCGCCACGGACTCAGCAGCATCGTGCCCGCGCACACGCATACTGTGAGGATCATATACTATTACTAGCGACTTAGCGACCCGCCCACGCTTCGCAATGGTGTAATTTTGGCCGACTTTCTCACAAAACATTGATTTTTAGCTAACTTAAAATAACTTTATCAGAATTTACTTTATTTACAAATTTAAATGAGTAAATATCCTAAAAGATGGCGAAACCCGCATCAAAATCCATTAGATAGTTTAGGAGGTGATAGCAGCCAAACATACAAACAGACAGAATTAGCGACTTGGATTTATACTATGTAATTATGTTAAAGAACCACAGTATATCTTAAGATTTTCTGATATGAAAAACGTCTTTTAATCAAAAAGGTAGGCTAAAAGCATTTGTAGAACGATAGCAAAATAGTATTTAGAAAAAGTTTAATGTTATATTTTATACAGCGTTTTATACAGTTCAATGTTTATTGTACACATTGAAACACGTGTTTCTAATCTAAAAAATAATTCTTTGGTTCAACCCTTAAACCATCCACTTTCATCTAAATCTAAGTTCACGCTAAGCATACTCGTATGTGCATTTCATTGGATTCACACTAAGCTTTTGTGTCTGTCTCCACTCCAGCCACAGCCCATCGCGGCCATCTCCGAAGTCGAATCCATCCGCGTGAAGTCGTGCGGGGGCGGGGGCGGGGGCGGGGGCGGGGGCGGCAGCGCGGACGTGGCGGTGTTCCTGCGCCGCGACCGCGTGCTGGCGCTCGTCATGGACAGCCGCGACGCCGCCGAGATGCCGCTCGTTATAGCCGGGTGAGTGGCAGATGACGGGTGACAGTGATAGGTACAGGTGAGTAGTAGAGATGAATGATTTCTTCAGAGATGCTGCTTGTTATAGCCGGGTGAGTGGGGAGATGACTGGTGACAGTGATACAGGGGAGTATTAGAGTATTAGGGATAAATGATTTCTTTAGAGATGCCGCTTGTTATAGCCGGGTAAGTGGACAGATGACGGGTGACAGTGATACAGGCGAGTATTAGAGTATTAGAGATGAATGATTTCTTCAGAGATGCTGCTTGTTATAGCCGGGTGAGTGGGGAGATGACGTGTGACAGTGATACAGGTGAGTATTAGAGATGAATGATTTCTTCAGAGATGCCGCTGGTCATAGCCGGGTGAGTGGGGAGATGACGGGTGACAGTGATACAGTCGAGTATTAGAGATGAATGATTTCTTCAGAGATGCCGCTGGTTATAGCCGGGTGAGTGGCAGATGACGGATGAAAGTGACACAGGTGAGAGTGTATTAGAGATGAATGATTTCTTCAGAGATGCCGCTGGTCATAGACGGGTGAGTGGGGAGATGATTGGTGACAGTGATACAGGCGAGTATTAGAGATGAATGATTTCTTCAGAGATGCCGCTGGTTATAGCCGGGTGAGTGGCAGATGACGGATGAAAGTGACACAGGTGAGAGTGTATTAGAGATGAATGGTTTCTTCAGAGATGCCGCTGGTCATAGCCGGGTGAGTGGAGAGATGACGGGGGACAGTGATACAGGTGAGTATTAGAGATGAATGATTTCTTCAGAGATGCGGCTGGTCATAGCCGGGTGAGTGACAGATGACGGGTGACAGTGATGCAGGTGAGCATTAGAGATGAATGATTTCTACAGAGATGCTGCTGGTTATAGCTGGGTGAGTGGAGAGATAAGGGGTGACAGTGATACAGGTGAGTATAAGAGTATTACGGATGAATGATTTCTTCAGATATGCTGCTTGTTATAGCCGGGTGAGTCATAGTAGATGTGGAGGTATAAGAGCGATGGATGTAAGAGGTGGTTGCTACATAGGTGCTGCTCGTTATTGCAGGGGACTAGGCGAATAGAAGGGGAAGTCGTGAAGGGCTGAGTGTAAGTGTTGAATATTTGAGGTGATAGAGAGCAAAGAAAGGGCACATTGGGTGGAGAATTGCAAATGGTTGAAGTGAATTAAGGTTATCGCTGAGAGAGATGAGAACAGGAAGAAGTGAAAAAACTAGATGAAATTATGAGACCGCTGCACCGATGACGTTTTTGTTGAGTTAAACTAGACTGAATGGTTTAAAATATATCATTAAATTAGGCAATTATTATCCTTATTTAATGATGTATTCAAATAAGTGAACATAATTATATATTTATATTCCAGATACTATCGCCTTGCCACGGGTCAAGAACTACATGTGGAATTAGAAAGAGAACCAATAACCGAAGATATAGGTAAGTTACAAGCATTTGGAACATCATCTTATCTTGTCTACTTATCTTACTAACTATCTTCCTTTTCTTCTCAGCTCCACCATATCTGTCTCAGCATCACGTGGTACCTGCCAAATGGAGCTATCTTCATTACGATGATCCGATTGTTCTCACAAAGAAACACTACGCTATCTTCAGCATGCCTCCACCATATCATTCTACTCCAGATCAGTCTAAGTCTAGTCTCGATACCAACATGAACTCTAGTATCGCCAACAGAAATCATAGCAACAACTCTAGTCCACTCACCGGCTATGGACTACTAGGTCATGACGTTCATTTCGATAGATGCAGACGAAACGAAGACTACAGACTCTTTGACCCCAATGAATCTTGCTACTTAGACGATGGAATGGGCTTCGATCTACAGAGCGTACTCTCAATGGAGTTACTCGAAAATGCCTCAAACCCCAAACTTGTAGAAGCTAAAAACGAAGAAGTATTAAGAAGAGTGGCCGAAATGCAGAAGCTTGTAGAAAACTCCGAACAATACTTGACTGAGAATTGTGATGTTTATAACGATGATATTTATAATAATGGTGTACTTAGAGATGAATTTGTTGGTAAAGAGACGAGCGTGGATCAACAAGAGAGCGACTCGGAATCTAATAATAGTAGAACGTCAGCTGCCGATGACGCCCCTGGAATACTCAAACATAGCGACTCCTTGTTACTTTTAACTGAAACGATTAATCAAGGACTCAGCGTATTACCCGTTCCTGAAAACGAAAATGACAATAATAGTGCTTTGACTACGAGACAGTCGCAAGGACTCAGTGCAATTTTAAATAATTGTGGACTCACAGATGCCCTGATAGCACTAAACAGTGATCTTAACCATTCCGAAAGCGATAACGATTCTTCGTACACTCCAACAAATAGCCCAATAAGAAAACACCAAAACCATAAATCCAATAGTAATAAAATGTTTAGAACAAGCTTCGGACTACATAGTCCGGACAACACAATAGATAGTAGAGAAACAAATCTTAAAGAATATTTAAAACAACTTAGAGAAAAAAGTAGTAGAGAAGACGAGAAATCTAGTGACTATTTATACCAAGATAATATTGTCGATAATGACGCCGAGCTTATAGATCTAACTTTGATACCTCCACCACAAACACCAGACGAATTAGATAGTGCAACAAATGTGCCTCAAATACTGCCTATAGTACCGCCATCATTTGCGGACGAGAAACGTAATTCACAAGAAAATATGTCAGAAGTTCCGAAAACAGAACTTGACAAATTTATAGCTGACGTCACAGTGCCCCCGCCAACAGTTAAAGTTACTCCTGCCATTGAATTGACTCCTGAAGAAATCATGTCCTATATAATACCACCACCACCACCTGGATCCAACCCTTCTACTTTAGAAAGAGAACCAGTGAGCTACGTCAATCAAAATCAGATATTAGAGGCAAGAAAACCCAAACTTAACGTTAAGCCTGCCAACGGTGAGGTGGTCAAGGGAACACGTAGCGTAAGTGAAATTAGGAATATATTCACATCTAGAACTCTAAGTGAAGCTAGGAATAGTCTTTTATTAAAAGATAAAAGCAAAGCTCAAACTCAAGCAAAGTCTGATTCGCCAAAAAGTAAGAGAAAAAGTGTTTCGGTAGAGAAACAAGCCAACGGTAATGCGCACGTGATAGAATATCCAACGCTAGAAAGAAAAGGTATGTTTTCATGTTGTAGTAAAGATAAAAATAAAATAGAAGATAACGAAAGCATTGAGGAGCTCAAAAGTCACGATGTCCCCGATTCCATGCCTGATGTTTGTGAAATAAGACCACCTCCTAGAAGAAAAAGTAATGAAATAGAGACTCCACCCGAACGACCTCCAAAGTCAGCCCCTCCACCAGCCCCCAGACCGCGGTCTAATTCTTTCACTTGTCCAAAAAACGAGATGACAGCTGTTGAGATTCCCAAAAATCACTACAACACCTTGAACAATAGAAATATCAACTACAAGGTTATCTGTGATATCAACGAACAGAAACCGACCCCCCCTCAGGTTCCCCCACGAGTAGAGACCAGAGTTCTATCACCGCCCCCGCCTCTGTTGCTTCCACCAAAAAAGCCGCCCCTGCCCCCCGTTCCCTCGCTCGAAGTCTTACGGATGAAAAATTCGCAGAAGCAATCCCCGGTGCGGAACCCGGAGCAGCGAGTGGCTAGCATCGGCTCCCCGCACTTCCAGCGGAACCTCAGCAGCTATCGGAACCTGGAGATCGAGAACCGGATCTCCGACGAGGAGATGCAGACCATCCGCGCCTCGCAGAACTACAGCTCGATGACGCTGCAGACCCGCCACGTGCGGTCCAACTCGGAGACCAAGAACACGATACTGAAGAACAAGGAGATGTCGCCCGCGCTGTCGCTGTGTTCGCCGCAGATGAATCGTCGCTTCTCAAACCGGCCCGACCTACTAAACGGTGCGCCAGAGACCCGAGTCTTCAGTCCTCCCCTAACCGACCGGAAAGTCTTCAAATCCGGCAGTCCTACTCCCAAAGTCCAGAACCACGTCCGTTTCAAGGACGACGTGAAGATCGACGACGACATCCCCACGCCGCCGTCGCCGCCCAGCGGGTTCCCGGAGATGGGCAGCAACGGGCATATATCCCTTGAAGGGCTGCTATCCAAGACGGAGGCGGCGGTGGACGGGCTGCTGCAGCGCCTGCACCGCGCCGCAAGGGACTGCGCCGCCCAGCACGCGCAAGGCGGCGGACAGGACATCGACGAGGGGAAGTTCCAGGTGATTATCATCTTCAAATCTTCCTCATTGCCATAGTTTCTTATATGCGTTCGTTCTTCAATTCCTGTGTGTTTCTAAATTTAGTTGAATTCTTAGATATAGAATTTAAGGAAAATAATAAAATGTTCCAATTGACTGAGCCACCGTTACTCTTCGAATTAAATTTTACATTTGGTAGCAAAATCAAGGAAATTTAGGTATACACTTAAAAGTCGTTGTTTTTTACACGAAAAAAAAATCGGTCATCTCAATTGATCAATTACGACTTTCTTGTATGATCAAACTAATCAACAACGTGATTGCAGCGCGCGCGCAGTGAGCTGACTTCCTGCGCGGTGTCGCTGGTGGGGGCGTCGCGGGCGCTGGTGGGGGCGCTGGGGGCGGCGGGGGGCGCCGCGGGGGGGGCGGGGGCGGCCGCCGCGCTCGCCGACTGTCTCACTCCGCTGCGGAGACTTAGCGACTTGGCGCAGGTAATGTATTAGACAATTTAGCAACAATAATGTATACAGAGATGCTTGATACTCGTAACTTAGCAAAATAAGTGATACGTTTTGTCAAATAAAAGAAAGTTGGACTACTGAAAAATCTCGGTGGTGTCTTGATTGATTTTTACTCAATGGAATGGATGATATATATGATACAGCATAGTCAAGTTAATCATAATAACCAACACTGCATTTCTACTTCAGGCATTAGGCCGCCACACCTCGTCCCCGCTGCAGACCCGGAACCTAGTACTCCGGGTGCATGACGTCACAGCCGCCTTCAAAGACCTCGCCGGCGCAGAGATGGCCCAAATAATACACGAACACAACGCCAAACACACACAAGGCAAAGAACAGGACTCAACTCTAGAAGGACAACTAGCTCTTAGAGCAGAATGCCTGGCCAATGTATTGGCAACACTACTACGCAGCCTGCGAGTGTTCTCTCCTTAAATATGACTTTGACGTTGACGTTTCGCGCGCATTTACAACACAGACTAAAATAACATGGCTGCTACGAACACGCAAATCTTGATTTGTAAATAGATTTCCGTTTAATATATTGTCACCGTTACTAAAAAGAGACCAAATAAAATTAGACAGTTTTGTATAACAACAGTTTTAAGTTTATTTTAGTTGTAGATTATTGTAAATTTTATGATGCGTTACGTTTTGGTATGTTGTTAATATATTTTAGCGTAATTATACAGTAGTTTTTACTTGAATATAGTTTTGTTAAAGAAAGTATGATAGATGGTATCCATTTCTTTTTAGTGTTCTTAAAAAAATGTTACCATAATAATTAATCTTGTACTAAACATATCTATTTACATATAAAATTGTATATTTTCTATTAGCTAAGGATGAGTGATCGGATTTAGGGTGCAACACTTATAACCATATCTTCTATGTCTAACTAACCAAAAATATCATTGAATTATGCGAAAATAAATGTAAATTCCTCTTTTTCTTTTAAACATGCTAATCTTACATTAAGTTTAGTGTACGTACAATACCTTTTTGCATTAAAGTTTGGTGTTGCTAGTAATAAAAGTTTTTTACGAATCAGTGTTGCCAGTGTACGTTTTTATACACATAGTATGCTTACAAATTTGAATTGGTGCTAATTACAAATTGTTTGTTCGTATGTAATGTTAATTTTAATCCTTTGAGTGGCTGAATTTTAAAAGGCAAAAAAAGGCATTGGCTTTTGCTGTGGCATCAAAAAAGGTTCGCAAATGCAAGGCAATATTTTTACAATAGTTTGTAGTGAAAATGCACCAGTGATTTGATTTTTAATCATTTGCTTTACGAACAATGCAATTTTATACCTACCTAATAAAGCTAGCTTTAATAGCAACAAATAATAATTGCACGTTTATTTTTTTTATTATTTTTTGTCAACCTGTAAAGTACAACTTTGTTTTAAAAAAATAATAACATGTTCCCTTAGTAACCAAAGAAATATATTATTTTCATATACAAATTATTGAACAATATAGATCTATACCTTATTTTGTTTTTTATCTAGATTTTTACACGTTTTTTTTCTATGTTTTTTAATGTCGAATTTATGAAATACTAAATTAGATGAACCAGTAACCGGATATTAATCATTATATCTTTGTATACAAAGATTTATAACATACTCTTGTATACTTCACCAGAATATTAACTGTTCAAAGGTAATGCAATGCATTTCATGTAATAAATAAATAAAATCTAATGGCGTTGTTTTTATCTTAATTTTTTTTGCCAAAATAAGATCCTCTTTAAGAAGTACGTGGAACAGACCCTGCGTAGAGGTCTATTAAGGTACGTACTAAAATAATCGTTTGAAATATAAAAACATTTTTTTTTAATATAATTACAATTTGATTTTTCTCCTAAAGTAGAACATTTAGAAAAACCGTTGATATTTCATATTTTAGTAAAAAATAGTAAAAACTTTTTTCCTCATTTGCTTCAATGTACCAAGTTTAGTTTTATCTGTAAAGTCGTTTAAATGAAACACTCGGTTCAAACATTTTGAACTATCCTCACAGAGATAGTACTTTTTGATATCTAGACCTTGCCATTTGCTACAAACATCTGAACGGAGGGTTCTAGGTTTTGGATTATAACTGATTTACTTTAACTTTTACAAATTTTTGATGTTGAGTGAGTACTTTGAGTTTTTAATTTTTTTAACTAAAATTCTTAAAAATTTCACGCCTTTTACTAAAAGTTGAAAAAAGAACACTCAATGCACATGTTTCCTTTTTATAAATACACTAGTGACCCGCCCACGCTACGCAATGGTGTAATTTTGGCCGACTTGTTCACGAAACATCGAATTGTGGCTAACTTTAAAATAACTTTTCTGAATGGTCTTTATTTACGAATTTAAATGAAAAAATAACTAAAAAGATAGCGAAACCCGCATTAAAATCCGTTAAGTGGTTTAGGAGTAGATAGCGGACAAACATACAAACAGACAGAATTAGCGACTTGCATTTATATTATACTATGTAATGATGATGATAATGATATGATGTTCTAGTAGTGAGCTGTCATTTCATTTCAAAAAAATGGAAATAATGGCAACAAATTATTAATGAAATAATAATAGTTAAATTAAATAGAATTAAAGAAATAACGCGATAAAGCATTTTTTTTACAAGAACACCAAACAAGTTAGTTTAGGAAATCTATCTGTAATATAATTATTTGGCGTAACATTTATAAGTTTTCTGAGATATTTATGATTAAGTATACCAGTGTACTTATATCTGAACAAAATACCAATAGATTTATATCAAATCTAGACTAACCAACGCTAGTTATAATACTTTACCCAGCCCGTAAAAGAATTACCTATAACAAGTCGATGCGCCCAGTAAGGTCAGCATAATAGATAAAAATCAACAACAGCTTCTTATAATCGGGTATGTTTAGCTCTTAGACTACATAAACAATGGAGAACCATATAATACGTATCATAATAAGATCAAAATAAGGTCTTTAAAATTTTCTGAATAATGAGCGCTTCGAGTCGGGTGGCAGTTAGGTGGTTTGAATAGTTATTACAGTGAGGTAGCTACATTCCGATAGCAACTACGTACGTAAAATGTCTTAAAACACAATTATTTATCAGATCTCCAATGCTTTTTGTCCATGTCATACCTAAAAATGATTTTTCAATCTTGAGTTTGTTTGCCAATCAAACTTTCACCAAAAAAACGGTAGCAAATTAGACCCCGCCATTTCATTTCAATAAAAATGTGCCGATATTGGTATCTCTATTGGTGACGTACTCTTTGTAATTCGGATTTAGCTATATGACTAGCTCGCCATATAAACCTGCGCAAAGCATCTGCGCAGTAGCTAGAGTTCAATAGAATATATTTTTTCAATAAACGTATTATGTTTTCACACGATCGATCCTAACCGGTTAGGGGTTGGTGTGAATTCGATTAGTTTAGATGGTTCTGTATTTATATCTGTTCTGCATTTAATCTTTAATAAATAAATGTATCTATTTTAATAAAAATCTATGCTAACCACATTATAGAGGTATACATCGAAAAATCTTTGAAATATTTAATGATAAACATTTTCAGCTATAGTTCTTTAAATTCCGAAAAAATAACTTAAAATCAGATAGGTTAATATTAAAAAGGGAAACTTGTTTGTTTATTAAACATGTATTCCTTAAAAACAGTAGCGTCTCGATTTTATTCAAAGTAGAGCTCGAGCAATGTAAAGTTTGCGCAGAACTTTCCAAATCAATTGAAAAAATTTCAAACTCATATTAATGTTCCTTATCCATCTGCTATTTACGTAGATGTGATTAACCATAAAAATTCTAAAATTAATTTAAATCCACTTTAAAGCATATTAAAAAGATAATAAATACCAAAGGATTACATTAAATATCGTTAAAAGTAAGAGACAGGGGCTGTTTTCGATTTTCAATTAGGTTATAGATGTTGTTTTTAAAATATTTAAAGTACCCGCTACTAAGCAATTTATTTTATTTTATTGTAGATTCATTTCGCCACTGATTACTGATCCCCAACAACTCGTTTATATTAGATACACCAAGGAGGCTGCATTATAAAAAATAAATGACATGAAGAGAAGCACCAACTAGTGCGAACCTTGCAAAAAATATATCAATAAATTAAATATTCTACGAATAACTATGAATAGAACGATGCAAGTACCCTCTGGCTAGTTCGAGGGATAAATAGCTATTTATTGGCCTGACAATTAGTAAATGCCTACTGTTATTTATTACTTGTAAAAAAATCGTAATTTTAAACGTAAATTAAATAATATTGTTATCTGTACGGCACAAAATGTTAGACGAACGGACTGTTGTGGAAAAGGCATTGGGTTCGATTCCCGGGTCTGGCCAATTTGCTAATAATGTAATTTCGAAATAGCTCGAGTCTGATTGTTACGAGGTTCTTCCTAGTCTGGAGATTTATTAATTCAGAATCTTTACTATAATTATATAGAGCACAGATTAACCAAGTGATAAAGAGGTAAAGTTCGTGTGTTTGTTTGAATGACTTAACTCTGGGGGCCTACTGGGACTTGATATCGTGCATCTTATCACAATCGCGAGATTGGTACCGAGACTTACGACTTTTAAAACGATATTTCCTGTCGTATTGATTATTGTCTTAAAACCTTACCGGGACTTGTTTCGTCGCCTAGTTGAACTGTCAAGTTAGACAGTTAAATTCGTCAAATTGTCGTGATAAAGTGCCGGTAAGGTATTCCATCAAGTTCGTTCGTACTGTATTATTATTTTAGTGTATATATTATTGTATTTAGGCTAGTATTATTACCACGCGAGTGGAGCCACAAAGGTGAGTGCTTGGTAAATCGTTCATCTACGTCAGTTTTCGCGCATGTCTCAATTCTCCTTACTTAAGTTCTGGACAGACATGTCCCTTTATTGACAAACAAACTTATTCCTGGCAAACTCTAGTGGAGACAAATTCACCTTTTAGAATGGAAAACCAAATGCTAGTTTCAAATAGGTAAACTAATTCAATTATATCAGATTTTAAAAACAAACTAGCTAAAATCATACAAAAAATTTTTAATCCTTCATTAAAATCTTAAGTTTTAACCTTAATACTTATATTTCATCCTTCATGCTTTTCTCGTATTTCTTTAAAATACCTACCAAGTATTAACTAATTAACTTGTAAACCACGTTCTATCCACAATCTTATAAGATAACTTAAACTAATCTCCTAGTATCGCAGTGGACTAACTCGCTGGTTCTAACCGGTTTGAGCCGCTTTGCCCGATGTCAATGGAACTAGCCTAGACTGGTACTTTTTAGCCCTTTTTCTTTACAAGACAAGTCGTTAGACTCGGGTTAGGTATTTATTAGTTTTCTTGGAGTTCTAATAACGATCTGTGTGAATAAGGCAGCTAGTAATTGTAGATTTTTTAGTATTTATTGCAATATGTTGGAAGGGATTGCAAGTGCTTGGGTGAAGGTGTTTTATGGTTTTATAGCCGATTCTAAAGCAGCATTGAGGAGAATATTTTTTTTGAACGTTTTTTTGACGATCGTTTTACGTAAAAATTTTAAGCCTATTTTTTAATGCATAGCTGTTGCGTTAAATTAATTTAAAAATCATCCTGCTCGACTTTGACTATTAAAACAAACCTAAAGTCTAGTATATTTATCAATTTTCGAATTCGAAGCAAAGGTAACTTAACCTTATTTGAGCGCTACCCTTTTATATGCGTCATGACATGACACGTCAAAACCACGTGTTTTATAAAAAAAAGTTGCATTCGTCTGAAAGTATGTTAGTTTTCCACAATTAATTGTTTTGTGGTCACGGTCATAATAAGGCCTTTAAAATTACATTTTAAAAAGTTCTTTTAAATTTAGGAACAAAAACTATTTGTAGTTTTGTATGTGTATGACTTTAGTGTCTAACAAACATTATGTAAATAGCAATTTTTTTATTTGTAACATAGAAAAGATTTCAACTATATTACTTAAACACTTGTTTTCTTTAAAAAGCCATACGTTTCACACCTGAGATTATATCGCTCCGAAAAAGACATTTAGCAAAATTAGTTTTCTTAAAAAAACAAAGATATTCACAACACTAAAATCTTTTCCAAATTAAAATATAATATCTTCCATAACATATTATCAAATTTAGTATGAAACTATACAAATCCCCCATCTAAGCTTGTACCTCCCTGATTCTAACCGTCGGCGACGCCTGCGCAGAGTGCATTGCACCGCCCCCCCCCCCCTCTACCCGACTACCCCTACACCCCCCCCCCCCCAGCGGAACTGGTTCTAATGCTGCGCGCGCGCAACACGCGGACTTGCGCAAATAGCTAACATCGAGTTATACAGAAAATATGTTTAACGATAAATAAAATATCAAAAGGGTAAGTGTGTGAGGGATTTAGATTTTATATTAAAAAATATGTTGAATAACAACGAAGTCCAGATAATGAGAAATATGGCATAAAAAGAATTACCTATCTTATTTGGTGCAGTCGTTCTGTGGCTTTGCGCATAAGTAGAATTAGGCTATATATTTTTTATCTATAAGATTTGTTGAAGTTATAGATTTGTGTTTTTCAAAATTTCAATTCCGCTTCTAAAGATAATCAACATTTCGTCAAAGTATCATGTTATGTTTTCTGTGTTAAACACTGCGATGTTTTCCAAACAATTGTAACCTAAAATACAACCATACATCATATCCATTATACAATGCCTAATAAGTTTCTATTAGATTGCGCCTGTTAAAATAAAACATAGACTTCACAACTTTACCCACATGTAACAATTATACCCCCAGTAAAATTCCCCCCTACAAATTCTAACGACATGTAATTACTGCTTCTTTCACTAACGGCCGAAACCAATATTCTACTATAGTTAAAACCTTAGTAATTTGGAAACTGCTAGTTTTGTTTTTTGTGACGTGTTTCTGTCATTTCCATATCAACAGCTATCTACCATAAATATATTTCGACGCAAAAACATTGATAATAGTTACCATAGATACGCAAATATCAAGGCGTCAACGTAAAAATTCATCAAAACCCGAAGAAGCCCGGACGCACCCGACGTCCCTGCACTCGGTGTCGCGGCCATGCGCGTACGCAGTCAGGGCGACTTTCGCGCGGGAATTTCTCCCAAGGCCACGAGAACCCGTCGCGCGGTCATAATCCGATCATTTCACATCATTTCCAGACTCAATCAAATACCTGCGCAAGAGTCGACGGTTAGATGAAAGAGGGTTTTATAGCATTTGTAATAGGAGGTTCTACAGCAAATACTTACGTGGGCAATCACTTAGCACTTAAATTAAAACATCCCTGATTAATTGCATGTGTATCTCAGTGAAATTGACTGTACTTAGTTTAGATTAATATATATACAATTAGAGAATTTGAATCTAATGCTAAATCTTTTCTTGAGTTTATTTTTTCCAAAAAGACGGAGTCTTTGATGGGTCAGATTGATTATTCTATATTTTGTGATTTGCAATACCTATTATTTGACAGTATTAAGTTCTCAATAATAAAATATTTTTTGTACGTTCAAGCAAAATCACTGTCAAAGAATCTAACACATCAATCTACGCATTCCAAATCCATAAGTTAATAATTATAAAAACTGCAGATTTTTCCATCGCACATCAATAACTGAGATGGCAAAGCAAGTTAGCCATGTATTAGATTTAATCGATAATTGCTTCGTAGTTTAGATATATCGCGAACGATTCTTTGTACCTTTTCTTTAGTATATACAATGCCTCGATGATTCTACCTGACCGCACTGACGAACCTAACGTAAGAACTATGGCCGTCACCAACCTTTATTTTACCCCTTTATCATCCTAACTTCCCAATCACTGACTTAGGACTACCAACCTTAAGACCTGAACGATACAGTTGAGAATATAAATGCTGTACTTGTAAGTTAAGCCTTTTAGGAGTGTGGTATAGAAGTGGTCAGTAACTGAAGAGTGAGTGCACAAAAAGCCTCGCAGACTGCGGCGACATTCCAGCGCCGCCGGAGCAGCGTGGTATACCTAATAGCGAATATTTAGAATCGTCACAAGCTTCGTTCAGAGTAATCACGAAAGGTGGAATTCAACTTTGGGACGTACAAGTCGATGAAATTCGAAAATTGAACGATGATGTTGCAGACGACGGCAGGGCATTTTAAAATTTGAATTGAGTTTTTTTAGGCAAAAGATTTTTTGTATTTTGTTTAAATATTTTAAACATTGTAGATAAACATCCAGTTTTCATTTCATACGCTCATAATTAACTCATGGTTATAAAGCAGGCAAATATTTTTAAAATCAAATCCTATTTCACAAATATTTTAAAGCGTCAAGTGATATACTTAAGTACATCGTTAAAATTTACCACGAAATCCATATTTCACCTGGAATTCACTCAAGAATTCTGAAAATGACGTATTTCACCTACCTCCGTACTTACTACGTTCCTTTCGTCCATTGAACAAAGTTTTATTAGTTTTCCACGACTTTTATGACAATGTAGCGACGTTTCTGCGCAAACCTACAATAGCCGTACTTGTCCTACTAAATTCTAAATCTACTTTAGCACACATACTTACTTATATTTTGTTACTAAGCAATACGTACATATTTTCTAAAGAAAAAATATTTTCAGATTAATTTACAAACATATGAGGCTTTTTAAAATTCATTATTTACTATTATTTAAAACAAAGATGCTTCTAATCTACTTGCAGTGCATACCTACAGCCTAGATATTAAAAAAAACAAAAACCTAACACTTTCCCGCCGTCCGCCATTTTGCAAAAAAACCGCGCGCTGTCTTAGGATTTTTGCCCCATGCCGTTTAGGTCCAATGTGGTCTGGCATCTAAGTTAGATGAGGTCTTAGACCCTGGTGTAAGACGAATGGGACACTATCAGGCCTTATATGGATCTTGTCAATTTATTGAACGCACAGGATAGCTAGTTCTCCCGCGCGAATCCAAGATGGCTGCCACAGATTTTTTTATTGGAATAGAAATAGGTTTTTGTTTAGCTTTAAATTTTTATGTTGCAAGAGAAAAAAAAAACCGGCCAAGTGCGAGTCGGACTCGCGCACCGAGGGTTCCGTACAAACCTGCAAAAACTACTTAAAATTTTAAGCTTTTCGGAATTTTTCTGTTACCTGTGCTGTAAGCTATTGCTTCTTACCAAATTTCGAGATTATATGTCAACGGGAAGTGGTCTTTAGGTTTTAATTCCCGTGCGTGTAGTTGCGAGTTTCAAAATATGCGGTATCAATGGTTGTACTTTTGCGTTTTGCGTTTTTGCGTTGACTTAGTTTTTTTTTTTTCACGGGTTAAAGGCAATTAGATCTAAGTATTTGATATGATTTTCAACTTGATAGCTCTACGCGTTCATGAGGAAAAAAGTAATAAGTTTATATTTATTAAAAAATATATATTTTGTAATGTAACTAAAAATTTAAGGTTTTCGGAATTTTTCCTTTATGTGTGCTATAAAACGTTGCTTCATGTCAAATTTCAAGATTCTAGGTCGACTGGAAGTACCCTTTAGGTTTTGATTCCCTTGCGAGTACTTGCGAGTTTCAAAATATGCAGCTTAAATTGCTGTTTCTTTTGATTGCGTTGACATAGAAGTTTGATTTTGTTACAGCTTAAAGGTATTATAGACCTGAGTATTTGGTATGAATTTCAATTTAATACCTCTACGCGTTCATGAGGAAAAAAGTAATAAGTTTATATTTATTAAAAAATATATATTTTGTAATGTAACTAAAAATTTAAGGTTTTCGGAATTTTTCCTTTATGTGTGCTATAAAACGTTGCTTCATGTCAAATTTCAAGATTCTAGGTCGACTGGAAGTACCCTTTAGGTTTTGATTCCCTTGCGAGTACTTGCGAGTTTCAAAATATGCAGCTTAAATTGCTGTTTCTTTTGATTGCGTTGACATAGAAGTTTGATTTTGTTACAGCTTAAAGGTATTATAGACCTGAGTATTTGGTATGAATTTCAATTTAATACCTCTACGCGTTTATGAGGAAATGGGTAGTAAGGTTAAAATTATTAAAAAAAATATATTATGTGATGTAACTAAAAATTTATGGTTTTCGTAATTTTTCCTTTATCTATGCTATAAGACGTTGCTTCGTACCAAATTTCAAGATTCTGAGTTCACGGGAAGCACCCTGTAGGTTTTGATTCCCTTGCAAGTGTCGAAAATTTGCAGCATAAACGGCTGTATCTTTTGATTGCGTTGGCTTAGAAGTTTGATTTTTTCACAGCTTCAAGGGACAGTAGACCTGAGTAATTGATATAAATTTCAGCTTCATACCTCCACGCGTTCCTGAGAAAAAGGGTCTTGACAGACGGACGGACGGACAACAAAGTGATCCTATAAGGGTTCCGTTTTTTTTCCTTTTGAGGTACGGAACCCTAAAAATCTCTTATTATATAATGAAGAATGAGAGGGAGGGCTGATTATTAATGAGCTGACGAAGCTTAGTTACAAAGTAATTTTATAATTATGGTCTAAGTAGATAGCTACATCAAACAATTTTATTATTATATAAGTAGGTAAGTAAGCAATTTTGTGTAGATACATTTAGCTTTAACAAACGTACTATTATATTAATATTGTTGCCTGTTATATATTTAATACGACTTCATAGTTATCAAGTGACTGATTGAGAATAGATAATATTGGCTATATACAATAATAGTCCATCGCGCATATGAAGTTGGTTATTGCTCTACAGATAGTCGCAGGCGTAACTAAATTGTAGATATAGCGATCACTTCACTTGATACTGCCTCGCTGTATCTTATAAATAAATGAGCCATGTATTTGTACCTATTAGAATGTTAGAATTATATGTAGGTATTTTATAGGCAATAATAATTTTTAAAGATCCGGTCAACGTCTTTTACCTACTATCTTCTGCTGTCCGTTTACTGTCCGTTTACTTAACACATAAAAATAAAGTCTATATTTTTTAGTACATTGTTTATTTAGAAACAGTTTTTAAAACACTTTTTTTTTTACCCTCTACAAATGCTTGGGTGGATTTAATGCAAATATTCGTATAAGCACTTCGAAATTTTGTAATTCAACTTGTGCTCGATAACCTAAAACTGAAGTAAATAAAACAACAATTTATCCTATCAAGCATAATCCTACTAATGTATAGATGTACTGGACGGATTTGGATGAAACTTTAGAGTAATATAGGTTATACATCAGAATGACAGGGTACTTTTTACCGCGGGAAAACGACTTCCACGCGAACGGAGTCGCGGGCGGCCACTAGTCTTCAATAAAAGTATAACCTAGCAGCAAAACAAATAAAAAGCAAAGGATTCAGTACATATTTCTAATTACCGCACTTCGCCCATCACATTTTTTTATCTTCTACGATCGTGCAAATATTTTTATCTATTCCCTGAGCTGTATCTTAGTTCTCACCATTCCAGTACGACAATTATCTACTAATCTGAACCTACAGGACATAGTTAACTCCTTTAATAACTTCTAATAATCTAGACTGGTTGTAAGCAAGCCAGTTCTGAACCTGCGAGCGTGTTCGAACGAACGCGGTGTAACTTTGCGATCAAAACAACAAGTTGAGAACAAAATGCAGGGTTTTTGTTCGATTATTGTTTAGGACGTTTGGATCTTAGTTCGGTAGATTTACGTTTTCAGAATGATAAGTTTGTAGTAAATAAAATAGAACTTCTCGGGCGTAGACCTACGGTTGATTTTAAGCGACTTTTGGAATAATGAATGGCAACAACCTGCCCATACCAAAAATAATAACACTAACAGGAGAAAAGAAAAGTAGATTTAAGAAATATCTAGGTTACGAATGTATATAGTGAATTTTCGTGGAATTTCGCAACTTAAAGATGTTTAAGTTCTAACATAAGTACTTTTCGTTTTTGAAATTAGAAATCGATATCATTGCATTTTAAATAAAATATACCAGAAAAATGCTACCTAGGTAATATAATGTTTAACTGTCAATTATCAGATTGCTAAATGAAACTTTGCAGAAAATCTGTCAAAATGACAGACAGTCAATCGTCCATCAACCAATCATTAATATCCTAACCTGTATCACATCCCTGTACATCTGTTGCTGGAAGTGGGTAGTAAATTCTAGAGCCTCGCAATTACCACTAACTACCCGGATCGATGGACCAGCCCGATCTTACATCTAGTTCTTATCAAATGCTATGTGCACTGTGATTTGTGTGTATTTATTTGAACCTATTAGTGGAACTGGATGCAAACGTTGAGTAAGGTTTTGTTGCTTTGAATACGTTATTCCAAATATCTTGTGCTAATTCCTTTTTATAAAGAAAAGTATCAGTATATATAAAATATCTAATTTGTTGGTCGGTTAAGAAGTTCGGTTTTACAAACGAACGAAGACTATTATTTCATTCAGTACTATTTATTGTCGAACGGCTTCGCAAGCGTTAAATTGGAAGTAAAAATTCAAAATCCTTTCCCTGTACTATGTTTTTATATATGTAAACCTTCCTCTTGAATCACTCTATCTATTTAAAAAACCCTCAACAAAATCCGTTTTGTAGTTTTAAAGATTTATGCATACATAGGGTCAGAGAAGGCGACTTTGTTTTATACTATGTAGTGATGAATGACTGAAACGCAAGTCAAATTTTTAAGTGACGTAAGTTAGCTTTAAAATTTTCAAACGACTCTAGATGAAAGTTATTATGCTTCTTTATATTTTTTCATTGCCCACATGTCATCTACTAATTGTAGATTTCCAGTATTTTTCTATTGTGTGTGTCATTATGATCTAATAGCACACATTCATCTAGAATCAGATTAAATACCCCTATTGAAGGCATCCAACGCTCCTCCTGGTGGGAAGTGACCACCCTACAGGATTTTTCCAAGCTGTCTAACAATCATTGAACTTGGTTTGACAAGTACTGCTTTGCTATGGAAAACTACCCAACGGCTTTACGTGCCTTCTAGAGCACGATACGGGTTGTAATCACTATGTTCAGCGTCTGACGTCCATAGTTTAATAATATGATGACAGCTCGTAAAGGGTATTGCTCTGTTTTTGTGACCAACATTGACGATATTGGACCTATATGGTATTTGTACGATGTAAACAGAGTGACATTGTTTTAGGTTTTCTGCCAAATGGTCCATTTATAACTTAGTCAGAGGGGTATTATGCAGTAAAAAGTTTCTCGATGCTTAGATCAAAAGCACTGGAAATGTTACTGTGCGCTGAAAGGTTACTTTAACTAGTATCAATATTTATTTTTATTCGCTGTCGGTAATAAATGTACTCCTAACATTTAGTAAATTTATTTTGAACGTTTTATTGGGTGATAGGTTAGGTTATATTATATAAACTAGTTTTTGCCCGCTCTTTTCCTATACTATGTTATACATACAAAAAAAACATCAAAATCTGTTGCATAATTTTAAAGATCTAAGCATACAGACGGTGGAAAGCGACTTAGTTTTATACTATGTAGTGATATTCTTGACTGTAAATACTCAACAACTTCTCAATTCAAATACTGACATTTAATGATTAAAAAGGGGGTTTTCTGAATTCATATACTCTTATCTAATTCACCACCAGAGCTAACTTGCCGACGTCGTCCTCAATTCATCTCATCGGTTCCCACCATTGAAGCCAGAGCAAGACACACTACACTCTCCGATACCTCCATCTCTTTCTGCCGTGGTAGATTTATTCCTCAAAGGTCATGTACCGTGGTTCTCTGGAGGTAATTACGTGTTAGGTATTTACATTGAAGTCTAGGTCTAGGTACTGTGAACTTGTGACTAACAACGCACGCGCAGCCCGGCTGACTGTTACACCGACGTGTAATTTTACTTTCGTATAGTAGAAGTTTACTTGGAACTTTCATATAGGTAGTAGAAGTTTACTTGGAAGTAATAATTTGATGATTTTTTTATATTTTTTAACGTTTCGTGCGTTTCGTACAAAAGGTCCGGAATAGCGTGCGTCATTCCAGACTAAAAAGGAGTTGTTTTTTCATGTATTTGTTTGAAATAAGAAAATACATAATTTGTATTAATTCATTGCTACATACCATGCATTCTTGCTAGATAAAAGAATATGTTTTAAAATTTTATCTGTTAATGAGCTTGAATATGCACGAACGTTATTTTTCCTAAGCTATCAAGAACGAGGCCCATGGGAAAAGCTAAAAAATCTAATTAGGTTTATTTGAATTTATTGCCAAAAACTATTTTTAATTTAAAATGATGTACTTTTCTGATGTAATGAGTTTTTTTCCGCCAGCTTTTTCTCTCGGCCTACTGATGATAAGCTGATGATCGATATTTTTCATCGAATGTTACCTAGTAAGTTACTTAATGATGAAATAAATGATTTTTATTTTATCTTTTTATTTTTACGGATTGATTAGGATGGGTTGTGGTCTTTGGCAAAAGGGGATTGACAGGGGTAGAAAGGTTGTCAAAAAACTCTAATTCAAAGTCGGTAACAAGTAAGCACATTACAAACAGTCATTCACAAGACACAGCTACCTTTTTTAAAGTTAAACTAAGCATACAAATTAAATAACTATACTTAGGTAAATAGACAATAAAAGAGATACCTTCCGTATGGAACTTAGGATAGTCAAGTCCTACTTCACTACATCACTACATCACTACATACTTATAAAACAAAGTCGCTTTTTCTGTCCCTATGTCCCTATGTCCCTTTGTATGCTTAAATCTTTAAAACTACGCATCGGATTTTGAAGCGGTTTTTTTTAATAGATAGAGTAATTCAAGAGAGAGGTTTATATGTATAATAACATAGTACAGGTAAAGCAGTTTTACTCCAAATTTAAGGCGTGCGAAGCCGCGCGGGTAAAAACTAGTAATATTATAAACGTAAAAGTTTGTGAGTATGTATGGATATATGGATGGATGTTTGTTACTCTTTCACGTAAAAAACTCCTGAACGGATTTGGATGAAACCTAACAGTAATATAGGTTGTACATCAGAATAACACATAGGGTACTTTTTACCGCGGGAAAACTTCTCATTCCCACGGGAAACCGACTTCCACGCGAACGCAGTCGCGGGCGGCCACTAGTTATAAATAAAGGTTTAGCCGGCTTCGCCTTTTTTAATCAATTATGTCTACTGTAACTTTTAGTAAAGTACATGCCAGCCAAAAACATCTTTTACAAAATTTAATACTAAAATCCTTCATTACGCAACATTACATGTCAGTGTGACAGCCGCCCGTGTGTACTTAGGACGCGCCTGCGCACACACACACACGCGCACTCGGACATTGTCCCGCGCTGTGTGTGTGTGTGTGTGTGTGGTTGTTTTATTTATACTCTCGCATAGGGAGGGATGGGAGGAAGGCTAATGCGCCTTGTACGGTCTACAGAATCATTTAAAAGTAAGTTTTCAGTTAATGGAATAAAGAAGAAAAAGCTTTGATGATATTAAATAAAAAAAATATTAAGGAATTGTACAAATAATGTGTTTATATCAATAGAGTTTTAATTAAATTTGCAATGTAAATAATTGCACCTGAACCATCAGTTGATGTGGTCTTTTTACACCCGTGTAAAGCTTTTAAATAGCGAAATTGTAAATTATAGAAATATGGTTGGAAGAACTTAAATTTGTATTTTCCTACTGTTAAATACTTACATACTGAAGTTAATTAATACACATGCTGTTCATGATAACGATCTATTTAGATAACTCAAGGTTTTTTTTTTACGTTTAAGTACCAAAATTTCTATACAAAAGACATCAACGCATACTTCAAAACTACCCTTTATAATTTAACATTTTGTAATGTCACTTTCCACCACCAAAATAATTCTGAACTCAGTAACCAATATTTTGTGATGCATCGGTACTATAGAAATGCGCGATTGTGTCACGTACAACTGTGTCTATGTGTGTAAGTATGTGTGTGTGTGTTTATATGTGTGTGGGTGTGTGTGTGTGCGTGCGCGCAGGTAACCGGGATACCGTCTGGAAGCAGCCTCCAACTAAACGTATTAGAATCTTTGCTCTTAGAAGATTCTAACTGGGGGCTAATGTTACTAAATGTATGTGTTTATGTCGTTGAGTAGTGAAAAATAATTGCAATGATCGTCGACGGATATACTCGGGTGTAAATAAATAAGTCAAATTGTTTATAAGTTAATATAACTCCCAGATAATGATATAACTCCCAGATGCAAATGGTTCAGCAGATTCGGAAATAACTTCAAACATATAAACCCTGTATGATGACCCTGATATAGTTTTGACTTCAGATTATTTGTTTTAACAATAATAAATCTCTTGTTAAATATACACCCTTAAGTTTAACAAACGACTGCATTCTCATACTTTAACCTTTCGAATCCCTCCGTGTATATCGAAAACACCACAGTAGTTAATAGCCCTTGAATAATCGTTCCATTATCAGCCTGCAATCATAATTCCAAAAATGCACTGTCCAAAAAAACCCTGCCAAAAATCATGTAAGAAGTTAATTACGGAAAAAGAAGGAGTAAAGAAAGGGGGAAAGGGGGCGAGTAGGGGACGCTGCGTGCGCGCATGCCAGTGTCGGCTGAGACGGCCAGCGCGCCTCCCGCGTCCACTATCACTCACTCCACACCTCCCCCCATTCATTTATTGACACGCTGTCTCAGCTCGGACTAGCCGACATTCACTTTTCAAATAATTCTCTATTTGTCTCACGTGCAATCGAGTCAAAAATTTTGCTTAAAAAATTAACCCTTCACTTGTTTATGTCACTGGCAGCTTAGACGTCAGGATGAAAAAGTCTCCCGTTCCAAATTTGAATTGTATCGTATAAATGTGGGGCCGATGGGCGCGCCCCCGCAGTCGCCTGCGCACACGTCACGCGACGCGCCGCGGTGACGACACACCTGACCTACAGCCCCGGGGGTTACATGTGAGTTATATTTTCATTTTTTGTTGAACCCTAGACGTTTTTTCTATGTATTATGATTTCAATCTTATTCCTCATCTGTCTATACTTTGCATTCTAAATTCTTCATCTTTAATGGGAGTACAGTACAGCCCTTATACACGTGTACGCTTTTCAAAGGGTCAAGGTACATACTTACATCTTTTTATTTTGTCTATTTTACCCTGACAGCTTTATAGAAGTCAATTTAAATCACATATATTTGGAACAAAAGTTTTTCATATCCTATTTTCAACAAAGAATACCCATAAAATAGTTTGTTAAAATGTCGTGAATTGCATCTAGAACTAGCAATGTGCGTCCCTAACCTAGACCAACAGCGCAACACGTAGCACACAGGTCAATACACCCAGCACTCGGCTCAGGGCCTTTCGCCTCGCGCTGTTTAGTCTACTTCACTCCACTCGTACTTATAGCTAGTCACGATTATTATGCACGGTATAAACTATAGCTTTAATTGACGTACTGCATGCTTTGATGCAGTTTATATTGGTAGACCATTCATTCAAAGTCATATACCGACTTATCTTAAAGTTTTCCGTCCCGCGGGTTTTAATTAGAACAAAAAGAGTTTTCCCTGCGTTTTTTTTTCCGGCGGTAAAAAAATTGCCTTGCCTACTACGGATTATATCTTCATATTATTTTTAATCCTAAACCATAAAGTCGTTTTAGGGAAAAAGTAGGTAGCACACATACATAAATTCCATCCACACAAACTTTGGCATCTATAACATAAATAACTTATCCGACATTCGTAATAACCAATAACGATACGGTAATAAAAAGCCTTTACCTATCCCACGTTTCTATTCGTACGTTACCCTAGGTCACGCCGAGTCTTGCCGACTTCCGGCGACGACGCCCGAGCGCGGCCGACTGCAGATAACGCGGCGATGACATGACTTGTCGCGCTAGGATTGACGGATTGACTATTGCGGCCGTGAAAGGGTTAAGCCGGCGTTTTTAAGTATTTTATTAATGATAGTTGTAAAGAAACGTTTAGGGTAATAACAGTACTTTGAATGGAAGTTAAATGTCTACTATTAATGTTAAGGGACTGGTTGCAATTAAAGTATTTTAAGACGACGAATTTTCATGTTATTATAGTAGACGGCTTAGTCTAACCGGCTTGGGAACTGGATATACTTTTAAGATGAGAAGTTATCATAATTATGTTATATTGAGCATTCAATTATAATTTTATTTTATGTTTCTAACCACCGTCGTTGACAAAAGTAGTGCACTATTAGTGAACCTCATAGGCTAGTTTTGGCTTAACAAATTTTAATTTATTTGTTATACATACTCTAAATAATAAGGACGTCAAAGGGTATTAGACATCCTTTTGTTCATTGAAACCTAATTTAGACTGCATCGCTGAGCAGGAACCTAAATGTCCTCACACGCGTTTATATCTTACCCGCATGATTAAATAATAACGTCTATTAAATATAACGACACGGCTACTGACAAACACGTTATCAAAGTAAAGTTCGTTATCTAGCAGCCGCTTCTATTAATTACATCACTTTAATTGCACATTTTTATGTCTGCACTTCCCGACCTTATAACACAGGGGGGTATAAAAAGCCCTTTTTATTTTAAAGGGCACGTTCCGTCGGGGTGTAGAGTGATACAAATTGTCCCTTTTGGACCCTACCTGAGGTCATCCGATCGCCAGACAGGTTTTTATGACTAGTGAGGTAACAGCTGTTGCGAGTCGATAGTTTTTGTCGATGAATAGGGGTCGGTAATGATTCTGTTTTTATGGTGGAGTATTTATTAGCCCATTCATTTCTTTTACTATAATTCTTGTTATTGTGTAGGTACTTGTAATACGGTGATGAATGTTGTTTATCGTTTGCAATTGTTATCAAATTGAACTATCTTCTCTAAATACTTAAAGACTATCAAAATACAGCTGTATACCGGACTATAAAGCAGAAAGTAGGTACCGTGTTAGATTGTCAGTTCTTCAGGCCAAAATATATAATAGTTAGCACAGCTCATGTCTGGGCGAAAAATAGGTCCCCCTTAGTCATTTGTGTGGCTATAATAAAACCTAGCAGTTAGTTTAGAATCATACAGCTATATTACATGGTATGGGTAAAGACGGGTTAGTAATATGATGAACAACAACTATATCGATAGTTCCACTGCGCGCGCGCCGCTCTGTGGCCGCGTTGTGTCACTGCGCAGGTTTGACATTTCATTGCCAAGGTCCGGCCCTGCGCCACAGCTAAACACACAGGCATATTGTAAACAATAAGCTTGGTTATACACAGATTCCGTATTAAAACACCCTTGATTTTATTCTTTTCAATTTTCGGAAACTACAAATAACCTTATTATAAAAAAAAAAAATTGCCAGACTTTAACACTAACTGTGTAGCCCTAAACAAAGCGTAAGTAGGCATCACACAAGTCAATGAAAAAGGGCAGAACCTATTTATAGCCATTATACACGAGCCAAAATAAAAATATGTTTTTAGGAAAAGTATTTTTAAAGCCTAAATCTGAATTACCATGCGTTTCATTAAGTCTTCAATTTATCGTGTTACACCAATTCTAGAAAACATACTCTTTTTTGCTCTAAATCTCAAAACTAAAACAAATTACTCTTGGTACCTTCTTGAATTTGAACAGTTCTTATAATTTCTAGAGATTTTCATTAAAATTATAAATCTTTGTCTTAAGTTCCTTGCGCTAAGTTAAAAACAACCAAGCAATTTTAAATTCTTTAGCTACAAACATTTACCTAAATTACCTTAAATTGATACTTAACCTGTACCCTCGTTTATTGACATTTACAAAAACCGTTTTGCAGTTCATTTGATAACGTAAAATATAGTTTTAGGTCAACATTCGGCTACCTGCGAGATGATTCTGTATCTTTTAGCTTCTAAGCTATAAGTTGATAGTGTTATCATGCTAATTAAGAGGAATCAAAAAAATATTTTGAAAGGTTCTCTGTGATTGTCTCTCGATTGAAATTTGGATAAATGACTTATTATTGAACAAATCAAATGGCATAGTTGAGGCTTTTATATTTGAACGAAAAACTAGGTAGTTATATCTTTTAATACTTATTACTTAAACATTATACTAAAAACATCTACGGCTTCATTCGAACAATTCACAATTCGTTGACTTGTTGGACAAAAATCGCTGATGAGCGAAGGGCCTACTTTTTCACCAGAACTAAATATCTACAGGATGTAAAAAAAGTATTATCGTAATATTTCAGTCTTTAACATTTTAGAAGGTAGACGTTTTTGCTGTTATTATGTAATAACAGCTCATAACTCAGTAAGTCTGGCTTCCATACATTTGCTTAACATTAAAAAAAACACAGTACGTAGATAAGATATTTCTATGTATTAGTATACAACAAAACCAAACTCCATTCCCTGATTCAACCATCTTAAAATCCGTTTGATACCTCTCTCCGGGATCTGAACAATAAGAAATCAAAGGTCAAATAGTGGAATGGTAACGCCGCGCGCGCAGCTCTATCGAAACCGGACCCTACCCTAGACAAAGAGAACAAATAACTGAGAACTGAGGATAGCACTAGTTGGGAACTAAGGTCGACTTTTGTGAAACGAAAACTTTATATACTGTAAAGGCGACTAATGAAAACGTTTTAGCTAGACGTTAGAAATCTTAGTTAGTAATACTGTTTGGAATATTTTGGGCTGGTTGATTTTATGTGTGTAACCTTTTTTGCGTCTTTTTCATAACAACGCGTTTTTCCCCTAGTCCGCCGATGATACCACCTAGCTTTGATTAGGGCTACATAGTTGGTGTGATATTCTAATCTAAAGCAAAGATTTAGAATAAGTCCACGTACGCTTTGCTCCATCTATTCTGAATCTATGATACTTAGATAAAGTTAGGAAGTAATGCTATCGTATGCAACTTTGAAACTAATATACTTAGATGATATAAAATTAAGTAAAAAAGAATAAGATGGTTGTAATAAACTTAGCAAAATAAATAATGGTATGTTAGATTTTCTGAGTGATTTTCGTATTTTTATATTTGTAAGTAGCCAATTCGCTAATGCCGTGCTGTTAGGTAATCACTTAAAACTTGGGTGGTCTATTTCACTATAATCACCCCTAGATATAATTAGATCTACTTACATTTTACTGCCAGACACTTAAAAGTACAGTCCGCAGAAAAAGTTTTATTTTTCCTTCTCTATTTTTAAACAACCCTTCTGAACTGTGAACATTAACGTTGAAAGGACTTCTGATAATTACCGGGTAAACGTAGTATGTATTATTGTTTTGCACCTGCATTTGTTTTTCTAGATGTTGTGGTGGATAAAACGTGCAATGTTATGATATTCATCGCCGCAGTTTGAAAAACAACTTAAGTCTGAAACAAACTATATAATTTGCTATACAAATGCCATTAATCCTACTAATATTATAAAATGTGAAAGTTTGTGAGTATATATGGATGTATGTAAGGATGTTTGTTACTCTTTCACGTAAAAACTACTGGACGGATTTTGATGTAACTTTACAGATATATAGGGTATACATCAGAATAACACAAAGGGGACTCTTTACCACGGGAAAACTTCTCATTCCCACGGGATACCGACTTCCACGCGAACGGAGTCGCGGTGGCCACTATGATGTTATATTCAATTTAACCAAAAGCCCAGAATAAAAAGCTCTCGCATCAAAAAGCTTAATCATTCTAAATATCGTTTCATAACTAGAACAACAAAGATACTGTTATCAAATAAATCTAGTAAGTAATTCTACGAGTAACTAGAAGCTCTTACTATTGTGACTATTTACTTTTACAAAGAAAATCTTGCTGTCAATAAATTTATTAGTTTATGTCATCCACTTTTAAATACGAGAATTTAGAATATGGTGTGTGATACTGTTTTATGTTCTCAATGTGCCAAAAGACACAATTATGAGATCTCAATAATTTCTAAAAAGAAAAAATATAATCTCAAAACCAACATTGAAACTATGTTCTTGTAAGTTTTTATAAAGTATCAAGTACAGGAATGCTTTAAAATAGTTTCCCTCACTTGCTATTTTTACGTAGCCCCTCCGACTACTGTTTGCCGCGGTCTGGATGTGAACCTGGTAACAATAGACTGCATTCCGTATGGTAATCTCTGCCAATTACCCGCAGCTACCACTTTACACTCCAGACCAGACGGTGGAAAGGTACCGTCAGCATAAAAAATGAAAAAATAAGGTCTGACAATTCTGCCAACTCATGGCGTCTTAAAAATATGCAAAAAAAAATGTTTACACGTAAGCTTGTAAGTAGGCACGCGGGTGGTAGTGTTTCCAAGTAACATTCAAATGAACAGCATAATTAGCGATTTAAATTAAACAATTTTAAAATTCCACAGCCAATTAAAACTTGTGAAAGTAATTCGTGTTGTTTCCCATATATAAATCCGCTTGTTTTTGCTCACTGTTTTGCCGACCGTGCTGGCTATTAACTTGTTCAATCTCCGCGCAAATCTTGGAAAAAATTGAGTGAGTTCTCACTGAGTGAGTACAGAGGGGGGGCCGGTGGCCGGCGGGGGGGGGGCAGAATTTATTAATGAAATTAATGTACTCGACAATGCAGCGGTCATACAACCGATTTTGCAACATCACTTTCAAAGTGACAACCCTTTTCATTTATAATTTAGTAATTTATTGATTACACAAAGTATTGATACTGAGATTAAGTTACATGTGGCTGTCGCACAGCGTTATCAGTATATAAAAGTGTTTGATTTCAAGTCTGGCTTTAGAAAGTCAATTCTTATCAATTGGATTGGTATCGGAATGACGATGTAGTCAAATTCTTCTTCCTATAAAAAATAGGGGTGGTCGCCATTTTCGTTTTGTAACATAAATTATATTTGTCTTTATGATTTATAGCCTTTACCCGTTTTTGTCAAACAGCATCAGAGTTGTATAGACAGCGATGTTTAAGCAGAGTGTTATTTTCATTAAATTCTTCGATAGAATTAGTGATACTCGTAAAAGTACAGTAATAAATATTGCCAAGAACTTAAGGCTATTCGTTTATTTAGGTATGGAAGACACACAGCTATATGGGTAAACTTAAGAAGTTCTAGGTATACCTAATTAAATAAGTGCTGCCTACAACTTAGGCGTATGAAATACAATGAATACTAGAACACTTTTTGTCGCCATTTTTTATTAATTGCTTGTTAGTAATGTGACGTTAAAGATATGACAGAAAAAGCAGTGTAAAAGTGATGTTACATGATGAAATGTAGGTCTGCGTGTGTGTTAGATACTTGGTTAGACTTGAATATTGATAAAAAATTGAGACTGTTTCAATATTTGAGCATTATAAAGTTCTAAAAAAATAATCTAAGTTCATTAAAAGTCATCGTTGGTAGGTAGACACCAAAGAACAAAGCTATAGTTTCGTCCATCGAATGTTCAAACCGAGTAGCCGCCGCCGATCCAAAAAGACAACCAACGCCGACAATACAAAGATTTCTTGTGTTCTACAGCACAACCCACCGACAAAAACTAAAAGAATACCAACAATATTTGCTCCGGAGAATTCCAGTGCACTTGTCAAACAGAAAATAGTCCTTACAAAGTGTTCGGTAAAAAATAGAGGAAGAAAAACAAAAGGGAGACATCGAAAAGAATACGAATGAGAAGAATTACTTACATGCTACTAATACATGATTACGTATTCTACACACGACCTCCACACCGATAATAGAAGATCCAGGGCTGCATTACATCACATAAGAAGAAATACTGAAAATATCACAATTAACAACTCGCGAAACGAATTAGAATACCACAATACAATCTTACAATAACATATTAAAATGCCCCAGTCGTCATTAATACGAGTTACCATCGGCACTCAATTAAATAATACCGATGAAAAAACTAATAAAAGCTCACGTGAGAGCTTTTGAAAAAGCTGACACCCCTAGCGATCCAGTTGAGCAAACGCCGCGCGCCGCTGCGCCCGCGCCGCCCTCCCATTGGCCGGTGCACTCCCGCGCCGATGCCAGAGCGAGACGGCGCTAGCTGTACGCGCGAGTGCGACAGAGACGGAGATGCTGCACCGACGGATGCGAGGGTTTCCGATCGTTGACTCTTTTCAAGGCCACGAACAAGTAACTTTTTGTTGCGTGCGCGCTTCGTAACGCTCGCCTGTAATACTGAACTGTAATGACCTTCAAAACTTTCTTTTAAGGTCGACATCAAGGGTGCATTAATTAGGTTAAGTTCAACCCTTGCGTGTGAGCAGGTGATCTGCTAACTGCAAGTTGGGTCTAAGTAATTACTGCACAAAAAGTTTGATTAACTACCATTTTTCTTATTGATATTCAAGTTAATGAGGCATTTCTTTAATAATTATTGCCTTTATTGCTCTATTTAAGATGCCTATAAATAGATGGGAGCAAAGTCGGTTAAAAATGGCCGATGAGAACGAAAATAACTCATGTTAAAATCGCTCCCCCTGTTTTAGCATCCGTGAAGTTTTTTATATGATACAATGTCTTGTTATCTTTAATAAAATACAGCTTTTGTTAACATAGAACATGTATAATATGATAAGGATTAGCTGAGAGCATTATATTATCTATCTTGTAGTCAGGGAGATATATTACCTACTTTAAAGATTATTTTGCTTAAGTATTTCATGTAGGTAAGTTTTGCTTAACTCTGAAATAGGTGCAGACACTGTTGGAAAAACAATGAATTCCTGTGAGCTGACTAGATATCTTTAAAAGACAATATTCAACATGATCGTGATTCATTGAAGGTAGTTACAGAGTTACCTAATGATTTTCCTTCAACTGTTAATGTTTTAACAATAACATGTAACATCACACATACCTACAGCTAACGTATTAGACAATTTTCTTTAAAGGATTCAACTAGTCTTTGTTAGGAATATAAAAATAAAAACATGTTTTCATAGAACTCGTAACAGTTGTAACTATAACCTAAATACTAAACCAACTGATATTCAAAACACAGTCCCGTCCCTTGCAGCCCTTCGAACAAACAAAAAGGACAAGTCAATAAATTTCGTCTACATGTCGTTTTATTTTATTTACCATCCACGATTGTTGGAGTTAGTTGGTAACACTAAATGCAGGCGAAGGCGACGTGGGTGCGCCTACGCAGCTCACGGTGATCCAATGGGAACCAAATTGTGTCGTGTCAGCGTCGGGGATATCGTTGCATTCGGAATTCAAACATTTGTAGGTAGCAACATGAGCATGCAGCTACCAAACAAACTACGAAAGAACTGCTATAGTTTCATAATAATTTAACGTACGTTCTTTGTTCCAGAATTTCATCTCAAGAGGAACACAAACATAAAACCGATCACCCCACAGACCTAGGTGTTCACGAAACACAAAGAACTACCCTAATTGAAAAGGCGCCTTCGAATTAAATTAGCAAAATTGAACTTGAAATCGCAAGTGGATTCCTATAAGGTAGACCGCCCCGACCGGTCGCGGCACTCTGGACTCTATCCCCGCGTGTGAGATTTGAAATTCTAATGACGGATGGAACCAAGATGGCGGCCGGCGCGGGCGCAGTTTTTGTTCGTTTTTCATTTGAAATAATGAGCGGTTCCCGCAGTCGAGTGTAAGGGGTGGACGGGGTAACCCGCTCCGCGAACCACATTCCACTTTCATATTTGTTGAAGGTACAGCCAGTGGGACCTTGTGAGTGCTGCAAAGAAAGTTTTTGTGATTAGAGTGACAACGCGACTAAAAGCTTTGCAGAGTATCTGTGTCGGTGTGAGTGAGTATACCCGCATACTTTTAGTAAGTGTTTGTGAATTAAAGCGTGTGAATTTACGATCAAAGTTTGCAACGATTGCAATTTATTAGTTTTAATAATACAAAAAGGCATTTCGGTAAACAATAGCAAGTTAAAAAAAAATTTATGATAGCAAATAGCGACTTGTTAAGATATTTTTAAGCTGACTGTACTTTTTTAAATATAACGATTGCAGTTTGTAATTTTATTTATGCATTTATATTTTTCTTATTTTGCGTGTAAAATTCAATGACTTAGCGTTTCTTATTTTAATTATTTTCAAAATGTCAAGATTTTTATGATTTTAATGTATAAAATACTACAAATGCGGTAATTTTGTAAACTTGCCAAACCGCGTTTCTTAATTAAGTGAAACTAATTAATTTAATTAGATACATTTTTCCGATATATATTGAAATGTTAAATTAAACTAACGGAAACAATAGCAATTACTATCTCCTATTTGATCCTTATAAGATTTACAACACTGATTTCTGCTGACTAAAGTTAAAATCGCAACATCAATTTTAAATTGTCTAACTAAAAAGACTTTAGAATTGTAATAATGAACATTGAGTTTTATTTTTTAATATAATTCATTTTGTTTTTCAGGATAACACGCACTACAATAGGAATGTAACGAGTGACGACGTAAAGGTGAGATTTTCAATTCGGTATCGATATCTTTTAAATACTTTTTAATTAATGCTACTTATTTAATATTTTTAACTTAGAAGAATATACTACAAAAATATACCTCCTCGGTTTTTATAGGTATACGTGGTATGTATTGTATAATCGCTTTGTTGTATGTATTGGTCTACTTCGGGTTCGAATCCCGGCTTGAGCTGGTACTAAAATTAAAAACTACTTACACAGTAGTTGATTCAGCTCTGGGTATAGTTACTTTATTAACTATTTTCTCGCTTAAACTTATGTACTAGGTAAGTTTATATAGATACTCGCGACCCACCCACACTTCGCAATGGTGTAATTTCAGCCGACTTGTTTACAATAAATAAAATTTTGGCTTAATTTAGAATACTGTTTCTGAATGTTCTTTATTTACAAATTTAAATGAATAAATTCCCTAAAAGATGGAGAAATCCGCATTTAAATCCGTTACGTAGTTTAGGAGGAGATAGCGGACAAACATACAAACAGGCAGAATTAGCGACTTGGATTTATACTATGTAATGATGATTAGGCAGCTATAGACGCTCTGGAAATATCTGAGGATAGCTGATGTCCAGCAGTGGACGTCTTGTGGTTGTTGATGGTGCTGATAGCTGAATGAAATAAAGGATGGTAGTACCTACGAGGATCCCTCGAACGATTAGTAAGCTACTATTTGGGCTGTGGACTAGAACAACCCCCGTGCCACGGCAAATTACGCCGCTCTCGCAAACACGCCTGCCTAGCGCGGCGAATATCGACATCCCCTCATTGGACGTCTTGTCTTGACAAGAAAACTTGTATCGATTAAATTGCTGCTACTAATTAAGATTTTAAAACTTAAAGTTAGCTACGAAGCGTTGATTTTTTAAAATCTTTTGGTTTTGTTATTAAATAACTGGCAGTGGCTTTTGTAGGTAACTATTTTTTATGTCTTTGCTGGAGCGAAGCTTAAGAAATCTTATAAGAATGGTTAGATGATATGACTATTTGTATCTAGTAATTTAAACATTTAAAAATATTGGAAATGAATGATTAGGTTACGTTTGTTGTAGTTATAGTTAAGTGTGTATTTAATTATATTTTATTATTTGAACATATTTTTTTATGTTGGTAAGTAGGTATAATTGTATAGTTTTTTTGGTAACATAGAAAGTTAATTATTTTTTTGAATGGTATAAAACCAGTGCGCGTTATCATAGCACAGCAATAATGAACAAGACTGATTCAAAATCAAGCATCAGACATCGCAAGCGACAAAAATTGGAACCGAATAACATTGTTTCACCCGCGACCATTACTGTCTGTTGCGACAACTCGTCATCGTTCCAACAACTCTCCACGTACTCGCTACTCTTCGTGCTTACAACTCTCCATGGCGACTACAACTCTTCATGGCAACTACAACTCACCATGGCAACTACAACTCTCCATGGCGACTACAACTCTCCACTTCTCTCCATCTTCGTCATGAAGCGTGTCTGGGGCTGGTAACTCCACCACCGTTGGCGGTGACGATGCGCCAACGGAGGCCGAGTTCCCTCTCCTAGACGCGAGGATCACCAGAGAAACTCAAGAATTTATATGTCTATCCATTGTGAATAATCTGGTTACTAAAATTCTTGTTTTCCAATTTTACCTATGAATGAAAACTTGGGTACTTTTACACCAACTTTTTTTGTTGTAATATTTCTTCAGTAATACGTCTAGTATGGCGCAAAATGTTGAGCCTTCAGCGTTTGTTTGTTTTTGCTTGAAATGAAAAATCTAAGGTTTAGTAAATTTTACCGCGCTTATTTTCTATTAATGTCGCCTTTGCTGATGTAAAAAGACACCTAATTTAAATAAATATGACTTTGAATATTTTCTAGGTGTATAGGTAAGATAAAAATAACACAAAGTACCCTTATATTGTTAAACTAGAGGCCGCGCGCGACTCCGTTCGCGTAGAAGTCGGTTTCCCGTGGGAATGCGAAGTTTTCCCGCGGTAAAAAGTTCCCTTAATTCTTTCATACATATATTTTTGGTTTCTAGAACCGTTTTGGCAGCGCACGCAACGGAAGCCCTCAAGGATGAATAATTTTCCCCGTTTTTTTCACATTTTCCATTATTCCTTCGCTCCTTATAGTTGCAACGTGTTGTTATATAGCCTAAAGCCTGCCTCGATTAATGGTTTATTCATCACAAAAAGAATTTTTAAATTCGAACCAGTAGTTCCTGAGATTAGCGCGTTCAAACAAACAAACAAACAAACAAACAAACAAACAAACAAACAAACAAACTCTTGAGCTTTATAATATTAGTATAGATAAAACCTACTTTTGTTTTAACTAACTACTTATAACAATTCAGTTGTATATTGTTTTTATTCAATTAATTAAATACTTGGTTAGAAATGTTTTTAGTTTTATTCATTAATACTCCTAGCCTAGATTTATCTCATATTTGCTTAAAGGCGTTTTTAAACCACGACAAAAAAATATCCTTAGTTGGTCGTGTGTAGCATCGTAGCTTAGATCTAGCAGGTATTATCTAATTATCTATGCTCATATCAATTTCAATGAAATAATATTCCATTTATGTATAGGTAAGTCTTATAAATAAAGCCCTCGACTAGCAAAAGCAATTAAACCTACTTAAATTATAATCGTGATAGTTTGTAAGTATGGGTGTATGGATGGATGGATGTTTGTTACTCTTTCACGTTAAAACTACTGGACGGATTTGGATGAAACTTTACAGTATAGGCTATACATCTAAATAAAACATAGGGTACTTTTTACCGCCTCCTACGCGAACGGAGCCGCGGGCGGCCACTAATATTACCTAAATCTGAGTATCATATCATAATACGACCACGTAGGTACCTACTTGTAACATATTTTAATACCACCATAATTTTAGCTTTACGTGTTTTTAATGAAAAGATTCAAATGTGCTTAGTGAAAAATCTTTAGTTGTTAGATTTTCCCTGCAGTTCAGTGTAGCATATTATGTGAAATAAGACTTTATCGTTTGCTTACTGAAGTATCTAGACATTCCCATACTCTAGAGTCTAGATAAAAAAAACGATTAATGTAAAACATTAAGCTTAGATTTTTTATATGTTTTAATCACTCCACCATTTTCGTTATTTCTATCTGCCTATCTCTAAAAGAGTTACTAGATCGCCTAAACAAATTTAATAGCAAAAGTTCTTTTCCGTATATTCACTCTCAGACATAGACGCTGTTATGCGTCGCAGTTATGTAGGTTGTTATTGAAAAGAAAGGTAACCCAGTTTTAATTTGTACCGCTCTTACCTATAACCGAATATTTATCTTAATAATGAGTTTTATAGAAATGCCAATCCTCTTTATACATCTTTCTTAATTCTATTAGGTAGGTACCTACCTAGGCAATAAACTCATTCACAGTAAAAAAATATGCTTTTATTTACCTTAATTAAAACTTAGGTAGATAGTCATTGTGACCTATTTACAGTCACTTATACAATAAGTGGGTAATGTTGTAATGTCCTTAAAAATTATGGCCAAATCGCACGAGGAAACACACTAAGTGGTTGGTACACTGAACTGAGTTCCCCCGATATTTCTGGCAAATTAAACGATATCGCAGCGATCAATGTTATTTCATTATAACAATCTAATAATCAAATGCAATTAAGTCAGCTAAGTTGACGCGATCCATGTGTAGGATCCATGGGTAGGTTTCAGTAGAAAAGTCTTTAAATCTATCGAAATATGCTGCTATCGCCTAAAAATCGCATGGCACCAAGTTCTTGATAATAATAACCTAGAAAGTGCAGTCACTACGATTGCTTCACATCACTTGGACTATTACACCTCACATCAGGTACGATATAACTCTGCGAGTCCATTTCCTCGGCGTATTCCATCTCAGCCTCCATTATTATCTTAGCGATGTCAAACTTCAACTTGGCCTGTCGTCTTATCGACATTTTCTTCACGATTTTCGAGTAGCCTAGAAATATTAGATCCGTTTCGTCATACTCAGAGTTTCTGTCTGAGTATTCTATATGTGGTTGATCTCTATGGCGTTGTGGTGGTATCCAGATTTCGTGTCTGGATTCGTCCTCTTGTCTGGACGGACCAGGTTTCTCTTCGACTTCTTCAATAGAAGCGCGTCTGTCAGCATCAGGTATACATGGTATGTCGAGGAATGGTTTCAGGAAGGACATCTGTTTGCTCCACGGCCAGGATTTGTATTTGTCGATGTGTTTAGCTACTTTGCCGTCTTGGGTGTAGTTGGATCTAAGACATTTGCTGTAGCTGTCTTTGAGGTTCTTCCATTTGGCTTTGGCGGTTGACACTGCAATTAAAGATGCGTGATACAATGCACGCAGATCGGCAATTAAAATAATTAGGGTTTCTTTTAGATACTTTAAAACAAACTTGAGGGGGAAATGTAGGTAATGCATCTAATTTATAACTAGTTATCTACCATTTTCCTACTTAAACAGACGAACAAAATGTCATATATTTATATTTTTTTATGATATACCTTAAACTTATAATTTGATTTTCCCAAAAACAGGAAAGTAGTACAGGAAGGTAAGTACCTATTTGCTTTTGAAACCCCTTAAAGTAGGTGTGTAGGTACCTAAGTACTTAAAATAATGCACAGATTTCGAAACCGCATGTTTTTTAATTAGTTCATTTCTGAAACTTTATACTTAGATACTTATACGAACATGTATTTCTTTAAACACTTTCTTCAAACATAACTTACATAAAATACAACCCCACGTGCGATTGCTTGTATACAGTACCTACCAAGGAATACGTCTGATTCGCTCAATAGCTCTTATGTGCAAGGTCATAAAGTTGCAATTGCCATAAATAATATTGATAAAAAAATTCATTGACATTGCGCGCGCACGAATTTTGTATGGAGCCCAGTTACTACTGTTTTCGTGGAATAAGACAGTTTCATTTTAAAAAATGTTGTGTAGGTACGTATATTAATATAAATAAGTTATCAGCAAAACGTTTAGCTACAAAATTCTTAACAGAAATCTACAGCGTAATAAATAATATTAACTTACCATTCTGCATGTTGACCTCTTCAGCCAAATTCTCCCATATTTTATTTCTCAGGCGTATATTTTTGTGTTCCGAATGTGCGGTGTCGTACAGAATCGGGTTGTTTTTTATTTTCTCTATGAGCAGCGCGGTTCTTATCGCAGTTTTTTCCGCCATTTTGTTGTGGCGCGGTCTGCGATGCGTGCTATCGACTGACGCTGACCGCGGCGAGATCGCGCGGTCCTGCGGCCCGCACCCTACCTCATACCGCGCGGTTAGGGCGCGGTCACGTGTATATTGTCATTATTTAGGGTAAATTAGTAGATATATTTAACTAATTAGGTATTTGTCTTGTTATTTTTTTATTTTAGTTTATTATTTACTAGCGAACCGCCCACGCTTCGCAATGGTGTAATTTTGGCCGACTTGCTCACGAAACATTGATTAATAGCTAACTTATATAAACTTTTTCCGATTGTTCTTTATTTACAAATTTAAATGAAAAAAATACCTAATGGATGGTAAAAACTGCATTAAAATCCCTCAACTGGTTTAGGAGGAGTTAGCAGCCAAACATACAAACAGACAGAATTAGCGACTTGGATTTATACTATGTAATGATGATACGTACTGTTTAGTTTCAACCTTAATTTTATTTAAGTGCTCTTTGACATTGATTAATACATTCTAAACAGTAGATAATTGGGTTGGATTTAGAAATCGGTCGCCTGATTTAGGGGTTGTGGGGGGTTGGGTGGGGTGGAGGGGAGGGGTCTGAACCCCCTACAAGTAATTTTGGCTGCCGGAAATCCGTCTAAATATTTTTTAAAAATTTTCAAAATTTCCTAAATACTTGCACAATTGCGTAAATCGGAACGTAACTTTCATGCTTTAGTACAGCTGGTCAATGTTCTTTTGGTGATTAACGTGAATAGGAACGCATTAAGCATCTTGGATGAATGATATTGACAGCTCTAATGTCAAATTTGTACGTAGCTCGCGTCATTTCTTTGCTTTCGAGTATATGTGAATATATTCTTCCGTATTGTTTTGTGTTTTTTCTACGACTTGGCTACGTTTTTGGACTCTGTTTGGAAATACAATCGAGGTCCTTAATCATATTGTATTTATTAAGTGTGTTTACATAATTCTTAGGTAATTATAGCAATGCCTTACTCGGAGTTGACACAATCCGACATCAATGGGTTAGGTTAGTTAGGTTACTGTTTTTAAACTGCCAGAAAAAGGAGTCCCGCTAAGCGGACTCCGTTGACTCATGATTGAAGCGTTTTTTTTGGCACCCCCTTTTTTTTCCGGCGGCTGAAAATGGTCAGGGGGGGTTCAGACCCCTTTTGTAATACTTAGGTAACTATTATGTAAACTTAAACCAACAAGTTCATTTAATTCTTCCACAGATTATAAATAGCTAAAAGAATGTCACTGTGACCGCACGCTTAGTGGGCGTGCCTTGCGGTCAGTCTCGAGTGAAGATCGTGAAATTCCCGCGCAACTTTGAATATTAAATGGCGAACTAATTAAAACCGCAGATTTTGTACACGTACATACCTAGTGGAGTATTTGTATTTAATTTCATGATTGCACTACTTTATATGAAGCGGGTACGTGGGTAGGTACCTATGTTTTATTGCATAAAAAGCGGGCCAGCAGGTACGTACATACAACATTTGCGTCTCTAGTGTCACAGATATAATAATACTAACGCTAGTGTTTTCGTATTAGGTAGATGACAGACGAAAATACCGATTGAGTAGGTTATTATTATGTAGATACTCACAACAAAAAAAGATGCATGACTCGTGTCCCTACCGCGCGGTAGGTCTACCAGGCATGGTCTTAAAGTATGTGTCGTAGCCTTACCGTGTTACTTTTTTTAATACGTAGGTACCTAACTAGTAACAGTCAAAAAAACTTAGTTTTTTTTTTATAGAAGTTAATATTTTAACAATAAAATTATTTGAGTATAAAGAATATTTAATATACTAGGCCGTCATACTTACATGTAGAGGAGTTATTACAGGAATTGAGATTTTCTTCTTTCCTTTTCAGATATTTTACAAATAATGATAGGACTAGATACTACAATCCTATATTCGGATATCATGAAATTCAAAGAGTTAATTGCATCCCTGAGGGTTTACAAAAAAATATATAATTATCTAATTTCCGATACAACGGTTATATTTCGAATGCTTGTTTGGTATATTATGTTGGATTGTTCCAATAGTCGGTTTTTGATTGGCCAACAAAAAAATGCTTTAAGGATTTAATTAATTTATTTTTTAAACATTTTGTCTCTGAATCATTTTTTTTTAAGTAAGTTCTAGTCAAAAGAAGAGCTTTCTAGGTCAGACTTTTTTGTCAAGTTGAATTTTACCTTATTGTATTTTTTTTGTATAATATAAGTCGCAAACGAGCATGCGGGTCAGCTGATGGTAAGTGATCAACGCAGCCCATGACTACCCGCAACACTGTGGGTGTTGGGGGTGTGTTGCTGACCTTTGAGAAAATTGGGCACCGGATACCGCACTCACCGAACGAAACGCAGGAACATCGTCCCTACTTCATCACGTGGGTTTTCTGTGCGACGGTGGTATTTCACCGGTCGAGTCAGCCCAGTAATCGCTGCAGGTGCAGACAGAGCCTACAGCTAGACTCTACCACTCTCTTAACATTATGTACAATACTTATTACAGTTTCGTATTCCAAAAAAACAATAATTTAGATATTTTATTTTTATCTAAAGAACCACCCGACAAATATTGCATGCTTAACAAAAATGATTTGAACAACTGTACCCTCGATACTACGAAACATCACCATAGTGGGCACTCAGGATAGTCAAGTCAGTGGACAAGAATAAAATATCAATGGCAAATGTGCCGGCTTAAACTTAAATTTCAACTCTCAAGTACCAGGATATCACAGGATGAAAGAGATCACAGTATATTAGAATATAATATTTAATGGCTAATTTACACTGTGCTACAAGCACAGTAGAGCGACTCAACGCAAAAATGAGACATTGAAATAAACATTGGAAATATAAATTTAGTAAATTCATTATTTTTTCAAAGGCATACACAACTAATAGCTTTCAGTACAAAAATGATAATAAAGTAGTATTGAAAAACTTTTTATTATTATTATTATTTAGCCGTTTCAATCCCATTGTTGGGCATAGGCCTCTCTCAAACTCTTCAACTTTTGTCGGTCTGTAGTGTATTGAGTCCAGTCTTTGTGATATCAGTCTAATTCGAAAAACTTTAATGTAAAAAAATATTCTTTTCTCTTTTGTGTAGTAATTGGGTAAGTACAAACTTTAATCGTTCCGTGTAATCAGAGCATTATCTGATTTTTGATTAAAAATGTCAAATCTGTGTCAACTACTCATTTGTGATCTTGTAAAAGCTGCCAGGCCGAACCAAAAACTAGAAATATCGGTTTTATTTTTTAGTACCGATACTGTTATATATCGATTAACGTTAAATAAATATTTTTGTTTCTTACCACAAAAATAGCTTGTGATTTTATAGAAACACGTCAAAACTGGCGTTTGACTGTGGTTTGAATTGAGTTGTGTGAATTACGACTTTGTTTCAATTCATGCATTCAAATAATTTACTTGTATTTATTTACCGATATTTATGTCTAAGAGTACTTTAATATCGGTACTTTATTTCAGTAAAAACGCACTGGCAGCATATTATATTTCATGACACTTCATCAAACTTGATAACTTTGACATCCTAAAATATCAAAACATATTTCTCTCACTCTAACGGGCTGTTTCAATTAATTTGTCTCCTTGGCAGCTCTGATCGCCTTGTAGTTTTTTGATATTAGGCTTCACGCCCGACATTAGATTTTCATCAAATAATTCAGCCATTTCTACTTAATTGATTCTATTTTTTAAAGATCTTGTTGTATAAATAAGGCAAAGTTATGATATTTATATAAGACGAGTGTAAATAGTTAGATTTATTAGTTCTTTCCATTTTACTTTTCAAGCTTATGCCTAGATATCATGACAAACATAGCAGGACAGTATTTTTTGGCTTAAATTTTCTAAAAAATATGGTCAGGTACTAAATACGTAAACAAAATATTTTCTATTGAACAGGGTCTTTACTTAATAGACTTATATTACCTTAGATTTTTTTTAAAGATGGATGTATGCAGTAATAAAAGCTGATATTGGAAGATTGCCCGTTTGCGCAGTGCCTAAAGACTTACTTAACATCTTTAAAACTTATGATATACTAGTGTTTCATCACATGTGTAACGTAAGAAAAACTCTCAATAAAGGACATTGAATTATTATTATAGATTAACTCTTTCGTAAATCTGATAGCCTAGTAGTTTTTTGTCGAGAAAATATAAATACCACTACAAAATTAAGTTAATCATAATACTTGTTAAATAGTAAAAAAAGGGAAGATTTTCTTTCCCTTAACATTCATTTACGGATTAAAATTAGAAAGGTTTAATTAGCTAATTACACTCCAATAGTAAATACGGTGGGACTACCAGTCATAGGTTTATTTTATTTATTTGCGTGTCTAATAGCCCAACCGAGCGGTGGGACCACGAGTCGTAGAAATTGCATCGCTAGAGGTCAAATAGGAGGGACACGAGACATACACAAAAAAAAACAATGTTGTTTTTTGAACGCACAATAAATCGTTTAAAGTTGCTCCCATAATCATACCTTCTACTGATCTTACTAATATTGTTACTCAATACGCAAATAACTTGATTTGGATGAACTTTTTTTAAATATTAGTCTACTAGACCTGTGATGTCACATAGGGTACTTTTTACCGCGGGAAAGAACCCCATTCCCACGGGAAAAGCCTCTCAGCTGCGTATGCGACTGCGGGGTGAAAAGGTAAGAGAATGACATGCCACGGATTATTTTATATGCCAATGTTTAGGTATATCTATAGTTGATAAACATCAGTTACGTTATCATTAATATGTATCGAAAATGTATGTAATTTAGCCAGCGCCCCTAGCGGACGTAAAAGCAACAAAATCTAGCGATCACGAGTTTTTTACAACACTATTTTTTTAATTTTCACCATCTATGAACGTAAGTATAAAAATGACGTCTTCATTTTAATTTCGTATTGAGTTATCTGTAGCGGTTATAAGGTGCTTCGTGATCGCTTCAATAGTCGAGAACGTTGAGATTTGCAAAAATATTCGGTGTGTGAACTGTTGTTTTATCGCCAGCTATACGCACTTTATTTCATCGATTTCTTTATGGTTAGCATTGCACACTTTAATTATTGTAAAATACGGTAGGTAAACATACTGTAAGCATCACATTTTCAAAGTCTAAAACCATGTAATGTTTAAACAGTATATAAAATGTGCATCTACATTGGGTGTTCTTTTTTAACTATCACGTGATTTTTTAGTACGTAAGATTTTTAATAGAATTAGTTAATAATAGATACTGAAAACTCAGCATGAAGTCAAAAATGTCTAAAGCTGAACTCCAGAAAAACCCAGTTTTCGTTTTCAGAAGCAGTCTTTTTACATCCTGTGTATGGGCATTAAATGAAGGAAGTGGCGAAGTCACTAAATATGGGACAAAATAAAACACATTTTATATAAGTGGACTTTTATGTATTTATATGTAACCTATTTACAGATGACTCGTATTAAATAATATTAGCGCCTGCATCGGGGAAAGCAACTTAACAACTAATTATAATAATAAACAATTTCTATATAATTAACAAAACAAAATTAAAATCACAAATAGTTTTTTTATACACAAACAATTGATGTGTTATCACGATGGGCCACAATCAAAACCCACATTTTTCAGTCAATATTTCCATCAACATATTTCTTTTTGGAAAGCACATATTATTGGCATTTAAAAAATAAACAAATAAATTTTTAGTAAAAAAACTCGATTGATTAAGGGAGAGAAGTAACTTAATTCTGACTTTCAAAGCATTTGTACAATGCACTGTACCACGGCCAAGCCAATCTCAGCAAGGAGTGGGTTGTCGAAAACCGGAACCAGCTTGTGTCAGAAGTTGAGGCCTCTCTAGACCTGGCCTCCGTGTGGGGTAGCGGTAACTTGGTTACATTCAACCCCTTCAAAAGACAAGTTTACGTGTTCACCACAAAAAAAAAACTTATTAATATTGGCCCCTACATTTCAGAACACTCCTTTTTGTATAAAGCCTAAGATCGAAAACCTCGGTGTTGGCATATCGAGCGACGTTCAGTTTCATAGTCACTTGGAAGACAAAGCCAAATTGGCTTCTAAAAAGCTTGGAGTGCTTAACCGAGCGAGACAGTATTGCGGGAGCACCTAAATGCTTACTTCTTCCATTTGACAAGATACAACGTAGAGCGGCTCGAATCGCCGGCAACCGAGCTCTTTCTGATCGCCTCGATTCTTTGGCCCTGCGAAGAGATATATCTTTGCGTTCTGTATCGTCTATACAATGGGGAGTGTTCTGAAGAATTATTCGACCTTATACCAGCTGCACAATTCCACCACCGCACCTCCCGCCACAGATTGAATTTCCATCCCCACCACCTGGATAGCTGGCGCTCCACCACCGTCCGTTTCGGGCGGAATTTTTTGCCACGTACTACGCAGATGTGGAATGAACTACCTGCAGCGGTATTCCCGGCTACATACAACATGGGGCTCTTTAAGTCGAGAGTGTATTCCCACTTCAAAGGTCGGCAACACACCCCCAACACACACAGTGTTGCGGGTAGTCATGGGCGGCGGTGATCACTTACCATCAGGTGACCTGCATGCTCGTTTGCTAACTCTTTTATTAAAAAAAAAAACTTGAATTAAGCAGCGTTAAGTTGGAAAATGCCAATAATAAGATTCCAATACTTTACTCTTATAGTCACAACTTGCCTTCTTGCACTACCAGCCTTAACCAGTCTCTTTTACAATCCTCTTACATTTTTAAATTACCCAAAATTTAAAATTATTTACTTAATGACTAACTAAAAAAGAATAAACAAACTTTTGGATTTAAAAAAAAAAAGCAATTTTTTATCAATAACTCTTAATAAAACAATATTTCTAATCATTTTGTATACATTGCTTATTTAATAAGGCTGTTAAGAATTGTTGACTACGATGGTCATAGCATAGGAGCAATGTATCGTAAATCCTACATCCCGAATACAAGCGCATTTTAACTACAATTAGTGATATAATATATCTCTTTACACTTTTAATTACACCGATTATGCGCAGATTACCTGTGAACAGACAATTATATCATTACATAGTATAAATCCAAGTTGTTAATTCTGTCTGTTTGTATGTTTGTCCGCTATCACTTCCTAAACCGCTAAACGGATTTTAATGCTGTTTCCGCCACCTCATAGGTATTATTTTCATTTAAATTTGTAAATAAAGAACATCCAGAAAAAGTTAATTTTAAGTCGGCTAAAATTCAAGATGCCGGGAACAAGTGGCGCTAAATTCCACCATTGCGAAGCGTGGGCGGGTCGCTAGACTATACTAATATTATAAAGAGGAAAACTTTGTTTAGTTGTGTCGAATAGGCTCAAAAACTACTGGACCGATTTCAAAAATTCTTTCACCCTTCGAAAGCTACATTATCCACGAGTAACATAGGCTATATTTTATTTTGAAAAAAAAAGGGCTCCGTAAGATATTTGGGTTTTTCGGACACAAGCTGTAAAAAGTCAACCAGAAAAGTTACTTTTGGAATAAAGTTAGTTCGACACCCAGGGAAGAAGAAAATACGATAATTTTACTGCGGGAAAAACCATTTAGTCGCGGGTGAAACCGCAGGGCGGAAAGCTAGTTTTAAATAAATGTTGACTTTTCTGTATATAATATACTATTATGAATTATGGGGGTTATTTTGGTTAGGTATTGCTAAACAAAGGTTGGGAAGCTCTGGTATAGATATATAGTTCGTACGTGGGGCGGCAGCTGGGCTCGGTCTCGCGGCTGCCGGCGGAGATGTTGAGCAGCATGGCCTCGAAGGGGTCGCTGCGCATGCGCTGCTGGTTGGCCGCCGCCACCGCCGCCGCGTCGCCCACCACGCGCGGCTCGCGGCTGCCGTCCTGGCAACACACGAGTGGTTAGACCACGTGCTTCGGATCGAAGGTTACTGTTGACTCAGCTGTGAGATAGGATAAGTTTTTGGCCAGAGACTAGATGTATGTAAGCTGCAAGACCAACACACTCCACCCCCTTCTACCGCGTAACTAGCGTCGATTTGAACTCGACGTCGAAATCTGTTTTCGATACCGACATCATTGCTTTCATAATTTCGTACCGCGCAATTTAAGGTGCGTGACTAAAGCAACCGCCGATAAAAGACCGAATGAATAAATGACCGTCGAATAGAGACCCGCCAGTGTTAACAATTTAGCCTATGAACACAGATTTCGACGTCGAGTTCAAATCGACGCTAGTTACGCGCTAGCCCCCCTGCCGGTCAAGTCAAGTGGCATTCGCTAAATGTCGATTCGTATTCACGCCTAAACAAGTTGTCATACAAATGTTCCTTAGAAACTGAAAGATCGTAGCTATGACTTTTTGACTTTTCCATGCCATGTGGCAATTTTGACAAGCGTTTCGCCGTGATAGAATAGAAAATGAAGCGTACATCAAAACCTTGTAGATAACTCCGGCGACAAAATGGCGGCTTCATCGATCAGCTGATTGCGGTTTTACATGTTTTAGTGAAAAATTATTTTAAATGGATTCAGTTAATGTTTGTGTGAATGTAAAAAAAAATATTTATTTAAAAGGTAAACCGTAACAAAAATATGGTTTTATTATAATTTCATAATTTATAGTTGTAAATAAGTATTTTGCATGATACTTTGTATGCATAGATTTAAATCGTTAGATAGGCCCCGACACCAAAAATGTGGCATTGTTTTTTTGCAATCTATACACAACAAGTGTACTGAGAAAATTGTGTCATCTCTTTTTCTCCTACATTAGTGGCAAACACTACTTTCTCTTTCGTGCACTCCCAGGTTAGTGAGCTCACTCGCTTCGACTGTGGAACAACACGGCGCGGTTTCACTGCGGTAAGGGCCTATCTAACGATTTAAATCTATGTAAATAATAATAAATAGTAAATCTCCAGACTAACACACCAATTATGTGGCCCTAAAGTAAGTTGCAGTAAGCACTTGTGTTATAGGTACCACATAATGGACTAGGGGAGAATCTAGTTACACCCAGACACGAGCAAATATCAAAAAACCATTTTAACGACATTGGCCCGACCCGGGGATCGAACCCGGAACCTTCCGCTTAGCAGTCCAGTGTATACACCGCTGCACCACAGAGGTCGTCAGAAACATATGCTTCGAATCGAAAGTTACTGTTAACTCAGCTGGGTGATAGAAGAAGTTTTTTGCCAGAGACTAGATGTATGTAAGCTGCAAGACCAACACACTCCAGCCCTTCTACTACAACTTCTACCCTTCTACTAGCCTTCGATACCGACATCATTGGTTTCATAATTTCGTACCGCGCAATTTAAGGGGCGTGGCTAAAGCAATTGCCGATAACAGACCGAATGAATAAATGACCGTCGAATAGAGACCCGCCAGTGTTAACAATTTAGCTTATGAAAACAGATTTCGACGTCGAGTTCAAATCGACGCTAGTTACGCGCTAGCCCCCCTGATTAGACCACGTATTAATTTTTGACGACTTCGGGTCTTACACGCGGTCATTTTGTATTTGATATTTCGATACATTAATTCCCGACGTTTCGACCGAGTTACATCGATCGTGGTCGCGGGCAGACAGTCTGCCGCGTGTAAGACCCGAAGTCATCAAAAAGTAATAAATAAAAAGCGCGAGAGTTTAAAAATAACATTAGAGCACATATGCTTCGGATTGAAAGTTACTGTTAACTCGGCTGTGTGATAGAAGAAGTTTTTTGCCAGAGACTAGATGCATGTAAGCTGCAAGACTAAAATCAAATTTATAAAAAAAATATATATCTCATTACATGTGTGGATAGGCTGTCATTGCAACGAGTTCCGACAAATGATTTGCGATTTGCAATGACGGTTCCGCACGTGTACTGAACGACTATTTTTAATACAGTTGCGAAAAAATGAAGCTATTTTATAAAATAAAAATATTGGATCGTAAATGTCGAAATTACTCATTTTGTGCAACAAACAACTCGCAAAGAAAATTTCTGGAAAATGGCGCCATTTTTTTTCACCCATTCTGGTAGGCAAAGGTTACTATGCCCATACAGCCAAGTCTTCAGTAGATTTTTTTTATTGATATGAAATGAAAATGAAATTTGATGAGATAAAATGAAATGAAACCTAACCACACAAATTCAACCAACACATTAAATCTGATATCGAAACAAACTAGTTGCTTTTTTTAGAAATATACCTGCGCTACGTAAGTATTAACATGAAACATAAAAACTTCTTACTTTTTTTTTGTAAAAACTTCATGGTTGGTTTTTCTTTTTAATAGACATTATTTTGACAGTTGGGAAAAAGAACGCACGAGTGCGGGAAAGGTAAAAAAAAAGCACGAGTGTGTAATAGCCCACATCCCGAACGCTATACGTCCCTGCAAAACGCCACTTTTTAAGCAACTGTATTAAAAAAACTAATGCTGATCAGTATTGACTTAAATGATAAAAAAAACATTTGATTGTGTTGTTCTGCTAATAAAATATGTAAAGCTGTAACGATAATAAAAGTAGGTTGAGTAGAAAAAGTTATGCTAATACTGAACAAATCGTCGGCAGACATCCATTTTTTGGATGTGGTATGGGAGGTGTGTACCTCTGCCACTGACCTGGTGGTGGGCGTGGGGGTGGTGGTGGTGGCGGCCACTGACCTGTCTCCGCGGGCTCCACAGCCGCGCCACGGTCTCGATGCCGCTGGTGGCGATGGTGGGGGTGGTGGGCGAGGGCTGCACGCAGTTCACGATGGAGTCGTCGCCGCGGAGGATGCGCACCACGTTGCCCGAGCGCCGGCACCAGATGAACAGCGAGCCGTCGTCGGAACTGGCCACAGGAGCATACAGTGAACAAAGATTGAACACTGATTCAATTGGCGGGTAATATTGGACAATGGATAAGACATTTAGACTAAGTGCTTCATATTAAAAACTTCATTGTTAAAAAAAAATCTTGGCTTTCCTTTTCTTCTTCTTAGCTTTCCCCTTTGATATATCCTACTTCCTACTAATATTATAAACGTGAAAGTTTGTGAGTATGGATGGATGTATGGATGTTTGGTTATTTGTTACTCTTTCACGTAAAAACTACTGGATGGATTTTGATGGAACTTTACAGTAATATGGGTTATACATCAGAATAACATATAGAGTACTTTTTACCGCGGGAAAACTTCTCATTCCCACGGGAAACCGACTTCCACGCGAACGGAGTCGCGGACGGTGAGATATATTTCAATAGTAACTATAACATTAGCAAAATTAGACCAGTCCTCAGCTGGTTTTGTTACAATTTTTTTTAGAACACATAACTATTCCTTAAATAATAATTACAACCGCTCATGTAGTACTCATAATCTTACAAGCCTGCAAAATCGACGAACACTTATGTCAATTGCGTTTTTGCATGGTCTGTGTAATGGACACATAGACTGTTTTGAATTGACTACAAAGATTCTTCATTTATCGACACCAAAAAATCGTACTAGACATACTAAATTGTTTGCCATATCTAATTCTTCTTCTGATATTTTATCAGAAATTACAAAAAATTTGACTGTGTCCATTACTTATTAATCTTTTATCAAAATGTGTATTTATGAAACTCATGGTATTTATGAACATTTTATTTTAAGTATCTATTGTGTTTATTATATTATGTCTTAATTATACTTTTTTTATTATTTTTATTATAGTAAGTAGATATATATTATAATTACTGACTGTCTGTGTTTTTACAAGCATCTGTGTTATAAAATGTAAATCCTTTATTGGCTGTAAGATATGTTTATATTTATCATTACTCAATATACATTAAGGGCTGTGGATTTTGTAAATAAATAAAATAAAAAAATTAATAAAATAAAAATAAAATTTTACAGAAAGCGTCGGAATAATTTTAATTTGGTTTAGAGTTTCTTCATAAAAATAAATCTCCCGACTAGAACATCAAGTATGGAACCTTTAACTTAACGTAAATAGGCACCACACACTAGACAAGGAGAGATTCTAGTTATGACGCGTGCCAATTTTGAAAAAGCATTTTTAACTTAATTACCCTGACTCGGGAATTGAACCATCCGTTAACAGTCCCGTTTACATACCGCTGCGCCACAGAGGTCGTCTAAAGATTGCGGTTCGCATTCACATTGTTTGTTTTTCAAGACTTTTCAAATGAAAGCGAACTAGTTTTCCACTTTACAATCAAATGACTTTTTCGTGAAAACATGATATTTTTCCGCAGCAGAAGATACTTTGTCTCGGATATATAAGTAAAAAATAATGTTAAAATTTAATCTGTTCAATCGTTTTTGCTTAAAAGCGGCGTTATATTTGTAAAAACTACCTAATTGAAAATAACTTTTTTGGAATATAGATATTAATCTTAGAAAACATCTGAAAAAGGTGAAACCCTCTTTTAAAAAACCGTGGTGGCTTGGTATAAAATAAAATAGCGAATACATAAAAAACAGCAAACATGGCGACTTACCTTTGTAGTGTTAAGGAAAAAGATAATGGCCCCGATTCAGAAAACACTCTCTAAAATTAAATTAAAATAGCACTGTCACTTTTCCATGCTTTGTATAATAAAATAGTATATTTCAATACAAGTGTGGAAAGGCTGTCATTACAACGAGTTCCGACAAATAGTATATTTCAATACAAGTGTGGAAAGGCTGTCATTACAACGAGTTCCGACAAATGTCTACCCGAGCCGAGGCACAGCCGAAGGCGAGGGTTGACAGGCGGGACGAGTTGCAATGACGGTTCCGCACGTGTACTGAACGACTATTTTTAATACAGTTGCGAAAAAATAAAGCAATTTAATAAAATATAAAATTAGGATCGTAAATGTCGAAATAACTCATTTAGAAATAACAAACAACTAAACTCGAAAAGAAAATTTCTGGAAAATGGCGCCATTTTTCTTTACCCATTTGGTAGGCAAAGATTACTATGCCCATACAGCCAATTCTTCAATAGATTTTTTTTAATTGATATGAAATGAAAATGAAATTTAATGAGATAAAATGAAATGAAACCAACCACACTAATTCAATCAAATCATTAAATCTGATATCGAAACAAACTAGTAGCTTTTTTTAGAAATATACCTACGCTACGTAAGTAGAGAATCATAAAAACTTCTTTGTTTTTTTTTAGTAAAAACTTCATGGTTGGTTAATTTTTCTTCTTAATAGACATTATTTTGACAGTTGGGAAAGAGAACGCACGAGTGCGGGAAAGGTAAAAAAAAAGCACGAGTGCGTAATAGCCCACATCCCGAACGCTATACGTCCCTGCAATACGCCACTTTTTGAGCAACTGTATTAAAAAGACAGGAACATTGGTCTCACTAAATTTAGTCCACATCATTGTAAAATTGAACGAAATTCGCTGGGGACTAACCTAAATTGCCTACGCTGTGTCACGTACAATTTAGTTTGACAGGACTAAAATTATTACCTGCCTCTGTCTTATACTATTGATGAGTAAATGACGGCGATAGTTTTAATTTAGTTTAGAGAGTGTTTTCAGAATCGGGGCCAATGTCAAAGTTTTGTTATTATACACAAATAAACAAATTATAATTGTTATAGTGGCCCCCCGCAACTCCGTTCGCGTGGAAGTCGGTTTACCGTGGGAATGGTAAGTTTTCCCGCGGTAAAAAGTACCCTATATGTTATTCTGAAACTTTACAGTTATATAGGTATAACCTATATTACTGTAAAGTTTCATCAAAATCCGTCCAGTAGTTTTTACGTGAAAGAGTAACAAACATCCATACATCCATACATACTCACAAACGTTCACGTTTATAATATTAGTAGTATTTTTTCGCAACTCTCACCCGGCCGCGATATAGCTGGCGTCGGGCCCCAGAAAGTTGGCCTCCTTGATGTCGGTGGTGGTGTTGCAGTGGCCCAGGAACCGCTGCGAGTAGTCCAGCGCCGACCAGCGCAGCTGCCGCTCCAGCAGGCTGGTGATCTGGCTCTCGCCGGACTCGGAATCTAGGAGGATGTAGATTGTTTATATACAGGGTGACTTCTAATGTCACGTATACCTGTTAAGGGGTGGTAGATTAGGTCGATTTCAACCGATTTTGACCAATAATGTCGTATGCAAAAGTTAACCGTTTTTGAGTTATTTTAATTTTAACTCTTTTATTTTTATTCTGATTTCAGACGGTTAGAATTTTTTGTTATCGTCGCATAGCGGACATTCCAATAGTTCATAATAAGTAATAATACGTTGAAAAGCTACAAACATTTTAAAATTACGCGTTTAAAAAGTATCATTTTCTTATTTTTTTACAAACTTATTCGATGAAAAATGCAATTTTCTGTATAAAAACTACAAGTAATGAAATGTGCAAATTATGTAAATAATATCTCTATCTAACAAGCTTTCATTTGAGGTATAAAGTTCATGCTGAGATAATAACAGAGGCTGGATTTTTGAGGAATTATTAATACCTGTTTTTACAAATCGTTACTATTCTCAAAGGACTCGCATGCAATTCTGTAGACCGATGAATCGAAGTTTGATAAGGACGGGATCACTAACTACCATTAGAACATACATTCATTAGAAGTCACCCTGTATAAAGCTACAGTGAAAGTCAGATAAGCTGGAACTGTTTTTTAAATTCTTAAGTTCAAAAAAAAAAACCTGATTTAATAAGGACTTACTTTAAAAAAAAAACCACGTCCAAAAAGCAGGAGGTTTTTTGGTTACGGTACCGAAATTTTGTCTCAGGCAACAGTTTGTTGAGTACTAAAACTTTACCTACCTTCATCGGGCATGCCGGCATCTTCCAAGGCGACATTAATCTCTTTTTGTAGCAGAAACACGGCGTGACTTGACGAGTGTTTTGGAAATTTGTCTTTGAAATACAACAGACATTCGTTGGCTTCTCTCGGCTTTTTCATGTCCATTAGTGCTTTGGCGAGTCTAAAGTGAGATTTAACGTGATTGGGGTCCAGTTTTATAGCTCGGTAGCAGTCTTTGATCGCTGCGTACGTGTCGCCGACCCTGACGGAAGAAATATTGATTTAATTTTAATTTTAAAGATAATACATAAACGCATTTTAAACCAGTGTTAAAATAGGTTTCGTCTGTTAATATTGAAAGATTTTGTATCTGTCGAAGAAGTTTGTCGATTAAATTGCAAAATAACACTTTTAATTTCACATATTAATTAGTCAATTTAGCATAAATTGAAGATGACTGTCAATGAAATTGATGATCATCAATTATATATTGAAAAATGAAGGAAAATGCTGCGAAATATTAACTTTATAAACAAAAGATTTTCAAAACCTATTAATACTTTATTACAATCACGTAAGACCTTCACTTACCCCTTCTCACTGAACTCACCCCTCCAGCCGAAGCTTACCTTCTTACCCCCACGAACACGAGTCCTCACTCCAACGCCTCCTAACCTCTTCTCACGCCCACTCATCCCTTCTTAACCCCACCCCTCTCTTTACACTTTCCTTCTTCCCGCCCCCGCCCCCCTCTCAACCACCCCTTCTTCCCGCCCCCGCCCCCTCTCACCAGCCCCTTCTTCCCGCCCCCGCCCCCCTCTCATCCGCCCCTTCTTCCCGCCCCCGCCCCACTCACCAGCCCCTTCTTCCCGCCCCCCGCCCCCTCTCACCAGCCCCTTCTTCCCGCCCCCGCCCCCTCTCACCAGCCCCTTCTTCCCGCCCCCGCCCCCTCTCACCAGCCCCTTCTTCCCGCCCCCGCCCCCACTCACCCGCCCCTTCTTCCCGCCCCCGCCCCCGCCCCACTCACCAGGCCCTCCTCATGAGCGCGGCGGCCCGGTTGCTGTACAGCACGGCGGCGGGGCAGGCCGCGAGCGCGCGGTTGTACAGCTCGAGCGCGGACGAGTACTTGCCCTGAGTCACCAGATCGTTGCCCTGGGAGGTGTACCACAAGGTTCGATTTTAGGTCCAACCTTATTCTTAATTTATATTAACAACTTGCCACAAAACTCTCTCATAAATAGCACTTTAATTTCGTATGCCGATGATACTGTTTTACTCATCTCAGCAAAAACATGGGATGAAGCATACAGATTAGAGTAAATAAATTTCATTAAACTTAAGTTTTGGTTAGATACAAATCTATTTACACTAAGTTTAGATAAAACAAAATATATGACTTTCTGCATCTGCAATTATATTATCAACCGTATAGCCTAAACTGAAGCGCTAGCTTGTATTATAAGTACCACACTCTAAATTATTCACTAAATTAGTTCGAGTTAAAACAAAATGCAAAAAAAAACTTTACTTAATTTATTTAAAAAAAATTAGTTTTAAAAACTCCTAAAAATAAGTTTCAAAAACTATTTCAATGTACACATATTTTGACACTTTTTCTAATACATAATGTATAACCTTTTCCTAAATCTCGTCCGTCCGTCTGTCCGCTTAATTCCTTACCATTTCCTTCAATCTATTGACGCCGGCGGGCAGCGTGTTATCTACAGGTTGCGGCGGCTGCGAGACCCCGTTCTTCCTGTCGTCGGCCACGCCGTGGTTGTGGCGGATTATAAACGACTCGACCAGAACCGGGGTGCGCGCGTTGTCTAGGTCGAATATGTATATCTGGGGGTAGGGTTTTGACGTTAGTCGCGTTTTGACACGAGGAAAGTTGCGGTGTTAGGAATGGTTGCGACATAGATTAAGGTGTAATTGATTACACCTTGAATGAAATTATTACATTTGAATGAAAACCTTGGTAATTGGAAACTGCCAGTTTTGTTCTTTGTGACGTGTTTCTGTCATTTCCATATCAACAGCTATCTACCATAGTTTATTGAGACGCAAAAACATGGATAATAGTTACCTTAGTTACACAAATAACAAGACGTCAAAGGTTAGTAGAATATTGGTTTCGGCCGTAAAGGATTGTTTGTGCAGTTTTATATGAGTATAGTATATATTTATTATGTGTAGGTAGTGAGATACTGGTGTTGATTCCAAGTAAAATGCTTTAAACGTAACTTGATAGCAATTTTAGACCTACCAAAAAAAGGGCAATGATTGGATCTAACTTGCGTGTCACCAATACCGGTCTTACTCTTATACGATGTATGAGATAGCGATAGAAATATTTTTAGTTTAGTATACCTAGTGTTTTCGAAATTGTTATTTTAGAAGCTTTAAATTTAATTTGTTAAAGTAAAATAAGTATAGTTATTATTACCTGTTCCGAGCCCATGTTGACTAGTAATTCGTTTCCATCATTGTTAAAAGCTACATAAGTGGTAGTTTTCTTAGGGAATGCGTGTTCAGTCGGGTCCATTGGCAGATGGCCTGTTGTAGACAAAAGTGAGTCAAAATCACAGAAAAACTGAATAAAAAAATATGAAAAGAAGTATGTCGGAATCTTTACGAGTTTAATGATTAAAACGATAATTATTAGAAAACTTCATTACAATAGCCCAACATTACTTAATTTGACATAAAATGCAAAATTATTTTGTAAAAATTTAGACGTCGCTATTTACAGTATAATCCAAAAAGTAATTCAATTTCTTATCAGATTTTATCCTTAATATTCTGTTTCAAAATCCGTTACTTTGTTCAGTTTTATTAAGCGAATATAAATACAAACAGATACGAATGGCGACTTTATATAAAGCACAGTATAAAACGAAATGAAACAAATGGCATTATCAAGATGGCACCAGACCGAACCAGCAGTTATCTCTCTCACTCATCTCCATTTAGTGTCCGGCACAAAACATTTTCCAACACCCATTCTTACAACCGCTTCCCTCCCAACTCCACATCTGTCACCTATCAACTGTCACCCACCTGGTGCGAAGTAGTGCACGGCGTCGCGCGGCAGGTTGTTGTCGGGGTCGCCGCGGCCGGCGCTGCCCGCGCGGTGGTTCTGTCACCTGTCACCTGTCAGTGTCACCCACCTGGTGCGAAGTAGTGCACGGCGTCGCGCGGCAGGTTGTTGTCGGGGTCGCCGCGGCCGGCGCTGCCCGCGCGGTGGTTCTGTCACCTGTCACCTGTCAGTGTCACCCACCTGGTGCGAAGTAGTGCACGGCGTCGCGCGGCAGGTTGTTGTCGGGGTCGCCGCGGCCGGCGCTGCCCGCGCGGTGGTTCTGTCACCTGTCACCTGTCAGTGTCACCCACCTGGTGCGAAGTAGTGCACGGCGTCGCGCGGCAGGTTGTTGTCGGGGTCGCCGCGGCCGGCGCTGCCCGCGCGGTGGTTCTGTCACCTGTCACCTGTCAGTGTCACCCACCTGGTGCGAAGTAGTGCACGGCGTCGCGCGGCAGGTTGTTGTCGGGGTCGCCGCGGCCGGCGCTGCCCGCGCGGTGGTTCTGTCACCTGTCACCTGTCAGTGTCACCCACCTGGTGCGAAGTAGTGCACGGCGTCGCGCGGCAGGTTGTTGTCGGGGTCGCCGCGGCCGGCGCTGCCCGCGCGGTGGTTCTGTCACCTGTCACCTGTCAGTGTCACCCACCTGGTGCGAAGTAGTGCACGGCGTCGCGCGGCAGGTTGTTGTCGGGGTCGCCGCGGCCGGCGCTGCCCGCGCGGTGGTTCTGTCACCTGTCACCTGTCAGTGTCACCCACCTGGTGCGAAGTAGTGCACGGCGTCGCGCGGCAGGTTGTTGTCGGGGTCGCCGCGGCCGGCGCTGCCCGCGCGGTGGTTCTGTCACCTGTCACCTGTCAGTGTCACCCACCTGGTGCGAAGTAGTGCACGGCGTCGCGCGGCAGGTTGTTGTCGGGGTCGCCGCGGCCGGCGCTGCCCGCGCGGTGGTTCTGTCACCTGTCACCTGTCAGTGTCACCCACCTGGTGCGAAGTAGTGCACGGCGTCGCGCGGCAGGTTGTTGTCGGGGTCGCCGCGGCCGGCGCTGCCCGCGCGGTGGTTCTGTCACCTGTCACCTGTCAGTGTCACCCACCTGGTGCGAAGTAGTGCACGGCGTCGCGCGGCAGGTTGTTGTCGGGGTCGCCGCGGCCGGCGCTGCCCGCGCGGTGGTTCTGCCGGTCCCACGACTGGCGCGTCGGCGTGTATAACTGCGTGTATTGTAGCTTAAGTTAGGGTTAACGTACTTAAGGAATTGTCAGCAATAACTAATGGCAACACGTAACGGTAATGGACTTCTCGTAGGGTACTTGGGTACTTAATATTTGTTTATTTAAACAGTTCAGGTGTCAAAATTAGTGGAAATTAGTAATGTTATGAAACTAAGTAGAAAAAGAGGTAATTGGGATTAGGGATTGCAATTGCTGGATTCCCAACATTTCCCTTCACTGCTCTGCTCCTTTTGATTGTATCGTGATGAAAAGTATACTATAACCAGCTCAGGAGTATGAAAAATAATTGTACCAAGTTTCGTTTTCCCGCGGTAAAAAGTACCCTTTGTGTTATTCTGATGTATAACCTATAAGTATAACTGTTAAGTTTCATAATACTAGTGGCCGTCCGCGACCCCGTTCGCGTGTAAGTCGGTTTCCCGTGGGAATGAGAAGTTTTCCCGCGGTTAAAATTACCCTATGTGTTATTCTGATGTATAACCTAGGTATATCACTGTTAAGTTTCATCCAAATCCGTCCAGTAGCTTTCACGTGAAAGAGTAACAAACATCCATCCACCACTTCGCCAATGTATGGAAAAAAAATATATTAAAATTGAAAATCCATACATTGGCGAAGGTGTCCGAGTTTTTTTGGTCCGAAATGTCACCGACCCAATATTTTTTCTCTAACAAAATATCGATTAAGTATACATATAATTTAGAATATACCACAAACACTTTTTAAATGTGACTATAATCTTGTCTTAATAAAGTAGTGAACTTCCGAATTATCGGCATGAATAAAATTTTAGCATTTGGATAACCAATCTAAATCAGGTAAAAAAATAAAACTTACCTTCAATTTAGCCGCTTTAATCATCCTAACATCATACATTCGTATGTAATAGTCATTAGCGCCAACTGCTAATTGGTACGGTCTCCTCGGATTGACAGCTATGCACTTGGCTTCGGCGTAGCGGCCCATATGATTGAGCAGATTGATCAATACACTGGCCGAGTCAGTGTTGCAGTTGTGCGGTGTCCGGAGATCATGTTGTCTGGGAAAACATAAGTAGGAACGTAATATTAAGTTAAAATATTGTATGTAGATTGTAAATTTACTTATATATGGAAGGAGGTGAAATGCATTGCAGTATTTTGAGAGCTTCACCCACGTTAACCCAGTGGTTTTTTTTTCAAATTTCATCAAAATAGACACAGTCGTTCAAGATACTTATATTTAAGATTTTTAAAAAGTCTGTGACCATACATAGGTATAGAATTTATCAGAGACTCAATATAGTTTAATAATAAAGGTTTGAACTGCATTTATAAATAAGAGTGTGGATTAGTATGTGCGATAGTTTCAGACTCACAAAATTAATCCATCTTCAGCCGCCGACCACATAATCTGCTGGTTGTCAGGCGCCACAGCAAGTCTTTTTATCCGTCCAAAGTGACAGGCACATTCTAGAATAGACCGATCTGTGGAGATAGAACGAACACGCACTGTGGCGTCGGCCGCACATGTAGCGATGGTGTCTGGTGATAGGAACTGGAAAATATAATTAAATATTGTCACAAAGATATCATATGGTTAATTATTCCTAGTGTAAAACCTACTCCCTGTGGATAAATCATACCTTGAGATTTTACTTTTAATTTTGCATTTTAAATGCTAATTTATTAATTTTGAAGTTATAAATACTGGAAAAGGAAAATGCTCGGAGGCCCGCGTTCCTTTTTTCCAGTATTTATAACTTCAAAATCATACCTTCTTACAAATTCTGAACATAATCTGAATGATGGTGAAAACTGTTTTATTATAAATATGACATTCAAGTGTAACCAAAATAAAACTACCTAATGTTATAGATTATCATTTTTTGTTATTGCAGATAGAAGAAGTAACTGAATACATAGTATGCCATTTGCATTGCCCCATTATGCAATTGATTAAGAACCAGCATCATATTTAAAACAGCATAAAGAACAGTCACAACAATTGTGGACATAGTCTTACTATCGAAAAAATATCATCCTTATACTGAGATCTACTAACATCCATACTTACTCACAAACTTTCACCCATACAAGTGCAATATAAAAAGTATATAATGCCTGTTTTCACCAACGTCACCTAAATTATAGTCACTTTAAGGAATTCCTAACTCATTTTAAACAACAGTTAAATGTGCATATTATGCGATAAAATTTTCTTGGGGTTCAACAAGTAGTAAAAAAATCCTACTAATATTATAAATGCGAAAGTAACTCTGTCTGTCAGTCTGTCTGTCTGTTACGCTTTCACGCCTAAACCAATGAACCAATTTTGATGAAATTTGGTATGAAGTAAGAACTGAACTTGGGAAAGGACATAGGGTACTTTTTACCGCGGGAAAACTTCTCATTCCCACGGGAAACCGACTTCCACGCGAACGGAGTCGCGGGCGGCCATTAATAATAAATAAAGCTTTAACACGTTAACTGTTTTCCGTAAAAATCAAAAATTCAAAAAAAAGTAGGTACTTGATGTTTTTTTATAGTTATTTTTCCAAGGAGGAAATTTGTTTTTATTATCGATAAAGATTTTTAATTCCTTTCTTCTAACTTTTCATAAATAAAGATATGATTATATAAAATAATTACCTATTTGATTATATAAAACTAGTGGCCGCCCACAACTCCGTTCTCGTGGACGTAAGTTTCCCGTGGGAATGAGTAGTTTTCCCGCGGTAAAAAGTGCCCTATGTGTTATTCTGATACCTATATCACTGTAAAGTTTCATCAAAATCCATCCACTAGTTTTTACGTGAAAGAGTAACAAACATCCATACTCACAAACTTTCATGTTTATAATATTAATAGGATTATATGAATCTTGATTTTATCAATGAATAAAAAATAAATATAATTTGTACAAGTTGTAAAACGTCTTTTTAAAGTAATAAAAGTTATAATAAAATCCGTTGTAAAAATTATTTCTGTATGATTTTCGATTTAGTATAAAAGTCTAGGACTTAACAAAAGTTAGGTTGACAAGGTGATTTTTGTGCTCTATGGGGCCGCGCGGGTCACTGTATTAGGCTGAAATGTTCAAAATCGTGGCCTACGGGCCTCACGGACACCTCAAATTATAGTATTAGCTATAAGGCTTGAACCAAACAAAGTGTGTCAGACACATAGTCCGACATGGCATTTATCGTGTTAAATAGTTATTTTATAGGCCTTTGAAAAGTTTTAAGTGTCCCCTAAATTTGGGATGTTGGTGAAAACGGGCATTAAGCTTTCTAGTAGGAACAATAATCAAATCATAGTTAAGTGTAGGAAACTATAAACAGGAAGTTCTTACTTATAGTTTATTTTAATACCTACTCATACCTAAAATGCATGATCAGATTTCTGAGAACTATGGAAAATAAACATGAATATTTACATGTAGGTATACACAGAAAATGTCACAGTGTCAAGTAACCTTATAACTGTTTCCATATCAATGATAAGTTAAATGCATACCTACACTACATATAGGTAACCAAAGTTAGGTATTTATACGCACTGCTTTAAACGCACATAAAGCACTTTAAATTCTGTTGTTTTGTTATATCTAGTTTTTAAAGTTTAAAGAGCTCAACTCTTCAATTACACAAAAAGACCTAAAGTAGGCTTTCAAAAGGAAATACCTATTAGATTTCGCAATGCATTGCTAGATGGCTGAAACTATAGGTATAGTTAGTGTTGAGTCACCTTAACAGAGAAAATATTCCCAGTATGGCCTGTGGTAATGTTATGTATCTGTTTGTAACGGTACGGGTCCCATAAAATAACATGCAGGTCATCCGATGCTGAAGCAAGGATTCTACAACAGAGGAATATCAAGAATTTACGAAATTGTTTATTAAAAATAAAAATCAAATGTAAGAGTATTAGTCAATAACTTACGACCCATCTCTATTCCACTCTAGGCAGTTAACACATCCCATATGACCGTTCAGTTCCGTTTCTAAGCCAAGCCTGTCGATCATACTCCTAGTTATTGTAAGACGGTTCTGGAACTGGCGGCCGACATCGCCTCGCTCCCGGGCGGCGGTCAGCCCCACCGTACCCTTTGCCCAAGCGGGCTCAACTCTTTTACCCATTGTTAATGACGACACTGGACACTCAAACAAACAACAAAAACATCACAAGCGAACTTAAACGAATCAAACCGTAGGTCGGTCTATTTATAGGGCAATATTTCTTATTACCGACCAGCACCACTACATAATTAATTGTCTTGAATAGAATACGAATTCAAAGCGAATTAATGACTCAAAAAACACATAATTTTCCTTTATTTTGCTAAATAATGCCAGCAAAATAACAATCGTAGGACGACACAGAAAGAGGTCAAACAGCTGTCTCGGCTTTTGTCAGCCATTTGTTTTGATTTACTAATTTGTCTGTCTTGTCTATGATCACATAATTTGCGTAATGAGACTTATGCAAATTATGCGAATGGGTGATTATCAGAAAATGGCCTAAAATGCATAATTTTTTTGGCACATTTTTTTTCATAATTATTCCATAAAAAATAACATACATTGTAGATGTTGTCTAAAGCTACAAATTAATCTTTTTGGCCACAAAATTTATCCAGTAGTTTTGATGTGCATTTTAAAATTTGGAAGCCCAAAGAAATTAGGTTTTCCTCCAAAAAATATATAATTATAATGAAAAGAATAGTTACAGATATTATAATATACAAGTAACACTTCTAGCTTTAATAATATTAATAAAAACAGATATATTTTTCAAACCATAGATGTAAAAACAAGAATAAAACAAATAAAACTAAGTTTTGTTTCCATTTCAATTTCATTTATTTTCTCTTGAAACATGAATAATCTCAGTTAATATGTTTATTATAAAAGTTATATAGTACTTTTCGCAACTTTTCTTTACTGATAACTCTCTCTTTTTCCTTCTTGTTATAATTTCTGAAAAGAAATAGGTACATAGAAATTAGGGACCATGAAATTAGAAAACACATGTTTCCGTATTTTTTTTTTAAATCATTTGGCGGTAAAAAGACTTTTTTTTACCACGTGCATGCCATCTAAGCAAAAAAATAAGGGAGTGAAGGACGCGCCAAAGAGCTTAGAAAATTAAACTTTAAAACAATATTCAAATCCAGTTATATAAATTTTGCTTAATACTGTATTGCACTAAGTGTAGGTACATATATTAAAATTTTCTAAAAAAAATATTATTGATAAGAAGACAAAATTTCATGGATCCAAACATCCAAGATCGATTAGAAATGGTAGTGATCATAAAAGTTTCTTAAATAAGTCATAGAAAAATAACCTTTTAACTAAAAATATTATTTTCTAGCTTATTCTTAAGATGGTGTCAAAAAGTTCTTGGACTAATTCCTTCATTTTATTTTCGTTCGCCGAATTATTAAAACTAAAGTGTTTCGACTGCTGATTTAATTTGGAAAATCTAATTTATAGTTAAAAATAGATATCTTCGAATTTTATTTTAGACTGATTTCTTTATGTTTCAGAAGTTTTTCAATATGGCTAGAGGCTCTATGTTCATATAAGGTCTTTGCCTAAACAAAAAAATAAAACTTACCCCGCGTTCCGCAAATAGATAAAAGTGATTTTAACGCTCACATCACCGTTCCGTTAAAGCGAGAGCGCGTCCATGGTCGACGATGGGTGAGAAAGATGACGTCATTAACATTGCGCTCAGAGAACCAACACTTTGGAGTATGGTCGGCGTAAGCGCTGTCAAATCTTAAATTGACGCAATAACTGTCAATATCGCGTTAAAAGTAATCGGAACGGTTGTAAGCGATTTGAGCGTTTAAAGTTCTGTAAGCGATTTACGGAACGCAAGGTTACATTGACATGATGTCATTGTCATACTTTTTGATTGATTGGATTGAATGAATTGAAGTTCAGTTTTCGTGTCGTGTCGTTTCATCGCTGTAAAATTTACTTTTATTTTAATTCATCACCAATGAATTAGAAAGCTACAATTTTTTTCATTTAAATGTTCTCTATTATGTCTAAAGACTAAATCAGTGATGTATTACAAGTACCTGTTTTTATTCATTACGTGGCATGCAGTCTCCGGTTCGTCTCACGACCACTTGCTGGAAGGGATTTACTGTGGCAAAGAGAACTGCTATGAAGTACTCGGTGTCACCAGAGATACAGCTAAAAATGATATTGCCAGAAGCTACCGCCAACTGGCTAAGAAGTTTCACCCGGATTTGCATCGATCTTCCGAAGCAAAGAAGGAAGCCGAAGAAAAGTTCAAACAAATAGCAACTGCATACGAAATACTTCGAGATGACGAAGAGCGTGCGGATTACGACTACATGTTGGACAACCCACAACACTACTATGCGCATTACTACAGGTACTACCGACGTCGCATGTCTCCTAAAGTGGACGTTCGCATCGTACTCGCGGTGACGATATCTATCATATCTCTGATACAGTATTATAGTGCATGGACCAAATACGACACGGCCATCAAATACTTCATGACAGTACCAAAGTATAGAAATAAAGCATTAGAAATAGCTAAGGGAGAAATGAAAATTACCCAAGGTAAGGGTAAAAACAAGAAAAGTAAAAACGAGTTGAAAGAAGAACAAGATACAATAATACGTAGGGTTATAGAAGAGAATATGGATATCCAAGGAGCCTATGCAAAGCCTGAAATAGTCGATATACTCTGGGTGCAATTGGTCATCCTTCCATATACTATCTCCTACTATATTTACTGGTATCTAAGATGGTTATGGAAATTCACAATTTGCAAGCAAGAATATGGTGAAGAAGAAAAATTATACCTCATTAGAAAATATATGAAATTGGGTCAACACCAATTCAATGCGATTTCTGAAGAAGAAAAGCAAGACTTCTTAGATGAGGAGTTGTGGATTAAAGATAACTTTTTAATATGGAAAGAGATTAAAGAAGAAGATGAAAAGAAAGCACTAGCTGAGAACAATAAATATAAACAATATAGGAGGTATATAAAACAGCATGGTATTGGCAGAATGACATTTGATGACTCATGATTGTATCATTACCAAAATACATGTTTTTATATTTAAAGTTGGAAACAATGTGATTCTTATACACTATGCTTGGGCCTTGAACAAAGCCCAGGCAATCTCTTAAATTATTTATTTATTTAAAATTTATTTATTTTAGGCAATAAAACAAAGAACTTTCAAGACAATTGGATTTTATTATTGTCCATTTCATCTTTATATCTTCTGTACTTCACATATTATGTTACTATAATCATTTATTCAACAAAAGTGCTTCTGAATCAGTTTATTTTTATACACAAATTACAATATTCTTTTCAACATTTACCTACTTTAGTAATCATTCAGATTTAGCAATCATTCCATCACAAATAGCTCAATAAGGCATTCTACACACCATGTGTTTATACAACATTTAACAAGGCAAGTTAATTTAAATAATTATCTTATTACCAATACAAAAAACTGTTGACTAAAATCCAAACAAACTTAAAACTTGCTGATAAGCGATTTTTACACTTGAGCATAGAAATAAAAAAAATAAGTTCAGAATTTGAATGTCATAAACATGTAGGTAACATAATTGCCTAAAGATAATGTTTATCAAATAAAACACTATTATTAAAAGTTTTATCTTAAGTAGCCTTTGATTTGATAATATGTAAGGCTAGCATAAAATGTTATACTTTCAAATATTCTCTACATATTTTAAAAATTTTATACATTAAAGTAATTACTTTTTTTAATAATAATTCAGTTTTGTATTGGTAATTGACAATTCCAATATTAAGAATACATAAAAATGTGAGATCCATTATTCAGTTTATGATGGAGTACTTAGCTACTATACTAAGCACATGTTTCCTAAATTAGTAGTATTTTGCATTGAATGGCAGTGCATTTTATTGATATTTTTTTTAAAAATACGTACATAAAAAGAAATTTGGCCTTAGTCTAAAATATTAGGTCAGTAAGGAAAAATACAATTCAATTTTCATAACAATTTAGTTGTGCTGTTTTTTTTAGTATTTATTCCGAGCTGGCCTTATATTAAATACCTTACATACCATTGTTTAAATGCAAACGAAGCAAAACTTAAAGTGAAACAAAAATGCGTTTAAAGGCCCGTTCCCACAGGGGTCACAAGGCGCGAAATGTGTCATTAAACATTGCATTTATTTGTTTAAAATGACAAACGATGTGAAACGGACAGTGCGTAACCACGGTGCGTTAAACCACGCACACAGATAGGCATTACGCTAGCGTCATTCATTTGAATAAGTTTCACGCACAGTGGGAACGCACTATAAGACAGACAGTTATTAACATAGTAATTATTAATCTTCGCTTAAGTTTTGGTTTCATCGTTATAAATCAACTCTATGTTTTATAATATTGACACAGCTTGAAAAATAATTATTGCGATAAACATAAAAATAAACTAATACACTGACTAATATCTAATATGTAGCATTCAATGGAATGGAACTGACTTTTTTGTAAGAAAACTGCGAATTACTTCGAAAAATTATCAGCGATTAAAATTAACACGAAAAAACCTGTCAAATAAAACGTATTTTCTTCGCCTCATTATATGAGGCTTTGCGTCAAGATAAGTATTAAATGCAAATTAAAGGAAGAACAATAAAAAAATATTACACAAAAATATCAATTCTTTCATCAATCATGACCATATTTACAAATATAACATTTAGGTCTTATTGGTCAACGATTTGAGACATCGAAACATCACAATAAAAATAATACGTAGTTAATTATCATTCAATAGTATTTATTTACATCCAATATTAATTATCATTTGTACATTACTGACATCAATTTATTAAGTATATTTTTTGTACACAAAACATGTGAATGAGTATTATTTATTCTGGTGCTTTAACAGTTTAAATGTTGGTAACTTGTGTTCATTTTTAACTTTATTCATTGTTATGATAGTGACATAATTAGCGCATTTTTCTTGCAGTTGAGCCTAAAACTATATTTAAAAATACATAGTTATTTGATTGTTTTTCATAAAGCATACGCCACGTCCTTTTTCCGTAAATATTTAGGTACGTTACAAGTTAGGTACTTCTGTGGCACCGATTCTCTTTAGTTTCTTTCTAAACTAAACTAAAGACAAGTTATCATTTTAAGCTATTTTTCAATTTTACGATTATTTAAGTAGGCTACAACTTGGTGAGATCAATATTTTTTCCCAGTATTAGATAAAAACCTATCGCACACCTAGATAGAGTAACACAACTCAAAATAACGCAAAACAGAGTAAATGCGATTTTCGGAATCTGCATCAAAAACTACGTATACTTCAAAAAAACCTGTGTAAAAATCTCATTAATAAAAATGTAGATAGCTCCGTAAGTTAGTTTTTGTGAGTTGAGTCAGTTGCGAATTAAACGTTTTTTGCTGTTCCTGTAAAAAGATGTTTTTTTGAGTTGTGTTACTCTTTAACTAGGTGTGCGCTATGATAAAATGAAGTCAATATTTTGAGTTATACATACGACATCAGATTTGTTTTAAACTTAACCCAGATAAGCCTACTGTCCTATATTTAGGACAGTAGAAATAAAAAAAAATATCAGAATACCCTCTTTATCTAAGATTATTTAGTCTTATGACTTGCAGTAAGAAACGTGTCAGCTTTATTAGAAAAAATAAAAAGACAGTAGTTTTAACAATTTTTACCTTATATTTTACCTTGTAAGTGTGTAATAAAAGTGCGTTGCAGACATGGCAAATGACAGGTATGTATAAAAAGTTATATTTTACTCGTGAGTTGTTTTTTTCTGTGTTAATATCTAGTTGATAACCTTAACTTTTGTACTAAATAAATATTCTAGCAAAATAATATAAATAAATTACGTATAACTTGTTACAAATACTAGCGTACTATATATAGGACAGTAGGATAATATACATGATTTTAGTACAATAATACAACTTTTTCTTTACAGACCGTTAGCTGCGCATGAAATTTTAGATGCTTTAGAAAATGTTTCTGATAATGAAGAAGATTATAGAGAACGACTGATATGTATTCTACCTCCTCCTGTTGATCCTGACTGTCTCACTGACGAAGATTCGGGTGAAGAAGATAATGTAACTTTGAATAATTTGCCACGAAACATTCTGCTTCAACCGGCTGAAGTAATGATTCAAGGGCAGATTATGGTGAGTGATACAGAAGAAGAACCTTCTGATTCTACAGGTCGAACTAAACGTAGGCGTACCTACGCATGGAGAAAACGGGACTTGGCAAAAAATCCCGTGAATTGGCCAGATGTTCAAGGCGCTTGCCAAGATAAGCGCCCAATTGAGTGGTTTGAAAACTTCTTAGATGAAGATGTTATTTCGTTGTTGGTGTTAGAGAGCAATAAATATGCTGTCAAAAAGAATTTGCCTGGAGACATAACCACTGAAGATATGAAATGTTTCATCGGCATATTGTTGGTTAGTGGTTATTCATGGCTCCCCCGTAGAAGAATGTATTGGGAAAACTCCCCTGATACAAAGAATGAATTGATCAGCTCGGCTATGACTAGGGATAGATTTGACTTTATTTTTCGCCACCTTCATGTCAATGATAATCTGGATTTGCAAGACAAATACACAAAAGTACGCCCCCTAGTTACACTTCTAAATAAAAAGTTCTTAGAGTTTTCTCCTCTTGAAGAGCATTACAGTGTAGATGAGGCCATGATCCCCTACTATGGTAGACATGGCTGCAAACAGCACATAAAAGGTAAACCTATTAGGTACGGGTTCAAAGCTTGGGTTGGTGCTACACGGTTAGGGTATGTTTTATGGATGGAACCATACCAAGGTGCTACAACTATGTGCAATCCAATATATAAAGAATTGGGGCTGGGTGCAAGCGTTGTTCTCACTTTTTGCGATGTGATGATTTCACGTGGCTTCGACCTTCCTTACCACGTAGTTTTTGATAATTTTTTTACTGGGACGCCCTTGCTGGAAGAGATAACAAAGAAAGGCCTTCGTTGCACTGGGACAGTTCGAGAAAATAGGACATCTAGTTGTCCTCTGATTACATCGAAGTTACTGAAAAAAAAGGAACGTGGTGCTGTCGATTACAGAACGACACATGACAACACGTTCATTATTGCTAAATGGCATGACAATAATATATTCAGTATTGCTTCTAATGCTGTAGGAATAAATCCTAAACAATCTGCCAAACGCTTCTCACAAAGTGAAAAGAGAAACATTGTCATAGAAGAACCACATATGGTGTCCATCTATAACAAATATATGGGAGGAGTGGATCGGTCTGATGAAAATATTTCACATTACCGAATTGGTATACGAGGTAAGAAATGGTACATGCCGTTGCTCACACACATGATTGATCTTGCCGAACATAATGCATGGCAGTTATATAAAATAAATCATGGAAAACTGGATCATCTTGGCTTTCGCAGAAGGGTAGAAATTGCTTTGATTGAATCAAACAGAAAAATTGCCAAAAGAGGGCCTAGCCGACCCTCCCATCATGAACATGCTGATAGTCGTAAAGACCAAATGAATCATCTGGTTATTCCTCAATCGAAGCAAACACGCTGTCGTCAATGTCACAAAAAATGTTTGACACGTTGCAAGAAGTGTGATGTTGGAGTGTGTGTCAAGTGTTTTGAAACATATCATTCATAAATAGTGTTAATCTAGTAAATTATATATAACAATGGGTAATATAATCAATAGTTATCTAATAAACTACACTTTTTGATTACATTCTGTTTTGTCATAAATGGTCTTTTATTTCCTCTTATTATCCTTCTGTCCTACATATAGGACGGCTGTTTCCCTGAAAGCCTTACACTTAATTTTTTTTTCATAATTTTTTTTATGTTGCATAAGACCTAATAAACTAAATAATGTAACTTTTTTCAAAATTTTCAGAAAATTTTAGTTTCAGGCTTATCTGGGTTAATATAGCTATATTTTGCTGAGTTAACGCTTAAAATATCAGACAGAGACGTATTTTAGATCGAACTAGCCTATTTGCATACATTTTGCCAACGCGCATAAAGTTAAACAGTCGCAAAAAGACGTGACGTGTGTTTTAACTAAATAACTTAAGTGCAACGTAATTTACAAAAACACGGCTTTGTTTACAAAAAAAAACTTCAGACTCAACTGCTCATAAACAAGTAGGTATGATTGGTCTAAGAACTAATTTCAATTAACTGACTCTATCAACCTAACATAGGTTAGGAGACATACGAACAATTTAATACCAGGGAACCGAAACGTCAAGTCTGCACCGAAACTAATTAAACCTATTCTTTCGCACCAGAGACCACACAGACTAGTATTTGTTCCTCAATCACAATCGAATCCGAGCTAACATCGTATCACACGCAACCAAACTTTGTGCCGCAGCATCACAGTAACAAAAGCAACACTTGCTTTTCAATCTTTTAATTTTAAACATCACTTAATTATACCACAGCAGTATTCAATCAGTCACTTAGTTTCGCCACTGCATTACGTCACATTAACGTCGCCTGCGGCGCGAGGTCCCGCGCTGTCTGCGCGAGTGACAGTGTCGTGTGACGTTGACAGTGACGTGTGACAGTGACGTGCGCGCGCACTAGTGTGTGCGCGGTGGCGTTCCTCACACGGGCGTCTCGTGCTCGGTCTCCTCGATGCGGCCGAGACGCCACGCGTTGGGGTCTGTCGCTGCATCAACAATAAAGCGATAAATTATATCATTTACCAGTTATGTTTCATGTCATCATAAAACACTAGAACCAATGGCTTTTTTTAGAAGCATAGGTATGAAATGACACTAGAATCTAAGTCTAGAATTATACTGGTGAAAATCCACACGTAAGAAATAAGTTCTCCATTGGTTTTAGTGCTCCCAGATCACCAAAACGGACCAAATTATGTGATTCCCTTCATAACTAAATGAATCACCAGTCAAATACTTATATCAAAAATCCATCAAACGATCCATCAGTGATTTTGACTTAATGTATGAAACTCCTGTCAAAATAACTAGAAGTTAAATCGCAGTGTTGAAACAGGAATTTCTTGAGATACTTTATTAATGTTAATGTAAAATTATCGCTCAAATATAAACTGTTTCAAAACTTTGATCATGTATGAAAATCGTGTGGTGACCTAAGCCTTTCAATTTTAGATTCACAAAATTATAGTTGTCTCGCTCATCTGCTCCAAATTCGTCGAGTGATAGAAAGAGAAAACGCTGTGACCACATAGAAGCGTTTATACGGACGTCACAAAAACTGTGGGTATTCCCAAAACATGCAAGAGTTTGATATAAATTCCGCGTGTTAAATTCAAATTAATTTAAAACTTAAAACAAATTAAAATAAAGTGTAAACTGCTTGATTGAATAAAACCAAAACACTTTTTGCCACTAATTCAGTGCAAAGTGACGAACTCTTTTTTAAATTTATAATAGTGTTTGTGTCTGACGTTAGTCAAAATATAAAAAAAAAACAATAAAAAAATAATTGGGAATCGAACCGCAATAAAGTAATTAGAGTGGAATTCATGCAATAATAGAAAATAAAAAATAAAATAAAAATTTACCTCATACATTGACGATCTTCCGAGCATGCTTTGGGAATTTGGGTCTTAAGGATAGGACATAGGGAATGTTATCACTTGTTAATGAAGCTTATTGATACATCTTACATATAATAACTTTATACTTACTGGGTAAGGTAACAATAATATTTAAAGCACAATCCAAAATCAAAAATGTAATGCGTTACTTTTGATTCTAATTATTTTAAACATTAAGCATTAGGAAGGAATTGGGGCCTGCCTGTTAACATTCAAAACCAATATAAGTCAAAATAGGATTAGATTCTGTCAATCTTATGACCCGACAGAGACAAATATTTCTACTGATATAGGTTTAATTAAACGCGTTTATGACTCCCACAAGTGAACGCATTACATTTTCTTAGTAAATATGTCTTATCACATGCATAATACAGATTCCAAAAAATGTTAAATCCATTAGAGAGAAATAGACTAGTTTTTATAAGAAGACTACGTTTATGTCATTTTATTAAAAAAATATGTTTCAAATGCCTATTATAATATAAAGTTAAACAAGTGTCAAAATGTTGATAAATACCATAGATATAAAAAATAATGGAATACAAGATACATTAAAGTTATGATTAATTAATTTAAATAATATAAAAAAGCTTATCAGCCTGTTATAAATATCGAAAGATAATTATCAAGCTTTTGACTGCAAAGTATAGTAGAACACTGACATGTACTCCCATCTCTTTGAAATAACATTAATATTGCTTTAAAACTTGTTAAAAATGAAAGAAGTAAAGCAATTTTGTATATTACATTTCGGGAAAAGTTAGTTATGAAGCACTTTATAGTTAGGAAATAATCTGTCTACTTAATAAAAATATTTCACATAATCGCATTAATAAGGATCACATTTCTCAGTTTCAAGCTTTAACCACAAGACTGTATAGTGGATAATCATCGCGTGCCTCGAATTTAAAAAAAAACTGTCAAAATGGATGTGACATAAATGTCCATATTATTTCCTTTCTACAAATGTTAGTATATCAGTGTTCCCGAACCACAGACATGGTGTTATTGGGAGTGAGGATGTTGGAAAGGTGTATGTTTGTTCGTTTGTATGTATGTAGTGGTGACGTCACGGCAGCAACGGCACGAGCTCGCCACCTACACAACATTCATCATTGATACGGTGCAATTCAATATTCACATTGTTACTTAACTAGCAGAAAGTTTATAAGACAAAGATCAACGGTGGATAGACTTTACTACCAAAAAAATATCGCAATATGTAAAAAAATATAGATATTTTGACAGAGGTAATGAAACCATAGACTTTAGAAACAAGTTAAGGCAAAAAGATTGATAGCTTTTTAAACAGAGATAAAATTTTAAATATTGGCAATTGAATTTGCTTACACCAAAAAGATTGTTAATCAAAACATGTCATGAAAAAATAAAGTATTTTATTAAGGAATTTGTAAAAAAATCTAGTTAAAGGTAATTTGATATTAAAATACACCGTATGTCTTCATAGAACAACTAGATACACATAATTACTCAAAGTTTATTTCGTGTTATTTTGCTACACATTTACAGTAACCTTTTTTTTTAAAGAAAATCCAACATTTGTAGCAAGTCAAGAAAATTTCCTTATACAGCTTCCCTTGACTTATTCAGAAATCAAAAAGTATTGATCGTCAAACCATAAAAAAATCTTACATTCTTCTTTTGTCTTGACAAAGGATCGAAAACGATAAATAATTTTACGGTAAAGATTTTCTATGCTCATAATTTTACTTATCAGAAAGTATGTTGTTATAACTTCAAAAGGTTTGATCGAATACTATTTAATTTTGACCACGTCAACTAAATAATGACAACTGATTAATAGATATGGCAGTAATTACATTTCTACAATATTTATACATTTGAATATGCCAAACGCATAAGACAAATATTTGATCTCCTTTAAAAATAACACGAAATATATTTAATGATGCAGTAACTATACTCAGTATGTATATTTTATTACCACAAAAGATATCAAGACAACATCAATACGAAATATTTTGACAAAAAAACATTTCACAACACCATAAGTAGAAAATATTTATAATAATACTGAGAGATTAAATTATATAAGTTTGTTTTGGTTATATACAAAAACTCTTTGGAGTTCCCGAATTCGATTCATAGACAAGAATTTGCATTTTATTGAAATCACACAAGTTTTACTCACCTGGAAACTGGAAGTTTTTCTTCATATTTTAGAAGGTATTTTATAAAAAGGGTTTATTGCCGTATTTTTCTTTAAGGTTTAACTAATGAAAGTACATATATTTAAAAACGGCAAAACTACAACATTAATCTAGTACAACTTATCATCCTTACCAACCTGTCAAAACCTTAAGTACTTTCATGTCAAAATTCGATCAAAAATTACCATTGTACCTAGTTAACCAACCTTCATCGCTACCAGAAGCGAACACCTTTAATTTCCTTCTTACTGAAACCTGGAAAAAACTGTCAAAACCCAATCACCCCCACAATCTTTCTATTTCAACTCCTTACCTTGCAGCTGTCTGTTAATCAATGCTGTGACTCCCCCCCCGGCGGCCTTCACCACCAACATTGGCTTATCTTCTGCATCGTCGCAGAGGTTCGCGTGGCCGTTGCTGGCGCCCATTGTTTCTGATACCTACGTTTATAAATATAAAAAAAAAAACATGAAATGTTTCATTGATGACATGGTGACAACCTTATTTGTATGTAGATAGGATAGCTGAGAAATCTTAACAACAAAGTCAAAATTGATTTAACAACGATTTCGTCATTTGACAGACACAATCTTCATTATCATAGTATAAATCCAAGTCGCTAAATGTATCTGTTTGTAAGTTTGTCTGTTATCTCCTCCTAAACCACTGAACGGATTTTAATTTGGGTTTCACAATATTTTAGGTAAAATTTTCACCTAAATTTGTAAATGAAGAACAATTACTAAAAAAGTTCGGAAAATAGGCTAAAATTCACAAGTCGGCCAAAATTAATTTGATAAGACGCTAATATTAGGCAGGTTAGAGAAATTTAGAAGACTTTACAGAAAGAATAACTTTCAAACATTGTGTAAACAAAATGATAACTTACTTGCATCAACTTATGGACAACGTCACGTCCTAGTATGTGGTCAAACACTGCCTGTAAATGAACATACCAAGTTTAACTTAACATAATTTTATTATTGGCAATCAGTTCGTTAGAAAATTAGTCACAGTTGCTTACAAAATTTCTTTTCGGTTATCTGTTAAAATAAAAATAGACATTACTCCTTTTAAATTAAGATTTCATAATTTTCTACTCCGTTTGTCACTGACAATCACTATTTATTTGTTTTTAAGCCTCACTGCTCACAGTAAAGAACATTCTATCGTTGACCACTTAAAGCCGAAACCAATACTCTACTAACCCTTGACGCCTTGTTATTTGTGTAACTATGGTTACTTTTATCCATGTTTTGCGTCTCAATAAACTATGGTAGATAGCTGTTGATATGGAAATGACAGAAACACGTCACAAAAAACAAAACTAGCAGTTTCCAATGACTAAGGTTTTAACTATAGTAGAATATTGGCCCCGATTCTGAAAACACTGTCAAAACTAAACTAAAACTATCGCTGTCACTTACTGTTCAATAGTATAAGACAGAGACAGGTAGTCATTTTAGTCCTGTCAAACTAAAATGTACGTGCAATATGACACGGCGAAGGCAATTTTAGGCTACGCCTCAGCGCATTTCGTCCAATTTTACAATGATGTGGACTAAATTTAGTGGGACCAGTGTATCTGTCTTTTTCTAATACGAAGCATGAGAAAGTGACAGTGATATTTTTAATTTAGTTTTAGAGAGTGTTTTGAGAAGCGGGGCCATTGGTTTCGGCAGCTAGTTACCTGTAGGAAGGCGTCGGTCATGATGGACAGTTTCAGCTTGTCTCGATGCCACACGAGCACCAGCGACTCCTCCATCGCCATTATTGACACCTGTCAACAACACACCACTTTATGTCACTTCATTATCATTATCATCATCATTATCATTATCATCATCATTATCATTACATAGTATAAATCCAAGTCGCTATTTCTGTCTGTTTGTATGTTTGGCCGCTAACTCCTCCTAAAGTACGTAAGGGATTTGAATGCGGATTTCGCCATCTTTTAGGGAACTTATTAATATAAATTTGTGAATAAAGAATATTTGGAAAAAGTTTTTTTTAATAGCCAAAATTCGATGTTTTTTGAACAAGTCGGCCAAAACTACACCACTGCGAAGTGTGGGCGGGTCGCTAGTAATATTATAATACTGGAGCTAATCCTGGTGAAATTTGACAATAAGTATACTAACTTTCCACCTTAAGAAAACGTCAGTAACGTAACCTAATTTTCTCGGGGTAGAAATTACCTGTTTCGTTTTTCTAGGTTATGGCTTTTCTGACTTTTAAGTTTTACCGCTTTTTAACTATCGTTTTTGAATGATTGATTTAAAAAAAAAGTATGAAAGTAGCAACGATTTTTACAGAAAATATTACTTTTATATTCTAAGCAAACGGTTTTTTTAACAACCTAAACAAATCCTCCAACAAAGGCACCGTTATCCACCACTCTGGCTCAGTTAAAATTGGTCAAACGAAAAGCTGAGGCTATACGTAAAAACTTAAAGACGCTAATATAAAACTTGAAACGATTCAAGTGAAAACAAACGTACTTAAATAGATAATGTTTTTACGTCACTGTATTTACGAAGTAAATGCCAACTGACGTACTGAACTAAGATTTAATTATCATATAATTTGGAAGTTAATTAATTGTATTACAAAATACAGTGAAAGTGCGATGAGATAATAAATTCATGGTCTGCGCACTTGCATCGTTTAACCGTCCCGGCATGTATTAGTCATTATGATAATTAAGCGATTTCGTGTATTTTGAATGAAAATATTGACTTGCGTTAGGTATTATTACAGATAGTGAAGTAGTTAGAAAAAACTTTGAAACAAGTGATAACTGTAACTCAAAAAGAAACTAGGCAGAGAGCTTTTTGAAAATAGTAGAATCATTCCAACCGCGGTTTAACTAGCTTAAAATACTGGTGAAGTGAGACTATTAAGAAGACTATTTCAATAGTATCCCGAGATTACCCCAAACATCCAAACTCACAAAACTTTACCTCCTTCAGTAAGATAAATATAATAAGACCAATATGAACGTCATAATAATACTGGGTGTAAAAGAACTGCTTCCGAAAACAAAAACTGGGCATTGCTGCAGGGGTACTGGAAACGTTTTGAGCAAAAAAAATTGTTTTTACGATTAACAGAGTTAAATTGGGTTTTCTGGGTATACTGTTAGTGAATTGAGTTACTATTGAGGCTCCAGAATACATGATTTCAGGCTTCGGAAGTGGTCTTTTTACACCCGTTATAGTAAGACAAATATAAGTCAGTGATACCTGGAAGAACTCGTCAGTGGACACTCCAAACCACTCCGGCGAGTCGAGGAAGTGGTGCGGGAACACGATGTGCAGCGCTCGCTGGTTCTGAGACACCACCAGTCTGAAAGTATATTACACTAGTTCAGTTAATGAACTTTGGAGTGGTAGAGTCTAGCTGTAGGCTCTGTTTACAGCGATTAGTGGGCTGATTTGACCAGTGAAACACCACCGTCGCACAGAAAACCGACGTGAAGTAGAGACGATGTTCCTGCGTTTCGTTCGGTGAGTGCGATATCCGGTGCCCAATTTTTTCAAAGGCTAGCAACGCACCCTCAATACATTTGTGATTGTGGGTGTATATGGGCGGCGGTGATCACTTACCATCACGTGACCCGCATGCTCGTTTGCTAGCTTCCTACATAAAAAAAAGTCGGTGATAAAAGTTTTTATTCTTTTAGGTAGTGGCGTCTAGCAGCTAGCCGTAGTAGTAGGATGACTCCACTTGAACAACCCAATCGGTGTTTTACTCAATATAAATTCGCTGGTTGCCGACGATTTTGATCAGTCAGCACCGCGTGTTGTTTTCTATTTTTCTTTTGTAACAGTAAGATAGGCAAAATCAATAAAAATCGCTTTTCGGCCGTAAAATAGAAATGGGAGCCATCTTTACGACAATTTCGTGACTTCGTACTGATTCGATTTTTTATGATTTACGGTACGGCATTTAAGTGAAGGAAGCCATCATGAGAAATCCCAAATGTTTTCATGATAAACCAATCCAAAATGACTTATTAAAGAATACGTTTCGTATGAGAGATAAGATCATTAGAAAATGCACCAATAAAATTGGCACATAGATGTGCTTTTATGATAATTCTAAGGTTAATACAGAATTAACCACGAAATAACCCCATTATACAATTATTAAAGATGGCTATACAAAGTAATAACTGGCACTGAGACTGAAGATCTAGAGCCTCAAGTATCTACAACTCTCCTGCAACTTAATGCTGCGGGACTCTATATCTATTGATGTCCTACTCGTACGATCAATTGGACCAACTGGTTATTTATCCCCTTATCACAATAAATAACATCCCCCCTAAAGTTCTTTCCTCAAACGACGTTTTCTCAAAGCAATTATCTTTTTAAAAAACGTTTAAAACAAATGAACTCCTTGTTAACACAGTCTTTACGTCGACAGGGGCAAAAACCTCATTTAGCAACGCGGCAAAAGTTTAATTTAACACGTTACACAGCCACCCGTGGCTGCTGAGTAATTAAAAATGCAGGATAAAGGAGAGATGGGACTCGACAGATAAGAAAATAGATGGCTGGCGTTGACGAAAACTGTGGTATTGGCACTTTTTTTTAATATATGGTTAGCAAAATGTTTTATTAAAAAAAAAAGTTTTTTATGTCATCCCGTAAGTATTGAACACGAAAGCGCGCTCAAAATACCTGTAGGAGTATACCTTCTATCTAGTTTTAGTTAAAAATAAAAAATAAATGTTTTTTCCTTTAACATTGATATTATTTTTCACTTATTAATAATTGCATTGACCAATTCGTCATTGTCTCTCACTCTTATTGAAAACTTTCGCAACCGACAGAATCAAGTTAAGTATTGAACAAAGGGTATCCATAAAAAGCACAAGACTGACGGAACCAGCATACAATGTTTATAACAGTTACGCTAATTGACTCAAGAATGCAAGCTCAGTAATGATGACCAATTGTTTCAAAATTCAGCGAATCGACAATTCATCTCAAATTGATATTAGTGCCAATATAATTTACTACTAAAAATATATTACTAAAGGATTTTGGCGTGTGAATTTCAAAAGCATGCCATAAAATGCCTTGAGCAGGAAGCACTTACAACTTTTACACCTTTTAAATAACATTGGCGACTGCACGAAGCATAACTTAAGAGGCTGTGACGTCATTTCCGATCTTTGTTGTTTTTTTTACTATTAAACTGAGAAATCAAAAGTGTAAATAGAGAATGCCATAGCGAACTCAGCTTTAAGGAAATGAAGGAATGTACGATGTAATCACAAATCGTAATTAAATGCAAGTGATAAATATAGGAATTCAAAGACGAAAATTTAAATATTCGCTTATAATATGTATTAGAACTTAAGTACCTACGTATTATTCAAATATACTTATTAAAATGTAATCAATCAATGCCGCTACCCTAATTTTTGTAGAAAAGAAATCTTAATTCGCATTCTTTTACCTCATCAGTTAAAATCTTATCTAAGTTATACTTGTTAAAAAAGCACGTAACATCTTCAAAACAAAAGCCAGTACAAGAGCAAGTTCACATCGTAAACTAGTCCAGTTCACATCACACTAGTTAATACAGCGATGCTAATCTATCGTAACTAGACAAAAACTTTACATCATACACGTACACACAAACAACTTTAGAAAGTATCAAATTGAAAGATATGAAAACTCCCCGGCAAGATATTAAAGGGCGTAAAAAAGGGGGCAATAAAGAAGGTCTGAATAAAGTCTTGCTAATTGTACTTTATACGATGAAATACCGCGATCCCTGACATTAAAATTGGCGGCAAATATCAGGGCTCCCTAACAAAGGTCGCGTTATAGGTGTTCGGTATCCCAGCTGTGACGTCATAGTGCTGCTAGTTGTTACACATTGATAATTATGTACTACATAAAATTGTTTACTGTTATATCATCATCTGTAATCGTAGGTATTAAACTTAATTGTTGTTACCACATTTGTTGCTAATGTATTAACTGGTAACGCCTGTGATCTTTCTTTAATTATTGTTTAGAATTAGATCTAATTTTCAAGAAAGTACTTACTGTACTTATTAAAAATACTTCGACAAAGCCCTTTTTTTAAAAAGCATTGTTTTTAGTCATTTGAAAATGCATTTGGTTCACCGTCTACTATTCTTACAAATTAAACCTTATTTATGCATGTCGCTATCCGTATCTGTTCGTATTAATGTAAATCCTTCTGAATTACGGTACGATTGTAGATGTGGTTTTCATTATTATTTGTACATTTTCCTTGACATATTAAATAGGCAAGAAGTTAAATTCGTCCAAAACTTCAACCGCAAAAAGAACGCGCCAAAAAAATGAAATTTAAAAGATCTAACTTAATCATTAAATTTATCCAGATAAAAAAAAAGTCCATCTATCTTAAAAAAGATACGACTACAAAGTTGCAAGTCACAGACAATACCAAGAATTGTTCGCCTCCCATAAGCGCATCCTTATTTCTGTAGGACATTTCTCAGAACCATTCCCAAAGCGGAAACAACACACTTGCCACACATACTCTGTAACAATCATCTTTATTCACTCTATGACATAATAATTATGTATGGCAACTAATTTGTATGAAGCTCTCTCATAATTCGACACGGTCATTAACTCGTATTAAAACCGGTTGCAAATATGCTTCAGTTAGGAATTTCGTAATGTGGGAAACCTAATAGGAGCATGACCTTTTACACTGTGGCAAATTAGAGGAAATGCAGCAAAATTAGATTGGAATACAAGTTCAAAGTTGAGTAACCTTGAGAATATAGATAAGACAGCCATGACAGGTGCACTTTTAAACGTAAAACAGTAACTCAACATTCCATACGTAGCTTATCTTAACTGCTAAGTTAAAGCATAGTCTACTAGAGCTGTAAATAAAAACTTGTCACATTGAAAGCTGATACCATCTAATATAACCATTAATAATCTGTTTACTTTATATAAGACACCATAATTGTAGGTGCATTAGATGTAATGAGATCAAGATTTGCAAAACTACTTTCGGAACCTTTCGTTTCTAATTAATTAGATAACATATAGGTAGAAAAACATTGAGACTCGAGTCTATAGTTGAATTTATAAATTAAAAATTACCTTCTATGCTAAATTAATGTCAAAATCGGTTCAACCATTTTGGAGCATTCTACAGTCTTTAGAACAAAGACGAAAGCTCGGGAGACGCCAAAGTTATACACCCCGCTGATAAATAAATTATATAGAAAATATCTTATCATATATGCGTTAAAATATAAATATTGTAGTACAAAACATGCAAACTCTCCCTTCTTACCGACACTTGTCTAGATTTGGTAATGACGCTATCGACAGATGGTAAACCGGTATTATCTTACGCCACACAGACTCGCGGGGGCACGCCACTTTTGATTTCAGTAATCTCTGAATGAAAGACACCGCGTAATGTGCGCTTGCGACGTTGATAGGTATGATCGTAATTGGGAGAGATAACATAAACTTTTCAAGGGGACAGACCAGGTGACGAGGTTGAGAATTTTTGGTGACGAAAAGGTTTGGGGATTAGGAAACGTAGGTAGGAAGACAAATGTTTATCAGCACATATTTTTTCCAAATTTACTGTGGTGGAAAAAAGTTCCGAGAGCTTACTGGCCATCTACATTTTCGAAATCAACTTTTCAATGCCTCGGTATTGAACAAGACAATCGACCACCTTGAAAATCGATCTTAAATTACCAACCGGCTTTGCGTCTCTCTTACATGAGCTACATTGAAATCGATACTGAATTTCCACCTGATTAATTCTCAAATTCACCTTTATTTATTTACTTTACAGTGTAGCCGATCAAATGATAGTCTAGCCTAATTTTAATGTCGGATATCGATTCGTCGACAGACTATTTGCTGACACGTCCCGATATGTGTCGTTCCGGAAATTAATTCTCGAATGTATGGTTGATATAGTAGGAAAGCAGATTGGAACAACATTTGAATTGAGTTGCGATAAATTAGACCAATTCTTATTTTAACAACATTTTAAGTACAATTTTACGTATCTATGTAATTTGAACGGAGCGGCGTTAACATAGTTTTAGATTTATCTACACAATTTAGCATGATGATATTTGCCGTTGTTTTTGACTGCAACGGCAAACTAAGTGAGATCTAAATGGGTGGTTCCATGGTCGGTCATGAAATTTATTTATAAAGCTTAACATCTAATTTCATCTCATAACTTAGGATAATAAAGTGAAGCCTGAGATCTGACTTGGCTAGTTTGAATATTGTTTAGTTGGTTTCATGTCCTATTTCATTTTATTACACATTTTGTCAAACTATTGCCCTGTCCAAAGTTTATATCTTACGAGCGACCCGCCCACTCTTCGCAATGGTGTAATTTTGGCCGACTTGCTCACGAAATATTGAATTTTGCCTAACTTAAATACACTTTTTCTGAACGTTTTTTATTTACAAATTTTAATGAACAAACTACCTAAATGATGGCGAAAACCACATTTAAATCCGTCTTCTGGTTTAGGAGGAGATAGCGACCAAACATACAATCAGACACAATTAGTGACTTGGATTTATACTATATAATGATAGTTTTTAGAGTACTCACTTCCCAGACAGCACTAGCGACAGGCTATCCACCTTGGTGACCTTCTCATGCGCGTACAGCTCGTGGCACTTGAGATGGCGCACATTGCGCATGCAGTGCAGCACCTTGCGGAACTGTCGCCTGCTCACGCGCAGCGGCTTGAACAGCGCCGTGTATACCTGCCGGGGGATTGGGAACGATAAAAACTAGAATGTAGGGGAACTGTTGAATGTTTTACAGGAACTAGGGATTTTGGTATGGTTTAATCTCCTGAATTTTCTAAATTAGAGTAAAATGGTAGTAGGATTAAGCCCATATTTAAAGACCAGTTGTGCATGTGAGCAAGCTTCGAGCATAAACGTGCTTAAAACATAAAGAGGGTGAATTTTAGGCTTATACGTAAGACAATTCTCATTATCATTATCGGTTTGGTCTAAAGTTGCAAGTCGTGTCGTTAACAATTTGGGAAGTCTTCATTGAAAGTTGCAAAGATTACATGTAATTTGACATTATTAAATCTGTCAAACAATAAATAATTTGTGTAATAAAAACATCCTTCTAGAATAGTCTCATATAAAATAGTCGACCCAAAAAGCGACACTGCAACGTGCCAAATTAGTAGAATGGTCTAAAAGAGTTTTTCAATCACAACCTACTTCGCCATATCTAATTAAACCTAAAAAGGCAATGTCAGTCAGTCGCCTGCGGTCGCACGTCTAAATTGCATATCACTCAAGCTGGTAAATTAGGCAAGTCTAAAATTGGCGTAGGCTGCAAGCTGGTTACAAAATTAAACTCGTATACTGTAGAACATCTATACTCAAATAGTAGGCTCCACGGAGCCTTAAGGGATTCGTAATTATTCTTTTGGGGTCCACAAAAACAAACTTGTTATGTGTGTAGTTTTTATCTTTGTGTTGGGATAATTTGATTTTGGTCACGCTATTACGGAGCTTTTCTAAAGGAAAAAATGTCCTCGACGAAAATGAAACATGTGTCTTTAATATCTACTATTGTTTTATAAAGAAACATCATATTTGAATTAATCTATGTTATATAAATATTATACGATGTGATTGTCTCAAACTTGAACAAATTTCCGTCTCCAAAAAGTTTGTATGCCGCTACAGTATTATATTGTCCCACATTTTAGAGCCAACCGATGCCTTTCCCTCATTAAATCCTCATCTCCGAAGGCAGTCATGGTTAGTTGCGTAAACAAATGGCATTGTTCCTGTGACAGACACGGTTCGCGCCAATTACTCAATCAGCCTAACGGGGACAATCAAACTGTGGGCGTCCTGTACTTGTATAGAAACAAAACAAGATCAAGTCAAGACGTTTTTAATTAGGAAAGCTTTTGGGAAAGACTGAACTGTGTCGTAATTAAGACGTCTCGTCAAGGAGGCTCATGTAAATTTGCTGATCAAATTACAGTGAAAATGTTTCGTTATATACGAAACTCGAATTTCATTTTGGTGCTTTTCACAGCAGTAGACAGATTATCGATACCATTTTAAAGGTCAGCCAATTATACAGTAACTGAGGCTTTTTACGTAGTTGTGTCTGCAAAATTTTAAGTTTCAATCCCTGCAACATTAAATTCTCTCCCGAAACGAAATCTTTTCAAATTCAAAACTACACCATAAAAATTGAAAACCAACACACAACAGCTTATAAAACCTAATTCTCCAGAGTGCCCCAAATCGCTGCATGCAACCGAAGCCTTCCTTTCTAAACATCCGAGCCAAGTCTCCCGGCTTATTGTCCCTGCCTACAAGTCGAGATGGTTCTGTTTACATGTTTACATTGTTCAGAAGATATTACATAGGGAAGGCATGGCAACATGTTTTTGTAAAAACTCTGTTATTTTAGTTGGGCAGGAAACGGAATTAGAAAAGTTGAAGAGTCAGAAGTCGGATGTTGTCGTTTAAGGTTGTATGATTATGGTGAAATTGGCTACAAATATACAGGACAGACAATATTATGGGTAAAAATTTGAGTTGGTATATATCTTAATTTTACACATATATTAATAACTGGATTAAGATATTTAGGTATAGGTTCATTAGGAATAAACTAAACCAATTGATATTTTTTAGAAGTTATAGATCAAAGGGAAATTCAAAGGAAAATCTAAAAAGGCTTTTTTATTTCATGACTAAATTACTTCAAAATCCGTCGCAAGTACAACGGCCGACCGTACTCTACAAGAGACGTCTAGATTTAACCAATCCAAATGATGAATCCAGTCAACTACACTCAACCTATAATCTCTGAGAATGTTTGTGTAGATCCTCATAAAAAGCCTAAAGCTGGGTGAAGGGTAAACGTATCGAAATACAAATTAAGTGCAAACATTGAGGACGTTGTTCAGTCGCCCGAAATGCAAACAAAAGGGGAGACACACGGTCGTGAATGTTGAGCAGGAACGCTGCGATTTTAGAGCGTTTTGGATAAGATTTATAAAGGTTGAACACAACAGATATTTTGATAATGCTTTCCTATGTTATGGTCATGCCGATTGTAATTGCATTACTTCCTGTAAGTTGTAAGGGGACAACAATTTGTAGGTATTGGAAGTTCGTCATAAGCAAAGACAAAAACATGAATGAAACATTTAGACACTTATTCTAATAATTGTTGCGTTTTCGTAATTTATCCAGCGCGATCTAGACTTTTCAAGATGTGGAAAATTAAAAGGTTTACTTAGGGAGAGAAGGTATCTTTACCGCATTTTTTTCTAATCCCCTATGTTTTCAACGGGTCCCAATAAGGTCGCCCTGCTAATGACTGACGCGCCGAGGTCACAACACTTCGGACTATTTACCACAACTCTGCGTAACGTCTGCCGAAATGGACGACTTGACAAGTTAATTTAAACTTGGAACGACAGCGGTGACGCGAATTCAGCTACAAATAGACGGAATACGAAGTTGGACAAGTTTCTGGGCTGTTTGGTTTTATTTTTGTAATAAGAAAAAAATGTTGATAATTTGCTTTTGAAAAATGTAATATTTGACGTTTGTGTTAGTGAATACACGAAACTTTATAATTCACTGTCTGGATCTTACCACTATATAGGACATACACAATCAGAAATACTGCTCTATATCTTACAAGATTTGCACTGGTGCAATTTTAGACAACTCGAACAAAAACTTTTGATTTTACTTTTAACAAAACTAACTTACTACACTCTTAAAGTGACTAACTTCTTTACTTACAAACTTTAAAAAAATATATAAGTAAGCACTAAGCCGTATTCAAATCCTTCGCATGGTCTCAGCTTTAACTCTTGTAAAAGTAATTTAGTCGTCACATCTGTGCAATGTAAGCCAAAACATCCAGTAATACATAAATTTTAACGTTCTAAATTTGATATATGTAAATTACTTAACATGTATTAAACAGATGGGTAAAGTTAGTTTCTAACTCCGATCTTAAACTATATCATTTTGTCACACACTGTAGGAAAGAAAATCATTTTTATTCTGTACTGCACCGCTACATTTAGAAACTTGAGTTCATTCACAACAAAAAACATAATGAGGCTGCCATTGTCACTGCAGTTTACCTATTGTTTATTTATCAACAAAAAATAGGTTTCATTACCTTTTGTTATTCAGAAACTGTGAACCGTAACTTACCGTGTCTGGGTGAAAAACTGGCTTCTGTTCACGACTTGCATTATTTCTATAATAGAAATAATTCTCAATACTTTTTCTATTTTCTAATGACGCTTGTTGGGAGTTAAAAGTGACGTTATTTTCAATTAGAATTTAGGAAAATGGCATACAGAATTAAGTGCCCAATCTGCAGTGCATTTCACAATATTTTGACATTTGATTTAGTTAAAGCCTAATTTAACGCCTGTCGCAATATTTATTTTCTTTGTTTGAGTAGTTAAGTTAAGAAACATACTTAGAATCGGGGCTACTGTTGACTTAACAGATGCAAACATCTGTCCAACTTAAACTTTAGTTAATGCATATAACCGTATGGTGCCTTATGGTGGAATAATATAACTTTATGTCATTTTGAGTAGGAAGTTTGTTCGAAACAGCTTAAGCCAATATCAAAGGTTTACAAAGTAAATTATATCGTTACAAGTAAATAGAAATAGCGACAAATATTGTAAGCGATTCGCTTAGTACTTTTCCTCTTTCAGTTGTATACTTTGATAAATTTTATCTAGTTCCGAATTCGTTCGGCAATTGACATTTCATAAACTCTGGTAAACTACAGTAAATAAATGACACACAGTGAAATATCATAAAAACAAATAAATTAAGTAAAAAAAAACAAATACTTTGTCACAATTAAAATATACTATAATTGACTTATTCACTTTCAATATCCTTCATTAGTCAAATGTAAACAAGTGAGTTATATCTTTATAGTATGAACCCAAGTCGCTAATGGAGAATGTTACTAGGTATGCCAAATCGCTTGAAATTTTGTCTCAGTAAAGCCTGTATGCATACAAATACACTACTTTTTGTTGTAATCAAAAATACCCAGTAGTTTTGATTTTATAGGCATTCAAAGTTTCGAAAGATATCGAGTCCCGCTAACAGTCACGTGACCGCTTGTGACGTATTACAACAACGCGCCAGCGGTGGCGCATATAGCTGGCGCAGTATTTTATTTAATTTTTTTATTTATTTAACATTTAATGTATTATTTTTTTGTGTTTTCGGTCGCGTATTAGTAAATATAAATATTATTCGTTATTATACGTTAATAGTTAATATTATTCTATTAATAAATTGGATATAGGATTCGAAAAAAGGTAATCGTGTTATCTATCTAAAATAGATAAATTAATGACTGCGCATTATTTATCAATAAATAGTGATTTTGTTGCCGCCGAAATGTTTGATATGTTCCAAACTGTTTTATCAAAACAAAATAACCAATATAATAAAAATACTAATAGAAGAATGCAAGTCCAATAGTAGAAGTAGGTACCTACCTACCTATCATTATTTTTTTTACGTTAAAGACAACAAATCATGTATCATAGTTTTGTAGCTATAGGTAGGTACGTCATCCTAATATTATAAATGTGAAAGTTTGTGAGTATATCCATACTATGAATGTTTGTTACTCTTACACGTAAAAACTACTCCCCCCCAAGTCAAGTGGCAAGTGATATTTGCGATAGCGAGTGAATAGAAAAAATATGTATAAAACTGTCATGGTATTTTTTACCGCGGGAAAACTTCTCATTCCCACGGAAACCGACTTCTACGCGAACGGAGTCGCGGGCGGCCACTAGGGTGTATACAAAGATACCGCTCTTCTAAGTAAATTTAAATAAATACATGCATTGCTTTAGTACTAACTAGCTTTAGTTAGCAGCTTCGCCCGCATTTCCCTCGGGAACTGTACATTTTCCCAGGATTAAAAGAAGCCTATGGATTATTTCAGTCTTCGTCCAGATCCGTTCAGTACTTTTTGTGTGAAAGATAACAAACACAAACACAATCTTCCGCGTTTATTATATTACTAGGAAGTAGGATACCTATACGATCTAGATGTAGTTGAACGTTACAGATGCACTTTACCTTTACTATTTTATTTAAGTAATTTTTTTTTTTTTTTTTTTGCAAATGTAGATGATATGAACTAAACCTTTTTTATTTATTTGTATTTTTACTAACAAATTGTTTAATGGTATTGGTTATGTTCAAGTTAAAAGATTTGGTGATGTATGTATGTATCCTTTGGAACTGTAAAAAACAACTTTTCCGGCGAATTGATAGTTGTATTTTTACATTTAGGCACAACACATGATTTCCTAGCAGTTGGATTAGACATTTTTAAAAGTATTTAGGTTTAATTTAGACGACAAGTGTGCGCGAACGCGAGCGTACTGAGTGAGCCAGACCGAGCCAGTTGTGGTGTGACGTCACACCGCCACCGGCAGCCCGCGTAGTGCGGTAGCAACTTATTTTACTTATAAATCGAAAACTAATTGACGCATCGAAATAATTCTTTTACCAGTATTTTTTATTTTTGACAGAGAATATGAAGAGATAATAATCAAAATTTGTTAACATTCTCCATTGTGTGAATCTGCATGTTTAATATGTACTGGTGGCCGTCCGCGACTCCGTTCGCGCGGAAGTCGGTTTCCCGTGGGAATGAGAAGTTTTCCCGCGGTAAAAAGTACCCTATATGTTATTCTGATGTATAACCTATATTACTGTAAAGTTTCATCCAAATCCGTCCAGTAGTATTACGTGAAAGAGTAACAAACATCCATACATACTTTCACGTTTATAATATTAGTAGGATATCCTAGCGCCTTAACTTCGCAACGGATTTTGATACAGTTTTTACTATAGTTTAGAATCGAAATCCGTATAGTTTGGACATTCTCATCGAGACCGTTAGTAGGTACATATAAATCAAATAGAGTTTTAATAAGTCGTATTCAATGTATTGTGGTCATGACATAAAAATGCATATATGCGAAGTTCTGGCAAGACATGTGAATTATAACTTATCACTTTCTAGGTCAAACTAACTATAAAATACATTTTATGCTATCTATTCACATCCCTACAGTATATTGTTAAACTTGCAGTCAACTTCATAAACTACGCGAGACTAACTTAGTTTAAAGTTTAAAACTAGGTAGGTAAGATTCTACTGTAAATATTATACATTTTGAATGAGTATGACACAAGATAAGCGAAGAAAATAGCATGACCCGAGTCTTATCTATGACATTTCTTGAGGATGCATTAGGATATGAATAATTTATGTCTGTTCTTGAATTTATACCTACAGGACAAAAGTTTCTGCAGTTTTAAGGTTATATGCGCATTACTTTTACTCAAAGATCTATAGTCGTTTTTGTGTGTAAATATCACACAGGCTAAAAAACAAATCATAAAATTGCTTTTAATATATTTTTTGTAAGATTTTCCAGATTAATAAGACGATGGATAGCTCTGGCAACGGTCTTTTTGGCACAGATAGCTGCACCAGTTTGCATAACATCAATGCTTCGGAAAAAATACATGAAGAAAACATAGAAAAACTACATTAAGCTCAATATTTTGTTATTGGTACTTTAAAAATGATATGTAGGTCTTTCGAGAAATATTATGTTACACAATAAACATAATTTACTCTTTGCCAACCTACCCGGTTCCCGCCCACTTTTACGTCGTGTTTGTAGGTTAAAAATTCTTAGCGGTGCTAGCAAATATCTGATAAAGCTTTTCGCCTAGAGCTACGAATACGTTAAGGTTTTAAAAACTTTTTTCGTATTATTAAAATCCTGAATACAAACTATTTACTCTTGCAGCCAATTTGTTAAATAAAATTGAAGCGTAAGTACTTCATATTTCAGTAAATCGAGCTATTTAATTCGCATACACAGATAGAGCAACCGACGTTTCAAAAAATAAAATTTAATACTTAACCCATATTACTAGGTGAATAAAACAGAGCTTATGTTTGTTATTGATATAGGTAATAAAGCCTTCTTTTAGTAAAAACAAATAAGAACAAGTTCACTAGTTTACGATTTTATTCGTCACCACCTTTTTTATATAATTTTAGTATTATCTATAATTAAAACATAATAAATTAAACCAGATCAAACTGAACATTATTAGTTTCGATTCAAAATCATATCGCACTTGAAGGTTTGTACCCTGTTTCGGTTGATTATGAAATAACATATTCAAAGGATTATACGTTAACATTCAATTTGTCTCGTTACGTACACTACGATATGATTATAATCAGTCTTCTCTTCAAGAAACATTTGACGGTGTCGGTAGTTTAGTTAAGATTGGTTCATTACGTAGAGGTTTGTTATTTTGTAAAAAGAACTACAAATAAGCAGTTATAGATACTAGAAAGTGAAAAGATCTAGTGACTTGTGATTTAAACTCATCTAAGAAAAAAACAATAAGGTCAAAATCATACCATCTTTATGTTCATTCGAGTTGGTTGATGTTATGCTCTTCTTTATCTTCTGTGCATAGTTATAAATAAGTATGCCTCTGTAATCAGTTCTCAAAGCCTCACTAATTCTTACTACAGGATGAAAGACCAACTAAATTTCAATATACCGAACACCTGACAGCTTTCAAACAAAGTTTCCATCTCTCTCAATCGAGCCACCTTGCAAACAAAACAAAACAAAATTTAAATTGGACACGACAGAAACGGGCACACCGATGCACACGTCTAAACAATATTGCCCCAATTTTTTAACCAAGGTCTAAAATGACATCAACTGTATACAAAACAATACTATGTAGATCTCTATAATACGCTAATGATGATGTCTTTAAACCAAGTAGTAATCATCACTTGAAGTCAGTATATCTATCTCCAGTTCTCATCTACAGCAATTTCGCTAACAACCGACCTTCCCATTAAATCCGCTTGTATCCGCTTGTTTAACTTAACTTGGGGCCCAAGCAAGCGTTACCTTATGACGTCACAGCTGGTTCATTCACATTGCCCTACTAACCCATTCACATAAACAAGTGGAAATAAACCACATATAAATAATCGCATAAGCACACTGAAATATGAACAGAACTCACTGAAATATGAAGCAGTAGTTGATTTAATATTCGCCGCTCTTATATTTTTTGCAACTTCGCCGCTAGGGTATGCTGCTCTATTTCGGGATTGGGTCTTTTAGTGAGATTAAAATTATAATGCAATGCCCTCCGCATTCTTAAAATGATAAAGCCTTAATGGAATATTAAATTAAGAACATTAAAGTATTTTAAAAGAAAATGTTATTTATTACAACAGGCTGCTCATTTTTCGAGATGAAGATTTCAGTTGTGAAAAATCGTTTAGGCAAGTGCTTTTAAGCTATACGAAGCTGCGGGCAAAAAGCTACGTAACACAAATGCCTAGTTATATTTCAATCAATAACCCATTAACTGCACCTTGCTATTACTAAATCCCTAAAGTTGGCACCGGCAACTCCACGGTACACTTTGTTTCAATTTAAGAGTATTTTCGCGGCAATTAAGAGAATGCAGCCAACGGCAGGGTACGTAATAGCTGCTAGTTACTTAGCTATTAAACTGCACTGATTCGATACCATTTCAGAAGACTTGGAGTAGGTTAATGCAAAATGTGGCTTAATCTGATGAAGAATAGACTACGTTTAGATAATCAATATTGGTGAGGGTTGAAGGCTGCTTGAAAATGCTTTGCTTTGACGTGAAGTATACCAACCCTCGGCTGAATCTACGAAGTTGCCTATAACGACACTCACGGGACCAAGCTGTCGACTTGAAAAGACAAGCTAAAACTTTGGCGAAAGCTTTTAATCATAACCAGCTAAATCTTTTTCTTGAAAATTTTATATATTAAAATATCTTTTCTGCTAAATGTATAAAACAGTAACATACTAGTAGACTAAGAACGTAGGTTTTTATAGTTCATAGTAACTTATTAATCACCCTGTGTGTTGGGGTCGGTGACATTTCGGACAAAAAAAACTCGGACACCTTCGCCAATGTATGGATTTTCAATTTTAATATTATTTTTTTCCATACATTGGCGAAGGTGTCCGAGTTTTTTTGGTCCGAAATGTCACCGACCCGTGTGTTGGGTACTCTGCTTTTCCTGCCCATTTAAAATACATCTATAAAAGTTAGTGCATCAGAAACATAGCCGCAGTTGCCAGTCGCAAATACCCCGGCTTTAAAGTCTGGTGTGTTCGAATCGCAACTTGCAACCATAACGACTTTATTTGAATTTAGAGCTTTGACCCACTTGTAACTTATTTATGTAGAGCAAGGAGCACTCTCTGTTTGTTCCAGTTTTATTGATGACCTTTGTGGCGCAGTAAAAGGGTTAGCTTGGTAAGTATCCAGTTTATCAAAATATTGCAGGAAGAATATTTTATTACGATACGTGTTTACAGCCTTTACTTATGACGGTGAGGTAAAAGCAAGCTTGGAACGAAAAGCCTTTTATATTACCGTCGAAGCAGTGGTAAATCAGACCTATGGTTTTGCTTCATTTTGTGCAATATTACTGTAAAGGATAGTTTCTTATAGGCGTAACATTCTTGGAGCCAAGGTTTGCCTTACATAAGGCTAGTTCGAACAAGATAAGCAGCAGAACTATCTAGAATTAATGAAAGCAACGCATGTTCAGACTATCTTGGTTGCAATTTGTATACTATCTTATTTGTTGAATTATTTTGAATTGTTAGAAGCTACGCCCATAGACAAAGGCTTGAACTTTGGAGAATCTAATCCTTCTAATATTAAAAGCTTGAAAGTTTGTATTGTATGGATGTATGGATGGATGTTTGTTACTCTATCACGAAAAAACTACTGGACGGATTTGGATGAAATTTTATAGTAATATAGGTTATATACCAAGGAAAACCGTCTTCCACGCGAACTTAGACGTTTAAATTCGGAGTAGTTTTAATTCGATTACGATATTACTGTTCCTTGCAGAAACCTCTGCACTAATTTGGATAAATTTTGATCGATTTACGTACGACTGGCATAACAAAAGGTTTCGTTTTTCATCGTAAAAGAGATTTTCCCGATTTTTATTGCCAAGGAACTTATATAATCGCAGAAAAAAATCGATGCGGTAGTTTTCAACATTGTAAATTTTATAGGACTACTTGTCTTCTTGGAAACTCGATTATAAACTGTTCTTACTACTACTTTGTTTGGTACTCGAGAAATTGGAACGTAAGCATCTAGTTGTGTTAATTCAGATTAACAGTAAGTTCCTACCAAATTGAGCAATACGAATTTTGAACCATAACTAGGTTACATCCTTTTGTGATAACAAAAAACAGCTTTACTCGTATGCTATAATCAAACGTTTTCGCTTAGAAAAATATATATCCCCAACTTCCAAAAGGCATTTATTGCATATTACTTAACATAAGCTGGTACCTTTTACGTTTTGTGGGTACAAGTTACGTTTTGGGGGAACAAGTTATGTTATATGGGTACACGTTACGTTTTATAGGAGATTTTCCTACTTACTTTTGATTGAATAGTGTGAGCGACACTGCGTGATATTTCCATAAAAATCTGTAGTCGTTTACCTATATTTGTTCGTGTTTATACCCATCTCTTTTCGGAATGTCTTGGTCCCGCCCTGGTATATTACATCGGGGTACGAACGGCACGTAGCGAGTCATCTCGCCCGCTCGCCTTGCAAAACAATGCGTGATTCATACAAAACAGGTTATTTATATGAAAGCTCCCCTAGTTTGATTGTGCACAGATTTCGAGGTTTCCACTGATTTAAGACGATGTTGAATAAAGGAGTTGGTACGTTATTTATCGTGAACAAAAAGAGTTTTTTATTTCACCTTTTGATGTTGAATGAAATATGAAGGAACCTACGTTAATAAAAGTAAGTGAGAAACGGTTTTAGAATAACGAATCATTACTGACCGCAAAATAATTTTAGTTAATTATTATTTTACAGTATAGTAGGTTGGATTTAATCATAAATTTAATTATTGTAGAAGTAGTTTTTTCTTTACGAAATAAAATATGTAACTGATACATTTAAGTTTCTCACAAACAAGTCTTAAGTTACAACCCTTGAAAACACCCCTTTTGTGTTAAGCTAAATTTTATAGAAATTTACGAAACAAATAAGTATTTAAAACATATAAAAAAATGTAGCTTACATTTCGTTCGCAAATAGGTTGATGAGACGACAGGTGCGCAAAAACTAGCACTTGACGCGTTTTTTTAGGTTTAGTCCCTTTTAGAGAATGCACCTTGCGATATCCAGGCAGGAAAAAATAAGCAAATGCAGGTAGGTGTAGGGACAACGACAGGTAAAAAGAAAAAGGTACAATTTTGACAAAAATACAGATCTATTGTAAAGCAGGGTTGTAAATGATTACTAATTGCACCAAAATTAAGAAAAGTCTTGAGCCAAATTTTATAAAAGCTTATTACTTAGAATGTGTTTTCAAATAACAATCAGACAGGAACTTTAAGTGTTATGTGTTCATGATTTGCATTAAATACAGTATGATATGATATCAACTGATAAATGTTCCTTTTTGAGATAACATGCCCACTAATAAATCATTTGCAAACATAAATTAATGCAGAAGCATTTAAAATGTATTACGTTGTAAAAGATAGATTTTTATGGACGATTATAAACCTGAGCTTAATTTTGCAACTGATGGCCGTTACCTTACTTCTAATACTTAGATTCTTAATGAATTAAAAATTGTTTACTCTATTGTTTACAAACATACAAATTGACTAAAGATTGTTTGTTTTGATTGGTGACTAATGATTGTACCTTGAAAAGTGTTTACAAAACTTTATTAGATTTCTGCCACTGTTATACCTACTTTAACTTTAATTATTTACTACTAAACTAGACAAATGTAATTACAAACTTGTTTACCTCTTCAATCTCCTTGTTGAACTTGATGGGCCTCATCAAGTAGCACTGGACGGCCAGGTACCCAGCGTTGACGACCAGGAAGCTGCAGTACCAGAGGAAGGCATCCAGCGCGCACTGCACGCACCAGGCCCACAGCGCGCCCGCGCCGCAGCCCACCACCAGCGCGCCTCGCAGCACCAGCAGGCCCCAGCCGCTGTGCGGCGCCAGGAACGACACCAGCAGGAACACGTTCGCCACTTGGAAGAACAAGTGGTTCATCGGACGCCACTTGTCGCAACTGCTCACGTACACATCCCACACCGACGGGCGCTCGTACAGCGTTATGTTCACCGAGTCGCCCTCATGCGCTCCTGGTAGCTTCGTCGTGTCCAGTAAACCCATTTTTTCCGTAGAGGCACTAGAATCTGGTGCTTCAGTGTCCGTACTCGGCGCTTCGGTCGTAACTGACGCATTCTGCAGCCCAGACACCACTCCGAAAAACAGAATGCACACTAACAACATAATCCCAAGTCTCACGTTTCCCATTGAACTTTGTCATTGAAACATCCAACACAATATATTGCATTTGATTAGCACACTAAATTACTGCAAGCACACATTTACAATTAAAACATACTTTCAGACAGCAAGTTAGGGGTAAATTGATTTATTGGAAGTTCATGAAACGCCGAAACAAAAATGTGTAAATTAGATGCCAGCTACGCAAGGATATTTTACACTTTTCAGAAGAAGCACCAATAGATTGTAATAAAATAAAACGCCAGAAAAGGAGTAAAGCAAGAAAACAATCGAAAACACGCACACTCGGCCTCCTCGATCGAATGACTGACTGGAACTGACAGTTGACAAGACAATTTATCTGGCACTGACAGTTGAAACCCATAGAAAAGAAAGAGATTTTAACTTTACTGTTTTTGAATGTTAGGTTCTTTTATATGCATTTCTTCTGCTTAGTTGCAACGTACTTTCCATTGTCCTTTCTATAAAGCAGATATTAAAAAATAATTGTTCATGAAATCAAAATTTGGTGACAGCTTGCATATAAGTTTACAGTTGGTCCATAACTAAATCATGAATCTTACATTTGCACGTATCTCAGCACTCTATCATTTGTGACGTCACAACTTATTCTAAACTGTGTTTTTTAGTACGTACGAGGTGTACAATCAAAATAACGCATAATTCATTATCTTTTCCATCTAATATTTAAAATACTGTAGGCTATGAGACGCTTGAACAAAATCTACATTTAATTTAGTGCACACCAATATTAAAACGATTCACATGCATAGCAACGTTATCTGTCTGTTATATTCTAACAACGTTCCGAAACATAAAAATATTTAACAGCTGACAAGTGACAACTTCAAATGTCAACTAAACAAATTTTTGGGTTTGTTTTGTTTTGGTTTGGTGCAGTTTTCCGTAGTTAGTTTGATTATGTTTTTACTGATAAAATAATTTAAAAACAAATTAAAATAGGACTTTTTATGATGGAGCTATCTTGTGAGATGTTGTTACACCCAGAACTTTTGAGTAACCATCAACTAATACACGTTATTCAGGAGGTAAACAATTTAACCTTAAACAAGTTTATTTAATGCAAATTAAACTTTAAATTTAATATATGTTTGTTGTATAGAGGCATTTAAAGATACCTAATTTAAACCAGATGGAACGATCCGATTTGTTGGAGGTTTTTCATCACTATTGTGTTCCGTACGGCCAACGTAAATATCGCGATTCCGGTAGAGGAAAGCTGCTGAATAAAACTCGAAATATGAGTCAAGACTCTCCGCCGAAGTTGAATACATCATTTGGCTGCGAAAATTCAAGAAAAACGGCTTACTTTAACAATTGCGAAAGATTAAAACCACCACCTGACACACTTTCTGGACATATGAAGAGAATTAAAATAGAAAATAAAACAGTTAATACCAATATAGATCATAAAAGGAAAATGTCTGTTGAGGTTGGTACTTTATAATATATTATTTTACCCAAAACTACTGCATGTTACTTAGTTTATTTTCTCTGATTTTAGGAACAAACAGATGAATATCAAACTCCAAAAAAGAAAGAAAAAAAGCCCATTACTTGGCCATAATATTGTTGATCAGGGTGGAGGTTTTTAAAGATGCAGATATTACATGAAATAATTAAAAACTACTCTTATATTGATGTGTCATAAATCCTATACCTATTTTGTAAATAAAACTTAATAATTTTAAATTAATACTAGGAAATAAGAGGTTTTGCCTATCTATCCAATGCAAGGTTTTGATTTCTAGTTTGTTTTTTGTGGAATTCTTAACCATATCAAAACATATACTTAACCGATTTTTAGTAATATAAGTGACCTGGAAATATAGCTGTAATATATTAGAAGTTGTTAAGTATTGATTTTGAAATGTGAATATTTTTCAATTAAAAAAGTTTAGAATAAGTTTTCAAGTCACTGACAATGACATCTAATGTCTACTATGAAGTGTAAAGTTACAATAAAATAATCTAGAACAGTTTAGCATTATTTTATTTATCTGTAATAATTAAAATACAAAATGGATCAAAAGCCAAGTAGAAGTGGGAAGGGTAGGAATAGCTACTCAGGTAGTCTAAACCAAGTCAGGCATTTTACTGGCAGCATGCCTACGGTACACTCTCATTTTCTAATGGCTTCTGAGAGGCTAGACAAACTCACGCGGCGTGTTATAGCTCCATACGCTCAGATAGAGCGCAAGGGTAAAAGAAAAGAGGAGAAAATGACATTCACTTATTTGGACATTAACAGGTTTAATGTCTTCTTGGAGGATACAGTGGATTTGAATTCCCTTTTGTATGAGACTGCTATGGTACTGAAGACAGCTACAGAAAGCACTGGTAAGATCCTTGTTATTATTGTTTACATCTAAAAATGATAAGTAAAGTTAGGCGTGTAAGGATCATATCATATAATGTTATGGTTAAGTCACACATTATATCTGAGGTACTAACCTATTTTTCTTAACTAAATTATAGAAAATAATTTCAGGATGTTTTGTTTACACTGTGAACCCATTGAAAGAAGAATTAGTTATGATGGTGCCAGAACAAAATAATTCATACAGAAATGAAATTAATATACCCATAAGTAAGCATAACAAAAATAGATAAGTAGATAAATAAAATCCATACTTACATTTATACCTCTTCAAAAACTCCTTTGAGCCTACATTAGATATATTTGTTTTGTCACCGGTTGAAAAAGCATTAAGCACGATTAAGATCTCAAAAAAAAATAAACACCAAAATGTTCTTTAAATTTTAGTTAAAAACTGTAGGTTCCAATTACTAATGTGCTTTCCTATAAACTTTACAATTGCTTCGCTTCGTAAAAACAGTGGAAAACGCCACGGCAGCCGGCCACGCAGCGTTCACGAAGGAGTTCTTAGTTCTCGACGACGTACCCCGCGACAGTCGCTTCGCTGAAGGTCTGAAGTGGGTCGAGGCTAAGTGTGCGCTGTGCATGCCGGTGGTCAAACCTGACGGCAATTGTTACGCGGTGCTGGAGCTGTATAGAGATGTGGAGAAGCCTTATCATGAAGTATGGTTTATTGTGTTTCGTAGTTTTTGGTAGACGGTACCTAAATATTTTCAGTGGGTAGGTGCTACACTACCTATAAATTCATAATTACTGTAGACCTAAAGCATAGAGTCAGAGCGAGACATTTTAGTAAATAAAACAGCCACCTATTATTATGATGATACCAAGTACCCAACTTCATCTTATTAATGAAAACTAGTGGTTATGCCCTTAGAGCCACGTGTATATAGTATTGAGCATGGCGTGCTGGGCCGGCGCGGCCGTTCATCAGGCACAAGAGAGAGTGACTCTGCAACGGAAAACTCTTCTCAACACGGAACTACGCATGCTGCTTGAAAAGTACTTCTGTGATTTAGCCTCTATTGACACCATGCTCACTGATATGCTGGTTAGTTTAATGAATTATTTATTTTTACTATTATTGCCTTCATAACTTGATTACTTTAAGCTTGATATGATAGTGCGGTGTCCGTGATATTCAAATGTTTTTGAATATCACGTAAACATAACAAATATCACGTGATATTATTTTTGATCTCCTTTTTTTAGGAAGTGATTAAATCATTTCTGGGTGCGATGCGCAGTACTTTTTACATAATGGACAAGGATCACATAGGTGAAAACATCCAAGCTGATATGTGGGACGATGGATGGTCGGCTGAAAAGAGCAATATGCCCAGAAAGAAGATGAAGGTTAAGTTAGTACCTCTGTACTATTTAGGGAAACTTTTGTTTTGTTGAAAGACAACGAGGCACAATTTTATTCGCCCATTAAGGAGACTTGGGATTCCATCCGTACATATACAGTTACTCCACAGACGATAAGAAAGTATGTACCTAAGCCTTCATAGGGCGAGTCCGTGACGTGATATAAATTCTTTCAAATTGTAAATCTAAGCATTTTCTAATAATGTTGATTATTACAAATATTTAACACCGAGTCAGTTAATAAATTAAAACCGTAAGTAGGTAATACATTATTTTTGAACCTAGCTTGAGTCAAGATCGGAGTCCCGCGGGCCTAGTGGCCCAAACTGGTCAGTTCCTCAACGTTCGAGATGCCTTCAAGGATAATCGGTTCTCTAAAGAAGTGGATCCAACGACAGGCTCTGTTATGAGGTCCTGCATGGTTGCGCCGATAAAAGAGAAAGATAAAGTTATTGGTAAATAATACTTGTTTATATAAGTGGTATTACTTTACTTACTTAAAATATTTTTGTGGTAGGTAGTCATAATTAGCTCAACCCATATTTTTGCATGTTCTTATGTGTGCCCAAAGCAAATCTGCTACTATTCGTATCAAAATATTTTCCAAACGACTCTTATAATGTAACACTTGGTTAAGTTGACCTTTAATTGTTAGTTTGGCGAAATTCCTCAACATTGGTGTTTGTTTTAGGAGTGGTGCAAGTTACCAATAAGATGGACGGCCAGCCATTTGACTCGACTGACGAAGAAATCTATGAAGTATTTGTTAGCTATTGCTCTCTGATTATTCATTTCTTCAATATGCACCAAAGGAAAATTTACTTTGTATGTATTTTGTGTCTAAGGTGAAACAAACAAAAACAAAGATATTTAGAATATAAACAGCAGAAATAACTCAATAACAGACCATAAAACTACCACGTAAATTTTGATAAAAGTTTGTAGCTACAATACCTACATACCTATTTCTGGTAGGCTCCTATCATCGTATAAAAACATTCTATTAATTTCTAACCGTGTAAAATAAAGGCAATCAACTTTGTTTTTCCACCGCAGGAGAATTTAAGGAAAGTTCAGAGTGAACTGATTCAGCTGCATGTGAGGCCGTGCCACCACGATGTCGACGACCTGATGGAAACGCAAGGCTTTATCTTACCCCCAAACAACTTTAAAACGTACGACAATATTCTACCTAATTCTAGATACATATTTACCATGTTAAACAGTTCCTAACAAGTTTTCCACATCATTATTTTTTGTCACCGGAAGACCACAAGATTCATATTTTCTTAATTTCCAAAATGTGGGCGTAATATAACTAATACAATTTATCTCTTGTTTGGAATCCTACGAAAGTTTATAAACCTCCTAGGAAATTTCCTAGAAATTTACGGATTTTCTTATATTCCGGTGACACGTAGTACATGAAAATGATCACCTTCCTGCATTTTACATCATTTTTACTAATTCCAGTTGGGACTACCATATAAGCGAGGGTGCCTCAGAAGACATGGCTGGTCTTACCTGCTACATGTTCATAGATATATTTGCTGATAAAAACTTCGATAAACGACAACTAGCTACATTTACTCTAACAGTGCTGCAGTGTTATAGAGATAATCCGTATCATAACGCAGAACATGCCTTCGTGTTCACGCATACAATATACATGATACTCGCACATAATACTGGATACTTTGATTTTGTTGAGGTATTTCAAATAACTGTATTTTTTACTTGGTATTTGTTACAAAAGTGCGTGGTAGCCTAGTGGCAACAGGAACGGTCTACTATACCGAAGGTTCCGGGTTCGATCCTCACTAGGGTGTACCACTAATTTGGTCTTTTTCAAATTATGTACATGTTTATCACGCACTAACGGTGGGGAAAAACATCGTGGGGAAACCCCCATGATTGGATGATAATCCATCATGTGATCCACCAACCCGCACCGAGCCAGCGTCGTGGATTACGGCTCAAACCCTCTCGCTATCCGAGAAGGAGGCCTGTGCTCAACTATGGAACATATATAGGCTATTTATTATTATTTGTTACAAAAGGGATCTCACAGTGCGCGTTTCGGCGCACAAAGTACCTAAAATTTGATTTATAGAAGCCAAATAGACTTTATTCGAGCGTTGCTGATCTTTTAGCGCACCGCTTCCATAGTTTTTGTGATCTAGCATAACATCTCATTCTTAATAATAACTTGCCATTAAGTATATCATATTGAGCGTAACTCAATATACTTACCATACGAAACATGTATATAGGACTTTATTTTGGTGATTGACATGTTTTTCTTTCACAGAGTTGTGCGTTAATGCTGGCCGGCCTGTGCCACGACATCGACCACCCCGGCTTCAACAACAACTTCTTGTCTTTGTCCCGACACCCTCTCGCTATGATGTATCGCACATCCACACTTGAGCAGCATCACGCCTTCTTGGCTAGGAAGTTGCTTGAGGTAATTGGCAATCCAAACGAAAACGTTTTCATATAAAATACCGTCAAAAGATTATCATGGGAATCGCACTGTAAAAAGTTAGAACTCACGTAGAGCCAAGCTTAACTTTTTGCTCTACACCTTAGTTAAAATATCTGTATTTCATTGGCGTAGAATTTATGAAGTTAAGTTGTACTATTTATTAACTGAAAGCAGTTGTCGATTGTATTTTACAATTCCTCAGGACAGTAACATCCTACAGAAACTGCCTATTGTTGACCGCGATCGCATACTTGAAGAGATGCACTATGCGATACTGTGCACCGACTTGGCAGTTTATTTCCAGGTTAACTATTTATAATATAATATATAAATTTTAGATTGATATTGTAAGGTTTTTTTTACCAAATTTTTGTATAAGAAATCTAATTTTGTATATAAAGTCTAAATGTCTATCCTTATTTATTTATATAAAAAACGGTAATTTAAAGATATTTGATTTAATAATTTAATTTACTTAGATTCGAGCTCGTCTAACGCCGATTCTTGCTGAAAGATCATTTGATTGGACTGCCAATTCTCATCGCAAGATGTTGAAAGTAAGCATAGGTTGAATATCACATCGTATGCTAATATCACGTGATATTATGTTCTTGTGATATTAGCAAAAAGCTCTCAGAGTTGTGATTTTTCTTTTAATCACAGGGCATTATGATGACATCTGCGGACCTCTCAGGCAGTTGCAAACCTTTTAACATTTCCAAGAAAATAACCGAAAATATTTATGAAGAGTTTTATAGACAGGTAAAATTTTACTTTCTAAGTATCTACCAACCTACAAACTTGCCTAAATCGTTTTTTGAAAATAAATAACAATAAACAATCCTCCTCTAAATAAGAGCAGGAAATGCTTAACCGTTTCTCTCATTTATGTAAGACTAGAGGCCGCCCGCGACTCCGTTCGCGTGGAAGTCGGTTTCCCGTGGGAATGAGAAGTTTTCCCGCGGTAAAAAGTACCCTATGTTATTTTGATGTATAAGCTATATTACTGTAAAGTTTCATCAAAATCCGTCCAGTAGTTTTTACGTGAAAGAGTAACAAACATACATACATCCATACTCACAAACTTTCACGTTTATAATATTAGTAGGATTTTAAACCTCTTCTTTTGACAACTACATATTATACGCACTATTCGAAAATTCTTCCCTGCCTTCTTACCAAAGAAAAGCGAACTTCCTAATAAAAGTACTTGCGACCGGCCCACGCTTCGCAATGGTGTTATTTTGGCCGACTTGTTGTCGACTTGTTAAGCACATTTGAAAACTTTTTTCAAATGTGTTTAACTTACAAAATTTAAATGAATAAATTCCCTTAAAAATGGTGAAAACCGCATTAAAATCCGATAAGTGGTTTAGGCGGAGATAGCGGACAAACATACAAACAGACAGAATTAGCGACTTTGATTTATACTATGGAATGATGATAATGAAGATATATACTTACTACTTTTACCCACATATCATTCAGCTATCTCCAACTATTACCATCAGGGCGACATCGAGCGCGGCCTCGGCTACACGCCCCTATCAATGATGGACCGTCGCCGCAGCATCAACCAGCCGGCAGAACAGATACAGTTCCTGTCTGTAGTGGTCCTACCCAGTCTTATGTTGCTGCATTCGCTGTTTGAAAACACTCTGCCGCTTATTGACAATTGCAGGTGATGTGATATCTTGTTTGAAGGTAGGTAGGTAAAGAAAAAGTTTACCGACTTCATACAAAAAGTAATCTTCGTCGTAAACTTATCTGTCAGAGATATTGTTCGTTGTACTTTTGTCATTTGAAATAAAATATAGGTACTATGTACTATTTACCTTAAGTCTGAAAATTAGTAAATTAATTGATAGGTACCTACCTAAAAACTCAAATCATGTCAAATCAAATCAAATCAAATCAAAATTCTTTTATTCATCATAGATATGTAACATATACTTAATGAACGTCAATGTTACAAACTTCGACTTTACCTAACCGTAGACCGAGAGAAAAAAGCCGGCGGAAAAAAACTCCCAGCACTCTTTTTGAAAATTATAACGTGTACATTCAATGAACATATAAATTATTTTCTCGTACCTCAACTCAACACTATAAAAGTAAAAAAAAATTAAAACTGCTACTACGAACTAATTAAGGACTTCTTCCCGCACCACAATTCGGAACCAGAGCAGACCGTTTCCCGAAGGCGGCACCTGATCACAAGTATGACGTGTGCTCCAGCCATCGTCCTACTCAACCATATTAGAGGGAGTTGGGCGACCCGTTGACACAACGCCACCGCCCCAGTAACTTTCGAGGCGAGCATGACTACCCTGGGCCAAATAAGGCACTAAAGAACCTCACAAAACAGCAAGTTAATAGGAAACCCGTACAATAAGTTAAAGCAGTGAGAGGAGGAACGAGAAAACAGTACAAAAAAAAATAAAAAAAATAAAAAATAAATAAAAAAAACAATAAAAGTACATACTCAAAGTTGAGTATCATGTCCTAGTCAAACTGTTTACAGAGAAGTTAATACAAAACAATCTTGAATAGCAGTAGAAATAGCCTGTCTAGATATCAATCCCATGCGGTTTTATCATCTAAATAGTCTTTGATTTTATAGTAAGCTTTCTTGCACAATACTTGCTTAATTGTAACTTTAAATTTATTAAATTTATTAAATGTATGATGTATGAGACATAAACATAGTACTTACCTATAAATGTTAACATGGATAAATACCTACATTTATCTATAACACGAGTCCATTGTGCATACTGTAACTACTGAACATATTAGTAACAAGTAAACTTCCAGACGCACACAAGAAGCGTGGCGCGAAGAGATCGAGATCCGCGGACAGAAGCTGTGGAAGCAAGAGGACTCGTTGCATTCAAACGCCTCACGGCCAGTGCCGGGCAAAGATGAGTGAATGACTTCAATTGAACGATAACGAGGCTGCAGCGGTTGGTTGTAGGAACTATACGTTAATTGACAGCTAGGTGTCGGTTTTATGATTATATTTTTGTAAAAAAAAAAATAATAATAACCACTTCAGTGGAATTAAAGGGCAGTCCCAAAAAACTTGAAGATGAAAATGTGCTGCAAAGTGCATGTTCTTGCTTGACCCAAAAAGAAGAAGTGAGAAATGGTTTGTGTTGGGAAAAACAGTAGTACATCTATTCCTTTACGTAATCCATTCATTTGGTTAGATATTCCGTACTTAATTACGTATGTCAATAATTTATTTGTGGGAATATAAATTGGGTTATCTAGGAAGCAGGTTCTTATAATGGGTTCATCATAGATTTATTATTTTGCGAAGCCCAATAATAAGTATGGGGTTCATATTTTATTTAGCATATTTGTCCCATAACTTTAATAACATAAAATATATAAATCGTGTCAGTAAATAATTTATCTTTTTTTTTGACAGAGTGATGAAGAGCGCAAATCTTCCCAGCAAACTAAGCGCTTTCAAATTATATTTTTAAAATTAATTTATGTAATTTTATTAATAAAATTTGTTTCAATAAATCAATTGTTTAACTTCCTTTCTGTTCCGACTGTAGTTTTGCTAGACAGAACTTACTGTAGTTTCAACAGAAAATGTAAAAAAAAAAACATCGGACATGATAGCAAATTTATTTCGACGTAAATACAATGGTGTTATAACATTCACATAAAATAACTTCTGTGTAGTATACCTAGACAGTCATGAATTATCACCTAGCTAGACAATGTCACAAGTTACTTTTTGAAATGTCACTGCTTTCCGTTCATTCATTCATTCAATCTTTTTTAGCCACTAATAGGATACAAAAATTTTTTTTAAAAGAATTTTACTTTTTTTTTTGGGTGCAAACCTAATCGGACCGCCAAAAAACTTGTTAGGTAATTTTAACCAATAGGTAATAAGAAATAGTGACATCTCAAACTATTACAATACCCTAAAGAAAATAAAGCTATACAATATATCAGATTTTGTACACCAAATGCATAATAACAAATTTCTAGATGGCAAACTTAAAGTGAGAAATAGATCCAGCTGTGAATTCTTCCAAAATATGAATTTATACATGTTAATTAAATTCATTCATTTGAAAATATATACCTAAGTAGTTATGTTATTTTACATCTTAGCCCCTCTTAATTTTACATAATAAATTAAAAGTTGCTCAGGTTTTAACCTGCCAATTGTTTTATAATAAAATATAAAACAATTGGTTAAAAAAAACCCAAGCAATCCAAAGTTAATCTCTTTTCTTTAATTCAAAATCGATTATGATTTAAATGAGATTTTATAAATTATAAAACTTAATTTTGCAATGCAAATACATTAATGATTAAATATATTTATTACGAATATAAAAATGTGTTACACAAAACATTTTACTTTTCAACAATTCCAATTATTTTATATTGCTCAATTTAAACAATCTATCTTAATATTAGATCAACCAATTTGTTCTAAATCTTAGTTTGCAAGTGCTTACACCTCCATGCTTTTTGAATTTAATTAAATCATTATTTGTTTATTTTCATATAATTTAATGGAATGCTGTTCTATGTGAACTATCTATGATTAAGTTTTGATTTTGTTTAAATAATACATAATAAGGTGCATAGCTCATTCTAACTTAATTTAAAGTCAAGACTACTATGCACATAGATTACTATGATAAATCAAAAATGTTGTTGCAAAATCAGTATGTGCACAATAAATTTACATGGAGGATATTATTCATTATTTTTAATTCAAAACAGATTTGCCGATATTGGACATATTTTCAGTAACAATTCTCTTGTTTTGAATAACTATTTCTGGGATCAAATCACAATTACTTTAAATCTGAAAAAAATATTTAATATATTTTTTCTAAACTGAAACGAATGCGATATCTATTTTTAATTAATTTACTTAAATAAAACCTAGGCCACCAGTGTGTATGTATATTTAATAAGTTTTGTGTTACTGTTTTTCTAACTTAACATTTCCATAATCCATAAATTTAGATTCTAATATATTTTGGTGTTTTCACCAATTATGTGCCACAAGTTTACATTTTGGCCAAATATTGTGGTTTTAATTCATGCAAAGTTAGAAATTCAGTATGACATGACACAGCTTAATAGAGAATTGTTGTTTACTCACCGGAAGTGAAGATTGGAAAATATTATGTGTTGCGAATTTTGCCAGGGACGTAACTCTTGTCAATGTTGGCTTGTTGCAAGAACATGTGTAGACACCGCTCATTTTGAGCTAACGGATGGCCGGCTATCTTGTTTATAAATACTTCCAGTCCTAAATAAGAAAGAAAATTACCTTATAGGCAGTATAGGTATGGAAACTATTGGAATATATCTACAGTTTTTCTGAGACTTTGTTGCCAAAGATTAAAAGATAAAGGTTTTTTGTAAAAAATATTTACCTTTTCTCCTATCTTCAATAAACTCTTCTTCAAATATACCATCGTCTCCTCGGAATGGCAATTGTCTTTTTAGAGCCTTCCCCGGTAATGGTGGCACCACAATCTGCAACGTTTCATTTGTTAGTACAAATAATTATAAATAGATTTAGTTGATAACAACAAACAATGAATAAATTTGGTGGCAAAAACCTCTATGATTCATGGATGTCAAACTATGTTTTGTTGGTAGATAAAAAATCCTTATCTTATTTTGTTTGTACAACTAACAACAGATGTTTTACCTTGCTGTCCCTCTCCAGTTCATTTCTGAGCCATTCAAAGTCGCTATACCGCCGCCGTACGACCGACTCTTTAACTTTGAACACTGGCAGGTTGGTCTGCAAACAGGAAATGCATTAATTTAACATAATTGCGGACAATCGAAACGCTAACGCCGCAACTTTGCCTTGAACCGCCCACTAAGATGCACAAACACCTCACGTTCCTAGTTAATCTAATTAGCACCAACTAATAATAGAGCAGCACTGTAACTTACCCTCATACGAACTTCGTAATCGGTGTAGCGTTTTTTTCCAACTCCCATTGTAGTCACAGGGTTCACCACGTCAATCTCCAGGAAGTTCGCCGGCGCTGCATAAGCATCATCCAATGTCTGTTTCTTAACATTAAGCCTCCTTGTTGCATCACCTGTCGTATCTTCAGCCATCATCACGAATTTATTTACTCTAAAATCGCAAAATAAAAATTACACTGCCCACAAATTGAAAAAAGAGCAACGAAAATGACAGCAACGAATGAATGAATTGTGTGATGACAGTCAAACACGTTTGACATTATCTTGGTATTTACATAGTTAATTTTTTTTTCTTCAACTTTAAAGTAAAACATACTTTGCTGGAAATATAAACATAACAAATATCTTTTCAAATATAATAAGTGTTTGTTTTATTCATCCAAAATTGATACATAAAACACTTTTTGGTAAAAAAGGCATAAAATCAAAACCAATTAAAGTCCTCTTAGTATTTATGTTTAAGCATTGGCAATACTGTTAATTATTTTCTAGAATTCTTGGAATATAATATAATGCAGACTAGTCACGAATCCTTTCAAGCGTGAGTCATTTAACATTACATAGTTAGTACTTACGGACATTCATGCATATGATAACTGTTGGTTGAATTGTTTAAATAGTAATTTGGGTGGTAACTGGGAGGTATCATAATTTATATTCTAGGTAGATTCAGAGAAAAATGCCGGGGAAAATAATGTTATTACAAACTCTTTTGTGTATACGGTATTCAACAACTGAAAGACATTGACTTTGAAGTGTAAATAAAAAAAATGATCTTGTCACATGTGTCGTGAAAATATATTGTGTTTTTGGATTGTGAGATTTTCTTTTAGTAAACTCTTTAAAAAGTATAACCACGCTCTGCTACCACATCAGGTTATGGGCCCAGCACGAATATGGAGTCACTAATTGGAAAAGTTCAAATTGGTTTACTAGAGGATAAAACAACATGGGATACTTGGAAATACAAAGTACGCTGCTTATTGAGCACCGTTCCGAAAGCGCTCGATGTAGTAGACGGCTCGTTCCAAAAACCCACCGCGCCCGCATCCGGAGCAGGCGATGCAGAACAAGCAGCATATAACAGTACTTTGGAACAATTTACTAAAGCTAATGCAGCTGCTATACTACTCCTCACGACCAATATGAAAGAGACCACATTACGTAAAGTTATGCGATTTTCGAACGCTAGAGATATTTGGCTTGAGTTACTTGGCCTCTTCGACGGCAGCGACGAGGACAAAGCTTACAATTTGTGCATGAGCTTCTTTGGTTACAAAAAAGATACCGCAGATGATGTAGCTAGCCACCTGTCCAAACTAAAAAATATTTGGACACAGCTTAATATAGAATTAAAAAAGGATAATAACAAGGAGCTACCGGAACTAATGCTTATATGCAAAATTCTAGATACCCTTGACGATTCATTTTTTGCATTCAGGAGCAGCTGGCTATTAATTCCAAAATCCGAAAGAACCATTGAAAGACTCACTACTCACTTATGTGCATACGAAAGAGCTGTTCAAAGCAACAATTCCTTAACTGCACAACAAGAAGCTCTTGTTTCGAACTCAAACCAACCTTCTACATCTGCGACCACACATAAGAAGGACAAAAAGATTAGGTGCAATTACTGCAGAGCCGTAGGACATCGCGTCAAAGACTGCAGAAAGTGGATAAACGACGGGAAACCGCCTAAGAGTTCAAATCCAAAGCCACCTACGCCTTCTGCCTCGAACACAGCGAACATGCTTTTACTAAGTGTTGAAAATACCGAAGCTTTCAACATCGTAACAGACACTGAGAGCTGGTTTGTAGACAACGGAGCCACAAGCCACGTCACAAACAGAGCCGACGTTTTTCAAACCTACGAAAATTTCAAAGAGAACTATACTGTTACAACGGCTGCTGGCAATGAAGTCCGTGCCAAAGGCAAAGGTACAGTACAACTCAGAGGATATGTTAACGGGAAACAAGTCGACATCTGCCTGCAAGACGTCTGGTATGTGCCAGCAATCAGCAAGAACCTCTTCTCCGTCCTCGCACTTCACGATCGCGTCCCAAATAGCATCTTTTCATCCAGGACAAACGTATGCAACGTCACTGTCAACGGCAAAATATGCCTGATTGGGAAGAGACAGAAACAAGGTGGCTTATATCGACTGGAAGTAAAACCCGTACTACCAGAAACACCACCCGAAGTCTTTGCAACAATTACAACGATGCAACTCTACCACGAGAGACTCGCACACCAAAACAAGAGGCACGTAAAAGCCACAGTTAAGCGAGAACTGGGCCTCGACCTACCTCTTGACAAGGATACGTGTGAAGGCTGCATCTTCGGTAAGGCGCATCGACTTAAATTCGGTACAAGATCCCGAGCAACCGCGGCTGGAGAAATTGTACATACTGACGTTTGTGGACCGTTCCAACCAAGCTTCTCAAACTATCGTTACTACGTTCTGTTTAAAGATGACTTCACCGGCTACCGCATGGTGTACTTTCTACGAAAGAAGTCTGAGGTCAAAGACAAGTTAGTTTTGATGATCGCTCAAACAAAAACAGTCGGACACACCATAAAGTGCCTTCTGAGTGACAACGGTGGTGAATTTGACAATGCATCCACAAAGAGTATTTTAGACACTCATGGAATAGTACAACGACTCGTCACGCCGTATACACCAGAACAAAATGGAGTTAGCGAAAGGGAGAACAGAACCCTACTTGAGACAGCGAGATCGATGATGTATGCTCACGAGCCATTGCCTCAGACGCTATGGGCAGAGCTCATTAACACAGCGACCTACATACTAAATAGAACTGGTCCCACAAGTTCGAATAACAAATCTCCACATGAACTTTGGCTTGGAAAGAAACCAATAATAAAACACCTGCGAATAATAGGATCGACTGCCTACGTCCATATTCCAAAGCAAAAGCGGAGAAAACTAGACCAAAAGGCGATTAAGGGTAGACTAGTCGGGTACAACGAGGATTGTTACCGAATTTGGGTCACAGACGGAAAACATTCGACGCTCGTCCGCTCTCGTGATGTAATCTTCGACGAAAAACCTCTTCCTGTCTGTAACAGCACAAGGCCTAATACAGAAGAAGTTGAGACAAGAGAATACCCGATCACCTTAAGGCCAGAAATAAATCTAGAGAGGGAAGTTATAGGTCCAGGACCAACACACGTTCACGAGGGAGATGCAGTATCCGATCCAGTGATCTCCAGCGGCAATGGTAATGCTCTCGAGGAAGAAGAATCGGAACAAGTCCTCATTGAAGATCATAACCATGTCACCGAAACAGCTCCGGAAGAATTTTACGACGCCGAACCAGCGCCAACCGGCTATAATCTTCGTGATCGCTCTCAACTACGTCGTCCGGAAAGGCTACGAGATTTCATCTGTGTCACCGAGACGTTTCCAAACAACTTCGCAGATGCGATGAAAAGGGACGATCATGAAGAGTGGCAAAGGGCAATGGACAGCGAATTAAAATCTTTTGGAGACCTGAACGTGTGGACGCCCTGTACTCTGCCTAAAGGAAGAAAGGCGCTTCCGTGCAAATGGGTTTTGCGAATCAAACGACATCCGGATGGTACGATCGACAAGTACAAGGCTCGACTTGTCGTAAAAGGATACAGACAAAGGAAAGGAGTGGACTACGACCAGACCTTTAGTCCTGTGGCACGCCTAGCTACGGTAAGAGCACTACTCAGTGTCAGTGCACAGGAAAATTTGTACCTGGTACAATTCGACGTCTGCACAGCCTTTTTGAATGGCAAGCTTAAAGAAGAAATTTACGTGCAACCTCCAGAAGGATTTGCCCCTGTAGAAGGAACGTCTACTGTCTTCAAGCTTAACCGAAGTCTGTATGGCCTAAAACAAGCACCAAGATGCTGGAACTCTTGCTTTCAAGAAATCCTAGTGAATATAAACTTTAAACAGTCGGAAGCTGATTGCTGTCTATATTCAAGAGAAATAGCTGGAAAGAAGATACTAATAACGTTATATGTCGATGACGGATTAGTAGCTGCCACGGATGAAGACACGGCTAATACCTTCTTAGACGAATTAAAGACAAGACTACGCATTACTACAAAACCTGCGACTTATTACCTCGGTATTCAAATTCATCGAAGTAAAGATGGCTCGATCTTCATCAATCAAGAAGCCTACGCAAAGAAGGTTCTAGACCGCTTCCAAATGAGTGAATGTAACTCTGTCTGCACACCGATTGAGAGAGAGATTCCTCAAGAAGGGAAAGTAGTCTCAGAAGACTCCTGTTTCCCATACAGAGAAGCCGTTGGTGCTCTGGCCTACCTAATGGTCGGTACTCGCCCCGACATTGCTTACGCCATAGGAGTTGTCTCGAGAAAGCTTGATAAACCATCTAAGGCAGATTGGCTCAAGGTAAAACGTATCTTGCGCTACATTAAAGGATCCACCACATTTGGGATTCTCTACAGAGCAGGTCTAAAAGTAGGAACCTTAGAAGGCTTCAGTGATGCCGACCATGGTGGTGATCCGGATACTGGACGTTCGACAACTGGAGTGGTTTGTCGATACTCTGGAGGCACAGTTTCCTGGATCAGCCAGCGACAAACATCGGTCGCTATTTCTACCACAGAAGCGGAGCTTGTTGCCGCCAGCGAAGCATCCAGAGAGCTATCATGGCTCACCAGAATCTTCCAAGATATGGCAACTTTGTGTCAAGTCCCAACTCTTTATGTGGACAACGAAGCTGCTGTTCGTCTGGCGCACAATCCAGAATTCCACAAGCGGACCAAGCACATTCGGATACGACACTTCTACGTGAGGGAGTTGGTCTCTGAAGGAGCGATCGTGGTTCAGCGAATAGGATCAGCAGATCAAGTGGCTGACATACTGACCAAGGCACTTCCGCGAACAACTTTCCACACACTCTGCCGTGACATGGGTGTCCGACCAGCTGTTGAATAAGGGAAAGTGTTATTACAAACTCTTTTGTGTATACGGTATTCAACAACTGAAAGACATTGACTTTGAAGTGTAAATAAAAAAAATGATCTTGTCACATGTGTCGTGAAAATATATTGTGTTTTTGGATTGTGAGATTTTCTTTTAGTAAACTCTTTAAAAAGTATAACCACGCTCTGCTACCACATCAAATAAAACTATCAGCACCCATTTGACAAACACTAAGTACACGAAAACTGAAGGCTTCAAACCAAATTCAAATATTACAATACCATATAAATAATAATATTCTACAGCTAATTCGAATATTATAATTTTCCATCGATCAAAGTTGGCTGTTGGAACATCACTATTTTGAGCCGTTCCGTTCCGTTCATTCATTTTAATGTCAATCAGTATCAATCATTCATTATTTCGTTCGTTCGACGCACAATGTTTTTGTTGATATTGTGAAAAATAATTCTTGAATCATCTTGAATAGTGTATTGTAAAGATACATATTGCTGTTAGTTATCTACAATGGCCACAAACGTGCGAGCATCTGTGTCACAGATATTGCGCGGCAAAGATGACCAGGGCGATGATGATGACGAGCCTAAAAAGAAGTCCCGTGAGGATTGGAGGAAAGCTAAAGAGCTTGAGGAAGCACGGAAAGCGGGAACAGCCCCTGCTGCAGTCGACGAAACAGGTAACTAGAAATCTAACTATCAATCATGTTGATATGTTGACATTTCATAAAAACTTATAGAAAATTTGTTTAGCTTCCCAATAATGGGCTTATTTTCATTAATTCACTACAAATTCTGTGCATATACACTAAAAAGAAAAGGTTTTTAACAATAGCACATGATTTATAGCATAAGTTCCAAGGGTTCTTCTTTACACTCAGAGGAATCTTTTAGCAGCCCTGTAAACAGAGTGATGGTAAAAAGAGATTCAGTGTATTCATGATTATATATCTCACCTACTAAATAGGTAGAATGTAACTCTATTGGTTATTATTAAAACTTTCCAGGCAAGGACATCAATCCGCACATCCCACAGTACATAGCCTCGGCTCCATGGTACTATGGCACTGCTGGGCCCACGTTGAAACATCAGCGACCACAAGATGACAAGGAAGGCAGTTTCACCAGACTTGATACTTTCTATCACAAGGGAGTTGATACTGTAAGTTAACTTATTAATATCCTTACTTTATATCCCGAACCCAATAACTATAAGAAAAAAATTGATGATGAATTTTTACTCTGCTAAGAAAAAGTACTAATACTCTTTTCTGTGTAAGAACATGTTGAAGGTTAATCAAGTTTGAGTTTAAGTTAGTAAATAGCTATTATTATTTCTACATCACTGAGAAAAATGCTTAATTTTGCTCATAGTGTTACCTCTAACCTTTTCCTTCTTTTTCAGAGTAAAATAGCAACAAAGTTCAGAAAAGGTGCCTGTGAGAACTGTGGTGCCATGACACACAAGAAGAAAGATTGTTTAGAGAGACCTAGAAAGGTAGGTTTTTGTCATGTCCAGCTTTAAAATAAGTTTTCAAACAACCAGATTATACTGTAAAAAAGTATAAAATAAAACAAAAGCTTTGATATTATTTACTAATACTTGCGTTAAGGTAGAAACACATACCAAATCTGCTGTCATTGCACTAATGCAATAAAAAAAATAACATCTGTTTTCAGATTGGAGCCAAATTCACAAATGCAGGCATAGCAGCGGACGAGTTCCAGCAACCAAACCTGAACCTAAGTTACGATGGCAAGCGAGATCGGTGGAATGGATATAACCCAGAGCAACACAAACAGATCATAGAGGAATACCAGAAAGTAGATGAAGCAAAGAGAGAATTGAGAGCAAAGAAGTTGGAGCAAGGTACTATTTAATTTACTATTTAACTTTGTAATAGATATTTACTTTTATTTCTACTTTATTACCCAACTAAAACCGTAGTGTACGCAATTTTTTATGAAGCTAGTTTGTGCAACGTGATCTAAAACAGCATAGTATTACAAAGAACACAGATTATAGATTGAATAAATACTCTAGGCCCAATCTTTTCATGCTCGATAAAAATTGCTGTTTTGAACAAGGATGTTATGGATATAAAATTTCGGATACGGATTAGATACGGATATTGGAATTATTATTATACCGGATAGGGATACGGATAAAAATATTTTCGGATTATCCGTTTATTCGGTTACTGATACGGATATTTTTTTATATCGGATATCCGATAATTTCGGTTACGGTTACGGAGCTCCCGAACATCTCTGGTTTTGAATAAGATTTGGTTTTAATTTATAAAATATCTTCAGATCCAACGGCACCAGAGGACGATGCTGAAGAAGATGAGGACAAATACGTAGACGAAGTTGACATGCCGGGTACCAAGGTATGTTCACAAAAATATATGTCTTCAATTAGTGACTCGCTCGGTTTGGCTGATTTTGAAGTTATAATGATTTATTCACGAAATTTTAAGTTTTGACTACTTGTCTTGAAAGAACAATTGAATTTACCTGAACGTTCTTCAGTTACAAATTAATATTATACTTTTCTTACTTTTTAGCAACTTGTTAGGTGTTTTTTATTTAATTTTATAAATAAAAAACAATTAGAAAAAGTTATTGTGGGCGATAAATAGTGGACTGTATACGAAAATTCTAAACTAACTAATACGATAGCGAGACGAAAAAATATATATGCTGTGCGGACAAATAAAGTTTCTGCTTTGATAGCTGGACTCACCTGAGTGTGGGTGTAGATGTGTATGCACCGCTCCAAGTACAAATATCTTCGGATTGACTTCAGCTGGTCTAGACTTACCTTGATCGCTCCTAGAATACCTGACTGGTTTGGTGATATATCTGCCGACTCGGAATCCAGGATCTCCACTTCACAATATTTTACACACACAAACATATACTACTTAGTTACTACTAACTAACTACTAAAACTACGAAAAAACGATAAAAGCGATAAATTAAACGAAAACGACAAACGAAAGGTGCTACTACAGAGCGGGCGAATTTTAAACTCAATGTTGCCAGAAGGGCAACCGAAAAATCTACAAAATCTATCGGCAAGTGTTGCCAATTTATTGACTGGGGAGCTATTTAGAGCGAACATTCCGCCCACCTAAATACTACGATTTACGAAAACTACCGAAAACAAAATTAATTAAAATATACATGGCAAGAACAAAAAATAAATAGAATACACTTACAAAGTATACTTAATCTACAAACTAAAATTTACGAAACAAAACAAATGGTGGTCAGGCTCAACCAGCCAGCTACTCTTCGACGATGCAGGATCTTCGGTGGGTTTTGCGCAACAAGGGTCAAAGCTAAGTGACAAAACGAGGCAGTACAGTGGATGCTTGGCACTGCAATTTAAAACCGCATGCCACGCGACCGCCCACCATCGGAAGACCCGCATCATCAACGAATGCTAAGCGTGAGGATTAACTTGCTCTAGATGACGACAGGAGGCGTAGTCGTCCATGAAGTCGACATACGCCTTACGAAAATCTGGATTAGAGTTCAGCTTCCTCTCCAGCGAAAAGAACCGTTGAAGCGCTATTGCACATGAACCCGATAATTCTGGTTTGGCAATAGGTTCGACAAGAGGTATCGGAACGACAAATCTTCCGTCACCGTTACTAGAACAGCTGTCGACAAAGTGTTTATCACATCTTGGGACTTCCGTAGACAAGAGTGTATTGGGGGCCATGACATTTTCTACCTCCCAACACCTCTTGATGGAAGCATCCAAAGTGACGTGTGACGAACTAGGAACGAAAAAACAACTTTTATTCTGCTTGGGCTGGCGGCTGTGAGGAGTGACGTCGCACTCTCCCATCACTATCCACCCGAAAACAGTATTGAGGGCCTTTGGTTGACCCTTTAAACCCTGTCGGAGCCCAGACTTCAAAGACGATGCAAATATGTCTGCACCCAACAGCATATCAATTGGGCCCGGACAGGTATAATCAGCATCAGCCAAAATCAACTTCTTTAAATGTGACCAGGATGAACTGTTCAACTTTTCACCCGGCTGGTCCACACAAATTGAGGGCAACACTAGAGCATCGAAACTAAATTTTATTTTATGGTTGTGCACCGACCTAAGCTCAGACGACAAGGTACCAAGCGGCTCAGCCATAGAATTCCCTATCCCACTAATTGCACTGGGGCTTGGTGCTACTGGCAGACCTAACCTATGAGCAAAAGGCTCCGATATAAAGTTGCAGGCACTTGCACAGTCTAGTAAGGCCCTACAAATATGCAAGTTACCTATTCTATCTTTGACTAAAACTTTTGCTGTAGAGAACAGTACAGTACTATTCTTGGTGGTTGATGTTAAAACAACATTACTGGGCTGAGGGGGAGGTGAAGGTTCTGTGGCTGGTTCAGATATAGTATTACTACTTACAACAAAAGCTTCCTTTGTGAAGTGTAAAATTGTGTGGTGTGAATAGTTACACACCTCACAGCGATAGCGAGAAGTGCAATCTTTGACCTGGTGATTGCTCGACAAACAACATAAACATAAACCTCTTTGTTTCACAAACTGAAACCGACAGCCAACAGGTTTTCCCAAGAAATCTGGACATTGTGCTAATAGGTGTTGGCCAGAACAAAACTCACAAGCCAGTTTAGCAACGACAAAGGCTGACTTGTGTTTCTGACTAGTTGGTTGCGATAAACTATTTGAAGTTTTAAATATGGAATTGTCCATAGCCCTAACATACTTTTCTATAAAACCTTGAAGAAATTCAAAGTCTGGGATGTCATCTGAGTTGTATTCCAGCTGGAACGCTTCCCTAGTGGACCTATCAAGCTTGGACCATAGCAGGTGGAACAACATGAAATTCCTATCTGGCAAGTTATACTTTTCCAACACTGCTAGGTTTTCACTAAAGGTTCTAGACAAGCGTTCCAACTCAGAACCAGACTTTGACCTAATAGGTTCACAACAAACTATTTTTTCATAATAATGAAATGCTATCTGACGCTTCTTATCATAGTACTTCGATAGGGTTGTGTAGGCATCTAAATAGCTTTCATCCGACAAAGGAAAGTTTTTAATAAGGTCATAAGCAACATCTTGAACACTTGACAATAAATAGTGCAGTTTCTCGACATTAGAAATGCGGTTAAAGTTTTGAAATCGGTCGCCTGATTTAGGGGTTTTGGGGGGTTGGGGGGGGGTGGGGGGGAGGGGTCTGAACCCCCCCTGACCATTTTCAGCTGCCGGAAAAAAAAGGGGGCGCCAAAAAAAAAATTTTTTTTTTTAAACCCCTCAATATGGCGACCTTTAGTAGCCAATTTATATGTATAAAAACTCGCTTCAATCATGAGTCAACGTAGTCCCGCTCCGCGGGACTCCTTTTTCTGGCAGTTTAAAAACAGTAACCTAACTAACCTAACCCATTGATGTCGGATTGTGTCAACTCGGAGTAAGACATTGCTATTAATTACCTAAGAATTATGTAAACACACTTAATAAATACAATCTGATTACCTCGATTGTATTTAAAATTAAGATTGTAGAAAAACCACAATATCATTCATCCAAGATGCTAAATGCGTTCCGATTCACGCAATTGTGCTAGTATTTAGGAAATTTTGAATTTTTTTTAAAAATATTTAGACGCGACTCCGGCAGCCAAAATTACTTGTAGGGGGTTCAGACCCCTCCTCCCCACCCCCCCCAAACCCCCCACAACCCTTAAATCAGGCGACCGATTTCAAAACCCAACCCGAAATGCTTCTTTTATGAATAAGTGAATCAAAAAGCTGCTTAAAGCTTACCCAATTCTCTAAAGTGCCATCAAAAGGCTTAATATTAATCTTTGGCAGCTTTGCCATAACAGAATCTGAACTGCAACTAACAGGTTTCACTACAGTTAAAACTTGCTCTCGAACCAACTTAATGAGCTTCCGATAACGTTTTTCAAAGGTCATAGTGACCCCGCACTCTACACGCTGCTCCTCTTTAGCGAGAGTAGCCAACAATTTGCGCTGAGCACAGTGAAAGTCGCTGGCTAACTCCTTCAGTTCTTCCTCCGATGGCAGATCTGAAGGATCAACAAATTCTAACCGCATTAACGCGTAATAGCGGTCAATCCGGTTCTGATCACCTGAAACCATCATTGTATCATCCTTTTCCATCATTGCAATGCTTAATTTAAATTAAAATCGACGAAAAACAACAACGACAAATTGTTCGAACAAATGTAAACAAACAAACAATGACAGATAAAGGATGACACAACCAAATACGTTTTAACTCGTTTATCCCCGACCGGCAGCCCGCTTCCGCTGTCAAAATTGTCAAACTTTCCCTCAAACCCCGAGCGGAAGCCCGCTTCCGCGCTCTAATGCGTTCATTTTGAGCCTTATTTTACAACAATAGAGTCTTTATTTCTATAAAGAAGTTATGAGTTACGTTCTTAGATAGACGTTTTACTCTGTGGACGAATAATAAAAAAAAAAAGCGCATGTTTAGTCCTTTTTTTAGAGGTTGTATTTCACGTTACTCTGTGCGTGCCGCGCAAACCGTTAGTGATTTTGCTGTGCAATTTTCTGGATTTTTCGAAAGTAAGTGGTGTTTTGTATTATAAAACTATTTATTCTGCTCATTATAAGTATATTGTGATAATCGATTGTAAGAAATATACGGTAATAACTTCAAAATAAGGCCCGAAAAAGTTCAAGTCCAAAAGTTACCGTTGACTGATTTCGAAGTGTTTTATTACTTTATTAGTTAGTAAATATAGTGTTACGGTAATAAAAATCAGTCATAACTCATTTACACGACGATTTATCAGCCCATTATAACTAATTATGATTTAATAAACAAAAAGGTGATTCATTAGGTACAATTCATGCAAAATGGCGGTCCTTTAGTCAGTATTTAGGCGAGCCATTTTGATCTCTATTGGTATAGCGCTAAAGTCCTAGTTTGCCGGTCCACGATGTAAACTTTTTTTGTCGTACGTATGGTAATAGGGATTGACGTAAAGATTTGGAAAATGTCGATAGTGTCGATAGTTACGAAAATGATATTATATATTGACTATTTTGACATTATTATTTTATTTTATACTGCTATTGATTTTATTTAGATTTATTTTCATTAAAAAAATATAACTACACAGCGGTAATATGAGTAATAGGATAGTTTAGACTATAATAATTGTTTCAGTTATCTAGTATTAGACACAAATAAAAAACTTATGGGCAAATGCTTTCTGGTTTTTTTACCATTATTATTATCAAAATTTCCTTTTTTTTATAAAGCATGTCAAGTTGGCGCGCCGATAGGGATCCGCCTGAAGATTTCATGGCCCTAATTTACGGCAATGAACCGGAGTCGGAGTCTGACATTGACTCGGAATCAGAAGTCGATGAGGTTGTATCACATTTTTTATTATATATTATATATATATATTATATATATATATATATTATATTTTAAATATTCCTGGTGACAAGTTTTTTTGTTGCTTTAGGTGTCTGTTTTTTTTGCTTTTGGTGGCAGTTTTTTTGCATGGACGTTTTTCTTATGTTTAAGTATGAAGACCCGGTGGACGTGTTGGGGACTCGCCCACCCCATCCGCCTGAACGCGATTGTGAAAGGAATTTTATGAAAACAAAGTGATAGTTTGTATACCAGAAAAAATATTTTATTTATATTAGACAAGCTCACCCTGTAATTTCTGTGTACTAGACTTATGAATCTAGTAATTCTTTGCTGAGAAATTGTATTATTATTTTTTATTTACTTCCTATAGCCATTGAATCTCTATTTTTTGATAAATTTAAGAAATGTATAAAAGAAAAGCTGTGCAAAAACGCTGACTATAAAGTTTGTGATTATATACAGAGATAAAAGCCTGTTTTACTGCTACTTCTAATTTTGACAGTAAAAATGAGTAATTTATTCAACTTATTAGAAATCAAAAAAATTACCTGTATACTATAGTATAACTGAGGTGAAAACTACCTATGAAAAATTAAAAACAAAACTTCATTGAAATTCTTTATTGTTACAGAAAAATGATGAATATTTTTATTTGTGATTGTCAGGTGCAATTGATTTGTTGTCAATAAATTGTATTTTTATTATGAAATTGTACTTTTATTTAGGTTGATAAAATTTTATCGAAAAATAAAAAATATCGACAAAACCAAAGTGAAGTTTTTGTTGTGGTACATCCCTATCGTTTTTTATAGTCCTGGGTGGTCCTGGGGTCGGGTTTCAAGTGGGTTCTTTTGTGTAAACATCGAAGTTCTTTTGTATATGTTTTTTTGATAAGAAGTCAGCATAGGCCCTTGTTTTATAGATTTTATTAGGGTATTCGTTTATTTCACGTACTTCAACTTGCAACATAGCGCCAAAGTAAATATATCTGAAACAAATTTCATATTTTACTAAACACTACATTTTTATGCCTCACAGATAGGAAATATAACAATAAGTGCATTGTTTTTTACAGAATGATAAAACATGCTTAGGTTGCAGAGATATAAGTTATTTACAACAATGTAGTAATTACGCCGCCATTTTGCCAATTACCCCCGCTGACGTCAGCATTTTGATAATTAATTTTCGCAGTCAAGTGGTAGTGTTATTTACATCCGATTAAGCTTATTTCAAACTATAACCAATTAAACTTGCACATACAATTTTATAACAAATTATGATTATAGATAACACCCAACCGAACTCCTAAACCTTTAAAATAATAAAGTGTGACCATAGTATAAAGTACCACCACTTATATTTCAAACACTTTTAAGAGTCGGAACCTAGAACATAGGTTTTGTATGCTGATCGATGCAATCTTTAGCCAACCTAGCGTTAACAGCTGTCAAACTGACGTATACATAGTGATGTCATAACATCGACAAAATCGATATCGGTAATTGACTGGGTGGAAAAGGATTTGCTATTTGATTTAATAATTTATTTGAAAGTAAACAAACAATGTTAGTTGAAGTATTATTTTATTTACACATTTAAATTTCTTGCGCTAAAAATAACTTGAAATATACACAATAAAATTTTTCAATTAATTTTTAGCTGAAGAATTGGTGTGCATCTGAACTGAGGGCCCATTTTTCAAATGTTTGCGAAACTAAAACTTACAGGGCATCTAGTTAAAAATTATTAAAATTGAAAGCAATAACTCTTAAATTTCTTAAACATGAAACAAAAAAATGCAGGTACTAGAAGCTGGACCAAGCACAGTTACTGTGCTGATAGACTGATCTCCTTTACTGGTTGAGGGCATATAATATGTCTCAACAGAACCTGAAAAAGATATGGCATTTTTATTGACTGATATACTTCATCTAATTTAGAAACGTGTACCTACTCTTTCTACTATACTATTAAAATAATCTTTAGTAGTATCTGACTGACAAAATAAATCTTACCTTGAAATTTTTTTACTGCGCTAGTGCTAGACAATGGGCCCGCTGCAGCCACTGTGCTGCTACATTGTTGTACTATGCTGGTTGAGGGCATATTATGTGTCTCAACAGAATCTAAAAAATATATTGCATTGTTACTGACTGATATAATGTACTGTTCCTAGTATACTATTAAAATCATCTTTAGTAGTATCTGACTAAGAAAATAAATCTCACCTTGAACATTTTTTACTGCGCTAGTGCTAGACAATGGGCCCGCTTCAACCACTGTGCTGCCACATTGTTCTACTCTGCTGGTTGAGGGCATATGTGTCTCAACAGAATCTAAAAAATATATTGCATTGTTACTGACTGATATAATGTACTGTTCCTAGTATACTATTGAAATCATCTTTAGTAGTATCTGACTAAGAAAATAAATCTCACCTTGAACATTTTTTACAGCGCTGGTGCTAGATAATGGGCCAGATGCAGCCACTATATTCTGCTACATTCGCGCTAAAAAATGTTTTTAATCTTTGTATACAGATGTCAATGCAGAAACAGCCAATACATTACATTAAATTACATTTTACCATGCCTTAAAGATATATATCTTATTAATAAACTAACTCACCTTGGTGGAGTGGAAAGTGAGCTAATTGATAATCATTTAGTGGAGGTGCTGTCAGATGAAGGGAAGGTTGAGCACGCTTCTTGAGCCGTTTTCCCGACTTAGCAAAATCTTTCGGCTTGAAATGAAGACTGCAAATATACTTTGCAGAGTTTAATTTTTGTAAAGGCAAATGAGAAAGGTCTTCATTTCCTGTAACTCGAACCCATTCTCGGCAGCTGAAATAACGAAGGCACAACATAAAAAACATAACATAAAAAATAAATTAGAAAAAAATTAACTTGACAGATGCTGTTCTCTTATACATACATTGTGACTAAAATGAGATTGAGCAGGCCACATTGAAAGACACACAAAGAAAGTGATGGACTATCTAGTATATGAACAACAAAGTAGGCTGGCCCACGGTCAAAGGGTTAAATACTTACCGATTTTCGTTCAATGGGAAATTGGCAAAAAACATGGTATCTGGAGAATGTGCCTCTTTGATGCCACATATTTCACAAGTCCGGCGAGCACCCTTCTTTTTGACACTTGCCATATTTCAGCTGGGGTAGGTACAGCTCACAAAATGCACGTGCACCAAACTTAATGTAGGTAGTCGAGCTATGTATCTCAATTCTCAAATCACAGCGACAGCACAGTAGGACTTACACCAAACATAAAATAATGGAGTCTCTATCTCAAATCACAGCTCAATTCTAAAAAAAAATATGTAAAAGTTACGAGTAAGACGGAGGAATAAATAGATACTCAACTCAACGTCTGTAAACTCACTTAGGAAAGCTTTTACACAAGAAAATTGTAAAAATGTAGAAAAACACGACCCGCCGGAAAAACAGTGAGGACATGTTTGTGCAGTGTTGCTATACTAATTTTTGGTTTCTTACAATACTTTCGTTATTTCATTCAAAACATAAATATATGGGCATTGACATAAAGAATTAAGTTTTCATTCGTTAGATAAAATAGATATTTAAATTAAAAAACTAAATGCATACAAATTTAATTTGAATTACCAAATTTTATCATTAAACATTTTCTACTATATTTTTTTTAATGGCATCTCCAAATATTGTGCTATAATGTTGCCGCAACATTGCACAGATGGTCATACAAAAATATTTTGTTCTTAGTTTCCCCCCACTGGACACAACGACAACGACAGCGACAGTGACAGATGTCAGAACGAACGGTCCGAATGATTGAACGAAAACTAAGTCTGCGACAGATGATTGAAATGACCAGTACAATGACCGTTTCAAATCAACTGCGGGAAATTTGAATCTTGAAGAGATCTAAAATTACCTTCAATAAAATAATAAATTACACAAAGAACAAAGGATTTTAAAACAAACGAAATACGAAAAGATACGATAAGATATACTAAAATTAAGTCGCGAGACCGCTCAAATGACCAAAAATGTGGTCGCAAGACACTAAGATCCGCTCGATGGACCAAAAATGAGGGCGATAAATAGTGGACTGTATACGAAAATTCTAAACTAACTAATACGATAGCGAGACGAAAAATATATATGCTGTGCGGACAAATAAAGTTTCTGCTTTGATAGCTGGACTCACCTGAGTGTGGGTGAAGATGTGTATGCACCGCTCCAAGTACAAATATCTTCGGATTGACTTCAGCTGGTCTAGACTTACCTTGATCGCTCCTAGAATACCTGACTGGTTTGGTGGTATATCTGCCGACTCGGAATCCAGGATCTCCACTTCACAATATTTTACACAAACAAACATATACTACTTAGTTACTACTAACTAACTACTAAAACTACGAAAAAACGATAAAAGCGATAAATTAAACGAAAACGACAAACGAAAGGTGCTACTACAGAGCGGGCGAATTTTAAACTCAATGTTGCCCGAAAAATCTACAAAATCTATCGGCAAGTGTTGCCAATTTATTGACTGGGGAGCTATTTAGAGCGAACAGTTATCTTAAGTTAACCAAAATTCAATGTATCATGAACAAATCAGCCAAAATTATACCATTACGAAGCGTGGGTCACTATACTCTATTCGCGTTAAGAAAATAGTGAGTTATCGTTGTCAGCCGGCCTGGCCACGCCCCCCAGCCAATTAAAATGCTAGAAATTAAAAAGTCGAGTTCACAGTGACCACTTGAAGTCTGACCTTGGAAGAAAACGGTTGTGTATATTGCGTGACTCGTCAAACAAACATTTTTGAAAATGAATACTTCACCAATTCCAAAGAATAAAAGTGGATCAATAATCCATAGTGGAGAGAAACGCATAATTTACAATGTTTATAAGAACTTTAAATTGTGTGATTTAAATGCAACTGTGGAGAGCACAGTCATAGAAACAGCAAGTGCATGCGGCGTGTCCGAAAATACTGTTTATAAAATTATTATTTTTCTTTTGTACTTTTACTCCACTGTACTGTAATACACCCTTATCCTGTAGTTGTCACTATTTTCTTAACGCGAACGGACTATAGTGTTATGTATGATTATAAAACATCTTTAACAAACAACCTCATTCCAGGTGGATTCTAAACAACGTATCACAGTACGAAATCTTCGTATCAGAGAAGACACGGCCAAGTATCTCAGGAACTTAGACCCCAACTCGGCTTACTACGACCCCAAGACTAGGTCTATGAGGGACAACCCTAACCCTACGGCTGAGTAAGTTTTACTTATTTATATTTTAACATAAATAATCATAATAATCATAACTCATGTATTTGAAAATTTAAGATAGTTTAAAAAAGTGACTGCGATCTAAATAATCAGTTGTTATTGACCTTTTTTGACCATCTTCTACTGAAATGATTTTGCATAAGGAGTGTTTAAGTTATTTATGAGATACAAAATAGTAAAAAAAACGTTTATCTATTTATAAATTAAATAAAATGGAGCTTGCTGTCGTTCTTAAAATTGATTAATCTGTATTTTGTAAACCGATATTTTAAAATATATCTAAATAAATAAAACGTTTCCACAGTAACCTAATTATAAGCAGGAGGAACACATAATATTTCTAAGTAGTGGAAGACCTCAGTAGGAATGAAACTCGTTTACCTAGGCGATCAGAGCGATTACAGACTTTCTTTTGTCCCACACATTTTCGTGCTGTCTGTACTTAAATCGTAATCGTAATAGTTATTTTTTTCTCTGCCTATACTAATATTATAAAGAGGAAAACTTTGTTTGTTTGGTTGTGTCGAATAGGCTTAAAAACTACTGGACCGATTTTAAAAATGCGTTCACTATTCGAAAGCTACATTATCCACGAGTAACATAGGCTATATTTAATTTTGGAAAAAAATAGGTTTCTGCAAGATATTTGGATTTTTCGGACACAAGGTGTAAAATATCAACCAGAAAAGTTACTTATTTTGCGCACGCTGCCTTAACTATAAAATATACAACCATAAAATGTTCTAATTAATTGTACATCTTATAAATATCTACAAAAAAGTCCGCGACACACTACACTTATCTATGTCGAGTGAGGCACAACAACCATTTTTTTATTTAAAAATCTTGAATTTTTTTGGACTACATTCAAACGCGTTTATTTTACTCATGCTATTAATCCTTATCAAAATAAATTTCATCACTAAGTACAGTTTATGTAGATGATATTTGGTCTTTGAATGATTAAAATTGGACGTTTGGTTTTGAAGTTATGGTGAAACTAGAAGCCGTCCGCAACGTCGTTCGCGTGGAAACCCTTTATAACAACGTAATAATATTGTAAAGCACTGCAGCGCCCTTATCACAGGCATATAAATAGCTACTGATATATTCAGGTATATAGGTACTGCGAATAGCTTTTTTTGTAGGTCTATAGGGATGTTAAGGATATCCATATCCGTAACCAAAACTACCGGATATCCGAAATAAAAAAATATCCGTATCCGTAACCGAAACCGAAATAAATGTTTCGGATAGTGGCGGAATCTAAAAAACTAAATTAAACACGTTACGACAAGTTATTTTTGGCTGCGTTCCGTAAACCGCTTACAGAACTGTGACCAAAGTGTTGGTTCTCTCTCTGAGCTCAATGTAGCGGTGTTTATGACGTCATCGTTCTCACCCATCGTCCTCCTCTAGGTATATAAATAAAACCATTTTATTATCTATTTTTTTGTATTAATTTTGAAATTCCTAGAATCTAATATCCGTAACCGAAACTATCCGAAACTACCGGATAATCCGAAATAATTTCATATCCGTATCCGAAACCGAAACCGAAATTCCATATCCAAAACATCCCTAGGTCTATCCTTACTATAATATAAATGTGAAAATGTGTGTGTCTGTCTGTATGTTCGCTTCACGTAAAAACGGCTGAACCGATGGTCTTGATTTTGGAATAGAGATAATTCGATACCCAGGGAAGAAGAAAATACGATAATTTTACTGCGGGAAAAGCCTCATTCCCACGGGAAAAGCCATTAAGTTGCGGGTGAAACCGCAGGGCGGAAAGCTAGTCACTGATATAGGAAAATCAGAAAACATAAAGACAAAACGTTTTTCTCTATAAGGTAATAGGAGCTTTAATTATATCTTTCATTACAAAGTTGACAACTTTTTTTTATCACTAGTTCAACGAAGTTTATGAATTCTCTGTAACAATTTATGAGATTGTTGTATTAAGTTATGATTGCATCTGGACAAGGTTGTCTTAGGCTTCAAATGAAAATTAATTTTACGTGGTTTGGGCAATAAAAAAATAAAATAATTGGACAGTTAATTAAAAAATCTGGCCAAGTGTTAAGGGCTAAAAAATACTAAGGGCTAATAAATAATTTCTACAAAGAAAATTACCAATAACACGGTTATTCTCTAATGATTAGTTTTAAATGTGTCAGAGACTCTACTTTTAAATAGACTTTAATGGCGTTGTTTTGTTTTGGATATATTGACGAGGGTCACAATACCTACAGGGTCCATTTCCTTTATGCTGCTTATTCTCGTCCTACGTTGTAGTAAACTTATCGCCTTGTTTCTATTTTCCTACCGTTGAATTAGGTCTTTCCACACGTCGTTTTGCTTACCATGTGAATCTAAATAAATGTTAAATAGGATTATACTATAGGCATTAATCCTTCATAATAAAATAGCTAATTTATTGTTTTCTTAATTAATATCTTGTAACCAGAGAGCCTTGATATAAAGTCAAACAACACTTACTTAACCCTCGTTACCCCGTCCTCCAGCTCGGAGTACGCCGGCGAGAACTTCGTCCGGTTCTCGGGCGACACGGGCGCGCACGCCGCCGCGCAGCAGTTCGCGTGGGACGCGCACGCGCGCGGCGTGGACGTGCACCTGCTGGCCGAGCCCACCAAGCTGGAGCTGCTGCGCGGCCTGTACGACGAGAAGAAGCACCGGTACAAGAGTCAGGTTAGTTTTTTTTTAATATGATATGGCAAAGCAAACGAGCATGCGGGTCACCTGATGGTGAGTGATCACCACCGCCCATGACTACCCGCAACACTGTGGGTGTTGGGGGTGTGTTGCTGAGCCTTTTACAAAATTGGGCACCGGATACCGCACTCACCGAACGAAACGCAGGAACATCGTCCCTACTTCACGTCGGTTTTCTGTGCGACGGTGGTATTTCACCGGTCGAGTCAGCTCAGCAATCGCTGCAGACAGAGCCTACAGCTAGACTCTATCACTTCAAGGAAGTGTCAGTGAGTAACACAGGTACAAGAGTCAGGTCAGTGAGTAACACAGGTACAAGAGTCAGGTTAATGAGTAATACAGGTTCAAGAGTCAGGTTAGTAACACAGGTACAAGAGTCAGGTTAATGAGTAATACAGGTTCAAGAGTCAGGTTAGTAACACAGGTACAAGAGTCAGGTCAAAGAGTACAAGAGTCAGGTTAGTGAGTAACACAGGTTCAATAGTCAGGTTAGTAACACAGGTACAATAGTCAGGTCAATGAGTACAATAGTCAGGTTTGTGAGTAACACAGGTTCAAGAGTCAGGTTAGTAACACAGGTACAATAGTCAGGTCAATGAGTACAATAGTCAGGTTTGTGAGTAACACAGGTACAAGAGTCAGGTTAGTAACACAGGTACAATAGTCAGGTCAATGAGTACAATAGTCAGGTTTGTGAGTAACACAGGTTCAAGAGTCAAGTCAGTGAGTAAAACAGGTTCAAGAGTTAGGGTAGTGAGTAACACAGGTTCAAGAGTCAGGTTAGTAACACAGGTACAATAGTCAGTTAAGTGAGTAACACAGGTTCAAGAGTCAGGTTTGTGAGTAACACAGGTTCAAGAGTCAGGTTAGTAACACAGGTACAATAGTCAGTTAAGTGAGTAACACAGGTTCAAGAGTCAGGTTAGTGAGTAACACAGGTACAAGAGTCGGGTCAGTGAGTAACACAGGTTCAATAGTCAGGTTAGTAATACAGGTGCAATAGTCAGGTCAAAGAGTACAATAGTCAGGTTTGTGAGTAACACAGGTTCAAGAGTCAGGTTAGTGAGTAACACAGGTACAAGAGTCGGGTCAGTGAGTAACACAGGTTCAAGAGTCAGGTTAGTAACACAGGTACAATAGTCAGTTAAGTGAGTAACACAGGTTCAAGAGTCAGGTTAGTGAGTAACACAGGTACAAGAGTCGGGTCAGTGAGTCACACAGGTTCAATAGTCAGGTTAGTAATACAGGTGTAATAGTCAGGTCAAAGAGTACAATAGTCAGGTTTGTGAGTAACACAGGTTCAAGAGTTAGGGTAGTGAGTAACACAGGTTCAAGAGTCAGGTTAGTAACACAGGTACAATAGTCAGTTAAGTGAGTAACACAGGTTCAAGAGTCAGGTTTGTGAGTAACACAGGTACAAAAGTCAGTTTAGTGAGTAACACAGGTACAAAAGTCAGGTAAGTGAGTAACACAGGTTCAAGAGTCAGGTTAGTGAGTAACACAGGTTCAAGAGTAAAGTCAGTGAGTAACACAGGTTCAAGAGTTAAGTCAGTGAGTAACACAGGTTCAAAAGTCAGGTTAGTGAGTAACACAGGTTCAAGAGTCAGTTTAGGGAGTTACGCAAGGTACAAGATTTAGATAAGTGAGTAACAGCGTTACAAAAATCATGTCAGTGACGTAACATTTAAAAAGTGCAAGAGTTAGGTCAGTGAGTCAGTCAGGGTAATAAGTCCAAGGAGATGAAATTTAAATATGGGGAATTTTAACTAACATTATCATTTAACATTTCACAAAAAGTTATCCTTTTTAAACAAAAAAACTCCCTTAAACTCTTTTGTGCTACATACACTACTCTATACCATATTTTTTTTGTTTTTTTTTGTTTTATTATATCTGCAATCAGTTGGAGAACTTTTATCAGATGTGTTAGCGGATCAGTGACTGGCGCTGAGAAAGTCAAATATAAATATTAACTTCTCCAGTGTCAGAGCACATTGGTACTCCTTTTTAGCCTTTTAGTAGCTCTGGGCACAAGCAATTCCGCCACGAGGGCATTGGGATGGTTTATGTGTCTATCTTTGTACCTAGTTTATACCATAAATTCAAGTTATTTTCTCTAACAAAAACTACATCACCTTTCGATGACATCCACCAGGTGAAAGACACGATCCTGGAGAAGTACGGCGGGGAGGAGCACCTGCAGGCGCCGCCGAGGGAGCTGCTTCTAGCGCAGACCGAGGTGTTCACCCGGTACAACAAGGACGGCACCCGGGTGGACGACGGGGAGAAACAGGTCGCCAAGTAAGTAATATGAAAAGTGATGTTACATACAACCCACCAAAGTTGCTTAGTTGTTGATATGAAAACTCCAATTAAGTACAAGCAGTTTCATTAATGAGGTACTTTATATGTCTTAAACTCGGTTAATAATTATCGTTTAACTATAGATTACTTAAAATAATGAATCACTAGGTGTCATATGGACTGGAGATTCCATATGACACCACCGGTGGAATGATTGGACATTATGAATCATTTCATCATCATTATCATTACATAGTATAAATCTAAGTCGCTAATTCTGTCAGTTTGTATGTTTGGCCACTAGCTCCGCATTAAGTACGTAACGGATTTAAATGCGGTTTCCATATTAAATATTTAATAATTATTATAAAGAACGTTTATAATTATAATAAAGAACGTTTAGAAAAAGTTTTTTAAGTTAGCAAAAATGTAAGGGTTCGCGAGCAAGTCAGCAAAATTACACCATTGCGAAGCGTGGGCGGGTCGCTTGTTACATAATAAGATTCAAACGACCGGACTTGTAAATGGTGAAACTTTTAATGACTTGGTCATAAAACATTGCATTTCAGCTTGTTTTTTATTTATTTTGCTGCGTCATTTAATATTTAAAAACAAACCTAAGTGATGGTCCAAAACCATGTCAAATTCTCTTATGTGTTCTGGAATGAGTTTTAACATACAACAGACAAAAAAAACTATTTTCCTTTTTCAATTTCTATGCAATGATGTTGGTAATGATAATGTTTTCACCAATCAAACGCAATCTTTCTTTAAAGAAAATTTACTTACAATTTTCTTGAAAGTTTTGTATGAACGCTATGTAAAAGATGTCTAGTTCACTAAACTATGAATCGCTATTCCAGGAGTAAATACGAGGAGGACGTGTTGATAAACAACCACACGACGGTGTGGGGCTCGTTCTGGAAGGACGGCGCGTGGGGGTACAAGTGCTGCCACTCCACTATAAAGGTAGGGAAACGATTATTCCACTATGTTCACCCAGGTGATATCACCCAGGTGAACACATTCCAAGGTGAACAAAAGAGACCAATAAAGTGGAAACTATTCACCTGGGTGATATCACCTAGGTGAACAGATTCCAAGGTGAACAAAGGACTCTATAAAATCCACTTTGTTCAACATAGTGGAATAATACTAGGGACAAAATAGATTTCAAATCAGATTTATCAGTTTTTGCGTTAAAAACAAAATTTAATGTACCTAGATGATAACTGTTGGTGCTGATTCTGAGTTAAAACTCACAAGAATTTACTTCAAAATATGTACTCATTTACAAGCGATAATAGAAGCGTAGAGGAAGGGTGCATTAGATGGACAAACTGAAAATTTTGTATATTTCTAAGTATTAATTGAACTGAATTAACAGGGACCAATAATATGCAGTTTAGTTCGTTTTCAACTCAGCACCACTATCATTAAAAAAAAATACATACATATTAAACTATGAATTTCATTGAATAATATTTTTCCAGCAATCATATTGTGTAGGCGAGGCCGGCAAGTCTGTGGTCCTCGACATTCCTGAAGATATGAAGAACAAACTAATTGTAAGCGACGTGAAGGTTACTCCGGAGAAGAAATGCAAAGACAAGAAAAATGGTAATGCATACAAACCATAACATTTAATGTCATTTTAATGAAATTGACGTTTTTATAAGCCTTGCAATTTTCGAAAAAAATACCAAAAATAAGCTTTACACTTTGTTTATTTGACAAAAAACTTAGATCATTGACCTATGGTTTAGATTTCGTAATTTAGGTCCTAGAAACGTTGCTTGGTAATTTATTTTTAATATTGTAAAATAGTCTACAATTTTGACTTCAAATGTATCTCAAATTTAAAATATGTGGACTAATAGAAATTCATCCCAACAGACAAGTCCGGTTCCTCCTCATCCAGTTCCGACAGTTCGTCCGACTCGGAACAAGACATCCGCACCGCCACGGAGAAGACCAGCAAGAAGAAGAGAGACAAGAAGAAGGCAAAGAAGAAGAAGAAGAAGGAATTGAAGAAAGAGAAGAAAATAGAAGATAAATTGAAGAAGGTCAGTAGTTAGATGAATTTTACTGCTATGCATATGCTGACGGATATGTAATTTAATTTTTCGTTTTAAAGATATTACTGTCAGTTACTGAATTGAGAATTCACTTATAAGTAGAACTTAGGTTATTTTGACTTAAATATTAAAATCTCAATTCAGAAGCTAGTGATAAATCTTTTAAAAGTTTTGTCACGATTTTATCAAATAAATTCAAATCGACCTTGTAGTTTTCTCTAAGAAACATAGAACAAGCTGCGACATATTTTATTAAAACGTAAAACATAGTTCAGTAAATACTAATTCTATGTTAGCTAAATGCAAATAACAAAACCTTAAAATACAACACTTCTCCACAGGCGTTAGAAAAAGAAGACAAATCAAAGAAGCACGCAAACTATCTTCTATCCATTGACGAAAGGAAACGTCCGTACAACAGCATGTATGAAGTGAAAGCACCAACGGAAGAAGAATTAGAAGCTTACAAGATGAAGAGGTCGAGAGAAGAAGACCCTATGGCGCAGTTCTTGTGAATACAGAGATATGTAAATAAAATAAGTAATGGAGGTTACAGATATGTTGTTTTGTTTTGAAACTTGTGACATCAATCATCTTTTTCATATAAATATCAAGTGCAAACGATTGTTCTGAATCAAGGCCATTGAATTTACTAATGGGCCTTTATCCAGAAATAATATCTGGTAATTGAAGAATTTGAAGGCAAATAAATATACAAATGTGGCATTTGGCGGTAAATTAAATATTTTGTAAAGTAAAATGAGAACACTGTTCTCCAACAACTAAACAGAGATATTCGTAAAAGACTGGCTTTTACGAGACGTAAAGGAAAATTAGAAGAGACTAAAAGGAATCACATAGCAGTATGGTAATAGAATAATATAATAATTAAAAAAACTAAGAAACATGCTGGAAATGGAGCCATGGGCTTTGGAGCGCTGCATGCTTCAGTCCACACAGGTAAGCGGATCATTGAGGTTATCAGGAAGGAGTTTTCATAATATTGCATTGTCATCGGTCCTTAATAAATTAATCTGAAGATCCAAAGAATGTCAAAATTCCATTCAAAGATTCCGTTACATACATACAACCCGAGATAATAAGTGTGTTAAAAAAAACAAAAGCTAATTCGTAAAATATAATAAACTTTAATGATCCAGATAATAACATAAGTATTGAAACATACAATCAGACAAAACACAGTAAGTGCATTTTCAATTACGACATGCAAATTATTGTTGTCAAAGATTTAAAGTAAGTACTTAATTTATCAATAAGCAAAACATACTTTTCTTGCAATATGATTCTAATTTTACAATTAACCTGTTTCGTGTTTAACTCCATTAAAATGAAGTAACTAACTTTTATGACGCTTTAATTTAGATTTTACATTTCACCTTCTCCTTTTCTTTGTCAGTTCTACGCACCATTAAAATAAACCCAGTCATTTGTCACAAGGAGCTAAGTACACTTTCTTAAGCCACTTATCTCAGACACAATATATCATTTCTATGGTCTCCACATAACTTTACTTTTCTAATCACTATACAACCACTATCACTTCACTATATATCCACATAACAGTTCACAGTCGCCTCCTAGCTCGGGGTCCCCTATACGATGGTCGGGGGACTTTAACCCTTTCACCGCTGGTCGGAGGAGACTCCTCCAACGGTTCTGGTCGAGGGGTGAACAGCTTGCGACGACTTCGAGTTACACTGGAAATAAGGTGGTATTTAATACTTAAAAATTCATGCAACTGTATAAATTAATGTTATTAGGGAGTGACAGGCCTCCTTTATTTAAGTGAATTTAATTTCTATGTCATCATCATTACATTGTATAAATCCAAGTCGCTAATTCTGTCTATTCGCTAATTCTGTATGTTTGGCTGCTAACTCCTCCTAAAGTACGTAACGGATTTAAATGCGGTTTTCTCCATCTTTAGGGTATTTATTCATTTAAATTTGTAAATAAAGAACGTTTAGAAAAAGTTTTTTTAAGTTAGCAAAAATGCAAGGGTTTGCGAGCAAGTCGGCAAAATTACACCATTGCGAAGCGTGGGCGGGTCGCTCATTTTAAATAATTACAAGAGTAATAGAAAAGCGTCCTAAACCAAGCACGACTATTGTACGTTTTTTATAAATAAGAGAAACAGTAGCTTAAGTTACATGTACCTTTAGAAAAAGTACAGCCCCCCAAGTCAAGTGGCAAGTAATATTTTCGATAGCGAGTGAATAGAAAAAATATGTATGAAACTGTCAAATTGCAAGCTTGTCAAAAATGTCAGTTTCATACAAATTTATTCTATTCACTCGCTATTGCAAATATCACTTGCCACTTGACTTGGGGGGCTGAAAACTGTTTATTCTACATCTTAACTCACCTCTTTGAAGGACAGCTCTGTGTTCCATTAGGTGGTACATTTTCATTTTCATCTCCATTCTTCTCTGGTGACGGAATATCTTTCATTTCCTTATGCGGCGCTGGAACATCCATAGTCACATCAGAAAACTCCGACTGTAGATTTACTATGTCTTTCAATTTCGCTTTAGATTTAGTTACAGTGCTACTTTCTTCAGCTTTGGATGTATCTTGTGAAATATCAGATGAATTGTCTTCCTGATTCTTGCGTCGACGTAAACGTAAGTTACGTTTGCTAGGCTTAGTTTGACTCTCGTATTCGAAATCGTCTGTTTGAAAGTTTCTGAGTTTGTATTTTTTTGTTTCAGTTGCTGTAGGTTCAATTGTTTCAGGTTCTTTAACAGTTTTGATTTCTTCTTTGTCCATTTTGGCATTGGTTTTACGCAAATTGTATTTAGTATCTTTTGTCAATGGTTCTTTGAATTCTTTGTCAACAGTACAGTTGGGATCGTTAACTTCAGAAACCAAGAGTTCGAATTCGGTAGCCCTAGGAGCAGTTATATCTTTGTATAAGTTTTCGAAATCTTCAACTGTATTGTTTCCTTTTGTGCTGTTCATACTTATTTCTCTTTGATCAATTTTGGATGTTTCAAGTTCGACTGAATTAATTCTGATTTCTGGAATAGTTTTAGTTTCGTGTACTTTTTCTAGTTTGTTTATGTTCAAATCGTTAATTGATTTTCGTACTTCGTCTATAGCGTCTTTTACTTTTACTAGTGGGGAATCAAACAGGTCCATGGAATCTTGTTTCTTAGGTTTGGTGACACTTTTACCGACAGTATCAGTTTGCCTTGTAAAACTTTCGCCAAGTAGTTTCTTAATCGTACTTAGTTCTACTTTGCTGGTTACTTCATCTTTTACTATTGACGGTGATCGGTCGTCATTCAACGTTTGTTTGACCTCATTAAGCCGAGTACTCTTGTTAGTATCTTTATTATTATCTAAATCGTCAAAGTAAGTCTTTTTGCCAATGGATTCTAAAACTCTGGAAACATTAATCAATCTTTCATCTGTAAACAACGTCTTCTTAGGTGTAATATCTTTTGAAATTTCTGCCATTTGAACAGCTTTACATGGTTGTAGATCTTTACCTTTGTTTATTAATTGATTATCAACTGGATCATTAACGTTTGTTAGATTATCAAAGTATATTTTCTTTGTATCCTTGTTTTCTTCTTTGTTAGAGACGTCATTGGTTTTGTTACTTTTAACAACATTAAGATCTGGTTTATTTTTTGCTTCTGCTTTCTTAACACTGTTCACTAAATCACTTATTTCAGAACAATTATTTGATTGCGCTGCAATTGATTTCGTGGCATTTTCGTTTTTATTAATACAAGTTGTTTCATCAAACAAAAAGTTTTTATGTTTTAATACTTTCACACTGACTAAATCTTCTTTTACTTTAGTTTCGTCTTTAGGTGTTTTAGCAGCTTCTTCTAGTTTCTCAAATTGCATTAACGAATTATCAAATGATTCACTACGTTCTTCCTTTTTAGTTTTCGTATGTCGCAAAATTGATGATTTATTCTTTGCATCAGATTTTTTATTTTCATCCTCTTTATCTTTAAGTGTTTTCACACCTGCATCATTCGAATTTTCTTTATCACTGACGTAATATGTACCACGAGAAACGTTAGCTTTCTTCACTGTTGTTGGAACGGCTTCGATTGACGTATAACTATCGTCAGATGACGAATCTTCGGATTTCCTTACAAAATACGTCCCTCGTGGCTCAGTATTGTTCCCACTTAGAACCACTTCCGTATCATTAGAGACAGTTTTGTAATGTATTTCTGATTCTTTAGCTAATTCATATCCCGATTCGTCTATGCTTGCAGTTAAGTTATCTTTAGTAATAGATTTTTCAACATCTTGATTATTGGTCGCATTGAACGTATCATCGTTATCTTTAATAGTATCATTGGAGCACTCCATGATGCTTTCATGAATCGTTTGGTTAGTTCTGTTAGTATTGTTCATATTAGACAGCAAGCTCTGTCTGAGTATTTGTCGGGACTTGTTAATGTCTTCCATTTTGAACGTTGGTTCTAGACTTTCGTTGTAAACGTCGGATTCGTCTTCACTTTCTGTAAGTGATGTGACACCTTCGTCAATAGTTACTGGGTCTTCTTCTTCTGATTTTTCTGCAACAAGTTTAATGAAAATATTAATAACTTCTCATTCATTGTGTTTAGTAGCGATAGTCTAATTGTTTATAATCTTACCGTCTCTTTCGTCAATGCAAGCTCGTAGATGCTGCACTTCTTCCTCTGCTCTTGCTCTAGCTAACTTTTCTGTGTGTAATTTTTCCTATAAACCAAAAAAAAATTGGTGTACATCATTCGACACACACAATAAAGATATGCTCAGAATCTACTTTTGAACACAATATAATCAAATTATAAATTTAACGTGGAACTTACCTCTAAAATCTCGATTTCAGTTAGTAGTTGTGCTACCTGCAAACAAACATAAATTTTATAATTTTAGCCTCTGATTTATAACAAATATCTAAGTACCCTCAACTTACTCTATTCTGTAGTCGGTTGGGAGTCTCAGTCAATGGCTTGTCGAGTTTGTTGAGCCTGCTCTCGTACTCCTCTATCATTTCTTCCATCTTTAAAATAGTATATTTCATAAAATTATTACATATAGAAAAAATTTCAAGGTAAAAATGGGGTAATTCTATTGGTTCATGAATAAAATCTAACAATTTCATTACATTAGTTAATCCATAACTAGGCTCTCCTCTAGTCCATTGTGTGGTACCTATTAGTACAAGCTTTGCTTAGTTTAGGGCCACACAGTTGGTGTGTAAGTCTAGAGAAATAAATAAAATAAAATATAAATACACGTGGATCTTTAGGTCATCAGTCTGTCATACTTCTATGAAAAATTCATATTTTTCAATCAGGTAAAAAAAGTATTTTCCAACAAAGTATAGAAGTAAGTAAGGACCTACAAATCTGTACATATAATATAAACACTGAAAGAATTACAACTCTTTAAATCATTACATAGTATTAATCCAAGTCGCTAATTCTGTCTGTTTGTATGTTTGTCCGCTATCTCCCCCTAAAACGCCTAACGGATTTTAATGCAGTTTCCGCCATCTTAAAGGTAAATTTTTTAATTTAAATTTGTAAGTAAATAACATTTAGAAAAAGTTTTTTTAAGTTCGCAAAAATGCAAGGTTTCGCGGGCAAGTCGGCATAATTACACCATTGCTCGTATTCAAAAGACTGATTTATTATTGTAATTGTCCACCCCTTTTCTAACCTTTACATGAAAACCCCTTACAAAAACTCAAAACATCCAAACCAAAATCACCAGACCCCTCATCCAACCCAGTCTACCTCAGTCTGCAGCTCTTGTATCTTGGGCTCGTAGTACTGCCGCATCATGTCCTTGGCATCTTCCACCAGCTCCTGCATGATGGAAGCATTTTCTTGCTGCCTCAGCTCCATGGAGGAAATCAGCTCCTTGTGGCGGGCTTGGGATCTGATGGTTATCAAATTTTAGGGAAAAAAAATTTGGTAAAGAAGAAAGAAAAAAAAGGAAAATTTTAGTTGGTCGACTGGGAAAAATAAACAAGTTATAATTTAGAATTTAAAGCGGTTAAACATAAGTAATTGGTAACTGGACATCCCTAGCATTCAAGGGACATCACTGGCTGGCGTCATTGCCGGTGGGTACGGCTTTGGATTGAATCTAATGGCGGCTATATGTTGTATTTTCTACTAATTCATATTTTATTAAAGAGATGTTTAATCTAAAGGCCAATCAATATTGTTAACTTATAGTACTTACCTAAGCTAGCTGTCCACCCAGTTTTAGACACAGCTACAATATTTAATATAAAACTTACTGCAATAACTCGAAGTGAAGTCTCTCGTTTTCAGACCTCAACTTCATGACCTCGGCACTTGAAGTGATGGTCGTGTTGTTGCTGGAACTGAACTCCAGGCTTGTCTCAACCACTGTGTTGTTTATCTCTGTATGATTATGGATTATATTTATTTAAAAAATGTTCTTATGATTCTAATTGTATTTTTAAGATCCTTCGAAATATGACACAAGTTTAATATGACAATATCAAGTTATCGTAAAATTTAAATATAATTTAAATAACTGAAGTACCTAAAGTATTTGGTAAATAGTCATTTATTTCTTTCCTTTATATCTAACACTAGTGTCCCGTACACGCTTCTCAATGGCGACTTGTTCTCGTATAATTGATTTTCGGCTTACTTATGAAAATAAAGTTTTATTGTTGTTTTCGTATTTACGAATTTAAATTAAATAAAAACCAAAAACATGACAAAGTTAGTGAACAGACTTACATACAGACACCCTCATTGACTTTGCATTTAACTATGTCATGATAATGATGACCATAATGACGATGATGTCAATGATAATGATAATTGAGATTTTACTTTTAATATTACATTATAAATGCTAATTTATTAATTTTCTCTCCGAGGCCCGCGATCCTTTTTCCAGTATCTATAACTTCAAAAGCTAATGATAATGATGACGATGGTAATCATAATGGTGATAATGATGTCAATGATAATAATGATGTCAATGATAATGATAATGATGATGATGTCAATGATAATGGATGATAATGTCAATGATAATGATAATTGAGATTTTACTTTTAATCTTACATTATAAATGCTAATTTATTAATTTTCTCTCGTAAGCCCGCGTTCCCTTTTCCAGTGTCTATAACTTCAAAAGCTAATGATAATGATGACGATGGTAATCGTAATGATGATAATGATGTCAATGATAATGATGATGATGTCAATGATAATGATAATGATGTCAATGATAATGATGATGATGTCAATGATAATGACGACGATGATAACGCCGCTGCCACTCACGTATGTCCCTGGCGACGGCGGCGAGCGCCAGCACGTGCCTCGTCTCGGCGGCGCGCGAGTCCGCGGGGTGCACCGACACCAGCATGGCCACCGCCTCCCCCGCGCCGCCGGACAGACCCGAGCCCAGCAGACGCGTCAACTTGGACTCCCTGAGGAGGCAGGGGATTCAAATACCTACTATTTACCTACTAATATTATTAATGCAAAAGTAACTCTGTCTGTCTGTCTGTCACGCTTTCACGCCTAAACCACTGAACCGATTTTGATGAAATTTGGTATGAAGAAGGAACTTAACTTGGGAAAGGACATAGGGTACATTTTACCGCGGGAAAACTTCTGATTCCCACGGGAAACCGACTTTCACGCGAACGGAGTCGCGGGCGGCCACTAGTACAAATATAAAACCCACCTTATACCCCTAAGAAGTCTCACCCCCTCACCAGAAAGTCCTAATTAACTGTTCGCCTCGGGACTTTTATTTCGGGAGTTTTTTTTACAGAAAATTGCATTTTTTATGGAATAAGTTTGTAAAAAAATAAGAAAATGATACTTTTTAAACTCGTAATTTTAAAACTTTTGTAGCTTTGCAACATTTTATTACTTATTATGAACTATTAGAATGTTCGCTATGTGACGATAAAAAAAACTCTAAATCCAGCATGTAGTTTTTTTTAATTTAAATTTTAACCTTCTGAAATCGGAATAAAAAACAAAAGAGTTAAAATTGAATTAACTCAAAAACAGTTAACTTTTGCATACGACATTATTGGTCAAAATCGGTTGCTTTTGACCTAATCTATCACCCCTTAACAGGAATACGTGACATTAGAAGTCACCCTGTATATTGACTAGACACACTCGCGAGCCGAGCTGAGAAGTCCCGAGTTAATTTGGACTTTCTGGCGAGGGGGTGAGACTTCTTGGGGGTATAAGGTGGGTTTTATAATAGATAGAGTAGGTGGTGGGTAACTTGGACTCACTTTTCTAATACATACAGCGATGAGTTGATGTTATGGCTTATAGGTTAGCTCGATCCGACCTCCGTTCTTCGGAGGGGGCTGGTGTGGCGACATAGATGGCGCTGACCGTCGCCAACATTCCTTCCCGGCGGTACGCATACAAATGACACCAAATTGTACGGCAAATCATTTATCGCGCTATCAACATTTCAACGCAGTTAAGTATAATTATACGTGATATGTATCGGTACAACACTACCTATTGATTTTTTTATAACTTTATTCACAGAGGCCCTAAAAATATTTGAAGAAGATTCCTTGTTGAGCGCTACATCCAACAGTTGCTCTGCATTTTTAGAAATAGATTCTTCACATAGCCTATCTTGTATATTTGCTTTGATGCCCGTGACAAACTTGTTTTTCACCATTTCTTCTAAATGGCTGCCAAAATTGCAGTCTGCTGCTGCCTGTCTTACTCTGTCGTAATATTTTTGGACTGACTCAGTGTCCTCTTGCCGAATTTTATCAAATTCAATTCTTTTTCTAAAGTAGGAAATACGAGGTTGAAATCGCAGTTTGAGCATGTTTCCCAACTCTTCATATGACTTTTCTTTTGGTAAAGCGGGTTGCAGCATGCTTTTCAAAATTTTGTATATATTTTCGTTAATGCTTACAAGCAATACAGACACCTTCCTTTCTTCTTTTGTATCGTTTGCAATGAAATATTGCTCTAACCTCTCCAGAAAACACGTGATCCCATCCTCGTCGCCATTTTAATGTGTCTCAGGCCTTCCAAGACAATTTCAAATAAAATAAAATAGGAACTTTCTGTATAAACACTATATTAAAAGACCGAAAGAAAATTACAATGTCGCCATGACCTCAGTAAGTAGAAAGAACGCCATAAAGTAAAGTGACAGTTATAGTGATGTAGTAAACCAAAAACAAATCAATAGGTAGTGTTGTACCGATACATATCAATACGACTTCTGAAATCTTCTCAGCGGCCCCGCTTGGCCCTAGACCTGTGTCCTGTCTAGCACTGAGAGGTCTCCCCTTTTACCGCCAAAATGTGCTTGCTCTCTTCCTACACCAAATATTAACCTTACACACTTCTAACAACACCTATCTACAACTTACCTATAAGGCACAAGTTGGGCATGACTCCGTCCCTTCCTCCTCAACATATGCAAACACCGTTCCAACACATGTAGCGATGAATTTATGTGTTTGTTCTCTTCCTTCACCAAATATGAACCTTACACACTTTTAACAACACCTATCTACAACTAACCTATAAGGCACTAGTTGGGCATGGCTCCGTCCCTTCCGTCTCAACATATGCAAACACCGTTCTAACACATGTAGCGATGAATTTATGTGTTTGCTCTCTTCCTACACTAAATATAAACCTCAATATAGATTCACACTTCTAACACCTATCTACAACTCACCTATAAGGCACAAGTTGGGCATGGCTCCGTCCCTTCCTCCTCAACATATGCAAACACCGTTCCAACACATGCAGCGATGAGTTGATGTGTTTACTCTCTTCCTACACTAAATATAAACCTCAATATAGATTCACACTTCTAACACCTATCTACAACTCACCTATAAGGCACAAGTTGGGCATGGCTCCGTCCCTTCCTCCTCAACATATGCAAACAGCGTTCCAACACATGTAGCGAGGAGTTGATGTGTTTGCTCTCGGCGAGCCTGGCGCCGGTGTTGCGGGTTTTCACTGCTCGCTCGCAGCCCGCCAGGTCGCACAGACGAACGCAGGATGAACGCACACCGGACTCTGTGAAAGAAATAAACTTTTTGTAGTAGTGTGGGTAAAACACTAGAAGATAGAGGGCGCTGATGTCGAGTGAAATTGTTAGAAGTTTATGTAGAGGTAAGTTAAGTCGCGTCAAGACGGAAATAGAATAGAATGCACTACAGAATTCTAAACGGTAGATAATCATTAAAAATCATACATATTCCTTTAATATTGAAAAGAGATGAGTGAAATTGATGCAGTTTTCGCATTTTTTACGTCAACAGGCCCAATATACAAAAACCATGGCTACTTAAAATCCTAGAATAATTTAAGTAATTTTAAATTAACTTTATTTTACGTTATTATAAAATTTACGAATAATATACTCACCAGTCTCAGTTAGCAGTGTGATGGTAAATATACAGTGTGATCTAGAAGACCGTGCGTGTATTCCTGTAGCAGCTACTTGCAAGTTATGTTTCCCCGCTACCAGGATGTCATATGCTTCGGAACCAGACCGGACGAATGCTTGTGTTGCACCCTACAGTGATAGTAATAAAAAGTGTTATTTCCACGATTTTTACAATTAACTTAGATAACAATTTTGCTGAATTTCTATTTGTCTGGGGGGGTTACTATTTTTATATCCATTATCATTACAAAGCATAAAGTATCCATTGAGGAGTATGCTCGTGAATTCTTCCTACTATAAGATTTTCGCCACTTTCAAATGGTGACTTTTAAATTTTTTTAAACACTATTGTGTTAATTAAAAACCTTACTGAGCCTTACTGACCTTAACAAACACCTTCCCGTCTGCGTCCTCTCTGATCCTAAGCGTGGAGGACGCTCGCCTGTCTCCAGCCACCAGCAAGTCGTAGATACCCTCATTGTAGATCTCTATGAATGACACCTGGAATAATAATGTTATTTGTATTGCAAATAACTTTTATTTTATATTTTACAACTACTGTGCTTTTCAAATATTAATTAGTTTCAGTTTCAGCTTTTGTTTCTTTATAAGTAGTTTCAGTTTCAGCTTTTGTTTCTTTATAAGTCAAAAATAAGCTAATATAAACTGTACCTACCCAAACATAATGCTTGATTCTAGAGGACAAATCAAAAGTGCTTTGAGTCAAATCATTGACGAGCTGCACACTCATCCTGCGATACTTGTCTCGTAGAGGGGCTGATAGCTGCTGTAAACGTTTCACCCACTGAAATAAAACAATTCTTATGAAAAAAAAACCAGCCCCCCTACCGCGTAACTAGCGTCGATTTGAACTCGACGTCGACATCTGTTTTCATAGGCTAAATTGTTAACAATGGCGGGTCTCTAGCCAATGAATACAGTTGTCGACGTCGAGTTCAAATCGACGCTAGTTACGCGGTAGCCCCCCAGCTAAAAAGGAATAAATAAGTTAAATTAATGATTTTTTCAATAAAAATTCAGTAGCTAACTTCTAAAATAGTCTTGTTAAATTTATGTCAGGAAATGCATTATATTATTTACTAGGGGCCGCACGCGACTCCGTTCGCGTAGAAGTCGGTTTCCCGTGGGAATGCGAAGTTTTCCCGCGGTAAAAAGTTCCCTTAATTCTTTCATACATATATTTTGGTATCTAGAACCGTTTTTGGCAGCGCACGCAACGGAAGCTCTCAAGGATGAATATTTTTCCCCGTTTTTTTTCACATTTTCCATTATTTCTTCGCTCTTTATAGTTGCAACGTGATGTTATATAGCCTAAAGCCGGCCTCGATAAATGGTCTATTCAACACAAAAAGAATTTTTAAAATCAAACCAGTAGTTCCTGAGATTAGAGCGTTCAAACAAACAAACAAACAAACAAACAAACAAACAAACAAACTCTTCAGCTTTATAATATTAGTATAGATCAGAATAATGACTTACCTTTAATTCATATTCTTGTTCTACATAGCTTAATTGCTCTGCATTACCATCCACGGGTTTAAACAGTGGGTACTGTGAGGCATCTACAATCTTAAATAAATACTCCAGAGACCTCGGGACCAAGCCTGGAGATTGCACAGTTCCCATTAAAGAGTAGGTTTTCCCAGAACCTGATGCTCCATAGGTAAGCAATGTAAAACTGTGACCATCAGGAAGCTTCTTCAAGTTATCTTTGACCACAGTGTCAAAAACTTCCTAAAATTAGATAAGTTTGAATAGTTTTCATTTATCACTTTGAAAAATCCTAAAGCAAAAATTTTTAGGTAATTACGAACTTACTTTTTGAGTAGAATCAGCTTCAAAAATATGTGAAAACGTATACATTTTTGATACACTAGTCTGTGTACGCCTTCCATGGCCTGCAGTTGCTTTGTCCAACGATGTTATCAGATTACGTTCGGAACGAACTTCATAGAAGTTACTAGGCTCATTACAAGGTTTCAAACGAAGGTAAACTTGCACCGTATCGGGCTCATCATACTCTGAATCCTCTTCAAAAAGTTCCAACAAGTTTGTGCCTTTTTGAGGCCTAGGTCGCATAAAAGGATTAGATATCAACGGAGGCCGAGGCTCAATAAAAGAAGGTATGTCTCGTTTGGAAGCGTCCATCTCTGAAAACCGAAGGTCTTGCATTCTCACGATTTATATTACTATAGCACTAAAAAATAAAACATAGCTCTTCGAAATCACAAATTGAGATATATAAACAAATAGCAACGGCTGACTCGCTTTTCAAATTTGATTTTGTTGTTCAGATGTTGGCATCCTTGATTTTTGACATTAGGGATAGCTAAAATAAGTCGATTGAAATATTGATTGACCGTAAAAAAATACGGACGTCATCATCACCAGTCAAGCTCTAAGGTCAAGCGTGAAGAATCATGTAAATTAATAATATTGAATGCAAATTGTTTTTATCAAAACAATTAAAAAAAAAACATTTAATACCAAATCGTAATGTCAAAAACAATTTGGATTCAATGAAAATATATTTAATTGTAATAAAAATACAAAGTAAGTGGTTAGCAGGCTAAACGTATCCCAGAAGTCATAAATCAGCAGTTTTAAATTCTTGATCTTCATTTTTATGTCACCTAAAGATTTTTGCAGACAAAATGGTCTTAATCTGGGGTTGTATTGTAACTTTTGTAACTGAGTGCACCCTAGGCGCGCTCTTAACATTCTAAGGTTGGGTAGGAAAACATTTTAAGACAGGGTAACCCGTCGTTCAGTAGTTAGGTTAGGTTAGGTAAAAACAAAAGAAACACTTTTAGGGAGAGTCAGTTCCATTTGAAATATGTATCATATCTTTTTATTTAAAGAAATACAGACAGAAATACCTATAAAAATATGTTTGAACTGATGCTCGGAACGCACCCTTTCATGGAAGCTTCAGACCTAAATGACAATGACATTGACAATTATATTCTGACAACTATCCTTTTCACATGTTTTGTTGCAAAACTTATAAAGTAAATATTTTGCAAATAAATATATATAGAGTTATTTGTGAATTGTAAAACAGCGTTATTTGTAACCTGAAATGTCGGAATCATTAGTAGAAGAACTTGTTTCGGATATATTTCGTTTTATAACCAAACAAAATAGTAGTAGGCATCACAATGGATTACTTGTAAAAAAACATTCAGAACACCTTACCAAACTTGGGGATATTAGTTTTCCAGGATCCTCTAGATCATGGCAACCATATTTAGATAACACTTCAACCCCAAGTGAAGTAGAAACAGTGCTGCAAAGGGTTGGAAATGATGCAGACAGTATTGTAAAGGAGTCAAAAAATTGGAAGTTATCCGTACGTTCTTCGTTGGAAATAAAAGATCGCATACATTTGTTTTTGGAACGTCCCCGAGCTATATGTGGTGGTCTCCTAGAAGCCAAGAAAAACAGTGTTGTTATTGCTGAAAATATTAACAATAATATTTCTGATTCTGTGCTATTGGACCCACTTTGTGAAGAGATGAGTTGTGTTACGTCATTGCGGTTAAAATCCCTCACTAAAACAATGGAGACTCTTTATTGTTTAAGTGAAAGTTGTCAAGAGTTTAAGCCAAGTATATTCTTAACTTCTAAATCATCTAGTGAAAGTTCTGGAAGGTGTAAAATACTTTGTGGAACTGTTTTAAACTCCAAAACAAACTTAAAAGAAACCAACATTAGTGCAGATGATTTTATAAAGTAAGACATGTACAAATAATTCTCTACTACAAATATGTATAAGAAAGGTAGCAAAAATAAAAGTCTTATAATGTTTTTAACATTTCAGGTTGCGTCAAAATGAGATGACTTTAATAGCTCAACACAAATATGGAGTGAGGGTAGCCGCTGATTCCAAGTGGAAAGAATTCCTGTTGCACCTTGGAGAATCCGCAGCTGCTTTTGAGTTGCTTCAGACCAAACCGTCCAGTGCTGTGAAGATTAATTTTGATACTAGCAGCGGTACAAGTAAAGGTAAGTATCCTTTAACTTTTTTAAGAACCATGATTTATATTCTGTGCTCTTTCTGACAATGGCATGTTATTTCTAGGTGCAGCATTTATATTGTACAACTGTGCAAGATTGGAGACTATGTTAAAAACATTCAATGAAAAGGTGCAAGAAGGAATTTATCCACCACTGCCCAAAATTGAGGACATTGACTTTACATTACTTAACCAAGAGGTAAAATATTAAGGTTTCACAATAAAGTAAAAAAATCAGTATAAAAACGTTTTAATATATTTTTTTTGTATCATAGGATGAATGGAGTCTAGTCTACAACTTCATACTTGGTTTTCCTTTGCTATTGAGACAATGTGTAGATGTCGGTGAAAACAGTTGTGAGTTCCGGCCACATCTTATTTGTGGGTACCTGTGCTCAATGGTTCGAGTGTTCAGCCAATACTATAGAAGAGTCAGGATTTTGACTGTAAGTATGTTAAAATAAAAGACTATTATATATTTTAAATATAAACTAAGCAAAGCATTTACTTTTGAAAACTCAAGAAAAAAAGTTCCAAAAAAGAAATTCATAAGTTATATTAGTGATAAGCAAAACGATTTGAACGCAAATCAAGGCTGAATCTACATTTTTATGTCAACAAAGTGTACTCTAAAAAGACAATCAAACTTAGGCTTTATAAAAATACGCACTAGTGTGCCCACACCACAACCCCGTACAATTAATTTACCGTACGCGCCTCGTGTATCCCACTCATTAAGCGTTATCAATATGCAAAATATTTAATCAGTCCATCTTTAGCTTGAATATGAGAATTGTATCGCGTGCCGGCCTCCCAGCAATTCATACAGGAGCATACGTTTGCGTGCCAAATTCATTCACGCTACCAACCGTATTAGCGAATTTGTTGCAAACTTGCAACACTGCTGGTTAATTTGTCGGTTGTTGCGCGCTCGAATTTTAAAATTGGAAGTTGCGTATTGTAGTTAGTAGTAGGCCGAACGTTTTTTTTAATACTAGTCAGGCGTGTACGAATCTATTTTTCCTTCTAATTTGTGATTTGTATGAACGTTAAAGAATGACTATAGTTTCATCCAATTTTGTGGGGTTACAAAGGGCCGCAATTAAATCTTTTTTATCTCGTCTTCTTAACAACGTTCTGTAGGTCACACAAGATTTATTATTATTTAGATTTATTTCTTTTTCAGGAGCCAAGAAAACACCTTCTGCCAGTTTTGTTTGCGAGGCTCCACTTGATAACAATACTTAACGAAACGCTAAAAACGTGTCTAAAAATATTGAATATAAAGAGTGTTACTCAAATGTAGAAAATATGTTTTATTTAAGTTCAGCGCAGTTTTTTTTGTTTTATGCTTTTATTTTTATAGAGTACCTTTCTAACTAGTTATTTAAATCTTCAAACTATAAAAATAAATAAAATTAACTGTAAAAAAATCTAGTAGGTACCTAACTTATCTACTACTTTTAAAAACCTTCACCACGAATAACACAAATAATTGACTACGTAAGTGGCTAGGTAGGTAGGCAGCTAATCTAGTTAGAATCCAATAAAAACGAAGCTCAACAGTTGAAATTACCCAACAATTTCCTAGCTAATTTTAGTTACGCGAGCGAATTCATTTCTCGCTATAACTCCGACCTATTTTAGTTCGCAAGTTTTATGAAGCACCGGTTGTTCTGCGATGAATGAGCATTGAACTCTGCACCCGACCTTCCCAATGCACTCAACTTGCAAGACTTTCAAGTGCCTAATAATGCAAGCCTTGTGTGAACTCCACATGAGTTATTGATTAGTTCTCAACGAATTCCTTTGTGTCAGTTGTGTATTAATAGCGTAAGTAATGCAACTTAAGTTGTCGCGCGGGACGTGGAGAAGTAAAAAAAATGTTTTGTTTGGAAACACAGAGTTCACGTGATTGACCCAGGTATTTTATTGTGAGCAGCGCTGCCATGCTATTGGGCGGCCGAGTAGGGCCCGAATGCATCCGACAAATCACGAAGCGCCGGCACGGTCGCGCTCCCCCGACCGCAGTGATGCCGAGTCTACTATATTTTCCGGATTGTACGTTTTTGGAGATAAGGTCTCGATTTAGGTTAATGGTGTTTTGGACCAATCAAGTTAACTAAAATACGATTAATTGATATTTTCAAGCTTTAGAAAGTGCTAATTGTTGTGTCAATTGTACAATAGATTCTTATTACATTTCATTTGATAACCGATACTCTAACTAAAATAGCAAGCAAAGTTAATAAGTTAATTACGTTGATTTTCATTAGCTATATAAGGACTATATTAAGTATATTTGTGATTGTAAAATAATATTTAAGTAACTTCTCCTTTTTTTACGTTTCGGTTGGGAACCCTGGTAGACTGATTCGTTCGTCCCGTTCGCCAGTGTGTTTTTGACGTCGGCAAGCGCAGTCGTGCGTCGGGGCGCTTTATCACGCTTTTTATTTATAGTTCAATCGAATTAAGTCGTGTGTCGTTCGTGATCAGTGATATCCGAGGATTCAATAAATATGAACAGTATTGCTACCCTGCTCAAAGCCGCTGAATTCCTGGAAAGGCGAGATAGAGGTGAATTGGATTTCTTTGTTTGAGTTGTCAATCGAGTCATCGAGTGCACTACCACACGCGTCAACATGGCTCCCGTCTATTTTTGCCGTGCGGTAATCAGCTGATTTTGACGGAATTGCAGTTTTGTTTGTTGCAGAGGCCGAGCACGGGTACGCATCGACTTTGCCAATTTATGAAGAGAGCCGGTCCGGCGGAAGACGGCCGAAGACTAAGAAATCGCAGGGCAGCAGGTGAGTCGAAGTTTATAGTGAAATGAATAGTCTAACAGTGCAGTGTAATAGTGAAGTTTCTCTAGAGTGAAATCAGTGTCGCTGTGGCCGGTTGCACTAAGTATGTTTTTTGTTCCAGGACGACGCATAACGAGTTGGAAAAGAACAGGTTAGTAAAGTGTAATGTTATTGGTAGGTTGCGGCGCGGAGTACGCGTGGCGCAGCGACCTTGGGGAGGTAGGATGCAATCGCAGCGGCCCGTGCGAGATGATAACGTTACAGACCCATTTGGCAGCGCTGCCACGATTACGTCACAAAGGGGATCGCCGGCCGATCTCGGTATCACTAGTCTCCTGCGTTATACGCCCGTAGTTGAAATAGCAGCCGTATCGTAGACGTGCATTCACGAAACAATGCATTCTATCTATACACCTATTGATATAAAGATAATAGGTACCTTCATACAAGTCAAGTGCATTACATGTTGCTCGGTAGGTATCGTCTAACGCGTGTACTCGGAGGTAATCTAGTAATTCTTGTTCCACTCGGCAATTTTAGATTATTTTCGCTATTAAAACCCGACCGTCTATAAAAGATGAGTGGTTAGATTGTTTCGGTGTTTGTTAGTTGCTAAATCACTGTGTTTTTTCCATTACAAAACAAACGCTATCTAACTGTAGTTAGAGATAATAGACGAAACAAATGTTATAGAACGAAAACTAAGATGGTTGGTACACGTTGATTATCGTAAATTTTGGAGCTAAATAAGTTATTAAATTCCATTTCTGATAGTAGTGTTTTTTTTAACATTCTTTATAGGTATTTCTCATGACCACATCACAAAACCACCCTTTCTATTTGAGTTCTACACCCATGCTGCATTATTCAATCCAATTAGAGGCACAATCGAAACGTGTTTTGACTGATGGGACTCGAGAAAAAACTTCAATAGTAAATGCTTTGTAATACAATAGCTAAGCGCCCCACTGGGCGATCGTTACAATTTACGAAGTACCCACCATTTCGCTTCTATATGTGCCTTGGATTTGACACTGTTGTAAAAAACTAACTCGCCACCTTTATTGTGTGTAACCCTTATCTTGATACCGTAGAAACATTAACACTGTGGGTAATTTAATACTTCTTGTTGATATTCTAAGGGTTAGTAAATGTTAAGTAAAATTTATTATTTACGTGTAAAGATATGATAGGTAGGTTCTACCAGGGCCCCATAAGACAGGTAGAGTCAACAGCCAACGATTTACAGCTCGGCCAACGTGTTTGCCGGCGAAGCGCCTGTATGAAAACATTTTTTACAACACATCAAGTTGTTTACGACTAGCTTACATAATATTCGCAGGAGATTACGTGGCGCGGCCGGTGCGCCTACGCACACTACGTGAACAGTAATTTTCCTATAAACGTTCACTATACCCCTATTGTTAATTTCGGTTGGTAGGTAGACGACCAAAGGCGGTCCCGTGGCTTTTTTTGTAGTAAAAAACGACGCGGTTCGGTCAGATGTTTCCTATTTGATTATAATGGGTTCGTATAACGATTTTTGTCAAAGTCTCTTAGTTTGAAACACTTTGATTGATAGTAATGTCTGTGTATCGCATTGTTGTCCTTCTCGTAATCCAATTTACAAAGGTTATTAATAATTTTAAAAATAAACCAAGCTGGCAGTATTAACTGAAAAACTTAAGGTCACAGTAACTTAATGTGGTTTTAATGTAATTCTGTAGCTGGATGTGTAATGGAACTTGTTTTTATTTAGCTGTGCATAGTTGTTTGTTGACCTTGGCGACTCGATAGGCCCGATACTATCTGCCCTGTCAATAGCACCGATTTAATAGCAGTCAACTTTACAATATTATATTATCAATTTACAATTGGATTTTAAATACATTATCATTTTGTCAATATCATTAATTGTGGTTATTTTTATCGTTAATTGCAAAGATTTTTGCATTTTGAAGGGTTTTTTTTTAAATGCACTAATTGTTGGGATGTCAATAAAAACTACATTTTCAATGAAATGAATACTTACATACTAGGTATGGTTCATATAGGTCACCTATCAATCGTTTAAATAACTGTACAAATAGTAGGCTATACTCTTATCGTATAAACGTAACCTACATAATATTAAAAAATGTGTGACTAATCAAAATCTTGGCCTTACCAATTATACTTTCCAAAGTAATGCTAAGACTGGAGGATAACACTGATTACACAAACATTTATTATTTGTTTTAACATTCCTTGTTCTAAAATAATGTATTATTGTATAAGTTTATCTAAGGAAAAGACGCAACTGTCTTCTGACCAAATTAAGCACGGGAAAATGGCGCGCGTTTTTTTTTTTAAACTCATTATGGGAGACGCAAAAGTGCTGTGTTCCGTTCGGCCGCGTCACATGGAAATCCGACAGTCAGTCTGTCACCTATCCACGGTACATACGATATTGTTCAAATGTAGAACGCGCGTGTCATTTCGCCTTTGCCTTTTGCACATACAGCCGAATTGGGAATGAATCATGGAGTTTTGGAAAGCATTAACAATCGTTGTCAAGTAGACCATCGAAGTTCAATATTTTATGGTTGTTTTGTGATAAGTTACAAAAGAGGGGTGAATTGTATACGAATCTAATATTTCATTAGATGGCTTGGTATATTCGTATCAAGTTATTCAAATATCCTTATAGGTGCATATTTCAATAATGCCGTTATTTTGTTGTAATATGGATACCTACATTGTCAGACTGACGTCATGTTGTTAAAAAAGGAAATTTTACGCATCGCAAACATAAAACTGACCCGAATTGGCTCTCTAAATATCGTCTTTCTGGCAAATTAAATGCAGCCTTAGCGCTTTAAGTAATAATAAATAAATATAGCCATGATTTTTGCCACCTCCTTGGTTTAATTAAGGAAAACAGTAAAGAATCTGCGTTTATGAGGTTTTTTATTTTAAAACAAATGAGTACACTTCAATTCGATATACGAAGACATTGTGTCGTTGTTATATTAATTTTATAACAGTAATTACTTATGTAAGTCAATGTGATTTTCATTTTATTATAACGTAATAGTTATAGATAGTTATTTCGTTATCGAACCACTTATTTAGTAATAAATGCAAATTATACCATATTTCCGTTATCTACTATAAAATTGAGTTAACAACTAGAAAACTGACACTGTCAGTTACTTTTGTCTCGTTAACTAATATTAGCATTTTGCCTCGTTAAGTTAGAGATAAAAATGTTAAAAAGGTAGTTAAAGTAAATATTTCAGTTAGTTTTCCCTCCCTTTGTAAGTGATATGCAGATGGTTCAGCTGATTATGTGGTTACTGACAAGTCGTAAAGTTCTTAGGCGGTCGCTATCGGGTAAAGTATATTCTCTTTGTACAAATTACGGTTAATGTACAGCTATTTTTTGGTGAAAAAAATAGTGGACGTTGCAACACATTATACTTTATTTTTGCCTGTCCATGCTAGGCGGTAAAAACAGTTTTTTTTATCCATTATTTTTTAGTAATTTAATTATTCTTTTGTTTCAATTACATTTATATGTTTTGCTGTTCGTTGTATGACTGCTATCACGTGAAACCTGAAACCGGAAAAATAGTGCAGTAAATAATACGAACAAAAATAAAAAAAATATTCTCGTAGCTGTAAATGCTAAAAACTGGCAATAATGAACTCCAATCTGCATTTAAATATTAAAATTCGCCCATTTGTTTCCTAGACAATGCTTATTACCGTAAATTCTTATCGGATTTTAAATATTGTACGAATAATAGAGTGACAAGGGCCATTACGATTTCGCTTTGTTCCGAAATAACACTTAGAGCAGTCTTACGTAATAAGCGTTTTCTTTTATTTCCTTGGATTCGAGTTATTTTGCCGTTCCACGATTTCTGTTCACGCAAATAAATGCGCGCCATTTTAGAAAATGTGCGATCCTTAAAAAGTGGAAAAAAAACAAAATGTGGTACGGTGACGCGTCAATCGACAAACGCTTTAATATTCCCTTTGCTTTGTTATAGGCGACATTACTACGTGTTATATCGATTTACCCAAACATTTTAGATGGGATACTGTTATTGTTAGTGTTTTTGGCAAACGTTTTTTGTCATTGCCCCGTGCTTTTTGGTTAGGGTTATCTGTTCGAATAAATGTTAAGAGGCGGAGACCTTTTGTGTGATTTTGTTTTGAAATAATAGTATTTAAATCTCTTAGCTTGAGCTTAATAAAGAAACAAGAAATATCTACTGTTACACTGAAAATACTTTCCTAATCAGGTAAAAGCTTCAACGTAACAACAATATTGTAGGTTCTACGTAAAGTTTTCTAATAAAAGACAAAGCGAAATTACAATTCTATTAGCGTTTTTTCGACTTATAAAATAGTTTTGTCGATTTTTATGTTTCAACTTGAACTGCAGAGTGCCAATGCCAAGTCGTGTGATCGTAACTACGGAATAGCTCAAAGGAAAATGTTCGGCCATATTGTCTTTTTTCGCTCCTCGCTCCAGGCTGTATAGCTAGTTGCCTTTGCCTTTTTATTCCTATACATAGAGAGGCATGGAAAAAGTTGTGGCGTCGGGTTTTTGTGGATTCAATTTTCCCAACCTTTATTGTTTTGTTTCTTTATTAAAGTACGCTCAAATAAAGGTTTATTCAGAGCTAAGGTTAGACGTTCTCGAGAAAGATACCAAAAAGAAACTCGTTAAACAAAACAAAAAAATATAAAGTGTGTTAGGTTACGCCCTCACCTGATGGAAAGTAATGATTAGGAAAAAAACCCCTCCCTAAAGATGTCTACTCATTTATCAAAGACGATCTTTTTTATCGTGCTTTGTTTATCGTTGAAGTGTTCCCAACTTACGTGATTTCACTATTCCCGACATTTATTTTTTATTGCGCCATAAAACGTTTTATACTTTGTTGTCTTTATTGGCATTTAGTTTATTAAATTGTTTGGCTTTCATCGTCTCTAGAGACATAGTAAATTGCTGTGACTGTCGATTCAAGAATAGCATAATTTTTATTGTACTTAGACATGAGTAGGAATTGGTATTTTGAATAAATAAAATAACTATACGAGGCCATAGGTTTATGTGAAACGTTTTTGTGTACCTATTTAATTGCTATAAACTTGTTTTACTATTTCTTTTGAACACTCAATTAAGACAACTATTAATCACTTACTACTTATTACAATAAAAAATAAACTAGTTTTGGTACGCGCCGTCGTACACTCTATTACTATTGCTATAGATATATGTAGACTCTATATTAAAGTAGGTACGCGTACTACACAGTTTTTGTTTTGTATACTTTCACTTTTCAAGTAGGTGTATGTATGTATATGTAGTGTATTATTATTGAGTTACCACACTTAATGTATGCCGTTCGATATCTTCTTTTATATCATAACTGTACATGGTGTATAGAAGAATAATTTTATATTTAGTGATGATAGTTTGATAGACATGAAGAGCGTAGTTTCGAAATGGTGCGCATACTAAATTGTCCGACTTAAATTGTTTTCGAATACTCAGCCAGTAGAAATAAAAATTTATTTGCCGTTTTCGAGGTTTTGAGAAGTTCAAAGCGCTTGTTTGTCAAACTAACGAATATTGTCAGGTATAAAAGGACAAAAGAAATGCAAATAAGTAAAGGTATACTTATTATGCAAGCCACATGCATCTTCTCGCATTTGTAGAAATAAGGTCAACAGGTTACTTGTTTCGTATTCGCAAAGACTACTCCTGACATTGCAATGTGAACACAATAGCGCTTGTAATAAGTTTCAAATTCGAATAAGTATACGGGTATCAAAGACTTTGTACAGTTTGTTGCAGTGAAGTAAAATAAGTTGGTAGTTTTATCAATAGGTATTTAAAATAGAACGAAATGAAATATAATAATAGCTGCACATATCAAATGTGTTTAGTTTAATTTCATAATATTAAACGAGCGCAGATAATTAAAACGGCTTTGTTTTCTGATGACTCATTAACATTTCAAATGTTTATTAAACCGCATTTACGGCAGATATTTGTGGTTTATGCAGTGAACGCTGTGCGGTTAACTCATTCGTCGTAGATTTACTCAATTGACAAAGCTGCTTGTTGGCAGTGGTTGACGTAAATACTAAGAACTAGACGAAACACATAAGACTTAGGGACTTTAGAATTAAAAATATTAAGAGAAAACGTTTTTAATGTATTTTACGCAACTATTGACGATGCCCGAAAGTGTGGTCGCACCTTAATGCAGAACCCGTCGGAGTAATAAACGTTATATTTCTCACAGAAATCGCCTCTTAACAAGTTGTAATATTTGTTTTGCAGAGTTATTTGCATTATAAAGGCAATTTTAAATGAGCTTCAGTGTATGTTGTTAGTAAAACTAGCTTTCCTATAAATCTCTGCGAAACTCTGGTCTGGTTAATTATAACGTGTTTCTGCATACACTTGTGCACTTAAGTAAGTTACTTAGTTTTAAGTAAACATTAGCCTTTTGTTGTCTGCCATTAAAACCTTGTTGTTGCAACATTTGTTACAAACAACATGTGCGATAGAACGTATGTTTTTTTTAGGACGTGACTATTTTGATGTGGGCAACACTTTACGTCAAACTGACATTTGCGTAAATTGTTAATCGAATTTGACAGCTGTTGTATCTCGCACGTCGTTTTTAGTTGTTTGTTTAACCGTTGCATAACACACACTTTAGTAATAATGACTGAAGTTTTGGTGGTTGCAAATCTCGAGAACACAATTGTCGCGTCGGCAACGAGTTTCGTATGGTTTCGCCGACCTCGCTCGAATTGTGCTGTCATCGTCATTATTCCTGTGGGTACTTAAATAATGTAGGTATTTCCTTGCGAACCGACACGTGGTCGTGAGTAATTGACATATCGTGTGTCGCCCCTGCACCGCTGCAATTTTACTTACGTGTAGAATTGCTAGCAGCATTTCATTAGAAAAATCGCTCGGAACAGGTCATGCGAGCGGTTGTTTCAGTTCTCAATCATCGTGACGTGTGACAGGTATCGTGCTTCACTGCCCACAGGATAGCTTGTTGTTTACAATACAAGAACCGATCCGTGGACCAGTTCACCTTGACTTTACGTAGCGTGTACATACGCCAAATGTATCTCACTCGAAATCGCAAGTGAACGGGCTGCAACGGCGGCCTTGCTGATTTTTTTCCCGCGATATTCGGAGTAACGATGACGCAACCCACTCGCGCTCGAATTGATTCTATTTTTGAACAGTAGCATTCGAATATCGAAATGCAACTGGCAACCGGTGTTTATTTGTTTTAATTTGTGCAGGCGAAGTAAACACCTATTCGGCTCCGTTAAAGCGGTGTTGCCATGTTCAATTTCGCAGCGATGAAGGTTGCAAACAAAACTGCGCTTGAACAGTATGAAGCGAGTTCGGGGCAGGCCCCACAGTGTCTTTTGTTGAGTACGTCCCCGTCGTCTGCCCTGGACTCTCCCTACTTGGTGCGCGGTAACGCAGTGGCCAGTAGCGGTAGAGACAAAATCTCAAAGACGAAACTGTGCGGCAGTGACTTTAAATCCCAAATGGATTTAAGTATGAGAGCGGATCCCGCAACCCCCGGGAATCCCCCAAAAGGCCCTTCTCAGGGCCACCCAAAAGGCCCTTCTCAGGGCCAGCCTGAGGTGCAGGCTCAAGCGAGGTCGGCGAAGACGCCACCAGTCGCCCAGACGTCCTCGGACCTGTTTGTCAGGCCGAGCGAGATGTCGGATGGGAGTGTGTCCGACGCATCGGTGGCTAGCGATGCGTCGGACAAATGGACGCGAAAGCGCCTGAGGTCGCGCACGCGTGCGTCAGAGGGGTCCTCTGGGACATCGTCCGTCAAGGCCGTCAAGGCCAAACGCGGCCGTAGTGTCCGCGGCAGAGGCCGTACTCCGCGGGGTGCTCCGAGGACGGAGCCCCCGTCGGAAAGCGAGGAGGTCGCGCCGAGCGAGGCTTCGCGCGCGAGGTACTTGGCGGCGAGGAATACTCCTGCCGCCAAGAAAGACATGGGGAAGCTAGCGAGCATCCTTAAGAAGCAGGCGGAGGAGGAGGTGGAAGCCATTTTGGTGACCGCCAACTCCTCCAAGCTCACGAAGCCGGCTCAGGCGGCTCTCAGGGCCTCGGCGGCGTCGCTCGGCGAGATCGTCGCGGAGGCGATGAGTCGGGTGGCCTCAGAGGAGGCTAAGCGACTAGAGGCTATGGTGGAAAGCCAGAGCCTCGAAATCGCGGCGCTCCGAAAGGAGCTGGAAGGGCTCCGCCGCAAGGGGCCGGTAGCCCCTGCTCCCAGCACCGGAGGTACCTTGTCCCCGGAGATGCTGGAAGCGATCAGAGGGGTCATGCAGGAGGAGCGTGCCTTCGTGCGCTCCTGCCTGGCCGGCGTCGAGGACCGCCTCTTACCGGCGAGGGTGGTCCGGCCGCCATTGGCGGCAAGCAAGGGTCGCCCGGGGGTGGTGGCCCCGGCGGCGGGCCCGGCGCCGGTTTCCATCCCGGCGTCGGCGTCCAAAAAGAAGAGGGCGGCCAAAAAGGCGGCGGCTCCGGCCGCACCGGCCCCTGTCCCGGCGGCCCCGGTCGCGGGCCCGTCCGGTATTCAGTCGGCGGCGGTAGTGTCCTCACAGGAGGACACAATGCTGCCCTCGGCCACAGAGGCCAACGAGGGGTGGGTCACAGTGGCCCGGAAGAAGAAGGCGCCTCAGCCTCCTTCCTCCGCAACGCAGAGGGGGCCTGCCAAAAAGGCGGCCCCTACTCCGGCTCCCAAAAAGAGCCGGAAGAAGAAGAGTGCCGCCTCCAAAACGGCGGCGGTGGTCGTCACCCTCTCACCAGAGGCTGTTTCGAAGGGCGAGACCTACGAGTCGGTGTTCGTAAGAGCCCGACAAACGGTCCGCCCTTCAGAAATGGGAATAGAGAGGGTGACGTGCCGACGGACCCAAACGGGGGCTCGAATCTTCGAGTTCCCGGGGGCCGACCGGCACCAGAAGGCCGACGCCTTCGCCGCAAAGATGGCGGAGGCCATCGCTGATGCGGCAAAGGTGTCGAGGCCCGTTCAAACCTCGTCCCTGATTGTGTCCGAGCTAGACGACTCGGTCACCAAGGACGAGGTGGCCGCTGCCGTGGCGGCGGCCGGGGGGTGTGACCCGGAGGCCGTCAAGGCCGGCGAGGTTCGAAAGGGTAGTGGGGGTATGGGCCGCGTCCGGCTGCAGTGCCCCGCCGTCGCCGCCGAGGCCGTCCTAAAGAGGGGACGGCTTCTAATCGGCTTCAGCTCGGCCGTGGTTCGGGCGCTGGAGGCGCAGCCTATGCGCTGCTTCCGGTGCATGGCGCTCGGACACGCCCGGCCGTTTTGTCCGTCGCCGGTGGACAGGTCGGCCCTGTGCTTCAGGTGTGGCCAGGCCGGACATCGGCAGGCCACCTGCACAGGGGCCCCCCACTGCGCGGTATGCGCAGCTAGTGGGAGGCCGGCGGGCCATGTAATGGGAGGGGCTAAATGCAGCCCCCCCACCAAGAGGGGCAAAGAGCAGGCCACCATCCGGCCAGCAAATGCGGGTTCCCGGGTCCCCCCAGGTTCCACTGACGGTGCGATGTCCGAATAATGCCCAGTTTCGGACATCGCACAATCATGCAAGTGAACCTCAACCACTGTCAGGCGGCACAGGACCTAATGGTCCAAGTGCTAGCCGAGTGGTCGGGGGACCTTGCCGTGGTCGCCGAGCCGTTCTCGTTCCCAGCCTCCTGGCTGCGGGACACGGACGGTACGGTGGCCATCGTGCCGCGGCCTTCCACGGACTCCCCGCCCCTCTCGTTCATAGAGAGGGGCCATGGATACGTGGCCGCCGCGTGGGGGGATATCGCCCTGGTGGGCGTGTACTTCCCCCCAAAGCGTCCGGTCGTGGAGCTGGAGAACTATCTCCAGACTCTCACGGCGGCGCTTGCACGACTGGGGAGGAGCAAGGTCGCGGTCTGCGGCGACCTAAACGCCAGGTCCACGGCCTGGGGAGACCATGTCGATAGCCCCCTGGGCCGCTGTCTAGCGGCCTGGGCGGCATCGACAGGTCTGGTGCTCCTCAACAGGGGGGCAGTGCGCACGTGCGTGCGCCAAAACGGGAGCTCGGTGCCGGACGTCTCGTTCGGCACTGCAGCCCTGGCCGCGCTCGTGCGCCGGTGGGAGGTGGACCTGAGGGAGAATCTATCCGATCATAGGTACATTCGGATAGAGTTCTCCACTCAGTGTCCACCGGTGGTGGGGGGGGAGCGGGAAGGAAGAAGGTCCTTCCCGCGGTGGTCCCTGATGCGGTTGGACCGCATCGCGGCCACGGAGGCGGCCTTCGTCCAGGACTGGTTCGCTCCGTCGGACAGTCCGGACGTCGACGAGGCCGCCCTCCAACTGAGGGAGGCAATGACCGAGGTGTGCGACTCAAGCATGCCTCGGTCGCGACGGCCCCCGCCCAGGCGCGCGGTCTATTGGTGGTCGGCGGAACTCGCCGGCCTCCGAGACGACTGCGGCGCCGCGAGGAGGGCCTTCCAGCGGGCCCGCCGCCGCGCCAACCGCGATGCCGCCAACGAGGACCGCCTCTATGCCTCCTACGTGGAGGCCCGGCGTGTCCTCAAGGTGGCAATCCGGGAGGCCAAAAAGGCGGCGCGGCTGGAGATGCTGGAGGGGTTGGATGCCGACCCCTGGGGGAGGCCGTACCGGGCGGCGCGTAATAAGCTGCGCCCGATCGGCCCCCCCGTCGTTGAGGCCCTTCAGCCGGCGCTGCTGGAGGAGGTGGTCCGGGGTCTCTTCCCGGACCGCTCGCCGGATTTCGTGCCTCCCCGGATGGCCCCGCTCCCGCGAATGGGTCCTCCGGCCGACGCCGGGATTCCCCCGGTGTCGGAGGTGGAGTTTGCCTCGGCGGCGTTTCGCCTCCGAGGCAAGAAGACGGCGCCGGGGCCGGATGGTGTGCCGGCACGGGTGGTGGCGATAGCCACCGCCCAGATGGAAAGACGATTTCGGGACCTCTTCGACCGCTGCTTCGCGTCGGGGAGGTTCCCGAAGGTGTGGAAGGAGGGGGCGCTGTGCCTCCTCCGAAAAGCGGGTCGGCCGGAGGATTCACCCTCCGGCTATCGGCCGATCGTCCTCTTGGACGACGCGGCCAAACTCCTTGAGAGCGTGATCGCGACACGCCTCAAGGAGCACCTGGGGGGGACCGGCCCCGACTTGTCCGAGGCCCAGTACGGGTTTCGGGCGGGCCGGTCCACGGTGGATGCGCTCCTCGAGTTAAGGCGCATCACCCGGGAGGGGGCGAGAGCGGGGGGAGGGGTGTTGGCGGTGTCGTTCGACATCGCCAATGCGTTCAACTCCATCCCCCACGCCACAATATTGGAGGCGCTCCGGTATCACGGAGTGCCTCCATACCTGAGGGCCCTGCTGACGGACTACCTCCAAGGCCGGGAGGTACTGTTCGTCGGCAGGGACGGCCGCATGAGGCGGCGGCCGGTGGAGTCGGGTGTCCCGCAGGGGTCGGTCCTAGGACCACTCCTGTGGGATATCGGCTACGATTGGCTCCTCCGGGGCGCCCTCCCCGACGGCGTGGGTGTCATTTGCTATGCGGATGACACCCTCGTCACAGCGCGGGGGCGCGACTTCGGGGAGGCGGCCGACCGAGCGTCGGAGGGGGGAACCCTGGTCGCCCGTCGTATCGGGCGGCTGGGACTGAGGGTGGCGCTCCACAAAACCGAGGCCATATATTTTCATGGGCCTCGGGGGGAGCCGCCGCCTGACGCCCACGTCGTGGTGGCGGGGAGCAGGGTGGAGGTGCGGGCCCAGATAAAATATCTGGGCCTCGTAATATCGAGCAGGTGGAAGTTTACGGAGCACTTCCGCCTGCTCCAAGAGCGCCTCGTGAAGGCGGCGAGGGGCCTTAGCTGGCTCCTCCCGAATATCGGGGGTCCTGCGGTGGCATGCCGGCGTCTATATGCCGGCGTGCTGCGTAGTATGGCCCTCTACGGTGCGCCCGTGTGGGCGCACGACCTGGGGGAGTACAACCGTGCCCTGCTCCGTAAGCCCCAACGCGCCATCGCACAGCGAATGGCGCGGGCTTACGGCACGGTTGGACACGGGGCGGCATGTGCCATGGCGGGCACTCCGCCATGGTACTTCGAGGCCGAGGTGCTGGCCGCCGTCTACCACTGGACGGCGGACAAGCGGGCTCAGGGGGAGCCCGCAGCACCTGAGGAGAGGGTCGCCGTCTGGCGAAGGGCCCGCGAGGTCATGCTCCGCCGGTGGTCGGCGGAGATGGCCAACGCGGACGACGGGCGGTGGACCCTGGACGCCGTCGGTCCAGTCATTGAGGGATGGATCGACCGGAGGCATGGGTTCCTCACCTACCGTCTGGTGCAGGTCTTGTCCGGGCATGGCAGCTTCGGACATTTCCTGTGCCGGATCCAAAGGGAGGAATCCACGGCGTGCCACCATTGTGGCGCGCCGGACGACACAGCGTGGCACACCCTGGCCGAGTGTCCGGCCTGGGATGTGCCCCGTCGTCGCCTCCAGGCGTCCGCTGGCCCGGACCTCTCGCTGCCCGGCTTGGTGTACGCCATGCTGGGCTCCGAGGCGGTCTGGGTCGCGGTGGCCTCTTTCTGCGAGGACGTAATGTCGCAGAAGGAGGCTGCGGAGCGGGTGCGTGAGAACGATCCTCTCGCGCCCCCGCACCGCAGACGTCGAGGGGGCCGGACGAGGCGCGATCGCGCCCAAGTCCAGCCTGGTGGTGGCCAGTGGGCGGGGGACGTGGGAATCCACCTGCCCGCATTGCACGGTCCACCACCGTCGACGGGTGGGAACAATCGGGCGCTCCCGGTCGTTCCCACAGGCCCCCCTTCACCGCGGGGGGGTCAAAATGGGCCCGTCGTGCAATAGACGGGCCCATCGCCGGTGAAGTCGTGGCGTAGGGCCGACGGTCCGGGCCCCACGGCTTCACCACAAAGGCGAAGACGGAGCGCCGCGGTGTTTTAGTGGGTAGTCCCCTGGGCGACGTGTCAGTTGCCCAGGCGGGAGTCCCACACACGCCCCCCGCCACCCAGGTGGGGGGTACGGTGCGTAAACGCATTTCACCGCGCAAACAAAAAAAAAAAAAAAAAAAAAAAAAAAAAAAAAAAAAAAAAAAAAAAAAAAAAAAGTATGAAGCGAGTTCCTTCGTTGTTTATCGTAAGCTTATAAATTTTCTAGCAGCCTCGCGGGGTAGAGGCGTGGCGGAGGGGGGGCGGTGTATAATCTCGCCGCGCCTTGATTACAACCATTGTCTTCAGGAAATCCTCGTTTCTCTACCACCTCCTTTGTCCCGTCTCTCTATTAATTGGAATCCAAAAAGAAGAATCCAGTTTAATATTCTCCGTCGCTTAGATCGTTTCGCAAAAATGATTTGACGACTGTGATTGCATGCTAACTTGATGTGCGAAGTTTTGATTGTGTGACCCTTTGGTTCGTCGATTGCTGTTCTGTTAATTTGGTATGAGTTGAGGGTTATCTGATCCGTGTGGCGTAATCTCCGGTGTGTAGAGGGATGCTAATAGGGGTATGGTTCGCCATCGCTAACGTGACTACCCCGCCCGCCTGCTCGAAAATATGCAATAGGCTATCTGTCAAGTTTGACAGTGACAGACAGGTGTCGGCGGGGGAGCGGCGCGCGGGCGCGGGGCGGGGAACTGCTGCGTTTACATTTTGCGAGATGTAACGCTGATTATTACTGGTCCTGCCGGGCCTCCCCTACACAGCGGGAAATTGGAAATAATTGGGCGCAGATGAAGGGATTATTACTTTTCATTTTCATTCCGACGCCGTTCTGTTTACAGAATCCGCCATTGCTAGCGCAAACGTAATAATTCCTAGCAAATTATAAACTAAGCGTAAAACGGAACGTTATTAGCACTGCGGGGCGTAACTTTCAAATGGTTTGTAAAATCTATGTAAAGCTCTATGTAAACCTTGATTTAGCAATTTGCGTTGGTAACGAAGTCTTCATCATTCGTGGGCCTTGGGGTTACCATTAGGTGTAATTACACGGTGGTTATTTTAATGAAAAGTTGTCATAAACTGTCATGTGGGGTATAATGGGGTTTAAAAGCTGTAAGTAAAAATGTGGGTGTATTTGTGTAGCATACGCTGGCAACACTGGTGTTGAATGAGCGTCAATCAATAAGGCGCCCCTTGTTACTAAATAACCGAAAACTACGAACTCAACTTAATTTAAAAAATCTTTAGGATAGTTTCAATTTTTTAACTTACTTATTTTTTCACTAGTGGCCGCTCGCGACTCCGTTCGCGTAGAAGTCGGTTTCCCGTGGGAATGCGAAGTTTTCCCGCGGTAATAAGTTCCCTTAAATCTTTCATACATATATTTTTGGTTTCTATAGCCGTTTTCGCAGCGCACGCAACGGAAGCCCTCAAGGATGAACAATTTTCCCCGTTTTTTCCCCATTTTCCATGATTTCTTGGCTCCTAATAGTTACAGCGTGATGTTATATAGCCTAAAGCCTGCCTCGATAAATGTTCTATCCAACACAAAAATAATTTTTGAATTCGAACCAGTAGTTCTTGAGATTAGCGCGTTCATACAAACAAACAAACAAACAAACTCTTCAGCTTTATAATATTAGTATAGATAAACACCTTTAAATCCTTAAAATACGTTCAGAATCGTGTCAATCGCATTCACAGATTTATTAACTGTGAGAGACTAAACATAATTTAAAAGAACTAAAGTTTCTACGTTCCATGTTACAGACAGATTGGCTGACTGAGCTCATAACTACATTGTATGTATTCGTTCTAACACAAAGTAAGTGAAAAATATACTTTGTAACACCACACAAGTTACTATTAGATAAATATTTGTCATGACTCATTGTTAAAAAATGAATAACCCACGCAAAATATCTAGCTGTTACAGCAACCTTTAAAACTTAATATAATGTCACCTTCATGTATAATATGATATTGACTTCACGAAGTAATTTCAATTTTACATATTTGCCTGATACGTACTGAGTATATTTTTGTTGCAAGTCGACTACAAATTGCTTTGTTTGACAGGTTTATAAAATAATAAAGATATACCACTTTAATGCAACAATTCAAATATCAGCCCTTACTAAAGTGACACTTTGATTACTTAAAATAGGAAGTGAAGTAAGGCCATTTCAATAATGACTTTGACTTTGACAGGTGTAAGTTGAGACTTTTGGCTGTATGGCTGTGTGTTGGTTTAATTTATTTAAAACCGGCCCACCCAACCCCGCAAGTTACTGAGGGCCTGTGTCTCCGTCAATTTATTCCTCTTTTTGTCGTGTGGTACTATTCATGTACACGAATCACGAATCGAGATATCGTTCGTGACTGGAATCTCGATTCGATCTCGGCCGAGTTGCCCCGTGTTTATCTAGTATCTGCACACCAAGCGAGTTCAATAGCGAGCAACTTACGCAAGCCTGTGTTCGTCGCATGTGAATGCCCATTGAATGCGGCGACGGCTGCCAATCAACCTTTATTTTGCTCCAATAAATAAATCTTCATTACTGGCAGAAAAGAAACTATCATGAATACTAGTCTGGATGGATGTGCCGGCAATTTTGAGTTCGGTTAGTAATTTTAAATGTCGAACGCGGCTTTCGGTGGAACGGTCATGCAAGACGTTGGGAAATGACCTCACGTTTCGTCTATCGATTGTAAAAGTGACAGGTGCACCCGACGACGGTAACCGATTGCTTGTCAAGCCTGTCGACGAGCATTTGTGTGCACTACGCTGATATAATAGCGCCAAGACGGATGTTTAAAATATTGATTTTGATTTTCAACCGTTCCTACATTCTGTTGGGAAAGTCAAAGCAAGTTTTGACTTCATCTTTTTGACGACCTCTGTTGCACTTCATATTACTGTTACCAAGTTTAGGCCCAAACAATACCAAATTTGAAATTTACCTACTTTTGAAAACATCTTTTAAATGAAATAAACTTTTTAACCGTTGAAGTTAATCCAAAATTGATTGTTACTGCGTCGTAAGCCTATACTGAGCCTAATGCTCATTGTGTTGCATTATACCACGAATGGTAACGTTACCTACTTGCTTACTTAATATAATGCCGTATTATAGACACGAACAAAGTGCCTCCACAGTAATCCATGAGTCGGTTAGTCAATATTAATGACTACGCCTCACAATTGTAAAGGATTTGTACTCTAGATTGATGCTTGACGTGTTAATAAGACATTCATACGAATATTGATTGATTTAAGTAAGTAAAATATTTCAACGTGCGCGATTTAAAATAAGTGCAACGCCATCTATATGTAAAAACTTGCAAAGCTTACGCATGCGTAACTAAACGTGATATTTAAAAAAAAATGTAATCAAAATGGCCTTCCTGTCATACAACAGTGATAATGATTGAGCGGTAGGAAGTTTAATAACTGTTACAATATGACCATAATTTGCATAACTTTTTTTATAAAGCTCGTTCGCCGGAAGTGTGTGGCACAGGTGCCGTTCGGATTTTACCGCCAATAAATAACGTTGTACGCTTCTGCTCTGTGACCGGTTAGACTGTATATCTACTCTATGCTGTGGCGTCTAGGGAATTTATTAGGAACGATACGCCCTGTTTATTTAGCTGAAAGTTTTTAGAGGAGGGAAAAGGTGAGACTAGCTTCCGGATTTTAGTTTAAAAGTTATTGAAATGTAGCTGTTTCATTTCCTTAAACTTAACTTATGTAATGTTTTTCATCGTTTGTATTAAATGTATTTAGTTAATTCAAGTATGATTTGGAAGTGGCACGATGTAAGTGCGAAATAATGAATCAATGACGAAATCTTCCGCATTGACAGCCTTAACCTCTGATATTTAAATTACGAAAGTTCTGATTATGACCTTTTAGAGATTTTTAAATTGCTTCTGCAAATTTGCCATTTTTGCCATCTTTTATTAAGTATCTTCCCGTTTTACTCGACTTCCAATTTGAGGAACCATTATGAAAATGGCTGATATTTTATTTACAAATTTAATAAATAGTTTTACAGCCACTCTTAATGGAGAAAATAATTAAACTTGCCTCGTCTAAAACAGGCTTAAGGTAACCCCCTCTCGCTCCTTTAGTTGCGGGGCGCGCGCGGGGGGGGGGGGTGTAGATGCGTTTAGTTAAATATTCTGTAGTCACATTAACTAAATGTGCAGAGTTTACACTGATAGTGATGAACTTTGAAACTTTGCAAGGATTTAGTCATGTTCTTTAGTGTAATTACACTAATAGATCACTATTGAAACTAACTTGCCTTTTAACGATGAATAGAAACCACATTCAATCAAAATTTGTACGGAATTTCATTAGTGTAAAGCATACTCATGGAAGGTCGCATAATATTCATTCAAATGGAAATACTTTAACAAAAGCATTCGCAACTTTCAGCATTATAGCTTCACCCACTAAATTTTGCCCGCCGTGTTTCGAATGAATGCAACGCAAAAACGCGGGATGCGCCGACATTCAATACAAAATGGTCGAATTTCCATCCTTTTACAATACCCCGCGTAATAAGGTACTTGCGACACGATTCTTGTTTCAACAACAGCCTAAATGCAGCGACGGAAAGTAAAAAAAGTGAACGAATGCTGAAAGCTAGACAGTTTTGAGTGGCGTTGGTGTGGAGGCCGCGAAAAACGCGGGAAATCTGACATCTGTCCGCCATTTTTTGTTTCCCTTACACGTACTTGAATGGAAACCTGTTACTAGGCTCGCTCGGAATCCTAAAACTCTAGAGGTGTTGTGATAAATAACTGTGTTATAGAAATAACTTAAACATTAGCTGCACTGGCAACAACTGTTCCTAACAACCTTTTTTTAAGTCACATTGTGGCACTTTTCTACAAAGTCGCTTGGATAATCACGCGTCTAGCCATCATTATGGGTAATTTGCTAGCAGAATCTCTGTCTTTTAAATGGTTGGTTGCTATGATAGCATTGTTAGAGCAAACAAGACTTTATTAAAGCTTTAATTGTAGTGTGTGAAACTGCGAGTATTAGTTGAATTAGCCTCGCTGGTTTTTTAATTCCCTGCGAAGTGTATTTTGCACAGAACGTTCGTAGTGTGATGACGTCGGCCGATGCAGTGAGTGAACGTACGATAAATTGTCGTTTTGACATTAATTTCTATTGTGATTCAACGGTTTTTAGATACGCTAGCCTCTGCCGGAGTCTTCTTTTTATGCACATCAATGTAATTTTACATACGTGTCTTTGGCAACGTTTTTTTATGTCAAGTTTTAGAGCGAGCAATGACGCCATGCGAATTGTTGTCGCGCGGAAATAAATGCAATATCATGTACAACCGGGGCAATGTTTTTGGTGTTGCACTGAAGACGTGATTACGACGCCTTTTTCACAGCTGCACATCGGAATGAGAGATGCCTTTCAAAGGCGTGGGGCGTCGGGGCTCGTTCCGCGGTGTAGTTTGTTGAATTCATAATTGTAGCCGCCCGGGGTTACCCGAGCCAACCCGATCTACTCTTGTAATTAGCAATCTTATGGATTTGCCGCCAACTCCGCCCGCCCAGCCTCTTGAAACTTTGACGACTAGTAATTTATAATTTAACATATCCCCCAGCGAGCACGCGCCAACTTCTGTTGCTTTGGTTAAGTGGTTTCTTATTTTTAATACGGTTTGCGATAGATGATGGAGATTAATATCGGAGTCTTAAAAGCAATCAGTACAGAACCCATTTGTATCTTCATCACCATTATAGAACAAGATATGAATAAAGATAATGCCCAACCGTAGCCTTTAAAGGGGCCCTTCATCCATAACATTTATTGCACTCGACTCCAATGTTTTAATCGATAAAATAACATGTAAAAGCCTCAACACTGCTACTGAACATTAAATTTAATAGCTATAATCATTAACGCATGTTAAAAAGTACAGTTGCACAAAAAATATGTGATTGTTAATTGCCTCAGCTCGACCAATCAGCGCACGCGGAACACCCGCCATATTGATTTTTAAAATCCCTTTTCATTGCCGTAGCTAATTACTTTTTAAAAATTGTGAAATTTCCAAAATGTATTTCTAGCGAAACCTCATTTGTAAGCGGTATTTAAACAGCTTTTTGTTGGGGTGAAACTACACGTAAACACTCTTAACGAGTAGCTGGCTTTCTTGATACACACGGTATTTTCCTAAACGTATCTTTTACTTAAACCTGGCAAGCAGAGCTCGGCGCGGTAATTGCTCTCAAACAACATTATAATGGTGGGCGACGTACACATTATTTGTCCATTATGGCAACACCAGTGGCTTACGACTTTTCGCCGAATGTCATTACACGACAGTGATCGTTATGTGAAAACACTAGCGTTTTACACCCGGCGGGCGGTTAAGTGGGCATTAAACCGCGTTTTAAAAAGTTAGTTCAACCAACGATGGAATGAATTTGAATTTTTTAAACGGACGTTCTACAGGACACACTGCGTCGCAATGGAACTTTACCTATCCTGTCATTGCATTTTGCTGATTTTACGAGTTTTGCGTGTTTTGTTAGTCGTATTTATATTGGAAGTATTAAAATTGAAGTATAAAATTCTTATTTTAATACGACGCCTTTTGTGCCTTTGTTCACAAGTTTTATATGGTCACATTCGGTTTGATTGTTGGCAGTTTTACGAGCAGCGTTACTTGGGACAGTGTCACAGTAAATCGGTCTCGGTCACAAATCTATGCGATAAGGCGTTCAACCTACCAACACGTCACGCTCAATAAATACACCAGATTCAAACGATTAAGTGACAACCGAATTTGTAGCGGCAATAACTCTAATGATATCACGCGACTCTGGTGAAAAAAATGGAGCGCTAAATGCTGCTACTCACGATATGCCAGGACCTTTGCTACAAGTTTGGCACCCCCGAAGCAATTATTGGTCGGTGTTTCCGTAAAATGTTACATTTTAATCTCTCTCGCCATTTCCTTTATGGCGCTAGTTCATTATTGCCGGGTTTTATTGGGCTGGCGGAGGTCGTCGGCGGTACGCATCGGCACCGACTCCCAGTCACCTTGCACTCGATTAGCCCTCTCTTGTAAAATCGATGTCTACTTGACTCGTAACCTCCCGCTGTGCAGACACGTGCCTTTATCGCCAACTAATTAGCTAGCTCTTTTTTTAGTGTCCGCAGTAGACACGAAAGCCAATTCTGAATTTGCATAAAGCCTGAGACGAGCTTTGACGTTTCGTTTTTCGCTTAATTAACGCCCGCTGGGGCTCTAGATAGAAAGAGTTGGATTCCCCTTTTTCGTATCCGACGATGTCTTCGCATTGCGAATATTCGACTTTCGGTCGGACTTTATTTCGAAGGCAATAATTGATGTCGTGGAAGTTCTCCCGCCCTTTGATAGTCGAATAATTTTATCTTCATCAACGTTTCATTTTTGTGTAATGAACATTTAATTTCCTGGTGGGGATTTATTGAGGTTTGGTGGTGGAATTTTTGTTGTAAAAAGGTAAACAGTGTCGTATGGTGCAGACGAGACGTGGTGAGGGGTGCGGCGAGGGGGCGGGGGGACGAGGGGCGAGGGGGGACGTACGTGACTGCGAGATGACCGAGGAGACTCCTCGACTATTTACATAATAAGCCCGCCCGCTTCGGGAGATTAAACTTTGGCGTATGACGTCCTGGCTGCTGCTCTCGTGTAATTCAATAGTGGCAAACTGATTTCTAACTCCGCTCGTAGCAGCCATCGCTGGATCGTGATTGGATGCACCGATTTGCGTTCCGACAAGGTACAGCCCGCAGCTATTTGCACTGTAACACACTCCGCCTTTGTTGCCTGCCGAATGCGTATATTGGAGCCGGATGAAATCAGTTATGTAATCCCATGTTTTCAGCGTCTCGATGCTGTGTTATTTATACAGTAAGCTCACGTGGATGCACGTTTATAATGCCATTAAAATGTCACCGACTTGATGCGGGTAAACAGAACGTCCCTCGGCGAAGAGCTAATTAATTATTTATAGTTCTTATGAAGGAGGCGCTCTGCTGACATTAATTTCGTGGCTGCGGCAAATGAGGCCGATAAGGGACTCTGTCACGTGCAGGCTCAACAAATTTCCTTATTAATTCGTTGCTAACGAGTGGCTCGATCGAGGGATGTCTTCTATCTTTTTCCTGGTTCCGCTTGGGCGGTGTTGTCGTCTCGTTTTCATGTATCGGCATGTTTCATTTGGCCCGGACAAGGGTCGCCGGGTCCAGTAATAAATGCCCGACTCGTCCCACACCACCGTTTCACTTTTCTCAATTCCGTTGACCCCATTAACCGAGACGAAGTCCGATTGCTGGCAGCCCTCGAGCGAGCCGTTACACTGTCACATCCATTGTCAATTAAATACTTTCTGCCGCTATGAAATAAATTCACGCGCATGGCTGCACTCGTGTATTTGCGTCGGTCGCAATGACATGTTTGGGCGATAAATTTTAAAGGAGCGGTGGATTTCGACGCTGGATGGTATCGTGTCATCGCCGAGTGGAGTGCTTGGGATGCAAAGAGTTATGAGCCGCGGTCGCAAACGTCTAGACGATCAACGAGAGCCACGTCGGTATCGATTATCCGGTTAAGCGAAATTATGTAAGCGAAGCCAGCCGTGCTAGCTCCCTCAGTCATCCTCGGGGATGCAGGGACAAAGCGTGGCTCGCTTCTTAATTACTTGTGACGAGATATCTCGGGAAAGGGGTGGCATTTAGTCACCGGCGTTACAACCACCAAACCGGGAACACATAAACCTCCGGGAGGCTTCCTCTCCCGTTCTGAACGGAATTACTTAGGTGTAATGCTGGTTATGAAAATATTATGATGCGAGGGTCGTAGCACTGTTAATTACAGGCACATACGAGCATGTTTGTTGCGATATGAGAAAATAGGGAGGGGCTTTTCGTTACAATAAAAACCGAAGTTTAAGTGGCTTGCGCGAGATAGAGCACGGTCTTTATGCCTTTGTAGTGAAAATAAATACTCACTCGGCTTGGATTTAAGACTTCTTTGTTGTTATTTTTCAAGGAACCTTTTTAGTCGGTGTTTTGTATTAAAATATAACATGAACAGTTCCCTGTGCAGTTTTTGTAGCAAGTCTAGCCTAGCGGAATGCTGAGACTACTGAATACGAACTTTTACAATTCAATTTGGCCTTTTCCGTTATGTATTTCGTATTTGCCGACTGTTTTGTTGGTGTAGCTGTGATAATAATTTATAAAGTTTGCGTTTCCCTACTGCGGTCGGTTTCGTCCGCGTCGAAATTTCATTTTGTAACAGAATATAGAAGTAAGGAGTCGACGGCGGCTCGTATTTGCCATTTGCAAGTGCGATTGGCCCGCGTACATTTTGATTTAATTAGTCGTTCTTGCATAATGGGGTACAGCGTCTTTTTGGACGGGACAATCAAAACGTTTCGCTTCATTTAGCAGTGTTCCTTTTCACCCCTTTGCATAATCAGTGACTCGCAGATTTCATTACTTGCGACAGGTTGACGACTCCTCATTCTGACGGGGACTTGGTCGCCTTTTGTTTTTATCCTTTCTAATTTTGCTTTCAACAAGAACATTCTGGAATCTGTATTCCGAGAAGTCCTTGTGTAAGATGGTTCTCTACAATTTTACAAATTACGTATTCGGTTCCACGATCTGTATGATAGCACTTCGCAAAGTTGACTACCTCTGGCTGTATACCTCGCAACTCTTATGACGCCCTTGTTTATGTATCTGACTCTTGTTACAGGAAGGTCGTGTGAGGTTGATCTTCGTGTGTTACGTTCGTGACAGCTAGATTAAATGAGCTCATTCTGTGGCAACATTGACTGCAAAGTGAACTCGTATATATGCACCCTTACATCAGATAGGCCTTTCCTATTTCAGGGTAGGTACCATCAAAGGACATAGACCCTACACGTTACGAAAGGGAACTTCGAAAACGGATGCCGAAACGTTTCATATTAATCCGAATCCGTTTATCTTAAACCCTAGCAAGATTTGGATGCGACTTTATCGAATACAGTCGTAAAATATATATCTTGACAACATGATATGTTTCCACGAAAACATACTAACATAAATTAGTGCTAGTTGAGATAAATACGTGACTTCTACAACGATAGTAGTAACTTGTATCACTATCGTGCATCTCGCTCACACGAGGCTATTCCGAGCCGTGTAGAGCGAGATAGTCGTCTAGCATAATGAATGAATTATTTGATCTAGAATACTTATGAGAATTTACTTCCAAGATTTGCACAAATAAGCCGTTGAAATCTGGCGTTTGTATTCGGTGTGTAGTGCAGTATGCATGGTCGCGTTGCGTCGAATCAATTTTCGATTGAACGCCGATGAAGCGCGTTTTGGCAGGTGTGTGGCAGATCGCGCGCGTGTAGAACATTGGCGGAATTAGCATAGTTTCGGGAGTGCTCGCCGCTCGCCGACTGTGTGGCGCAGTGAGGCGTGCCGTGGAAAGCGCACGATTTCTATTCGCGACGACGCAGCGCGCACGCATTAGATAAGTCTGTTTACAAACGTGGCGATTATAGAGACGGACTTTCGTCTTTTTTAATGAGCACGTGGCGTTTACAGTTAAGGATGGCGTTTACACATGATTATTTTATCATTCCTTACTTTTAACAGACACTATTTTAAAACATTACATAACAATGCAATAAAATTTTCAAACTTCTTTAGAGATCCTTCAAAGAACCTTAGAAATATAATAACAATATAATTCAAGTCAAAAACTGACTTTAAAAAATCCCATAGTAGGTGAACTTGCCTCGTGTGCACTCGGCTTTATGCTGCGTATAAACTAATGTACTACTTTCTAAGCGTACGAACTGTATGCGCAGACGCACCGGAGACAGAAATGGCGGCGAAATAACTTGAATACTACGTATGTTTAGTTTCTCACATGAGTAATAGTAAACGAAGTCTAGTTTAATTGTTTTGTGATATGCGAAATCTAAAAGCGTATAAATAATATATTTACTTCCTTTTATTTAAACCATTGACGTGGTGAATGATGCAAGTTACTGTTAGATTGCATTATTATGATGATTAGTAATCGTGGTAATTTTATGTTATTTTTATTTAGTTAATACATTTGGATAGATTTCGTTTGTTCGATAAACTGTTGATAATTTTTCCTTTTAAGCACACAATGTTAAGATTATTTATAGAAGAAAAACTCGAGAACATTTCAATGTCAATTTTGAAATCGTAAATAGGACTGCTAATTTAAAAGACGCCAATTAAAAACGAATAGAAAACATAAAATAGCATTTAAATAATTTAAAAATAAAAACATCTCACTTTTACTTGAAAACGTGGTTCAATCGTTAAACCGTCTAGGCGTGTGGGTAGACAGAGTATCACTGATAATGTTGTTTTTTGTTTTTTTTTAAACACAGGTCATTGACTCCGTTCGAATTGAATTAGTCGCCGAACAAGGAGCGCTTTGTCCAAATAACACCTAGCAATAGGCAAATTCAAATTTGGAATGGTCGGCCATTTTATTCGATCCGACGTGTTTGGAGCCATTATTTTAAATTTGCCTAAGAAAGGAGGTTTGACTCATTGTTTGGTTACAACCTCTACGGTTTTATTACTCGCCAACATGAGGTACCTACATGTTAATGTGATTTTTTATGCGATAACGACTTCGCTTGGAATAATACAAAATATCTTGCTTAAAAAAAGGAAAACGTAATGAACGGTAATCATAATTCTGCTCTTATCCTGAAACTGTTGTGTTGGTAATAGGTATTTTAAATTTAAATACTACATGGTGACTTGAATTTAGTTAATAATTATAGTCTAATCTGAAACTTTGTTGAATAACAAATCTAAAGTAAATCTTAGTAGTAGTTACACAAATTTTTGCTCATGGTTTTCTCAATTATTAAATAAAATCTGGTACTTTCCAACCTTTTTAATAAGTAAACAAGTTTGTCAATATTTAAGAGAGATAATACTACTTCTATTTATAACACGTCGGTATTTTCCCGCTATATTTTAGTCCGATTGCCAATTAGTTGGAATGATTGTCAGAAATTGTCCTGTCACTTGTGAGTTCCAATTTTGTCCTTAACAAATTGGGCCATCACAGTGCTATAAGTGATGCTGTATCGATACTTTACCGGTATTGGTATAGTTTACAGATTCCGTAAACCTAACCCTACCCCCCTTTCCCACCCCTTTCCTAGTTTTTCCACCCCCGGTGATGTATTGACGAGTTTCGGAAAACGGTTTTTTGCGCGTCGTCGACGGACAAGAGCGATCCGTTTTTGGGTTGTGAAGATGTAACTAAATATACTTATATGGCAACACTACAAGTTGTACAAACCTGACACGTCATAACTGCTTCAGTGTTTGTGTTTAGTTTAAAAAAGGAACTGAGAAAAAACTTTTTTTCGAAAGAAAAGTGAGCACAGAACAAAATTTGTTTTACCCAGACTCCAGGGAACAATTCGAAATCACTAACAAAAACCGATCGCGGCTTTATATTTGGAAAAAGTTGTGTACTAAAAACTAGTTTTCACCGGTTTCACGGTACCCTAAACTCTGCGAGGTTCCGTCGCTCGGATGTTTCTCTTAGTTTTTCCTGTTCCTGTTTCGCCTTTGTTTAGTTTGACGAATTGGGTTTAGATACAATAATAGCAGCGTGTATGTGTTTCAGGTTATACATTTAACACTAGATTGGTTAGATGTGAAAGAATGTTTTGCTGTGTTGATTGGCTCGCAGTAAGCGCTTGTGATGAGATAAAGTAGTTAAATGGCTCATATTTTGACAGATCAGCGCCATTTCAGTGAGACTTAAACCATTTCATAGCAAATGCTTGCTTCTACCCACTCTTACAGTAGTTTTTTTTTTAATACAATCAGTTTTATGTGCTCATACTCCATCCATGCATACAGCTATTAGACCTAAACAACCATTATAAATTAGCAAGATATCCATCAGTTTTCGAAACCGTCATTAGCATACCCAGTCCCAAGATCCAAGACGTCTAATGTCAGTTTTATGTAGTTTTACATATATCCAAAGGCTTTATATGTTAATTGGACATTTATAGTCCTCGAGTACCTATATCTAAATAAGATCTGACTTAAGTAACGTCGAAGTTAGCGGTATCGTGAACCTCGGTCATCAAGATCCGAGTTCACGTAGTAGGCGACACTACAAACGAGTTTTGCAAGATTAACATGAGTTTAGTGTCTTCGAAAGTCACCGTTGTTGACTGCCAATCTGACAGTGTTAGCCACGAAAATGTGTAGAAATATTGATGTTAATTATTTCGGTTGTTTAGAATTTGTTGGTAGACATAGTCCTACTAACTTTACTAGGCAGTAAAACACGTTTGCTTAAATTGAGAAAAAGTTAAGTCAATTTTTACAAAGAGTTTTGTATAGAAATCAATTTAAATCCTTCGTTTACCGTAGAATTTAAAAATATAAAATGATCTTTCTTTAAAAAAAAACCACTTCAACCTCATTAAAAAAAAAATGGCGTGCAAAGAGTTACGTGGACTCCTCGCGAACAATCGCCAAAGGTAGTAAGTACCGGGGGCTCGATAAATCACTTATGTATGCAAATATAATCGCATAATCGTTGCTGCGAAGTGCTGTATGCGTGAGCGCGCGATTTGGTAACCGATAGTGTTGGGCCGTGACCGTCGATGTGTCGATAAATTTGTTTACAATTATACAGTAATACATATCGTCGGGTAGTAGTATGAAGTTGCCTTAACTATAATCCCAGTCCCAAGTACTTTGGATTAGAAACTCGAACCTAAAAAACTTTCGGAAAATGTGATAAAAAAATGTGCCCTGATTTATTTATGACCTGACGTTAATAACTTAAATTGCCGTCTTTGCTATCTTGGTTTGAAATGAATCAGTATGAATTATTGAATGTATGAAGGATCGTTGACACGTTGCTAAGGTATATATAGTCATTAAAATTTATTTAGCGATAACTTTTTTGCGTAAAATAAACTCTATTTTATTTTACGCAAACAAGTCTATTATTATAAACAAGTCTAAATTGAAACAAAAAAAACATTATCTATTCTTTTACAGTTGATCTCTATCTCTTATTTACTCTCTATTACAGTGTTTGATAGCTTCTGCTACATATCATCACATCGTTGTAAGTTTGGATTTAATAATAAAACGTAACGCAGAGAAGACTACAAGTCTTATTGATTACAAAAATATTGCATGTGTCACCGCTGCATTAATAAAATTAGGTCAATAACAAAACAATTTATCGAGGTCGTTCCAAACTACATCATCAGCTTCTAAAATCTGTCTAATCTCACCTATTCCAAACAGCACCAACTTAATCCTTGTTTACCAACCATCGTAACCTATCGCACCGCCCCCCCATCCCTAGGCCGCGGTTCAACGCTCTCGCGCACAATGCTATCGTGTTTACTTTGGCGCGGCCCGTTATATGCGCCCGCGCCGGCCGCGACGCGCCCTCGATGCACAACCGGATTGCGCGGGTCACGGGGTTGCCGATAGTGTAGGCTGGGTGACATTGGCAGCATTGGCACATCGGTGGGCCTTTCGAAAAAAAAAACAAAAGAAAATTCGTAAAACAAACAAGAAAATTCGTAATAAAAATGATTGGCCTTTGACGTTTTTTCTCAGTTCACTGCCTATAGTAACATACGTGTAGATTAATTACGATAAAAAAGACTTAATAAAAAACCCCTAGATTCAGACCTTATTGTTTGATAATGTGTAAGTTATAATCTGTTTATTTTCTTTGCAGGTAAGCATCGATGCGTAGAGGTCATCAAAACTATCGTAAATAATATCGATGCATGGCAACCGTGTACCACAAGGTAAAATAACATTATTATCCTACTTAATTAAAAATAACTTGCTTAAAAATTCTTATCTAATTTTAATTATGAAATAAACATTCGATAATAGCCAAAATAGCATATGTTAACCAATTACCCTTGAAAAACGAAAAACAGTTGGCTCCATCGTAAAAATACACACGCAAACTCTGCGAATGTGTTTTATGTACACATTGTGTACTTACATAAAGACAATAGTGTGTATTAATAGTTCGTTGACCCCCCATTGTCAGTACACACAAAACAAATGATTTGAACACTCGCTTATTAATTGTTGAGACTCCAAAGGAGACGAAGCGTGTGTAATAAATTATATTTTATTTGCAACGCGTTATCTTTGACGTCAGTTACTTTGACTGCAGTTAACGTCTTACTTCGACTAAAAAGGGGGTTAAAATTGGCGCGTTGCTTGTTAAAGACATAAAAAATCTGTGATAAAGCAATCTATGACATGAACTTAGTTTTTAATATTTCCAATGAATTTCCATCGTTCGTAGAAAACGCGATAAATGTATGCCAGTATGTGTTTGTGTGTAATTAAATAGAGGAGCTGTCACGCACACAGACGCGCGCACGCACACACGCACACAGGTGTCGGTAATTGATCGTAGCACACTTTTATAGCGCCTACACACGAGAGTGTCTGTTTACAAAACGAAGTTAGGAACCATTTACACTTTGCGATGGTGAGAAAATACAGTTAATACATTACCAAGATAATGTATCCCTAGTATGGGAAGCAATGCTCATAAATATAGTAGAGAAATATAAATTGGTATCAATTTTACAGTTTTAGCAAGGCTACGGGCCTAAAGAGGTCTCCAAGACGATTCTGTAGGGCAAAACCATCTGTATTTATTTAAACCATGATTAAATTGAACCAGTTGGTGCATATAAGTAGACTGTTAACAAAAACTAGATTTTCCCCACAACACTACGTATTCCAAACTGCATCATAAAAGTAAAGTGGCCGCAGATTCAAGGAAACTGTCTTCCATAATAATCTCACCTGACATCTAGAACATTCTAGAATTCAAATTGCAACGCCGAAGACTGCATCTCTAGGTACATGAAGCTTTAGTAAGATCGCGTACTGCCGTGCACGAAACGCTGGCGGAATACGAAATACACCATTGGACCCACGTGTACACCGACAACATAAACAAAACGACAGGATCAAGATTTTGAACTCTATTCCGAGAGCGATAAGACAACAGCAACGGCAATACAGTCAAACACAAAACTGTTGTGCCAGATATTTTTGACTATTTATGACAAAGGTGGACGAAAGTAGTCGGGTTTAAAAAGTTAAGTGTACTTGTTTAAAAATAGAACAACAAATAGAATGAGTCATTGGAGTGTATTTTAAATGTTAATTATTCCATTGTGAGTGGTTTTTAATATGCAATAGTTAGTGTAGCGCGAACAACGCGAGCGCTGTTGAGTGAAACGTATCAAATTCACATGATTTTAATACATCAACCACCCCAAATTGTATGATGGATGTTTTCCATGACCTTACCACATAAAAAGAAAACTAATTTCAAAATTGATTTCATTAAACTGCGTACAACGGAATGTAATTTGGTTCGCGTGATAAAATTTACCTAATATCATAATACGAAGCCATTATTTGATTAAGAAGGGAGCGTGGTTTTAGCTGAGTACCTAGGAGCTTCACGGGTTCGATCCCCGGGGGAGGGCGTAATTACGTGACAGAGTGGCCGGCCTTTGTTATTCATTCAAATGATTTATAAATCATATCATGATTAGTCACTTAAAACTTTTTTGTATTCGTTTTAGCACTGGCACAAAATTTTGACATCGCTAGCGAAAAACAATTAGAACCCCACCTTGCCCTACGTAATGCGCGATAAACTTAATGCCGAATTCGGGCACTGCACTGTTTTGTAAGGGTTTCAGTCCTAATAAATCATGTAGGGAGCTTTACGACTTTTGTACAACACACAACGATATATTAGACAACCTCAAACAAGTGAACAACTAACAAACAATTGAGCGTAACGCAATTGCTGTTCGCCGTACTTGTTTAACACGATAGCCCAAAAACACAGGCGATAAAGAAATACCCCAGTTTTGTTCGCAGCCGAAATACATACTCCGAATACCATGTTGTTGGTTATAATTTATTCTAAATATGCACTTGGAAGGTTTTTGTAGTGGAACCGTAGGAATTCGGTTGGTTTTCAAGATTTTCTGTTCTGTTTATGCCCCAGTGTCGTGAGGTGGCAAAGGAATTTCATTTTATGCAAACGCTGCAGGTTTTTGGACACGCATGGCTAGCGGATTGGTATTTTTAAATTAATTAGTGTGGGTAAACAATTAACAGTTACAGTGAAGGAAAAAACTGAATAAGAAATGAATTTTGTTTATTGCTCTAAGTTTCACATATCTGTAATGAAAAAAAGTTTTTCTTACGGCACTGGTGAGATCTTTTTTTTCTGCCATGAAATGTAACTGGCCATTTCATGTTCTGAAACAGTTGTAACTACAAATTACCAACCTATTCATTCTAGAACTATTTGAATTTCGCATTCGATCAAAGTTTATCGTGTTATTCATAGAAATCTTGATTTAGAATTAAGATTGTAACTATTTACTTGTTTATTATCGTTGCAAAATTTTGTTTACAAATTACGAATACGAATACACACTTTTATCTGTTTGCGATAGTACTCGAAATTAAACACGGGTTTTAAACATCCTCAGTGTTTATTTTGTTGTGTACACACAAATTGAGGTTAGATAGAATGGTTTACTATAAGCATTTGGTAAACAAGGATTTAAGTAAAGATGTAGTTTACTATAGATAGTTACATACGAGTATGTGTTTGTATAGGTACAGGCTGCGGGCGAGGATTGTTTATGATTAGTGTCTTTGTTTTGATTTCGGCGGATCAGTGCGTGCTTAAAGGAACCTATCGTCAGTAGTATAATCTGCAGGCTTTAACAAAGGAATAATATAAGAAAGTTCGTGATGTAAGTCTCAGTACGGCACATTAAACAGAGGTTATAACTCTATCACTGTCAGAAAAACAACGCAAGTTAATTACTTATTCTGTGACCCAATAAAAAAGTATTAAAAACGCGTGCGAGAGGGCTTCGTTGGAGTGTCAGCTGTTTTCGGGTCGGCGACCGCAGGGCTTGTGACGTCAGAGCTCAGCCGCGCCCTTTTATACCCCCCCTCTACCCGCGCCCCCCCAACCCCTCGCCGTGACACACCCCGCGAGCCCCCGCCATTCGGCAGGACCAATCCTTCTCATCCTGTTTATATTTAGAACGAAAGTCTATTTGGCATTATTCGTATTGATTCGATTAACTACAGTCAATACGCATTGTCTAAATTAATTGACTAGTTGAAAATGGGGAAATGTTTACACGAGGGCTGGTCGCTGCGACGTCCAACTGGAACTATGCATAATGGAATACCTAAACAAGTGGTTACAGGGACGTTGAATAAATTTCGGTTTAGGGCAGGATCGCCATTCATCATAGGGCCAAGTGACGGCGACACGGCCCCTCGGTGACTCCCATGGGCCCTTTGCTTACAAAACGCAAGGAAAAAAACTTAATGGTCGATTTCTTTCTGCCCTACGGAGATTTGTACTGTTGTAGTTTATCTTAACTGTGGATCGCTAAGCAGTCCGATAAAACGGCATTTGAAAAGTTAAACACGGAGTTCTTTTGAATAGTTGTACTAAATATATTTATTCATAGGAACAATGTTTGCCCGCCAAGATGTTTTTTTATCCTGACGTAACCATGGAACTGGCAATATAACGTAAGTTACGCAACGTCACTCTGTCATTCTGTCACTATTAATAGTAGGCACATTATTAATGAAAACATGACGTCGTGTCACCTACTCTACATTTTGTGATGAGCGACAAATATTTTAAATGGAACATACGATTAATGGTCGCGTGATGAAGTATTGATAATTTAATAAGGATTGATGAAAGAAGGTTTATAGCTCTGCGTACTGGCCGCATATATTCAAACGTAGAATGTAGGTTCCACAATGACATCCGCCTATTTAATGAATGCACGCGTTTTTTAATTTTTTAAACCTTTAGGAGTCTACGCGAAATGCAATTTTGTTGCTTAAGAGATAAAAAGCTCATAATTAATTATGTTATAAAACCTGTTCGCATCGATTCTATTTTGGGAAAACCTGTTGAGTTGCCAGTAGTGAAATAATATAGGAAAGTAACTGAAGTGAAATGAGTCTTTCTAGAAAATATTAATAGGTAACCGTAAAAATGCAATTTTTTCCACTTGATATTTTTACTTAGGTTAATGTAGAATGTAAGTAAATTTAATGAGATTGTTTTTTTCAATTTATTTTTTAAAAATTCTTCCTACATTATAGAAGCCGATACTTATTTAAAATAAACTTTTATTGTATAAAAAAACATCATACCACCTCTGAGATCATCATTAAAAATCCGTGTCGACCTTTACATAAAATCAAATTCGTTAGCCGCACAAAAATACATTTCGGTCTCGTATATCTACACAATAAATAACTTTGTTGTTCGTCGTACAAAATGACAGCATACAGGTGAAAAATAATCTGTCATCCGTTTGTCGAGAGAACCCGAGCCGTGCATTCCCATGCCAAGACCTTGAACCAAAATACCGCTAGGGACATCGGTACACTCATTTTATAATGTTGGCTGCACCTGGTTCAAATTTTTAAGTTTAAACAGCGAACGCGCTTTAATGACCTTGATGGTAATGGCAAGGCTGTGTGGTTATATGACTGTGTGGTAATAAGGCTGAATGGGTTGTAAGGCTGTATGAGCCGTTGCCTTTTGCCTTTAACTATATTTATTTTTTGTAACGTTTTTTTAAGAACATAGTTTTTTTTTTAACTTTAGAATTCACTAAGTAACTAATAATGATGAAAACATATTCTTGCTCATAATTATAAAATGGTATCCGAAAGTCTATCTGAAAGTTTAATTGCCACTGAATAGGATTGCAAGTAAATACAAATATTTCCATATTAATTTTTGTACACAGAAGACAGTGAGTGAGGATTTAGATTTATTTATTTAATCAATATCTACTAGCTGGCAAAACAAAATATATACCCGCCTGACGCTATTTATTTAGCTCTTGCACTAGAAATAATACTACTAATTAATAACTCTACTTCGCTCAATTAAACCGCAATAAAGAGAAATTGTAAGAAATATATTTCCAAGTTTATCAAAGAGAAACATCATACAGTAATAAATTTTGCTTGTTCCTGCAATAATTAATCCCGTTGGCAATAATTTCTCATTGGGACTCATTTCGATGAAGATTTAATTATGGATCGAATACATTTTAATATTTACTTTGAAATGAACGGAGAATTCTTGTGCCCTATAGGCAGAATGATGGTGCACTTTTGACATGAAACAAATTTGTTTTTTTTTCCTTTAAGGCCCCCGAGGCAAAAGTAAATATTAAATATTTTACGTTCAGCCTTTGTGGCAGCTGGCAGCTAAATTCTGTATGTTGTGATTATTTGACAGTTTCCAAGTTTGAAAGTTGCATTACCGTGCTCGGTGCGTACAAGTGGCTCAATGCGTAGGCGCTTGGCGCGTAACCTTGCGTACGCTGATAAACACGTGACGTCATCGCTATTTATACCGATGTTTGTGTGAAGAGAACGGTCAACGCCCCGAACGCACTATCTAAACCCTAATAACTAGCATTTGAGATTCTTTCTCAAGCCTGCTCTTAGATCTACTTTACTATGGCTTATATGGAGACTCGTCCAATAATAAGGTAGGTAGAATGTACGATGTTAAAACGGACGTACCGATTACATGGACAAAATAGATAAGTACCAAAGCTAAATAGGGTAACCAATTAACACTGAGTGATAAGGCGTGTGTTAGGTGCGTGATCATGTTATTCTAGAAAACTCTACTGTTAATAAGTTAGTAGTAATTCTTTTAAAGTTACCACGAAATTATCGAATACGTGCGTTTGAAAACCTTTCCGGCTTTTTGAAATTACAAATATCGAATACATCGTGTAGCGATTTTTCTAAATTGTTTAAGTAGTGTAACTGGCCATTGCTCATCTCTACAAGGTCTATCTAAAGAGGCGGCCATTTCTCAACATTAGCCGTCGTAATCCACGTTTACAACGCTCCGAGATAGCAACTACGTATTTTACGCAAGAGGCCAATGAACCCGTGCGCGAACGATTTGTTTTTCCAAAGATCTGGATTCTACTTTCAAATCGGGTGTCGAAACTGACAGTTGTAGCGTAATGGCGGAATTCTAGTAGTGTTAAGTTAGGTGTATGTGGGTTTGTAGTGAAGTCGGCGGAGATGGGCCGATGACTCGCGCAATTGGCTGATAGGCATTCGTAAAAGTAACGGTTCTCATGCTTTGACGCGATGTCCACAGTTCCTGCCTTCGTGCCTTCCTAGACACAAACTAGAAAACATTAATTGCAATTAAGAAAATACACAAATTTAACGCTCAAATCTTATTGTGCCTTATTCAAGTTTTAAAACGACTTCCTGAATAAGAACCCCTACCTCATGACCATATCCGCATTGCCAACTTCTCTTTTTATTATTTGTGAGTTCAACAATTCGTTCTATTTGCAGACTACTTCCATAGATTTTATTCTTGCTTTCGTCGACGACTGCATATTATTTTGCTCCAGAAACCATATTTATCCTATTGCGTTGGACAAACTTATATTTCAGGCCACGGTGAGTATTTTACTGTTTATATTTACGTCGCAAGGAACCGCTTCAATTTGGTAAATTACTGAATAAGCTTTGGTCTCATTTTCAATAAAATATCGAAATGTTAAAACACCCCAGCAGTTATATCGAGGACTAGTCACAGACCTTCCTAGCGTAAGCTATTCATATCGTTACGTAATTAACACGTTAAAATAAAAGTATATACGAACTTTACTACGTATGCGTAAAGTGACTTTCACTGTGTCGCAGAGGTGAAACGAATAACGTTCCAAAATTAAATATTATGAACTGTTATTTAAATCGAGATGGCTCGCATCGTACGATCCGATCAGAGACTGCGTCGTGTAAATAACGTAAAATGAAAAAATCTCTTGCTATAAAAATAATTTATCTCGTTACTTAGTTTTAATTCATTTTTAAGCAACGATACTTTCAGTTGAGCGTGTTTTTGCACTTTCTCTTTCTAAACTTTTTATTTCATATTTGTTCCAGCAGCTATGAACATATAATTATGTAGGTGACGCTGCTTACTGACATTTAGTTTATTTATCATATACCTACGTTAAAAAAATAACTTTACTTTTTTCAACAAGGCACATCGTATGTTGTAAACCGCATCTTGATTCTCGTCAAAATTACAATGATGATAATGACACAAGTCACAACGCACTCCTCGAAAATAACTGCCGACCTTCACGGATTAATTCATTAGGCGGCAACGCGGTGACAGCTAGCGCATATCTGACGGCAGCTGTCACCGTGACAGCTATAAGGTTGCAATTAGTAATAAATTGTACACGCCCACGTGAAGCTTGGAGCGTTTGTTGTGAAAGATTTTGGAATAATTGCATTGCACGTGCAAAGTTTGTTAAGATATTCAATCTGTTAATTAGTCTAATCAATAATATATATTTTTTGTATTCATGTATATAGTTAAAGAATATAATTCAAAAATAATTAATATTTTTCAATTTATTTAATTTTTTTTATCACTTTCGGTGAGGGACAAAATATCGTGATGCCCACATGGTTAGATTATTATCCACCGTGTGAGTGAATCCACCAACCCACACAGAGCCAACGTGATAGAAGGCTTGTACCTTACTAGTTGGTACGTTAATACTTATATTTACGACCCCTTTTGGATTCACAAAGGCGTAAAAAAGGCGCCTTGCACAGACTATTATAAATGTTGCGCCCGTCTGCTAGCATGAATGATGGTGTTTGAAATTGGAAGGCAAATCCAATCACAGCTCAGCACTCATATCATATCACGTATTGAAAACCTTTTCAATTATACCTACATCATAGTTTAGGGTGTTGCGGGACTATTTTGTGGATAAGTCGTGAACAAAATCTAATGATGACTAGCTAAGGAACATATTGGTGTTAATTTTATTTTACTGGAGCATTTCGTTCAATTTTAAAAAGATATTTACTTACTTAATTTTGTTATATTGATACTAGCTACATTTCTTAGCTAAGAGAGTTTTCAGAATCGTACCTCTGTCCTAATCTTAATGTTTTATTTTTAGCCTGCACACATAACAATTTACTGCTCTGCTCTTAAAACTATTATTACGTATCCCTTTCGTCACAGACGAGTTCAGCCCCTGACAACATCTTAGACCAAGAATCCGAAATTTTCAACAATGCAGTTGCAATTTTCTTACGAACATTACTGTAAGTCGTATTTTCGCATTAGTTGCTGCGGGTTGGTAATGAGTGCAATAATTATTACCTTTCGGTTTAGTGCTTGGCACGGAGCAGTGTGAAATTGTTGGAGCTTACGAGAGCCGCGCGTCTTTATTACTTCCTAAAGTTACTGTTAGCCTGGTAACTCTATAATATGCTTCGTGATTTTGGTTGAATGCTGGTGCAAACTTTGGCAGTTTTTCATTGAAGATATGGTTTTAAATTAAACTTAGGAGTAAGGTTTATCTCAAGGCAAGTAATTCAACAAATAGTTCTTCTAGTCATCACGAACTTTTATCGTTACAATTTATGATACTATTTTTTTTTTCTGTCTGACGATTGCCTTTACAGCTTCACCGGGCTTGGCAATTTATGATACTGTCTCTTAACGCCTTTCTGACGGAACTATATTTTTTTGTGTAAACAAAAAACTAGTAATAATGAATTCATTCATCTGTCTCAAAAATCTTACTTTGTCCTTTATATATTTGATATCGTTTGCCATTGCCACAATCCTCACTAACTAGCAAGCTTCTACCCTGGTAGTAAAACTCAACGTACCAGGGTAGCAGCGTGCCATCAGAAGTTGTAACAATTTGAGCTCAGAGCTAAAGTGCGATTAATTTCCTTTACTTTGATCATAATTCCTTACAGTTCGCGTCATTATAAGTTATACTCAAGTTGGTGCGGCGAGGCACCGAGTGTTTCAACACTGCACTTTTATATAGCTGCATTATGTTTTATTTAAGCGTCAAATTTAAGTTTTAGTTTTATCTAAGTTTTAAGTGGATATAGATATTCAGAAGCTGAAGTTTCATTTGTTCATAAAAGTTAACAAAGATAGCTAAAACAAGACAACGACAAAATATCGTTTATTTTAAGCATTTGAATGCAATAGACATGTAAAATAACAAGTTATTTAATAAATCGCATCAATTACGCCGGGTTACATGCACGATGGCTTTAGAAATCAATAAGTGTTGACATATCGACTCTGAAATCCCTTGTAATGAATGATTCAGAAAGTCTCTACCTAACGACTTGGCTCCCTCGACTCACATATTGTTTACTTACAACACTCACGTTTACATAAAGACCTTTCCACCTTGCAATAGGGACGGAAATCATAAAGCAGCCCGACACCATTGATCAATAGCTTCTCATTGCTACCGGTTAGCTGTCGACAGCTAATTCGAGTATTTTATAAATAAATTAAATAAACAAACCGATATGATCTAATTGCGCGTAATCTGGTCGTGTTAAATTAGTTATGAGTCACACAACCCGGGGTCATTCAACTTTGATAAATGTCGCTTCAGATTCCAACTTTTAGTTAAAATTTGTGTCGTTTAGGTAAAAATGAAATAGAATTTTGTAATATCTATTTTTTAAACGTTAACTAGTTTCGCAGACTATAAATAAAATCCAATGAATCGGTTTTCCTCAATCACGAATGGACCAAATCGAATAGAACGTATTCAATGCTGCGCGATTTCAAAACCTTCCATCTGCATCATGTCATATTAACGAGACGAGACCCTATATCTATTTAAATCGTTGCACTCACTCGAATATGTGCTTTATGATGTAGACACGAATGTGCATTATACAGTGAGGGGTACACGCAAGTCTGATATAATTTTATCGCGTCGCCCACGCGCCAAAATTGGGCGTTCGCTTCATTTAACTTTTTACTACCACTTGAACGTAACGTGATAACGCGGTTAGAAATCTATACATATAAAATACCTCGGGGAGAAGAATCTACATGAAAATCATATTTCAATTTGCGAATATGACACCGTAAAAATAAGCCAAGATTATCTAAACTTAAGCTATCGCGAAAACGATCAAATTCAAGAGACTAACGGAGCAACTTGGCTGCGAGAGTTTTAAAAAGTTTGATATAAACTGTTGGTGATGCCTTGAAATTCAGTGAAGGCTGCGGCTCCGCTTATGAGTTTGAAATTTCCCCTATGAACTCTTATGTTCATATTACAAACTAAACATGACAGGCAGTATTAAAATTACATGGAGTCAGTCAATCTCCAATTTAATATATCCAGATACGAGCGGCGAGGCTGCTGGGTAGAGCTAGGTAAAATTACATAATTTCAAAGGTCAGTGGAGGCGTGGTGAGTGACCCGTAATAATAACTGCTGCTATTTAAGATGATGTATTACTGTTGCTGGCATATTAAAGTTAATGAACGTTAAATTTATAACAAGAGTAGAAGTAAACAAGCAAAGTTATTCCGAGCGTATTTTGTGAAGCAATTACTGGCGTATAAGTTCAAAGACGACATTTGAGGTGTTTAAACAAGAGATCGTAACGAAATCAAACTAGCGCACTCGCGGAGTTTAGTTTTATTCTTCACTACTGCTATAGTTTTTCATTTGACGCTCAGTAATTTCATTACTCGGAAACTTTACACTAGTTTTAAAGCCAGTGTTCCCTGTCTAATAATACGGCAAAGGAAGTTTTAAAATTCCATATTTCATATTGTTCACGGACTTCTTTGTTATTATCTGTTAGTTTTAAACCAATTAGCATGCAGTTGGTTTGTCGTACAGCATGCTAACTTTTCGTTTTACTAAATTGTGGAAGGATTTTTGCAAGTTTTGAAACTTAATTTTGTGTTAACTCGCAAAATGCTAGTTTTCAAAGTAAGTATGATAGCTTTGAACAGGCAATGTTTTTATTTAGACATCTTTTTACAAAATCAAGTAAAATCAAACTGAAATTAATAGTATTATACATAATTTCTAGTAAACAAAGGTCAATATTCCACGTAGGTGGTATTTTCTCCCAAAATGTTACCAACAAAAATCCACGCGACCAGTTTCGTTTACAAAAGTTGCTTATCATCGCTACACGTGTTAGATTTAACGAATACACGATTTCATACTCTACGACGACGTCACGAACCGTACAATGAGAAATATTTCTTTTTTTATGTTGTTATTTGGAAATATTTCCGTAATTGGTCACCAGGAATGCAGGAGTATAGAGCAGTTACGAGATCGCCCTTATCTGTAACAAAGGATTTGGGCGTGGCGTTCAAAAGTGTAGTCACGGCAACATTCTTCGGCTGCTAGTAGGATTTTCGTGACCAGTCCGCCCGTCCGACTGTCTGTACGGTACGATAATTTCGATGATTACCCCTTTGTTATGACTTTTTGAATAGAGAATACCAACTTAAGGTAATCACGCAATTTTTAGCCAATTATATCTCTTATTCAATCTTACGTTGTTGCCAACTCCCAAACTTATTTTAGAAGTAAATTCCAAATCTTGAATGATGTAATTAAAACTCGGTGTTTTTACCAAGTTTGTGAGTGTCAAATTTACCGAAACTTTAGTTGAACTAAATTCAATTAACGTTTGTTTTGTCACTGCCTTTCATAATTAAGTACGTAGCGATGTATATGGGAGTTAATATATGCTGCCTTCTGTAAATTATTTTAGTCAAAGACGCGTGTGCTTAATTGATGATATCAAAATTCATACAGTGGTTTGATGAAGATTCCAATTTCTGTTGGGAGCTTCCCAGAAACGACTTATTGAAGAAAGTCTGTGTTTATTTGCAAACTAATATAAATTTTATCTTACTTTAATTAAGGATAACAATTCTTGTAATATTAAATACTGTTAAAATTATGGTTTCTTTCTATGGATTAGTAAAATAAAATGTAAAGTTTATAACTCGGAACCCTAAGACCTAGGTCAACCGACGTACCAGGCGCGCAGATCGGTCTAGGAGTGTTCTTAGACGCGGGGTCGGCCGCGCTGTCACGTGGAAATGTGCAAAACATTGCATGGGGTTAATAAAGGGCGTCATGCAAGGTGATAAGTGAGAGAACAAAGAGCGTGGAACATGGAATACCACGTGAGGGATATCGATCGGCGCCGAGCCCTGCGCCCTGCGACCGTTCTCACAAAGCACCATTAAAGGCCCTGCTCGGGCACCTCCCATCCGCTCCGGTCTATGGGCTCCTGGTACATTTCTGCGCGATTTATTCGTAATTCGATCTTTGTTTGTCACGGAATCACGACAAACTTGTTATCAATTAAAGGAGGAATGATCTTTTTATAGCTTACACGTGTTTGTTCATAAACGCACGGTTGAATGGACGTCGCCAATGAATGGAGATCTTAAAGACGGAGTGTTCAAAGGAGTTTGTAATTAAGGTTTCATTTCTTATGTATATGAGCGGTACTAGTGTGAATCTAGTCCATTAGTTTGTATCTCTGTGTAGGAGTATCTTTGTTGATTTGAAACAAACCGTTCATATTTTACTACCAAGCTCATGTTGCATATCCAGTCGAGTAAATTTAGTAAAAAAAACTTCAAAATTTGGTGGTTTTTCGTATAACAAGGTTCTCCTCTAGTCCATTGTGTCGCGCTTATGTTAGTGTCAAATAGTTGGTATCGTAGTCTGGAGATTAATAAATTATTATATTTACAGAAATCAAATAAATGTATTTAAGTAAACTGAACTTTTAACCCTTAAACAGATGCCTGGGTAAATCATACCTTCAGCATACTATACTACATATTTAATGTAGGATAGAAACCCAGTACAAGATAGGAGAGTCCTATTCTCGATTTGTCTTGTGTTTACTCGTAAGCACTTTGCTTACATTTGCCGCTTGGAATCAACTGGTGATATGTAGTGCACATATACCGTATATGTGTTTTATACTTGTTATATAACTTTCAGTAAATGCTGGTTAAATTTGTATAGTATACATACTGTGACCTAGTTTTCATACGATGCAGTGAGTGAATCCAAGTGTCTTGTTTCGTCGTGTTTTGGATCAGTTTTGAGGTGTTGAAGTATTTCACAGATATTTCAAAAGGCATATCTATTGGTAAAACGCCCCCACTCGGGTTCGAGTCCGCGCAGCGCATTAAATATTAAAAACGGCTATTTGAGATTTTTTCCTTGTTCGAATTATAAATGTATGCACATTGAAGGGTGACTTTCTGAGGGTTGAAATGTTAACCCTACACTTTTTTTTGAAAAACGCTGCAGGTTTTACATTTACGTTTTTCCGTACGACATATACGCCTATATCGTGTATTATATATGAATAGGTTACAATAATCTAAGTTTCGTAAATCGCTGAGTAAACATGCGTATTTTTTTTGTATCTTATATATGTTTTTTTTGTCTACAGGTACGAACGAGTGTTATCCATCATGAGCGGGTAAAGATATGGGGGTATTGGGTAAATATTGTTTGTGGGGGTGTACAGGGTGGGTTGGGACGGGGCGGGGGGGTCGAATGGACTTTGATATTTTATTTAGGAAGCTAGGAAGGATGCGTCGGCACGTTTAGCGAGGTGTCTTTAATTCGCAAGTAGTACAGAAGGTTTAAAGCTAAGTGTTTCAATAAAAAAAATAGTCAAAAATAATAACTGTTTATTTCATAGATTTATACATTCCGCGTTCATACTCAATTTCTACCATCATGTTTTAATCGCAGTTGACTGCTGGATATAGACTAATATTAAGGCACAGCATCTTTTTAGGTATATTCTGTTTAAACTGCAAGTTCGCTCCAGGTGTCAGCCCCGCCCGCATAAACCTGGCCGTACATCTCCTTTGTTTATTAACGATGGAACAACCAAACTGAAAACCATTTTTCATGTTGTTAAATAAAAAAAAAACGAACTTGGCTCTCGCAAAAGGGATTTGGGATGCGGGCTAGTTATTTTATGAAAAATAAACCGCGTTCAGAACCTTTGTTATATACGGTTTGCGAAGTATTTTCAGTTACATTTTCAGGATGGTAGGTAGCCTTTTTTTTTGTTAGTTATTGCGTTTTGGTGGAAGCTTTTCAACAGGGTTCAGCTTTCAGCTTTGTTGGATGTTTAAAAAGTTATCACTTTTCCTGTTAACACTGCATATACTTTGTGTGACGCTCCGTTTAGTGCGGGTGGAGTTAACCCTTCGGCGGCGCGCGGGGTATTTCATAGCGGGCGAAATGGGCGATCGATTAATACGTCCTGGTTGGCGCAATAAAACCTGTATTTGCGGAAGGTGGTCAGGGACCTCCATTAATATCGGCTGTTCACTGGCGACTGATTTACGGGCAGAGAAACCCCCGGCCGAGGGGAGAGGTCACGGTGAGATACGCGGTTTCCGAGCTTATCTTCAGCGTAGCCATGGACGGCGTTTTGGCGAGTCGCAGCTGATGCAAAGATTGGGGGAATTATGCTTATGTAGCGTTTTGGTGTTCTTTATTAAAGTTTATTTATTCTTATATATTATTGTACATAAAAATCTATTGTTAATTTTTTGAAGGTAACCAATAGCGGAATCGGATTATAGTTTATTATTTGGGGGTGATATATGAATCGCTATCTCTTAATATCTCTGTGCAACCTTATATATAACGAACAGCAAAATATATACGATTGCGTACAATTTTTGTAAATATAGCGTACGTATTTGGGATAAACCCGAAAACAAATGGATTTTAATGGGTTTGTAATATAAGAACCGGCGAAATGAATAAAACGTTACACGCTTTTGGGGTTGCGAAATAAATGGGAAAGGTTCGCATATACGATTTCAATATATTAATAATCGAGGAAGATTAAATCACTTCCCCCGAGAAATCTGCAGTAGACTACGATAGCTTAAAACCAAAATCTTACAAGAAAAAAACCGGATAAAACTGGTTTCCCTCAATAAATCTTAATCGAATTGTGAAGCCCGGTAGAGCTGTGAGGCAGGTAACGAATACATATTGAATTGTCCCGCTGCAGAGCCTCTACAAGATGTCCCGATGAAGTATTGTGTAGTTAGCTCCCGACCGGTTTAGATGGAACCGTCGCACGATTTTATTTATTAGTTGCCAGCTACATTTTAGCGAGGAGGTTGCATTTTACTATCCTTTTTGCTTTAATTCTGAATTTTAAATGCTTCGCTTTTATACGAATATTTTTCGCCGTTCGGTTTAAATTTATACCGAATGATAGATGCTTTTGAAACCTTTACACAACTGCTTATGAAATTCGTAAAACGCTACAAATAATACCTACTAACTTATAGAAGCATTTTTTCGCTATCGTATAAACAAACCCATTATTAATCCTCGTAGTAACGTTACATCCGCGTAAAGAGCTCTAGTTTTGAGTAATTGCACCGTGGCTCGATATGACAGGCGCTGGGACCGGTCATGCAGTTCGGGATAAATCGAATACATATCCCATCCAGCGGTAATAGCCATCGGGGGTGTAATACGTATAATGTGTCAGAAGTCAGCGCAGTAGTAGGCGGGTAGTTGATACGTGACGTATTATCGCGGCGGTCGAAGGGTTAAGGTATATGATGCTAAGGTATACTTGCTTAATGCAAGGTTAGTTTTTTTTAGTTAATAGCTTACTATGAAAAAAAGTAAATATCTTGCAAAATTAAAGTTTTTTTTATTCCTCGGATTAATACAATACGCGTTAAACAAACACGCAATATTCCATATTGTTTTTTATTAATCCGACATTTATTTAAAAATAAATTTTAATTGTTTCATTATTATTTTGTACAGTACTAGTGGCCGCCCGCGACTTCGTCCGCGTAGAAGTCAGTTTCCCGTGAGAATGAGATGTTTTCCCGCGGTAAAAAGTACCCGATGTGTTATTCTGATGTATAACCTATCTAACTGCAAAGTTTCATTCAAATCCGTCCAGTAGTTTTTACGTGTAAGAGTAACAAACATCCATCCATACATACTCACAAACTTTCACGTTTATAATATTAGTAGGATTAATGTACACGTTATCACATTATTATTTAATACAGTATCCTTCAAGTTACAGTACATAGGTGTTATCTATCAGTGTATGACGGAGAGGATCCGCTGTCATATCTGTGTAGGAATCTATTCGTCACCCGCCGCGGTTTAATCTTGTAACTCGCCTCCCTGCAAATGAGATTCACTGCTCCACCCTGCATAGTGTAGGCTATGCGCTCCTAGTACATTCGATAGCATTTACTCGCATATTTTCAGTCGAAACCTTTGAAACTTATTTCGTTTGATGCTTACGATATGTTAAAAAATCTATTATTTCATTTAAGTAAGAGAAAACACAATGTCAAGCATGTTTTTGGTTCACAAAAAGAAAAGCCTCAAAGGCATATTCTATATTCGCGGCTTTACCCCGCTCGTTCCACTGAATTCTGCCCGCGGCCTTTTTATTTATAACGTTCCTGACTTTTCAAGGATACGACAACAAAACAAGAGCTCAAATTTAGGGATTTCGGTCCCAATCTCCGCGTTGAGGTACCAGCCACCGCGGGCGCGCCTGAAGATTACATGAATAAAGACAATGCCTCTAAACAAAAGTTCCATATCTACCAGGGCCCTTTATCCCTCACCAAAATGCGACTTAAAACTTCACCGGCACGAATCTAAGTAACAAATAACGTAAACTCTTAATATTTAACTCGGATTTGGACTGCAAACGGTTTCGCAGAAACCCGCTGCCCGGAAATCCGGCCTAACACGGGTAAACTTAATTCAAGGTATAAATGTCTCTGTGTTTGGGGAAAACTTAGGTATTCTACCGAGAAAAAGGTGGAATCAAGTTTCCGGCTACTTTTGTAACTGGCTTAGGGAGGACAAACAGGTTACCACACTTTGATGATGAACCGCGTTAAATTATATACAATTTGGAATACTAGGTTATTTAAATAGTTATGAAGGTATCGCACCTGGTTTCTGTATTACCGGCGGCACGAACGTAATAAGCTCGCTCGGCTCGCTTTGGCTCGCAAAGCTCGCTAGGCTCGCGTGCTCTCTCTGGAAATAACATGAGCGCTCGGCGAATGTGTAAATCATATTGCTTGCAGATAGCGAACTCTACGCGTTACGTAATTCAATTTTAAATAGGAAATTTCAGCGAGATATGCTCCCTAATGTTGGTGTGGAATCGTATTTTAGTAAATAGAAAATGTTTTGACGTATTTATTTGCATGAAAATATATGTACTGAATGCGTTGAATAGATAAACGTTAGTTAAAACCTACTAATATTTTAAACGTGAAAGTTTGTGAGTATGTATGGATGTTTGAAACTCTTTCACGTAAAAACTACTGGACGGATTTGGATGAAACTTTACAGTAATATAGGTTATACATCAGAATAACACATAGGGTACTTTTTACAGCGGGAAGACTTCTCATTCCCTCGGGAAACCGACTTCCTCGCAAATTCATAAACTAAAGCTTATTAAATTTCCTATTCTACCAATCCCTAAAGACATACCCCATATTCGTTTCATAAATCAAAACTTAACAAACGCTTTAGGTCATAGTTTGCGTTATCTCCGACAGTCATGTTTGCTGTTTAATATCCGACCTCTGCAAAAAAATGTTTAGATTTAAGATTAGGAGTCAATTTATTCATAGTCGATGATTTCAGCTCCCAGACCAATTAGTCAACAACATTCTATCCAAACCCTGGTAAAGTTGGTCCAACCGTGGCAAGCGCATCTGTCGCCGCCACGATGCGACGTGGACACTGGCCCTGATTCTCAAAACACTCTCTAAAACTAAATTAAAAATATCACTGTCACTTTCTCATGCTACGCATTAGAAAAAGACAGGTGCATTGGTCTCACTAAATTTAGTCCACATCATTGTAAAATCGAACGAAATGCGCTGAGGACTAGCCTAAAATTGCCTTCACCGTGTCATATTGCACGTACATTTTAGTTTGACAGGACTAAAATGATTACCTGTCTCTGTCTTATTCTATTGAACAGTAAGTGACAGCGATAGTTTTAGTTTAGTTTAGCCAGTGTTTTCAGAATCGGGGCCACTGTCTCCGTGTCCTGTAACTAATGCTGCAGCCACCGACATACGCAAAAACTATAGCAAACTGGTGGCCGCCCGCGACTCCGTTCGCGTGGAAGTCGGTTTCCCGTGGGAATGAGAAGTTTTCCCGCGGTAAAAAGTAACCTATGTGTTATTCTGATGTATAACCTATATCACTGTAAAGTTTCATCCAAATCCGTCCGGTAGTTTTTACGTGAAAGAGTAACAAACATCCATACATGCTCACAAACTTTCACGTTTATAATATTAGTAGGATTAGTAGGATGGACACGACGGAACTGTCAAATTTGAGGATTAAGTGTTTTTAAATGTATTAGGTTCTGTTTTCGTTGGGTTTTTGAGTAACTACATAATGTTATTGGATTACCAAGACACGTGAACTGATTGGAACATTATTTTTTTGTTTGAAAAAGTATACCGGTAAAGTAGTTTACTAGTGGCCGCCCGCAACAGCGTGGAAGTCGGTTTCCCGTGGGAATGAGAAGTTTTCCCGCGGTAAAAAGTACCCTATGTCCTTTCCCAAGTTCAGTTCTTTCTTCATACCAAATTTCATCAAAATCGGTTCAGTGGTTTAGGCGTGAAAGCGTAGCAGACAGACAGACAGACAGAGTTACTTTCGCATTTATAATATTCAAGTAGGGATAGGAGCATTATGTTATTGTTACTTGTGCATTTTGAAACGACTTCAAAAGAAAAATATTTTCGTTTCTCCAGAATACTTTTTACTTTAAGTAACTATAGAGTTAATGGAAATATTTTATCATATTCATATTGTACAGATATACAGAACTGTGGTTAATGTAAATTTTAAATGAGATATATTTCAGCAAACGAAGAAATATTAAGTTTACAGACCGAAATAAGAAAACCTGCTAAGTAATCATCCACTTAAAATAACGTAATATTCGAAGGCAGAATAGAATAAGTATTTCAATAGAAACCTATTACCCTGTTCTCTTTGACTTGATATTTTCCTAGTAAGTAGCTCTCAACCAACGTACGGTTGCGGTGGAGAGCTTATTTACATAGAGCTGTCTCTTTCTACGATATACATAACTGTACCCAGCTTATGTTCGCCTGGTAGTCACGGATGCGTAAGTGCCAGTTTCGACGTAGGCTCGAGATCTATGAAATATCTCTTGAAGGAGCGACTGGCAAATTTAGCTGCTTGTGTCGTGTTACCACGGTCGACGGAATAGAGAGTGACACTTGATGGTATTGACTTTGTTCTCGGATGGTTTGTGAAGATGTTACACAGTAATTGTTGGTAGTAGTTTATTGTCAAGATAAATTAAAACATAATAAAAGGGTGCAAAGAAACAAAACCATTGTTTACCAGTAAAGTCAGTGGATTTGATATTTTCTCTCAATCCTTCAAGCAATTGTGAAGCATTTTTCCCTATGTAGCAAATTCTTTTGCAAATTGAATTCATCTTCTCCCTAACTAAACCATATGAGTCGTGGGTAACGAAATAATATTATAAAACAAATCAATGTACTGTTACCGACGATTTACATACAACTGTCACGTTACGAATTCACACGTGTCTTCCTTGCTATTATGATATCTTGGTACTTTAACCTCTTTGTATTGAAGATGTTTCAAAATTACTTTGTCTTTGTATTCTATTAAGTATTCCTGGAATGAGAATTCGGAGGCTGCTACTTTATATTGTTTACTTCAAGTGTCGTCAAAATGACCATTTTCTCGGTAGGTAGTTTAGTAAATATTGTCGCTACGGACGTATCTGCTGTTTGTTTTCGCCGCATCTGTTTGTACGCTACTCGAATGCTGCCGTCTTTCTACAACACTGTAGATACTCTCAAACTACACTTACTTGTTATACGGTAGATAAAACAAGATGACTATGATTTAAACAGTCTTTAGACGCAAGTTTACTGCCGGCAATTCCTTTCTACTGTTAATTTACTGCGATGATGTTGTTTCTTATGTTAGTAATTTAAGTTATGTGCCTGCATCAAGTCTAACCAGTCTTAGTCGTTTTATTAGCTGGTGCATATTTTAATCGAATCATAAAAAAGGTAATAAAGTAGAGATATAAAAGTGTGATTATCATATTACGCATTTAAACTTTTTTGTTTCTTGAAGTGGTAGGTGACACTTTAGCAGGTAATATTATTTGCATTGAAAGAGCTGTTATTACCTTATTATGTTTTTAAACTGAAAATACATGTTGATAAACACGCTAATGGCATCTATGTATTAACTTTGGATTACACTTAGTTAGAAGGTAATCTTTACATACCACAAGCCAAGCACCTATTGAATATGTAGAAGAAGGTAATCTTCAAGAATTTCACCTAAACATTTATGCCCGCCGTCGTGGCAGGACTTGGGCGTAATTACCTCGCCAAAATGGTGTATTACAACGAGAAAATGGTGAAATTACTCGGTGAATGGTGAATTTTAGCAAAGGGCAGACACGGGGCGCCGGAACTAGGCCCTTAGAGCTTCCTGCACCGGCTAAATATGAATGAATAGCTGAAGACGGCTCGCTTGAACTTGGTACCGCTTGTTTAGGTTAAGTGAGGTTTCGCAACTTGAGCTTTAAGCTGTCAACAACAGCAGTAATCTTTTATTATTCTTTTATTTCAAGCCTAAAATTTAGAAACGTGAGGAACACGTTTTTCTGCCACATGCAACTTTAAAGGGGGCTTAAAGTGGAAATATTTTTTTTTTGAAAACGGCAATAATAAAGGGGATCTAAGTTTGTCATGAAGTAAATGCTGTGGGGGTAAATGCAGACTTTCAAATATCTGATCTAGTCCCAAACAAACTAGTTCTTAACAGAATGTTTCCTATTGTTAAAATACTAGTATTATTGAATTCAGATCATGAAGAAAAACAACGGGATCTCGAACCAATCAGCTGGTAATAGCCAAGGCATCCACAGACCATTTGGCTAAAGACTGTGCCCGTCTCACGCCAAACTACAAACGAAATAGCATTATTTGCAATTGTCTTATTCCGTGGCAACAATCGTAATTCGATTAGGACTTGGCGTACACTTCCATTTTCGCGCTCAATTTCCCGCCTCCGCGTTGAATCCATCTGCCATTTTTTTTAAGAAACATCTCCCCTCTCTTTCTGATCGATGATTGAGGGTATATAATCTATCTCATCATCATTAGTCTTGGCTGATGGATGGCGGAAAAAAGTCAGTTTATCGACTGGCGCTGGGACGGTTGTGAGAAAAGTTAAATCAGTTTTTGTTAGGTTGGCAGAATTGGGTGTTTTTCGCAAGATATTATAGGCCCGCCTGATTGACAGGATTCGGCCTAGATTGGTTGCCTTAAAGTTGTAACATTTTCGCTTATCGTAGCCTACGTAATATTTTTCTTTCTAATGTTTGCGACAAATGAAATCACTTTTAAGTGTCGTGATATACTCGTAAAGCTGAGGAATTCCTGTGGACTAATTTGGTAAGCGTTGTCTAATGAAGCCGTTTCGTCTATCACTCCGACGTTTCTGAATTTGCTCCATGAATATTGAAAATGGCGCTCTCCTAAGAGTATTAGCGGTTTGCCTTATTAAGCCGTAACTTGTGTAAGAGACTTGGAATAACTTCCAGCGTTGTTTGAACTAATTTAGTAGTAACCGCTGCTCTTATATAAATTACAATATAATCAAAGGCATACAATGACAATGTTTGGTAGAATGAACAAAGCTGATTGAAAAGTTAATGGTAAAAATGTAGTGGACTACCCACATTATTTTTATTTCTACAATTTAGTTTCCCAACGATTGAAACATATCTATATTCATATGAAGATTAAGGTTTAAAATACAAAAAGCTTTGCCCAATGTGATGCAGCAGGTGATGAATATGACACCACAAAGAATAATTATTGACGCAACAAAGGAATCTGACTAGGAGGCGACATATACCTAAGTTTCCAACATTCGTTCCAAAAGCCTTCTCTAAAGTAATTAAACCTTTATATACCTATACTTGTAGGTGAGTTTTATTAAGGTTTATAAATCAAGTTTTGCAATAATAAGTTTATAAAACCGACTCGTTTTAGTTGTACACGAACGATGGTATAAAAGTCCCTTCTTGTTAAGTCTTATTATTATTAATGATAAGGATAATATATATAACCTTATTTTAAAGATTGCCTTATTAGGAATGCAGTAGTGGGATTATTATGTGCTTCGGTGATGTAATTATCGTCTCATTCAAATGCCATCAGCTTGACTTTGGCTGTAGTAAAGTTATGGTACCCTCATACAGTGAGTGATATTTATAGGGCATCTTGTCAATCTGTTGTTTAGTATTCTATTGAATTGTCGTTTATTAAGTAAAAAATGGCTTAGTTGTATAACATGAGGGTTCGACGTAGAATTGATGGGTTTTACTTCGTGTAAACGGAAAAACTTTGTTTATGTTTAGCTATTTTATTAACTAGATAGTGTCAGGAAAATCATGATATATTTTTTAGTTGGTTTACAAGAAATATAAGAAACGAAGTCCATCATCTTTATAAAATCCGTCTAAACAATCGCTCAAATCTCTTCATTCCTCTAAGATTAGTATTATCTAAATAATGAGTTTAACCAACATTCCCATAATGAGGTTGTCGACCGTCTACTGGCCGCGAACCAGTATTTTACCGATAAATATCCATTTAAATTTGTATAATACGACAAGTTTAATACATAAATGACGATTTTATTAATCAGCAGCGCCAAGGTTGGCGTTGTGAATTGTGACGAATTTTCGTGCCGGGGTCGATGACCGCGTTACGTAGATGTTACGATTGTGTACTATAGATACGAGTGATGTTATTATGAAATATTTCGTAGAAAGTTCTTGAATAGGGACCAAACGGCAAACACGGCGTAGAAGGACCAGAAATTTGGATTGAGTACCAGGGTCTCAATGTAAGTTTTGATACAAAGCCGCAGGGTTTAAAACTATAGGTCGATTTTGGTGACGTTTTTGCAATGTTGGTACAACTTGTCATTCAAAAACAAAAGACGGGCTACACGCACGTAACAAATCAAATCAAATCAAAATCGTTTATTGCTTCAACATGGGTAATTACAGATGTCAAATTAAATTTAATTACAGGAACACCATATTCAACCTATACAAGTCATGCAATATGTCAGTTAAATTAAAATAAGTAGGTATGTCAAATAAAATCAATAAAAAAAAATGTCAAGTCTTATAGAATATAGTTAAGTATGATTATGATGAAACCTATTTCTGTAAATCAGTTAGAAATTCTGACACGCTGTAGTAGTTCTTTCCGAATGTTACAGACTAGCGACCATCAACTTCGTCATCTAAAAATGAAAAAACCTGTATAAACATACTGTCTTCTGTTTTACGCCATATTAAATGCATCTACAAAAAAATAACTGGAAAGTCCAACGTCCTGTTTCTACCAAGTTGCAATTTAATCTTTTTCCTGTATTATCTAGTCTTTAAGCGCCGCGTTATCCGAATACTGAAAGTGACGTCAAATTAAAAATGCTTCCGTATTGTAGTCCAAGAGCTGACAGTGTAATTTTACTAATGGTTGTAACTCGCGACACTAAGTTATTAAGATCTCGCGACTCGTCCTCGGTCGATCGCTTTTCTTCCTGCGACGCTTGATTATTTGAGAAAGGTTCGGCGAATTTATGTAATAGTGCGCTGTGATGATGATTGTGTAGATATTGAAAAAGCATGTGTGGGAATGATGGAAATTTTACTGCAATGAAGGTCTGCAATCGACATTAATCCTATCCATAAGAAAGTCCTACAAAAATTTCATAAGTCATAAAAAAATATTCTGTCTATCCCAAAATTAGATTTATTGTTGAAAGTATTGTTTAGAAATGTTCAACGCCACCCTCTGCGTCAGCAAACACCTCCCCACTACTCCCGTTTTGTAGTTTCGAAATTGCTTTCGCCGCTAAGTAATAATTCGGCGCGACACTCTCGTGCCGAGATGGAATCACGGGTTTGCGGCGGTCTTCGGCTGGCTGTCACTTTTTATTTCATAAGTAATACGCCGTCGGAGACAATGGAGCGCCTCTTTGTGACGGCGTCGCCTTTGTGCTCGCGCCGTATTTTGTGCTCGACTCGTATTTTGCTGGGAAGACCCGGCGTTGGGCTCTCGGTGTGCGCACGCGACTACGTTATCATTATTAAAGTTTGTACAAGGAGTAGCAAATACGGTTATAGGTTTTTTTATGTAAAACTAAAATAAGAATAAAGTCTAGGTTCACTAACGGCAGTTTCTTTTTTATAAGCGATCTATTATTATTTTTATTGTTTTGTGTAAGTCTAACTAAAACAATAGGTATCCTGAAGTTAAATAAAGGATCCATGTCCAATTAGTATTAAAAGTTTGAAGAGCTCGTTACCAACTTTCCCAGTTATAAATCCTAATAGTTTTTTGTATCTTTTTTCAGGTAAATCCGTTATCCAGTGCGCCGAGTTTGAATTCTATTTTCGTAAGTAACGGATGTGCAAAATGCACACATGTGAGGTACCAGATTATTTATAAATTAGTCTTGTTATCTTAACTAAATGTATTTGAAGCGATGTATTATTCATGTAATTCTAATTATATTTATCTTTTAGATTATGTAGGTTACTTTATTTGTGAACGGCGATAGTAAGTTGTTTCTTTTATTACATTGGCGGGATCAAAGTTTTTAACATATTTTAATTTTTTTGCTGATCTCCGAAACTTTAATTCAGTTGTTTACACTACAAAGTTTGGCAGAGAATTTTCATAAATTGGCTTGTTATTAATTACAGAATTCTGTTTATCTGTATTTGGCAGAGAATTACAAATACCGTAAGGCTCTTGTAAAAAATACTTTTGATAATAAATAGCATCAAAGTTCTTTTTTACTTTAGAAAAATCTTTCGCGATTAAGCGGCCAAAGTTTTAAGTTACGTCCAACAATATGCCAGCGTTTGCATAACCTTGCCAGTTTAAACCACATTTACGCACTACGTAGCTAATTCATCCTAGTCCAATGGTCAATGACCTTCCCGCGTTCGAAACTTTTTTTTATTAAGTTGTACAATGATGGATACAATTTTAAATGAAGAATGCGAATATAGAGCACTTGTTCTCACAGTTTTTTTTTTTTAATTAAAACGCGTTTATTATTATTTTTTGCGACATTTCGTAATTTTGTCAAATACTTTGGTCACGTTAAAACTAAGGCTTTAAACGTCTACAAAGAGTATGTTATTCCTGCCTTCAGCAACTATTCAAATTTTTTTTTAACAACTAACTTGATTCAATGTAATGTTTGCGTTTATCTGCGACATTACGTCAAATACAAAATCGTGTGCTAAAAAAGTCAGCGTGGAATTTATTAGTGTTGCCAGATTTCTGCGGCGTGTAAAATTACTCAATTTTGGTCATCACGACCTCGGGTAACCTCTAGTTGTGTTATTCCGAATAGCAGTTGGTATAGGTCTTTGCCAGCAATGTGCTATAACAACGAACAAATAAAACCATTGAAGATACGTGTGATTAGTGTGGATTAAGAAATATTGGTATGGTACTGAATCAGAAGAAATCAGTACATTCAATATTATGCTTTATTAAGATTGCATAGTTAATATATTTATTAAAAGACAATGAGATTCATACTTTGTTAAAAAAAACCTATAGAAAAATATTATATTCATTCATAAAATATCGTCACGGCTTAAAAAATATCGTCGCCAGGTATTTAAAATTCAAAACATTTTCTTGACAAGAATTTAATAAATTTATTATAAAATTTCCTTCTACTACAACAAGTAAAATACCAACTACTTAGTTTTCTTTGTAAAATATAGGTTGGGAAATTTTATAATGTAAGTTATCAATGTCCATTTGAGAAGCTCTTCTTGTAAACGGATATTGAAATATTTCTATCAGGCTTCGACATTAAACGTGTTTTATAGACGGTTACACGAAAATTGATATAAAGTCTAAACCATGTCAACGTCTATAAGTTCGTAGTTTTTCGTGACAAGAAAACTAAGTCACTTTATTATCATAACTATCATCATTATCATCATAGTTCAAAGAAAAGTAAAGGGCATTTAGAAGTTTTTTTTTAATCAGCCCGAAATTTTATATTTTGTCCATTAAAGTTAGAGTAGAGAAGTGTGGGCGGTTCAAAGGTTCATAATAAGTAAGATAATGACATAGCCAATATATCTTAATGATTGGTAAAACCGAATTGAAAAAAAGCGTATATACTTTCTTACATACTCACAGACTCACAGACTCAGACACAGATTTCAACTTTGCTTTATACTATGTAGAGATTTAACAGATTTATATCTAGAAGTAATGACACAACTAGAGTCTGTCTATTCGAGTTCGCCGTCTGACTTATTTATGTATTCCCGATTGATTACAATTCAAGATATATATTTTATCGGCTGATTTATACAAAGCCCGCTTGTTTTTACGAGCCTGTTTTATTATTCCCGGATAAATGGTATAATGAAGTAATATTGTGACATTGTGCGTATAGCAGACAGGCTAAGTAATGTAAGTTGATGTAACAAACACAAACTTGACTACTTGTTTTTATATTGACTAGCAAACAGAATTGGTCTATAGGTGATTTGAATAGGTATTGAGAAATATTTTACATCTTTTTGTAAACACATCTTCATATCTATGAAATCATGTAAAAAAATGCACTCTTTTATGTTTAAGCCAGAAACATTAAAACAGAAATAATATGCGTTTGACCGTCCGTCAAAATAATGACCCGAGCGTCTTTAAAGGATTTTACCAGACCAACGGGATAATATACCATAATCATTTTCCATCTTATTTAAATTCCTTGCTCAGATGTGTTCTATCCACAGATTGAGCCGACTACCCACGCTCTGTCAATATTTATTAGTGAGAGGAGAGATGTATCAACATTTTATATCAACCAACTAAGTGTTTGGGTAAAAGAATCGAGTATTTCGAGATTACTTGAATAAATAACGCGACGGAAGCTTTTTAGACCCCCTAGAGTGTCACAGTTTTTTAGGAAGGGAAATTTTAGAGATTACGGCTTTATTTCTGTTGTACATTATATCCTACTAATATTATAAACGTGAAAGTTTGTGAGTATGGATGTATGTATGGATGTTTTTTACTCTTTCACGTAAAATCTACTGGATGGATTTTGATGAAACTTTACAGTAATATAGATCTCATCAGAATAACATATAGGGTACTTTTTACCGCGGGAAAACTTCTCATTCCCACGGGAAACCGAGTTCTACACGAACGGATTCGCGGGCGGCCACTAGTATTTATTATACTCTAAAGAGTGTAAAATAAAGAATAATAATCATTTCGCAATAAAAAAACCTTGTTTACACGCCAAATAAGAAAGCCTTTTTAACTAATTATGTTTGCGCTCGTTTGCAAAATAAGTCCAGTAAATAAAGCCGAGTACACATTGGACATTGTCGACAAAAGATAATTTTGTACCAACTTTTACGACGTGTGAAAGCTTTGTATGGCTAAGTCAATTTGTTTAGTCAAATCGGGTATCGAACCTGGGTCGTTGCTATACGCGGTGTTGCCAAAAACGGCGACTGGTCATGGTAACTCGTAATAAGAGCTTAAATATTTGTTTTAATGTGTAATATGTTAATAGCGATCGGTAATATAGATAAAATTGGAACTACGGATTTAGCCAATTCGATTTTGAATGTGTTCGCTCTGGCAAGCGTATTCATATGTTTGAATATTATAAGTACTTATTATATGCAACTTAAATACTCAAATATGCTTTAATTTATAATTCCTTAAATTTTTAAACCAAGCAAAACCAAAAAAATATGAAGAAAAATAAGATAATTGTCTGGACAATTAATAATGAATGGTCGATCTATAAGACGTCAATTACAACAATAAGTACATAATTATTTTCTATTTATACTTTCTTCTCAAATAGCACACACGTGATGTGAACTACTAAATAACATGATTCAATGCGCCAGAGCAGTTTTCGATATTAGTGATTACTTGAGATATTTTCACCATGCATAAAATCGATATTTAGAATCGATAACGATTCGAAACAAGTCTAAGGAGAGATATCTGTATTGAAAGGATACTTCTTTTGGAAAAGTATTTATTGTTAAAAAATATACTCTAGTCAAATCAAGCCAACTAGCTAGCTAACGCACCTCTTGATGACCACTTTATTCTTAAAAGCATTATTTCCCAGTACATTTTTTAACTAAGTAAATCTTTATAAATTTAAATAGCATAAAATACAATTGAACTTCTTGTTTTGCTTGCTCTCCTAAATCATCAACGTTACCCTTCGATTCAAAATCATCGATGTCTCCTATGCTATCGATGTTATCCCATCCCTATCGTCTATTTGCGGCGCGCTATTTGCGTGGCGCGCGGGCGTAGGGAGCGACCTTGACACTGCGCAGGCGACGCGGTCACGCCACGCTGCGCGCGCAGCCGATAGATGCCATGTGATCCACGGCACACCCGGATCTATGGGACTGTGTGAGATCTGTGGCTAACATTTGTCTGTAAAAATCGTGTTTCGTAAAACTAATTTCCCTCATTCAAAATTAAATTGATCTTAATGAGTTTTTAAAGCATACTATGTAATAAATGCCATCAAGCTTTTTTTTTGTTTTTAAAAACATAGTGTTGGAACTAGGAGTCACTGAAAATGGCTCAATTATAAAAACCATGGTTTTAAAGACATCGCGTAATCAAATTTAATGTCTATAAGATTTGATGAAAACCCGGTTTTCATCAAAATTTGGTTTGTATTTTTCTTTCCGCAAAGAGGCAAGACAATGCTCGATCAGTATTTTATATTTTATACTTTATGTATTTAATTTGACGACAAAAAGTAGTTGTTACTGTTATGTAAAATATCGTAGGGCCCTAAAAATGCAACTTGTTTAACGAAATTCAAGTGCTATTTGGCTTTTATTTAATCTATTTATCTGAAGAGATTCAGTTGTTAGTATCATAGTATGCTTTAAGCGTTAACTAACAGTTAAACCATGAATTTATATTGGTTTCCTGTTTAGTTTTTTGACAAATTTAAGCAGATGGATGAACACTGAACATATTTAGAGCAAACAACAATTTTATTTATTTTAAGCTATTATATAAATAGTATTGACTTATATAAAGGCATTGTGTTGTTGAATTTGTAAATTTACGTTGCAGAATAGAAAATTAAAAGCGAATATCCACTAGAAAGACGGCAAGTGAAGTTTTTAGAACACCAGTTACGACTACCAAGTACAGGTCATTATTTTTTACAACTTTATTCCATTGTAATAATAGTATTCAATTGATAAATTACGACCATCATTCTATACTTCTTTATTGGTTGGTGTTGCCAACATAAAAATCTACCGTTCGATTGTACATTACACCGCCCAGGTAACTAGGCAAATACAGTATACAGCTAAAGATAGATGTAATTCTGTATGAAATGTCTAGGTTTCTATGCAGATATTTTGCTGTAGAGGGTATACACAAGGCCATGGTGTTGACCCCCATGATGCCACAACAGCCATTACCTTTTTTCATACGAGATAAGTACATAGTTTTTGATAGCTAAGTACACATTAATTCGAGATTCAGTCTGTGATTTGTACCCAATACACGGCGATATAACTTTTTTTTTTAATTCTCTTTTTAAATTCGCGAAGATTTTCAAATCGAGGTCCGACAATTACATCTGCTTAACTGGGTTGAATTTCATATTTTGTAACAGATCGGTCATTGTTCAAAATTAGAATATTGTTTGGCGGCCAGTCGGCCAGCAACTGACCTGTCACAGGGGGGTTCCAAAATTGAAAATAAAGGGTGCATTCACAGTTATCTTGATCTATAAATTACATAACAGCTATATTGTTCTGAATTTAAAATGTATTTTTCGTGCGATAACGGGTACGGGTTTTTTATGAGTGGATTATGTTAATGTGAGAATTGAGTTGACAGCACTATGGCGGCGCGGGGCGGTAGCGGGGCCGGTGCGGGGGGTAGCGGGGGGCATTGTCTATTGTCTGTGCGTGCACTTTTCTAACATACGGCGACGACGGTAAAAAAAAAACACTTTACTATCTGACATATTCTGCAGTGAACGACGTTATAAAAAGCCAATTTTGACCCGGATTAAACGCATGTTTCTTCACGTAGAAACTTTAAACGCTGGTTTCTGAATTGAGAAGAAGTTGAGTCACATTTAAGTTATAAGTAGGTGGCTTGGCAAATACAAAAAGTTAGTTTTACTTAAGCTCTAGTTGAACGTGAATTTTCCATCGAAAATCCGGCGGTAAACTATTCCAGAAAGTTAAAATGCGATGTTATTACACCATTATAATTTCCTAGAAAGATCGTTAACCCTAACAATGTATTACATTAGAACCGTTCAACTAAATACAGAATAATAATATTTACTGTTAATGATCTATCCACGTGTAATTAATAGCTCACGTACACAATAGGTTTGACTATTTTAATTACGGCCCACAATTTAATTCCAAACCGGCGGAATAACTCGTCCATACAATGGCAATACTGAAATAATGGCGGGTTCGGGGAGGCAATAGAAATAAATACAGGCGGAGAGGCAGGGCTGCCAGTGTCAATAATAACAAAGAGAAATCATTGTTAAGTTACCTACAACACAAAATGAGAAGACGTTATTTTTATGATAAAATATTTTTTTGCTTCATAATTATATTTGTAGTGATACTGTAGAATCACAATGCGTATCCAAAGCAATAGTTTTCATGTCGCAGTTTCAGTAATGAAATACGCTATCATAGATACTCTACTGTACCTCATACTACTATTATAGAAACAGGAAAAAGTTTTTCATGTATTAGTCAGTTCCTTCCAAAAATTTGCTACTTGTTATGTAACATATTGGCATATTAATGGGCAGTTACCAGAACTATGACATTAGATGTATACGAGCTGCAGTATTAATTAAACATGTTTGTCAATGTCGTAAGTAGCAATAATTTGACAGTGCCGCCGAAAATCAACGTCGCTTTTATCCATACGGGCTTTGTCCGCGACGGTGTTCCTGCAATAGCCGCCATTTTGGTTTTATATCACTACCGACATTTGTTGTACAGTTTACGGCATATCGTATTCATTAAATGATCTGCGAATCAACGTAACTTGCATTTATACTATTAAGATATTTTGTAACATGTTATTAGACTGTTATTGTAGGTATTCATTTATATGTCGCGTATCAAGGTATATTATAGTTATATAGTTTGTTATACTTCAGAGGCTAAAGGCGGTGCCCAAAATCTGATACCAGATGAATATGTGCTGCAAAATCATAAGAGAGTAAGTAAAGTATTGGTTGTCAAAAAAAATGTAAACAATAATTCCATCGCCAAAGTTCCACAACGATGTTGAAGTATTATTAATTATTATGCATACGTCATGATTATTATAATTATCGCCATGCTGCGTTCGTAATAAAATCTGGCAATTCACGAAACGACTCGCCCTTATGGTGCGATCGCCGCGCGTTTTTGCGACGCGGCGGATTTTAAACGCCCCCTCTGAACCGGCTTAAAACATGTAGTGACTTACGTCGCTGCGTCGCTGCTATTTCCGTCGTCTCCATCAATGTAATCACTTCGTCCTCCTTTATTTTTACTATAACTATCCTTTTATATCGTCGCACGTCATGGCGGCGATTCACTCCTGTAAATTTAATAAACTTCATTTCACTGCCCTCATAACACTACACAATACACTTTCCTACTCTTTTTACTTACCTTATCTATTTATTTCTTAATTAAAAGTTATAATTAATATTTTATTTCATCTTGTTTACATTTTCATTTTTGCATACTGACATTTTTGACACGTCACTCGTGACACGTCTGTAGGTGGCCAGCCGCTGCTTTCTAATTCATCCTCGACCCTCTTTGGATTTACTTTTAAATACAAAATAACTATATTCTAGAATATTCAAAAGCTCGACCGAGGTTTCTTGTAAAATCCAGCCGCAAGGCTGGTCAGTTCACTTTTGGGTTTCAACTTGAGCACAGCTCAAATATAACAGTCTACTTTTGGCCTTCAACTTGACTATAACTATTAAATAATAGTGCACGGTCACTATCCACTAACGACTCCAGTTGTCGAGTCCCTCCTTGGCCTGCTGCCGAGCTGCCGAGTCCCTCCTTGGCCTGCTGCCGAGCTGCCGAGTCCCTCATTGGCCTGCTGCCGAGCTGCCGAGTCCCTCCTTGGCCTGCTGCCGAGCTGCCGAGAAGCTGCTAGACCTGCTGCCGAACTGCCGAGTCCCTCCTCGGCCTACTGCTGAGTTCCTCCTGGGCCTGCCGCCCAGCCACTCCTGGGCCTGCCGCCCACCCATTCTTGGGACCTGCTGCCCAGGGTCTTCGTGGACTGCTGCCCGGTCCCTCGCCGCTAGGATCGTCCCACGCCCTACACTTACATCACACTTACTGCTCACCGACTGACCTCTTATCCCCAATAAATCTTTTGGCTTCTATTTCTGGTCTTTGTATTTATAATTTATAAATTATAAATCTACAGGCTAGGTAGATTCTTCTTTTCTCTACTTTGTCGTTTACTACGCGACAGTTTGGCGCCCAACTTAAATCCTAGCCCTACCCCTTTTCAGCTTTTCTAGCATTTTTCCTAACTCTTCCCTCAAAATTCTAAAACATCGCTTCGTCTAGCGATTACCAATATTCCGTTCCCCCTTTTTTTTTCTCTGGCTGTCCACCTCAAATTTTCACTTTACTCAATACTCTTTTCATTTAACACTAATATTATTATTATTATTTATTTATTTAAAACTAATATTTTTCTAATATTTTTTTTTCAGATCTGTTAATATTTTCTATTGATACTTTATCTACTACTCTACATTTATATATTTATATTTACTTTATACTTTACTTTTATTATCTAATACATACTACCGTGATCATTAAGTAAAAACTAATACCTCATTCTATAATTTATGACAAGTAAAACTCTTATGTATTTATTCAATTTATTTTAAGTCATTAGGACATTTTAAGGCGACTATTTTCTCTTTCAGCTTTCATCTTCCCATTTTATTACGAGGCGATGGAAAAGCGGTCTAAAAATTTTCCTTTTCTTAGGCTCTGCAGCCATCTGCAAGAGATCTTCTTCTTGACAATCAGTTCTTCCAGTTATCTGGAATAACAAGTTTTCTATTACTTTTTTTTAACTTATGGTGCGGTTGGCAACACCTTAAATAAGCCCTTCGCCCTAACCAACCTAAACGGTTAGCTTGTTTTTTATTCTACTCTATCTAGCCTATCTAAAATAGGTTAGTCGCTTATCCGTCTAAAACGGATAGGCACTGTCTTTACCTGGACTACTACTATTGCTCCAGGTAAGGGCGCTTCTTTCAGAGTCTACTAAAGCTCTGATTACAGCTTACTTTCTCTTACCTTTTATCTCCTTTTATTTTGGGTCTTCAAATGGAGCGGCTGACTACTCCTTAAATAAGCCTAGGTCATTTCTTTTCTATGTTGTCCACTATGGAGCGGCTGACAACTCCCAAAATAAGCCTTATCGTCATTCTGGAAACATCCTCTTAGAGTGGTCGTCATTGAATGTGAACACCACCCTAGCGGAATGAAAGTGATAGCATGAAAGAAGAATTTGAGTGATATTTTGGAAGTTGCGAAAGAAGAATTTGAGTGATATTTTGGATGTTGATGTCTGAAAGTGTTGAGCCTTGTTTCCCTAAACATTTTAGGAAAAACCTTTAAGTAAATTTTCTCCTAGTCGAAAATTTTCTCGGGTTGGAGGGGATATGTAGTGACTTACGTCGCTGCGTCGCTGCTATTTCCGTCGTCTCCATCAATGTAATCACTTCGTCCTCCTTTATTTTTACTATAACTATCCTTTTATATCGTCGCACGTCATGGCGGCGATTCACTCCTGTAAATTTAATAAACTTCATTTCACTGCCCTCATAACACTACACAATACACTTTCCTACTCTTTTTACTTACCTTATCTATTTATTTCTTAATTAAAAGTTATAATTAATATTTTATTTCATCTTGTTTACATTTTCATTTTTGCATACTGACATTTTTGACACGTCACTCGTGACACGTCTGTAGGTGGCCAGCCGCTGCTTTCTAATTCATCCTCGACCCTCTTTGGATTTACTTTTAAATACAAAATAACTATATTCTAGAATATTCAAAAGCTCGACCGAGGTTTCTTGTAAAATCCAGCCGCAAGGCTGGTCAGTTCACTTTTGGGTTTCAACTTGAGCACAGCTCAAATATAACAGTCTACTTTTGGCCTTCAACTTGACTATAACTATTAAATAATAGTGCACGGTCACTATCCACTAACGACTCCAGTTGTCGAGTCCCTCCTTGGCCTGCTGCCGAGCTGCCGAGTCCCTCCTTGGCCTGCTGCCGAGCTGCCGAGTCCCTCATTGGCCTGCTGCCGAGCTGCCGAGTCCCTCCTTGGCCTGCTGCCGAGCTGCCGAGAAGCTGCTAGACCTGCTGCCGAACTGCCGAGTCCCTCCTCGGCCTACTGCTGAGTTCCTCCTGGGCCTGCCGCCCAGCCACTCCTGGGCCTGCCGCCCACCCATTCTTGGGACCTGCTGCCCAGGGTCTTCGTGGACTGCTGCCCGGTCCCTCGCCGCTAGGATCGTCCCACGCCCTACACTTACATCACACTTACTGCTCACCGACTGACCTCTTATCCCCAATAAATCTTTTGGCTTCTATTTCTGGTCTTTGTATTTATAATTTATAAATTATAAATCTACAGGCTAGGTAGATTCTTCTTTTCTCTACTTTGTCGTTTACTACGCGACAAACAATTGGCGCGAAGTTTGCATCGTTTGGTGTCATATGTTGAATTGCATCGGGAAACTATGTCACGAATGCAATTCTTAAGCTTAACTAAATTCGTATGTATATTTTGAGTACAATTTATTTAGTTTTTACTATAGTATTTTTTGTTTTAATAGAGAATTAAACTAGAGATCTGTGATGATAAGAATGGTTCACCAACATTTCGAAATAATCGAATGTCTATCGTACATCATTATGAGATAAAATCGAGTTTTACTTATGAGATAAAATCGAAAATAATATGTAATTAAATTTCTTATTATTTTTTCTATCTTCAAACCAAATTTCATCAAAATCGGTTCAGTGGATTAGGCGTGAAAGCGGACAGACAGACAGACTGACCGACAGACAGAGTTACTTTCGCATTTATAATATTATAGTAAGGATAAAACAAGTGTTAGGTCTCCTAGAAGCCCGTAGACCACGTTGCAACATCGCGTGCGACCACCGACCCCGTCATTTGGTTAATCAACAATTTGTATTCACACGTGATACGGGATTTTGTTACCCACTCTTTGATTAGTTATAAATGTAGGTCGGTCATAGTATAATAACAGGACAGCTGGCTAGTTTCATGGTCGGACAGTTTAGTTGTAACTGCGCAGTTTACTGTCATTGTTAGTTTTAATATGTCAAGATTAGTTTGATGCAGGTCTCCGTGTTTAGCATAATCGGCGGGTTGTTCTGTGTTGTGTTCGATATATAAATAAGTATACGGTTTAGTCTGTGCTTAGATGATACAGAAACAATAAAGTTAATGTTGATGATTTATGATGTAGCGATGTAATTATGATATGCTATGATTATCTACGAGCGTTGTAAGGTTTTACTCTGCAAGTTTCATATTGGGTCTCACAATTCAGTTGTTGTCTGTCAAGCAACCCGTAAAGCTTTAAAATCAAAATACAACGAAGCTTAAAACATGAAAATTCGTTTTTGGATTCCTGACAACTTTCTTTGACGACTTTATCGACATCAAACAGGAAATAATAGTACTCATTAGTTTCTCAAAATTATATATAATTCATACAGCACCCACCTACTTACTCGCACCACTGAATCACAATTTAGAAACGAACAAAATTACTCAAATTGTCCCAAAAACCATGCCTATTATTCTTTGTAAAACAGAAAAGGCAAAGGTCCTTAAAGACCAAAGGTCCTTACAGCCTAAGAAAAAAAACACTTCCCCTCATTCCAATTATACGAAAGGAAACCACGCAACGGAACTGACTAGGAAACCATTCGAAATTCGAATACCTCCACAAACAATTCTGTAACATCAACATTTAAATGGAATTGGGAAAAAAAAGAAAAATCGAATTATCTCACATGAGTGGCCAGAAATAATTGAGTGTGCTCCGCGAAGTTTGGTTACAAAAGGAACTGAATCAGAATGGGGCCCGTGCGAGAAAAAATTGGATTTTGTATTTTTATAAATGGCAACTGCATATCTAATTAATTTCGGTGATTACTTCCCATTAAGCTTAATTGATACAGATTAGGTTTACTAAAAATTTTACAATTATTTTGTCTTTTTTTAGGACTGCATTATAAGATCCAAAAGTATGTTAATGTGTCATTTATCCAATTGTAACGAATGTAAATCTTCGTAAATTATTATTTTTGTTAACACTAAAACCAAAATGTTGTGCATGTCTTTCTTTACCGGATGTTCGCTTTTGTAAACCGAACACTTTTCGATTTTATAGATAGTGTATAAATCCGACAACGGACTGACAGACGGACATTCAGTTTATGTGTATTGTTTGTGATGGCGCGAAAAATTCTTTGGTTGCTTGCCGCCCCGCTGTCTGCCTTCGGTGTACGATGTACAACGCATATAGATCCCGTACTTCATATACAAATGTATAAAAGAAACGGTAGCTAGAGTACACAGTACAACAATATGAAATAAAGATTAATAACTTTATATAAATTTTATTCGCTTTGTTAAAACTATTACATTAAAATTGCAAATGTCCTTAGCCTGGTTTCTTTAGCTTATATTTCTTCAATCTAGTGGTTTTTCATCACGAGAATATAAAGTTATGCGTAAAAAGCGATGACATTCGCAATGACAAGACTGTTTGTGTGTGCGTGGTATGGTTACGTAATTAATTTATGTTATCGAATGAGATTTATAGATTACAATAATTTTATTGCCAACTGCAAGTTGCAAAGGTCGTTTAATATAACATTATTAAAAAAAAACAACCCGAATAACATTTAAAAAGTGAACCTGTCATCCTCTTTGAAATTCGAAATGCGATTGAAAATAGTTTTTCTTCTTCGCGTTAACGTTGGCACTGTTCGCGGTAAAATCTAGCGCTAAGCTGTCAGTCACTGCTGTCAAAATTGGACACATTTAATCACCAAGTGCTTAGTAATTACCGCTCACGGCTCACAATAGAATAATTGTGATTCTAGCTCGACTTCTTACCAGAGATAGGTATCAGGTTCTTACAATGAGCATAGTTAAACTATCTATTAAGAGATCTGTTGTTACGTGAGCGGTGTTTACGCAGGCGGTCGCTAGGTGGCGTGACGTCATGTGACCTTGGCCTGAGAGCTAGGTTTACAACAAGTCTAGAATCTAGATTTTATGATCGCAGCAGGTGTAGGTCAGGAATTGTGCCTACGAATACGCTCTTGTCTATTTTGTTGCACTAAGATTTTACCATCGTCATAAATTGGTTGGTATTAATATTGTCAAGCGTTATTGTTAGACATTTTCCTATCACCTCTTTTCCATTAAAGTCAAATAGCACACTTCTATTGCTGGATTAAAGAGAATTGCATTAACCGACTCGAGTAAAATGCGGTTTAAACGGAGCGTCCGTTATTGTTTACTGCTAAGAACTTGCCAAGGTGACTTCTTGTAGGCATAACTAAGTACCTATCGGGGCACTTATATAAAAATAGGTATTTTACATTGGATTTTATATTATTGAGTTCGCTGCGACCTCTTGCTGGTCACGCGCATCCAAATGTACCCCCGCCTTTAGTTCGGAAACACTGATTTATTGCCCTGTTTGTTTTAAAACTTTCAAATTAACTGTAAAACTTGATTATTTGGAAAAATAACGAGATTTATTGGTTTGTTGGCCAGTTCTATTGCGGTTAATAATGGGAGATGGTTCGAGTTTGTCTGAGAGTTTTTTTAAATTGTATTTTTGAAGTTATATAAGCCATGTGATGTCCAATAAATTTCTTTTTAACTGTCAATAATTGACATAACTTGAGTTCTACGTGAACTTAAAGCAATATTTGCACACAAAGTAATATTTTCACCAACATTCTCTACAAATTACATGCATTTTCGTTTCAATGCCTTATCACTAACAATCAATTTCACTGTCTCCCCACTGATAGCAGTGATAACATTGTTTATCACATGTTTGCTGTTAACATGCATCGGCTTTGCATTAAATCAATGTAACCTATTTCAACCTTATTTTGTTGCAGGTAAGGATCAATTTATTATGCACAGTTCAAGGCTGAAAGGTAAAGTGTGTTAATGAGATGGTGTTTGACGTTTAATGTTCAGCTGATTTATCATGTAAGAAAGTTTAGTGACATGTTTTGCTACAGGTCTAACCTTGTTTGCATGAGGTTAAGAAAGGTCGGACTAGTTAAGATTGTAGAACCTTTGAAAAATGGGGGTAAAGAGTAGTTTTGCTGCTCTAGAAATTGTGCGTGGAAATTCAGATAAAGATGAAGTGTCTGTAGACAATCTGTCCATGAAGTGTCGTGTTTCTAAGTGAATTCTCTCAGACATTTTTGTTTTTTCAATAATTTCAAAATGTCATAGATGTATTCCTTTTTTAGAAAGAACTTAAGGCGATTTCATTAGAAATGTGTTTTATTTATATTTGGAATCAGGTCGAAAAAAGGATTGATCGATACTTGTTCTCTTTTCAAAACCGATTTATTTTCAAATCATTTAGGCATCTGGAATTTGTCTTTGACTGGAACTTTCAAAAACCCGAGCAACTGATGGAACGTTCTGAAAGATACAGATAAGAGCTTTACCTTTTAAGACAGTTATTTAACATATGACAGATGCATTTCAATCTATTTACTAAAAAAGGAACCTGTAAGTATCCCAAATTATTATAATAATGATTTACTTTAAAAGAGTGAATTTATAAGTCCCGAACATATTGAAAAACTGATATCAAGATCGCCTCAATATTCAGATTACAAAATAAAGTAATCTATATTTTTCTTAGATAACAAACATAATACAAGACCTTTCGGCAATCGTCACGTTCGGTATCGGTCAACGACATTTAGATAATTTTGTTTTTTTTGTCAATGTCACACGTGTGACGTCATCGTGACATTGACATTGGAAGTCCGGACTTGTTTTATCTATTTCGCTGTTTTCCACGATTGCAACTCGTTTACTGATCAAGGTTATAGTTTTTGTTTTATTTTTAGAGTTTTTGAATTTGTTTATTTTACTATTTACCAGACTTCGGAAAATTTAGTTTTTTCACCATGTGTTTTTTAAGGTATAAATATATTTTATAGGTAGACTGATATTGTAATAAAATAAATAAATTGGGCCGTACACTTCTTTGAAATAATCAACAAATCCAAATTATACCAATTTAGTTCTTAAGTTTCGAGATCAACAAATTCGACTTGCATTCGAGTTTCCGTAGTAATAATTCAGGTGTTTACTTTTACGGCCGTATATAAAATACATAAAACTGGCTTTTATTTTGAAGGACGGCCTGTATCTGTAGGGGTTATATCCAGGTTGTCGTTGTTTTTTTTTAATTTGTTTTTCTTTACTATTGCAGACGGAATAAAATGTGAGATGGCGTGATTGAATGTTTACGAGTTTCTAGATTATACGGTTTCAAGACACCGGCTGTAAATGTTTATGTGTTTTGCATCGTCTATAGAAAGAGGGTAGTAACAAAATAAATGGTTATGTTAATTAATGAGTCACGTTAATCGTAAGTAGTTTTTTTGTAATTTTATACCCGAGGGTAGTTCATAAACTTTAGCTTTAAACTGACAGTGACGGAAAGAAAACTCTGCAACAAAAATGGTAAAAAAATGTTTATAAATTTGTATGACTTATAATCTTTGATAATTTACTGTTCTTGTTATAACTAAAAGTTCTATGTTTACATTGAACTTTCTAAGTGTTACACGAATCAATTGTACTGTCCTACCTAAAATATGTTGCCCCAATTCTTGATTACAATTAATGTTATAGTGCATAAAATGTAAATAAATAAATTGACACTTGATTGTCATTTAATCTTAATTAGCAATAATAAAGTCAAAGTCATTAAAAGTAACGTTTATTTTTAAAATCAAACACAGTTTTTTATTTATCGTTACTAGTATGAATTATGCCTACAATGATTTACATATATCTTATCAAAATTACTACTTTTAACTAAATAAAAATACAGTATTTATGCATCTATATATAATAATATAAAAGTATAATGCTACAGTTAACAATTACTTTATAATAGTAACTTATTTTTGAGTTAGTCATCATTATTGCGTAGTATAAATCCAAGTCGCTAATTGTGTCTGTATGTTTGTCCGCTAACTCCTTCTAAACCACTAAACGGATTTTAATCTGGTCTTCGCCATATTTGGGATATTTAACATAAAATTTGTAAATATAGAACATTTAAAGAAGTTTCTTTAGGTAAGCCACAATTCAATGTTACGTGATCAGGTCGGGAAAAATTATACCATTGCGAAGCGTGGGCGGGTGGCTAGTTTACTATATTATAAAGTAGGTAGTGGCAGAACTAACGCATTAAAACGCGCCGCGAAAATTGTTAATTAATAGATATGCAGACCTAAATCATTTTTCTTTGTTTTGATTTTATTTTGACAAATCTCCAAAACATTACTTCTAAGTTGATACATTACTTCTATATAGTTCCAAGTTTTGCCGCTAGTAGCGCTGGCTTCACCCAGCATACTCCCATATTTAAGTCATAGACATTCATTCATTATTCATTCTCATATTATATGACAAGCCCGTAAATCTTGAAAAATGTTTATACGTTTTAAATTAATATAAATCTAAATTATGATAGTATAATTTCCGAAAAGAGTGCCGAGAGTTTTTTCCGCCAGCCTTTTCTCTCGGTCTACTACGGCAGTTGCTGATGTATGTAGTATGTAGGGGTGTCCCGTGACATCTTTTTTATTTTTGATTTTATGCTTTTGACAATGTATAAGAGATTAGTTTTTTAATCCTACATACAATAAAGTCATTTCATTTCATTTCATGATACTTACTGTACATTTATGTGCCTCTCTTAAAACAACGCCAACGAACATTATTTTAACGATGAGTCAAAATCCTTTTACCTTATTTGTAAAGTCATAATCAATGCAATCAATTATGTAAAGGTTACTCGTATATTACGTTATATAAAACGAATACGATGTTAACAATTTTTATAGGTAGAATATTTTTTGCTTTTTTGACTTTTAGGTGCATTCAAAACCAAATTGACATTTACGTTTTCCTGTGTTATAGATCATGTTTTTTTCATAAATATTTTTATTTTTTTCATAATAGTTTAATCAGTAGTATTCTACATCATTACATAGTAAATTTCAAAGTCGCTAATTCTGTCTGTTTGTATGTTTGTCCGCTATCTCCTCCTAAACCACATGACGGATTTTAATGCGGTTTTCGCCATGTTAATCGTAATTTTTTCATTTAAATTGGTTAATAAAGAAAAAAATTAATAAAAGTTTTTTTTAGTTAGCAAAATCTAACACATGCCAGTATGCAATAGCATTGATCACTCTGTCTCCGTATGCACCGCGCCGGCGCAAGGTCGGCCGCGTCATTGGCGCGCGCGCATTGCGACGTAAATAGAAGGAAAACTCGCCGAGACTGGAGGGAGTGCGAAGGTTAGGCTGCGAACGGTTTTCAGTAGGACTTGGACGAGGGGTATTAGAAAAACGATTTTGCTGGGACGGTACGTTTTTTTTATGTAGAAATCTGTGGAGTGTCGCGTAACTCGAATATAAATTAATACCTGAATGATGTTGCTGCGTTTAGTATTTAGCAATTTCATTCGAAGTTTTACGCGATTGCGACTCGAAAACCGATTTCGTTCAAGAGTCCCAACACGATACCTTTCAAAGGTATTGATATTCGAGTTAAAGGACACACCCCCACGGGTCGTGTTAATTAAGCTAGAGTAAAGTCTATTTTTAGTAGGAAATTGATAGTTTGATAGCTAATTTGATTTTAACAATTCAATTTTAAGCTTACAGCCTTGTTGTTTTTAAAAAAACTTTTAGTAATTTCTTTACCAACAACTACTTTTTTAGGAACAGAAATACACTGTTCAAAATCAATTCAATCAACAAATGATACCTCTGCCCTCAAGGCTGGCAGGTCACAGTCTACAAACCACAGCAGAGTCTACGTGCACTAGCGCGCGTAGCGAGGCTCTGTGGTTGCGTCATCGCGCTGCATTTGTTTACACTGTGACTGGACTAGAAATCGAGCGATGATTTTTAATTCTGAAGCTGCAATCGATTTTGTTTTCAGTAGTTCACATGATTTGTATAGATTTTTAAGTGTGCTGAAGCTTTTTTCGGGTGACGACTAATATAGCTTTGCAGTACATAGCGTATTGAATTCAGTACCTACATAGTGTCATAGTTAAGGTTACCACGTTTAAAGTATCCGACGTCTTAATATACATAGATTTCAGGTACTTTTACGAAATCGATGTTTTTAAACGAACCATATATGTATAAAAATTAATGAATAGCTTTTTGAATAACAGCTGTTAAAAAGCTGTATGTACTTAAATACTTTTTTTAAGTATTTTCGAATCCAATATCCGAATAGTTTTCACTCAGATAATGTTTAATGCTGTCCATACGATATTTCCACGTACATTCAGTTTTTAATAAACACTCTTGTTCGGTATAAAATTTACGATATTGCGACCGTCTCTTTGTAATAAACGAAATTGAATACGTAAAACAAACAAAACTATTTGTAACATTTATTTTTATTTTATACCCTGGACTACGATGTTGAAATTTTCGGGCAAACGTCAAAATGGAATGTCGTTCATTCTTTCATTCATGCAATGACACTAGCATTGATCAAAAATTGGTCTTAGTGCTCTGAATAGACGAAGGCACTACCTGCAAACGACAGCTAGACAATATTAAGGCAATTTTTAATCGCTTCAGACGAGACTATGCGACGATGTTTAAGACTTTTACTTTCAGTGTGTTTTTGTCAGAAAAACAACTTATCATCAAAGTGTTAATCTCTTAATTTTCATCTTCATCACCTCAGGCATACTACAAAATGTACCACGTTTGAATTAAGTGATTAAAAGATGGCAAATTATTAGGTAGGAGCAAATGTACTGAAATGTTTAAGTTTACTATTTTTGCCCACGATTTTGAAGTGCGTGTAGCTTTTGCTCATTACGACGCGACAGTGTAAACAAAGTCAAACAACGTGCTATTAGTAAATTCTTGACAAAACTAGGGTGTTACATAACACACGACGGGAGCCACCGGTGTGTATCAACAAATTTGATTATGGCAACACCCAGTGGAGCGAGCTAATTCTCCTGCCAGCGCGTTCCGAGCTGCGGTAAATGTTCACTCTGAATCCAACGGCCAAAGGAGTTATTTTGATTAAATCTTAATACAAATATACTTCTTGACCGAAGGCATGCGCTGGGACTATCTGAATTATGTTTTGATGAGCTAATTTGGGAATAGTTTGGATAATTCGCCTGATGATTTCGTGCGGCAAGCGCGAGCGTTTGTTGTTGTGCTATGGATTTTTGGGTCGGTTTTCTTTAGGTCGTCTCTGTTTTTTTAGCTTTGGCGTATGTTGTCTAAGAAAAAAGAAATAATATAATAATGAAAGCCTATATACCACCAGTTACCAAAGTAAAAAAAACGGTTGACAAATGAAATGAAATGAAATTACTTTTTTGTACGTAGGATTAAAAACTAATCTCTTATACATTGTCAAAAGCATAAAATAAAAAATAAAAAAAGATGTCACGGGACACCCCTACATTCATCAGCAATGGCCGTAGTAGACCGAGAGAAAAAGCTGGCGGAAAAAACTCTCGACACTCTTTTCGAAATTATGCAATCATAATTTAGAAAATTCATAAATGGTACATTAAGTATTAAATGTTTGCATATATGTTAGGAAATTATATTTCTTGCCAACAACAGATTCAGAAGGAACCTACTTATATCGTATTATGAACTATGTTAGCTTTTTAAGCCCAAGTCTCATATGATATCCGGAGCTTAGTAAAGTAACCGTCAGATTTCCCTTGTAAATCTTGTTATGCAATATTTATTAAACGTCATACACTGACGTTTCGCCGGAAATGAGGTAAAATACGGATGTTGTCTGCTGACAAGTTAGTTGCTTGCATGCCTGAAATATTGTAAGCTGTTATACTCGACGTATAGATAGATTGCTTTGATTGAAAAAATGAGCAATGTAGTAAGTAGTTTTTTATGATCTTTATTTTAAATTACAAAGGACACAAGCAAAAAAGTTGTTCAAAAATTAAAAGTTTTAACATCCTTTTCGAAATGTTCACTGTTTTTTTTTATTATACACCTTAAGCTTTGTTATTCTTAAAACTTGTTAGAGTAAATTAATATTCTACCAGGCATGTAGAAAGATTAGAGAGCAAAAATATTGCTTCTAACTACCCCGTCCTTTTCCAGATGTTCGCGAAAATTGATTTTTTTACTATAACAATAAAATAGTTTATTTATGGACACTCGTATATGCGTCGTTCTGTTATATAGTGAAGTTTTATGGCCAGTTTAGTTATATGCCAGGATTAATTAACAATATAGTGCAATTTGCTTTGACGACTGTTGTATAATATCTTCGGTCTTTTATGGACTATTCTACTGATCGTTATAACGCTATAATGAACTTATCTCATTCGAATCTATAAATTGATAAAAACAAAAATAGACCAACAAATCGGTCTTTTTGGAAAATTTTGGAAAACCCGTTAAAATGAGTTTAATTTCAAGTAATAATAACCGCGTAAATCTAAGAAGTTATATTATTTTGGAAAATTTCGTAATATTTGTTGTATCTATAATAGTGGGTAATAAAGGTGATTTGTTTATTAATACCGCGAAAAGCCTACAAAGAGTGGTGGAGGTCGCACAGTGCCGAGCACAGCTGTACCCCAATCCGGGATCGCCCCAAATTAATTTGGCCCCAATAAATTCAGGTTGTGTAGAATTATGAGCGTAATATAAATTATTGCAAAGCCACTGGTTATTGTCTCTCGGGTATTTATGACCCCCTAGTAACTAACGGAGCCAAAACGACGCATGAAGTAAACCTAGGTTGAAAAAATTCAAAAAAACTGTGTTTTGTGTGTAAATAAAGGGATGCATATCCTATTATAGTTTGAACCTCTATAGTAAAAGTTAATTTTGTGGCACTAAACGCACGCCAACCCCACGCACTGACCCTCACAGGGTTATTTACCCAAAAATTATTCACTCGGAACACACCGGTCGAAATTAGGGGTGTTTTACCTACCCCGTAACTACAGAAAACTTTCTCAAACTGATATTTGTTCTGCCCCAAAATCGAACTTCTACCAAAACATTCATTATCAATAAGGAAACTTCAAGAAATTCCAATTTGCCCGGAACCTAGTTTCTAACTGAATATAAACAAACAAATACTTTACTGCACGTAATGGCTGAAGCGATTTTGCCTTCGGAGCTTTTTATTTTTTCGCGTTTAAATTGATTTAGTATGATGAAGATGTTTTGAAAGACAAACGATTGTTTCCGTGGAGCTACCAAGAGCACAGGAAGGCTTGAGAGGCGGAGCGTCCGTAAATTTGACTTGTCAATTTGTCTTTGTCAGATCTAATAGTGTTGAAGTGAGATGGAGAAATGAAGCTTGTAATTTTGTGTAATTTGGACTGTGGATATTTCAAGGGCGGAAAATTATTCTGGCCGTTCCGAGGGTGCGCGCCGGGCTATGCCTTGATTCATTGAATCCAAATTATTGTATGAATTGTTGCTTCCTGTGGCGCTTTTTGAAACATTTTCGCAGCACTTTCCGCGAATTTCTTATTAATAATGATTGATTGATGTCCTTATCCGCTCCCGAAGCGATATGTAAGTTTCCAAGTTATATTTTGGATTTTTATGGCGGCCGATGGGACCCGCATTTATCGGCCGAATTTCTGGATTCAGAACATAGTATACCATTTTTATCGGATTCGATTTAAATTTCGGGATCGGTTCGTTCCAAATTATTTCTTATTCATCGAATACTACGATTTACCCGTCTTTAATTCTTGGAATACAATTTAAATATATCGTTGCTTTGGTGGTATTCTCGGAATGTATTGCTACATTTTCATGTATTCCTGGCATGCGAAGTAGCTTTTTAGCGATGATAGCTTTATTATGTTCTCATGTGATCTTACTTAAGGATTTTATTCTAATTTCTACAATGTTTGTTACCTTTCACTTTATTTGTATCTAACAGGAACACAGAACGAGTAATTAGCTAGCTATATAACGTTAATTCATTGAGGCTATCAGAAACAACAACTTGGAACATTGAGCAATAAGATATCTTGGAAGTTGTGCCGCCACGGCAAGTATGCGCTCCTGGTAGTTAAGTTTATTGATTCCGCGCTTAGCGTGACTCGAGCAATGTCTAATTTCTGTGTTTGTTGTTTCATTGCCGCTTCGCTTCCAACCCCGCAGAGAGTCGAGCGGAGCGGTTTCCTTTATCCTTTCCTATGTCAAAGATAACAATAATATATCTGTCAGTAGCGATATTTAGGGTTTCGAAGATTAATTATAGTTCTATCATATCTGCCTATTTGTCAATAAACTCTCTTCTGCTCTGACTCTCTTCGAGTTTTTATATAAATTCGTGTATTTCCCAGCATATTCCCTGTTTACTCGTCCCATATTTAAGTGTCGACCAAACAGTCGCAGTCGTTCACAATACGCTATTATTCTCGCTTCAACCGCCGCAGCCCCGCTTCTAATGTCTGCCATTCCACACTGTAAACTTGTACTAAACAAGCTTAGTCGGGAGAAGTAATTTGTAGTCAGTCGGACGTCACACAGTTTCTGTCGCCCTGGTACCTCAGCACGCCAAACTTAATGAAATACCTCGCTTTACGATGGTCACAAGTACCCGCGCTTGTGATCGTTCAACCAGTTTTATGTCTGACATTAACTTAATTAAAAAGACAAATAGATATAACTAGGCAGGTACGGTTTAATCCGATTTTACTCATGTTACTTTAACTACATGGTGTTTACTGTAAGCAGTAAACTATCGCGTAAAGTGCTCCACAATGTGTGAGTGACACAAGGTTCCCGTGTATATTCAAATTGAGATTAATATATTTTCGTGGAAGCCCTGCGCTTGAGAAATAGGTAACAGCTGGCAGAATCGAACTGATAAAAAACGTCGACTCGTTTACACAAGTAATGCTTAAGTCAACATCGAGCCCCGAGCCGTCTTGAGGAAACGGTTTTTTTGCTGAAGGAAATCTACCCCCGGCCTGCCTCTTCAGGGTGAGTGCGTTAGGAGACGCTTAAATTTGAATTAATGCGTTCAAAGATGGCGCACGCTGATTCCAGCTTTAAGGGTATTGAAGGATTTACATGTATTGTTAGGAAAGAAGAAGTTTGGAAATTATTAATCGGCCGTTCCATTTGGGGATGAATATGAAATATCTTTTAAACTTCCATTAACTCTTATTATTATTTTCTTTCTATTAAATTTTAAAGTGTTTTGGTCGTGACCGTTTCAATTTAGTTACCAGCGAGTATAACAATGACACATGGAAAAACTTTGAGTTTCTAAAGGGTGAAATGCTTACAAAACCGCAATAATATGGCCGGCACACAATGCCGCTGGATCGATACGCTAATACGTGTTATTTTGCTATTTTTGACGTAACGCTGCCTCTACTGCCTGCCGTGAGAACCAAGACGTGGTCTCTTAGACCACTAGTAGTATAGACATCACTATAAATAACTAACTTTTGAAGTGTCGTGATACACTGACTCTAGGTATTTGATTTGTTTTTCCAAATATTCTACCGATTACTTTACAAGAGGAGATAAAACTGTAGTACTTGATTCCGACTAAGCGAAAAGGATCTACTAAAGCTTATTATCTAACTCGTTTGTTTGAATGTTAAACATGCTCACAAATAAATACGCATGTCTCAAACTTTTACTCAGTACATAAGTTGTGTTAAAGACTCAGTTTCCATTAATTATACAGCTATTATTATACAAAGCGGTTTCCCATCGTGCGTGTGTTCCGGCGTCGATGGCGAACTTACCATGGAGTTGGTAACTAGTGAATATTTGATGGTAATCGGCGGGGAGGGCTCGCACGGCCACTGTCGACGTGGCGGCTTCTAACTAATGTACTGCGCTAGGATATCTGCTGATTACTGTTTTATAGAGTCAAGAAATATAGACGGTGAAGGGGATTGTGAACTGGATATTTCTTGGGTGATATGTAACAATCAAAATTATACAAAAAAATTATTGGTGTGTTTGGATTTGGACGGTTGGAAAAATTATTATAAGTGATTAAAATAAATAAAATAAATAAAAAAATAATGATTCGGAAGTAGTAGTAGTAGTAGGCTTCAAAGGACAAAGTACTTGCAGTCGTAAAAGCACTTAATATTTTTAATCTTTATTTATTTATGTTTTGTAATTTGGCAATGCCTGATGTCTATTGGTGCCAGTAGGTGAGCCCAGAACGCGTTTCCTGAGATAGTATCATTCGTACGCGCTCTATTGGCTGAAGGCAGCGTCGCCTTTGCCTTATGTGACCCGATGGGATATAAAACTATAAAATTATATCAAAACTACTATGCTGCTAAAATATTTATACCTAGTAGTATATTTTCTTTGTTCATTTTACCACAGCTTATAGAAATATTTTTTGTTACAGGTAAACACATGAATTTAATAAAAAGGAGAAATGTTTTCCGGTTTCCCCCCGAAATTTGAAAATGGAAGTTCACTCATCTTGAATGAGATAACATTGTGGCAGGTACAGTCTTCGACCAAATAGGAGGTATTTTATTTTTTAGTCTATTCCCTTATTTGGTTGAAGGGTAAAATTATATTTTTCTTACTCGATCTATTTAGTTAGAAATATCAGTGTAGTGTCCAGCTCTTCTTTTACTAAATAAAATTGAAATAATAAGTAAAGCTTTACAAAAATAAAAAAAAATTTTTGAATATAAAACAAAGGTATTATTAATCTTCACGAAACATATTTATTACAACATAATATAATATTGTTTAAATGGGCGGATACAGTGTGATAAATAGTTGACTTTCACGTTGTGGACACTGGGAGCACATGACTGCCAGGGATAATCCCGGTTTAAGATAGGCCCTCTGTTTGTACACGACTGTCTGACACTTACTAAAGATAACGAATAAGGTCATGCATGGTAATAAACGTATCCCTAACGTACCTTACGAGTTTGTTTACGGTTAACTTCTTATGTGTGTGGCCTTCGGTTTAGAAAACAGAATTAGAATTAAGCTTTGTTATCCGAAAACTAAAACCGAATTTACGGCTTGTAAAAGTAGAGGCAACATTTCGCAATTCAGTTCCACTACGAGGTTGTATCCAATATACGAGAGCGCGAACATAGTTTCTATTGTAAATCCGAAAGCACGACAATGGCGCCCGAAGCCAGTAATTTATTAAAACGGAAACGTTCCTATTCTTATTTCGAAAACGCTTTTATTAACAGTGAGAACACGGAAATTCGCATTCGAAATTTGTACATAAATCTGTCAGTCGGACGGGCCTACACGGCCGCGCGCAGGCACCCTTGGTTGCTATATCTGAAATGTATCTCGTCCGGACCATTTGACGATTCTAACCTTCTTCCTCTGTCGCCTGTTGCCAATTTATGTGGGCCTGGTACCTCGGCCGCTCGTGCGTTTATGCTGATGCGTTTTGGTTTGTTGATAAGTGGAATAATAATAATGGATTTATGATAAAATTCATAATTTTAAAAATTAATTTTCTTTAAAAAATCGATTAGATATGAAAATCATTATTGCAAACAACCTTTTCAATTTGTTTTTTTTTTTCTAGTTTTTCTAGTTAGGTGTTGTTCGCTTCAGCCATAAGAAGTCCAGCATTAATTGGGCATAGACCTGCCTCTGTATCTATCTTGTGTGTGTGTAGAGCTTTCAAGTAACCCGCTTACAAACCAAACGCACAATTACATTTTACATGTGTAATACTTGCTAGCAAGGTTTACAAAACTCGTCGAACGTAAGTGCACCGGCTAAAAGCTTTGAAAAACCCTTACGAAAATGTCGGCTGAGCAAACTGTATAAGGGTCAGGGCAGAATGTTTGTCTTATCTAACAATGTTTGAATTTGAATACTTTTATTCAAATGACACTTGCAAGCGTCGCATCTGAATAATGGAAGTGTATAATTAATTTCGAAGTGTCCCCTTCAACGTAAGCTCGGTTTGTATCTTTTAATCTTCTTGCTGTTTAAAATTGCATGAACTTTTTTAAAATTCCGTGTCTGTATGAGGACGGTATTTATTTTCCGATACGGGTGTAGCTCGGTGGCGTCTTGTGTGTCGGAAGGAGACTGCGCAGCGCTAAGCGGCGGTTGCCAGTCATAAAAAGTTAAAAAGTCGTCTTCTCTTTGAGGCGATCGAGATAGCCGTCGTTGACCGCCGGCCGCGATGTGGATTTATCGTCGCACACTCCGTTGCCTCACAAAAAGAAAAAAAAAACAGCGAAATGGCGGCTTCGGGAAATCAAGCAGGAAAGTACCTACTAATACCAGGACTGCAGCACTCGGCTGGAGAGCGTACTAAAGTTTTAGATTCAGTATGCGCGTTTTTATCAAGAGAGCATTTTTGTGGGCGAGTGCTCGCGAGCTAAAACGTTCTACTTTGCAACAATGTACCAACAGAAACTATGCAAGGTTTGGAACATTTGCATAGAAACTGCACACAAATAGAAAAGCTATTTTACTTTGTATCGCTACAAGTACATATACGGTGGGATTAGGGGCTTTATTGTCCGGCCACCGAGAGATTGCGTTCCTGACACATTGTGTTTGACATAACGAGGGAACTTTGAAAGGCCGTCTACGTAAACAAACAAAAAAAAAGTCGTCTATTTTGACCCCACAAACAAATAATAAGCAATAAAATGATATTAAAACACACTGATTTTAAATTTTATAACTGATGGCTTACTGTAAGGGTAATAATTACTGATAAAATATGTATTTTTAAAAATGTAAACAACATCATATTTTCGTAGGGATGTGCTAAAAATATCAGTCAATTTTAAAGTTATCAATCAATTGCTAATAAAAAAGCGGAATTAGTAGCTTGTTTATAAAAACACTAGTGTGCGCGCGCGACTCCGTTCGCGTAGAAGTCGGTTTCCCGTGGGAATGCGAAGTTTTCCCGCGGTAAAAAGTTCCCTTAATTCTTTCTTACATATATTTTTAGTATCTAGAACCGTTTTCGCAGCGCACGCAACGGAAGCCCTCAAGGATGAATAATTTTCCCCGTTTTTTTTATATTTTCCATTATTTCTTCGCTCCTTATAGTTGCAGCGTGATGTTATATAGCCTAAAGCCTGCCTCGATAAATGGTCTATTCAACACAAAAATATTTTTTTAATTCGAACCAGTAGTTCCTGAGATTAGCGCGTTCAAACAAACAAACAAACTCTTCAGCTTTATAATATTAGTTTAGATGATATCGACGTAAATATGGACATGCTTGAAGCATAACTATTGCGGTTAGTTAAAGAAAATAAATCGGCAAATTAATGTTCGATATGAAATAGATGAATTGGCTCTGCAGTACGGTAATCGGGTGCTGAGACTTTACCATATCATACTATAATATCATATTATAATATCGGACTTATGCCAATACAATGCTATTGAGTTTCCTTTGTAAAAAGGCAGCAGTTGGATTTTCTTGCTAGTTCTTTTCCATCTTGGGCTTAGCTTAAAAATTAACGTTATACAAATATCTTTAATCTAATTATTTACGTTCCTACAATAAAACAATACTGTTTCGATTTTGTTTTTTATTATTTCACCTAGATTTTAACTCGTAACAACATAAAACTATTTTTATATTATAAATAAAATATAAATAAGATGAGCAATTTTTTTTTCTGTTGATTGAAAAATAAGTTATCAATGTTGTTTTTTACCCCAACACTAATGGCATGTGTCAGGAACGCAATCTCTCGGTGGCCGGACAATAATTATACTAACTTGTCAGTAATTTGTGCAGCAATTACACGTAATGGTAGCTGAGCCGGTATTAGTTGACGTTTGCAAAAATGGCGTACACCTTCGTAGCTATTGAATTTTCCTTTGTTTTTCTTGTCGATATGTACAGGTATAAATAGGTCCAAGCGTCTTGTATGTCAGTTTTATCAGTATAACGTATGACTAGACGATAATGGCCTGTCATATCCTTTATATTATGGCGTCCTTTGTACACGGGAGCAGATAGGTACGGCGACGTCACGTGGCTGCGGGGTCGCCAACCTTTGGTCACGTGACACGATCTATAAATTATATGCCTTTATTTATATAGATACTGATAAATCTGCGATAAGCTTTGTATGTAATGTAAATATGGCGCTTTGTTATGAAACATGGATAAAAAGCGATAAAAATGCTTTGTTTTTAGTAAGTCTGTCGGTACCATATGTACATAAACGATACTATAAGTATTTTTAAATAATGTCAGTTCCTACCTTTCATTGCGGGTATTTTTCTTAAAGGGAATAAGTTTTTTTCAACATAAAGTCGTTTTTGTGTGATAGACTAACAAACATTTAGAAAACCCATTTAAATATTCATAAGAAAGCTAACCTGCACTCATCCAGTTATAACTGGTGTCGTCCAGATACTGCGAGTTCTGCAAGTAGTGTCATCTCTCGACAGTTCCCTGGTGGGTTGCCAATCCACGGCCTGCATGCGGAAATACACCAATTACTTAAAATTTCTACCCAGCTGACGGGCAATGAATATTTTCTAGTCTTTATGAAGCTTATTATTTGAATCGTTCATTTCTTAATTTATTATGCATTATAAGATATTTTTGCAAGTAAGTTTTTAACTACAATGAAAAAATACTTATTAAATACTTTTACGTAGCAATGATTATTTTTTTGTGGTTTTGGTATGGATACTACACAAAGAAACCTCCGTTATTGTATTTAGTTTTATGATACTTTACTTAGCCATCGTTAACCTTAGAACTTTAGCTATAGTCTCTAAACTTCGCGATAATGTTGCCAAAAAAACTTTTGCCCTTCACTATAGGTAGGCAACATCAGTCTATAATCGTCCTAGAGACTGACAGGGCTTAATGTTGTGCGCCCCGCACTGGGAGGTACGGCGTTTTACAAGACTCCTTGAACTTATGTATTCCTAGTACTGCCAATTTGTTCAAATTGAAAGGAAAGCAAAAAAAAACGTAATCTATACTAATATTATAAAGCTGAAGAGTTTGTTTGTTTGTTTGTTTGTTTGTTTGTTTGTTTGTTTGTTTGTTTGAACGCGCTAATCTCAGAAACTACTGGTTCGAATTTAAAAGTTCTTTTTGTAAAGGATAGACCATTTATCGAGGCAGGCTATATAGGCTATATAACATCACGCTGTAACTATAAGGAGCGAAGAAATAATGGAAAATGAGGAAAAAACGGGGAAAATTATTTATCCTTGAGGGCTTCCGTTGCGTGCGCTGCGAAAACGGTTCTAGAAACCAAAAATATATGTATGAAAGAATTAAGGGAACTTTTTACCGCGGGAAAACTTCGCATTCCCACGGGAAACCGACTTCTACGCGAACGGAGTCGCGAGCGGCCCCTAGTTTATTATAAAACTAGTCGCCACCCGCGACTCCGTGCGCGTGGAAGTCGGTTTCCCGTGGGAATGAGATGATTTCCCGCGGTAAAAGTACCCTATGTGATATTCCGATGTATAACCTATGTTACTGCAAAGTTTCATCCAAATCCATCTAGTAGTTTTTACGTGAAAGAGTAACAAACATCCATACATCCTCACATACTCACAATTTTTCACATTTATAATATTAGTAGGATACTGCTATTGTATATTTCTAAAACTAGTATTATTTGTAAATTTATTAACTTAAAAATGTTGTAAGTAGTTTCCTAACTATTGATTTCTGGAGTATCATTGCCAGTAGGGTGAAAGTTAATATGGGCCCCGTTTCGCTCGTAACAAAACAAACGGTTTCATAATCGCAAGTCACTCGACAAAACAACGCGTTTTACTAACAGGGTTGTACTAAACGCACCATTCCTACATTTATATTACGTAAATCATTTTTCACAATTGTTTTAGCGTTTACATTTGACATAATCGGTAACTTTACAGAATTCATTAAGAATTTTAATATTTTTGTTAACATATGTTTTACTTTTATTACTAATAACTAAAGTTGTAACATTTGATTAACTGAGATTAAACTTATTTTTACACTTACAAGTTTAAATGCGTTTATGAAATTAAGCTAAGTTTTTGCAGCACAGCTAACCTCAAAACTGCAGTCGTCTGATTCCGCGCCATTTTAGCTGTCAACTTTCCCGCCATGATATAAAGTGTCATTAGAACTAGCGAACTATCCGAGCCGTTGTTCCCTCGGCAACTCTGAAGGTAGAAAAATTTACTTTCCCCCGGGTAACTTTGAAGTTACTGCACACAATATATTTTACTTGTTGAAGTGGGTATGTGGTTTATGGCATAGGATGAAGTTGGGGGTAATAGTTTATTGTTTTAATTATGGTTGACGTTTAGTTTTAAAATTGATTGAGTCGGTCGTGTGTGATGCTGAACACTTTTTTTGATTGGTTGCTGGTTTTCCAATTGTCCGATCAATTCAACTCGACATATAAGTTTGTGCTCGTTGCAAGTCGAAAATAAATATTTGACATAGTTAGAAGAGACAATGAAAGCATGCTTCTTAACAGTCGAATAGAATTTATCTTACAATTGAAAAACTGAGAGTCATAAATTGCTTTGAAGCGCGACTATGCTTTCATGCATTTCAGCGAAAAAACTAAATTGCAAATTCTAAATAGTTTTTAACTTCAAAGTTTAATTTTCCAAAAATCCTTTCATGAAGGATGCTTACTCTATCATGCAGGTTTCAACTTTCAACTGAATAGCTTCAGCTTAGTTTTGCGTTTAAAGATATTAAAGCTAAGATCTAATACGTATACTGTGTTATTTTTCGTCTTTTCAACTTTGATGTATTTCTTTTTGTAACACAAAAGCAACATTTAGGCGACACACCCTGTACAGTATTGAATGTAGTTGAAAAATATCAACGACAGTAGTCGCCGCGAGCGCTGCGCGGGTTAAAGTAATTCTTCCTAAGGTGGAAATATATAGGACTCCCACTTTTGAAGGCAAGATATATACGAGTTTCTTCTAGCGTCTAGGTATTTATCTCACTGCAACAAGACCGCCTTATCTGTGTTGCGTAAAGTGATTTTAAACGTCAGGAAATGGGTGGTATTTTTCAAATAAAATAGCTAAAGTTTATCCCTATATTTTATACTTTATAGAGTGGCAGCCCTGACGTCTTTAGTTTTCTCCGCGAAATCGCGTTTTCTCCCGTTGAGTAATTACCGTTAATAAACTCTTTCCCGTTTCCTTTAAACGTTTTCGAGTATTGAAATTTATAAAGGTGTAATCAGTGAAATATTTGATCTGTTATTTATTTATTCTGAAGTAAAGCCTGTAAATGGGAGGTCGGTTCTCTGTTTGAAGGAGGATTGTAATCTTCCCGGGCCCTTAGGGACTGTTAATAGAAGGAATCTGCGAACAAAAGTTATTAACTTTGTTCCTTTCTTTCTCGTGTAAATGACGAGTATATTTTATCATTAAGAGGAAGATGCGCCGTTAAGACTTCAATTAACTTTGTCTTATTAAAAAGAGGAATATTCAATTATTTTTTTCGCGTAGATATAATGAGTTTGACCCCCAATTATAAGAGTACGCTCATGCTTATAATGCGATGAGGGGAAGTTTTCAGAATTCTAAATAAAAGGCCGTAAACTTTTTTGACCGATAAATAAAACATGGTCGCAAACAAACCATAACTGATTCGCTAACAAAGAGACATCAACAACGAACTAAATTACTGACTAAGTACTTCACCTACTTATTTTGATTACACAGCCTATCTATCATCTCTGTGACAAAGAAAAATAACCTGAATGTATTGTGTTAGTTTGACATGTTGGTATTATGTAGTTGGGATTAGTAGATTTGTCTTCATTAAGCCGTGCTCAGTGCGGGGTGAGCGAACTTCCCTGTGTGTTATGATCGCCTGGTACTTGCCTCGTGATAATGATGCTGATTAATGTTTTTTTGGTACTCACTAAATTATTAAACATGCCTGTATTACGTGGATATGGGTGCCATGATATCGTTTTTAATGCTAATGGTGTTGATCATTAAAATAACTTGCCTACTTAATCCTCATTAACTTTTGCAGATGAATATTTCATTATTTAGCACTCGTACAATCGCTATAATAGAAATGTATTAATGTAATCTAGTGTTATGTCAAATTACTGCTTTTAATTACGCCAAAAACATTTTTTTATCCAACATAACTAACATTTACTAAATTTGTAAACATACAAATAGTTCTTTCGAAGACTTTAAACAATTTTGTAACTATTTATGAAATTGTCACTACAACGAGGAATTTGGTTCAACATTTAAAAGGTATTAATTGTTGCAGTATCAAGGGAGGTCAAAGTAAATTGAGATAGTTAAAGTCGTCCAAGGAAAGGTCGAATTAAGTAATTAATTAATGCACTTAGCGGTTTAATGAAACGAAAACAATGTTATAAAAATGTTTTCCTTCTTTTTCTTTTTTAAACGATGGCAAAGCTAAAAGTGCAAATGAAGAATAAAACATGGAGTAAATATAGAAAAAAAATCTGTTTGAAAGTAGGAAGCGTTTACTCTATGTATGTCGCTTCCTACTTTCAACAGTCAGGATATTAATAGAAAATTTGTCGAAACTGTGTTATCAAAATTGGCTTGTGTTTTTCTCCGCTAGTCCACTGTGTGTTGCCTTTAACACAAGCGCTTATGCGATAACAGCGGTGGGCAACCCGCGGCCCGCGGGCCGCATGTGGCCCGCCGACGTCTTCTTTGCGGCCCGCGAATGTATTAAAAAAATATACATATAAAATAAAATTTGACATAAATAAAAATAAATAAATAAATAGGCATGTCCCATAGTTGAGCACAGGCCTCCTTCTCGGATAGCGAGAGGGTTTGAGCCGTAATCCACCACGCTTTCACATGTTTATTAAATTTAAAACCATTGAATTTTTTGTTGATATGTTATTATCACAAGTGTGGCCCGCCTTTGGTCGATTTTTTCACCATGCGGCCCTTGCCTGCTAAAAGGTTGCGCCCCTGCCTGCGATAGAGCAACACTTTCGTGTAAAATTCAATGTTTATCTACCATACGTAAACAATTTTAAGTACATTGTAATTTGCAACGATTCCTAAGCGTACACTGTCCCCTACCATTGTCTTCAAGACAGCACTAACGGACCGAGGCGAGTGTGGGCTAGTGTCGATTAACTGCGCGGTAAACTTGGACTCGCTGACACTTGAATGACTGCGGATTATGACCCTGCCAATGTAAGAGAGGTCAGTAAATAGACGAATGACCTGGGAACTGGGGACTTAAAAGGAATAAGTAAAATAGTTACGGCTTAATTTATAAACCTATTCAAAATGTAAGTTAAATGTGTTTTGACTCTGTCATTTATGAAGCGCCACAAAATATTGAGACGGAGGATGTCGTTCATTTTACTTTTTAATATTATAAATGCAAAAGTTTTTGAGTATGTGTGTTTGTTACTTCGTGTTTTAAACGCCGAAAAAGTACCACATTCAGTACGGAAAGCTACAAATCTTCGCAATTTTGATTTAAATTCTTCTTTCCCTACTCATTTGTCGCCTTTACATTATCTTTTAATCTTATAATAAACATCCTCGGTTAAATGTAAAATTCTGCAACAACCAGGAAATCATAAATATAGCCGTATTAAAAGACCTGTGTTCTATTTATAGCCAAATCAATAACCCCTGTTAGATTCAAATTGTACGTCATAAAGCATATCAACCTATAATAACGATATGACTCGATATCGCGATGCTAAAATTGTATCGATAATTTCATTAGTTATCGATATAGTTAGTATTTACGAAGGCGTTACAAAACGTCATTTCAACCCTTGTCCATTAGGTTTTTTTTTAATTCAAAGTCATTTTATGTAATGATTTTACGACAGTCCCTACTTATATTTTTGATAATCAAATATTTCCACGCCCACAAGTGGTAATTGATATGAGTTATCGATACGTTCCCCGCACTAATGCTATTGACCTGGATTGGCGTGAAATGATCCTTAAATGGATAGATTGGTGCTACACACAGATATTGTTTTTGCTCGTTTATCAATGAGGCTATATTTTTAACACACATGTTCGTATGCGATCAATATATTGTGCGTCGTGGTCGATTTATTTAAATTAACTCTAAGTCTAGGATCCTGCTATAGTATCCTGCCAAGTAAATCAACTTAAAAAAACATGGTATTTGCGTAATACTTCATGCAACTTATTTTGAGTTGGCTGGAATTCAGAAAACATTTATAGGTACTTAATACCAATTTTCTTTATAAATTGACGTAAACAAAAAACATCAGATAACACTAAAACTCCCCGCACACTATTAATGAAACGCCAATACACCCTCAGCTGTTTTATTATTACCGGCGTCACAGCCCACGATTTACTTTAGCAGCAAATCCGAGTGTCGCCTCTAGTATGTGTGCTCAGATAAGGGGTCGATCCCGCACGTAAATACAGATTGGGCCGTAAATGTCACTGGGCCATAAATGTCACCGGGCGGACAATTGTGTTGGGCCGTCACGAATTTGTCCCAACCGTGGGACAAATGCAGCGGTATTACCGTGTAAATAATTGCAAAGAGGACCTTTGTGTGGACAGGGCGTAGGCAAAATTTGTTGGTAGGTAAGATTTGTGTGGAATTGCTTTTATGTCAGTGTTTTTTTGGGCGTTGGCACGTTTCTATGTCCTAAAATTGTAGGTAGGTGTCAGTGCTTTGTATAGGCTAATCCACAAAGCAACGTAAGGAAAACTATAATTAATAAAACCAATATGTTTTTCTATTAAAACACTGATTGAAAGAAAACAAACGGGTTTTTCACCGACGACCTTGCCATTATGTTAGGGTAATCAAATTAAGTCATAGTCTCCTATAAATAACTTTTGCATGTTGGTTTCCATGCAGTTATTCACGTTATGAAGACGCATCGTCTTGAGAACATCTCGACTATCCCCCCCCACCACCTCCTTGAAACATTACGTCGTTTGATATGAAATATCGCCACTAACTTAACCCACTCTCTTGGTAGGACCCCTAAAATCTTACGTAACTAAGACTTTGTGTTATGCAAGAAACAAAATACTTTAAAATGACTTTTAACTCATTTATTGAGACTTAAGAGCAATGGCTTAAAACCAACTTGATAATAAATTTATCTGTGTACTGGAAATAAACATTATTCATGAACGTTTTTCGAAATTCAAAATATTTTGTCTATGTTACACTTATTTTCCAGCTTTCGTAACTGAAAGAAACAATTATACTTTACCTTCCATTCTTATTAACTTCGTGCATAAAACAAATCATGAATCTTTAACAACCTTTCTAACCAGCATTTTTTTTGTTAAAACCACCTTATTCCCCAATCGATACCTACCCAAGTTATCCAAGGAATGTTTTCAGCATTTCCTCAACTGTGGACAAAACTGTAAAAGATATTGTCCACGGCGACACGGGTATTTGCGGACGGGCAGACATTCTGTGGATACCGCACCATATTGGAAGCTGCCCGAAGCTCCAGGGAGTTTTATTTTGCAAATCTAAGACGAATATGAACGACGGACGAAATATTTATTTATGTATGTAACAGAATGTACGATGAAGATGGAAAGTCTGCCATTTTTGATTCAGTTTGGGAAATTGTGAAAACGTTAAAGAAATATGTAACATAATCAAGTTAGATTGTCATAGATTGTTCGTAGATTTATAGTGTTTCCAATTATTTATAAAACTATTAAAACTAACGCCAGTTATAGCACTTTTCTGTCTTGTTACAGGAATATTTTTACATTTCTTAGTTTAAACATCAAAAACAAATGCCAATCACTTCTGTGACTCTATATTGTTTACAGTTAACTGACAATTACCTTCACCTGCGTTACCTACTTTAATTAGGTTTCGGTTCTTATTCTAATACTTAAATAACATTACAGTCTTCCAACCCCTTCAATATCCTCTTCCACAAAACCCGTGCCTATTAAAATCTAGCCTATTTACGCTCCTATACCCACCCGGCTGGAACATCATCTATTCACAACTGTCAGGCACGCACAACACCTAACCCTTATCACGTTAGCAATAACCGTATTTTCGCCACGTGGATGTCATAAAAACACCAAACACCTGAATATATGGATCGTAAATGAGCTATTTGGTTGTTATATCACGAATATTAAGTTGGACGGCGAGAGTTGCAGCTCATTTAACGAACAAATCGGTTTTGGGAAGCATCTATAAGCTTGTCACCCACAGCGTTGGTTATGATTTGAGATTGGACCCAATAATACAATGTAATCATGGAAATTTCACTCTTAGTAGTCACCGCATTTCAGTGAAGGTCCTATAAATGTGTTTATTTCAGTTTCAAACTTTTAATTCAGGTTTCTTCTTGATTATTTTAACCGTATAAAGTACCACATGTATTAATGCAACAATCAGTTGATTCAAGTCAATTTTTTAATTAAAGTGTTTTCTTGCAAACTTTCGCAGTAATAATATATGTAGAATCAGAATAAGTATGATATTAGTAGAACTATAAAACCAAACACAAAGTTACCACAAATTCCTTTAAAAAAATCACATACAATCACCATCCGTAAAGCACTTCCAATGCGGATTTGAACCCTTCTACCACACAATACCGTTCATTTTCATTCGCCAACTCATTCCTTTTTTAAACGTATAATCAGATTCCCAATCAGCCAGTAGTATTTTTCGTGGCAGTGTTGCCAGTCGCAGTAATTTATGTGATAACCCACTGCGCGCGGGCAGCCGAGCTTTGTCATGGTAATGTGTGGTGAACTAATTTATGACGCGTTTTAGAGGTTAGCTTGGAAAAGGGTGGTAAAGGAGATATTATGTTATGATCAACAAAATATGTGTTTATATGATTTTCAATTTTGAGTAGTTGGAGAAAATGTTTATGTATTGGTAAATGTCGGTCAACTCAAAATGAAGATGGTCGGGGCAAGGTCCAACATTTTAATTTATCAATTTCCACAGTGTTGAACTATTAATAAATACAAGTTTATGAAAGAAACTCATATCTGAGGTGATTGGAGCTTCACCATAGATTATATATTTTTAAATAAAACAAACCGCTTGTAAACAGGTTAAATCAATTGTCGCAATTTGAAATAAAGATACAAAAATAAGTTTTTTATTTACGAGTATCAAAATTAGGTTTCCCGTGGGAATGAAATTTTTCCCGCGGTAAAAAGTACCCTATGTGTTATTCTGATGTATAACCTATATTAATGCAAAGTTTCATCCAAATCCGTCCTATAATTTTTACGTGAAAGACTAACAAACATCCATACATACTCACAAACTTTCACGTTGATATTAGTAAGATGTAGAACATCTTAATCTAAAAATCGTATGGTTACAAATAAGCCATTTCCCGAACGTGATTCTCGTAATGAATTCATGGCAGGTTCCGTATGCTATCTCATTTCGTGATCCATTGAAAGTTTTGAAGTGGCGTCGGCACCCTCCGCGCTGGCACACCGGCAGTGGATTCGGCAATCGTGAATCAATTCTACCACTTTCCGCGCACTAATGAAATACGAATACCGACCCTCTCAGGGCTGTGTTGTGGCACTTAGGTTAGGATTTTAGGAATTTATTTTATAACTAGTTATTTGATAGAGGCTTCACTTGCGTGGAAATAAAATAGTCTTAACTAAATACTGTTCTGTATTAGTTTAAAAATAATGTCCTGTCCCGAATAACGAAGCTTTTTAATAGGGAAAAAGCGATTAAAAATAAATTGTTTCGGTTGTTTTAATCAGTATTTAGACACCAACATCCAAATTCACAAGCTTACAAAAATATAGTTTAGGTGTTTTCGACTTCGTTTCTATTGTTACATGCCATCATTTACCTAGTAGCACTTAGGTAAGTACTGATTACAATTAGCAGATCTCCAATCAAACACCACACAGATCTTCAGTGCCTCAACACTTTTTTTTTTTCAATTAAACTTTCGTCTGGTTGCCCTACGTGTCTCCATTGTTACTTTGTCAAATCCCGGCAAACACGACTCCTGCCAATGTAGTAATACACCAGCGGCGTGCGCGGCGACATTTTGCTATTAATTTGCATTTCCTAAATGTACCAGGAGATTAGAAGTCAATGGGAGCTACTTCTATACGACAAGTTTTCACTGTAATGAAAATTGAGCAGGGTTAAGTGTATGCACGACCTATTATTAACTATAACTATTATAATTCATATATACAGGGTTATTTTTAATTAGCGCATCACCTCTTGCAGGCGGCTTCCCTACATCAGTCGTAGACATATGTTATTGGGATCGATGTAGAAAAGCTGCCTAAAAGAGGTGATGCGCTAATTAAAAATACCCTGTATAGAAAAATCTTTGTCCTGAAAGACTTAAGGATCAACGCAAAGTCTAAACCACTGATTGTAGAGACCTGAAACTAGAAGGATGTGTTCCTTGTATGACGTAGGCATCCGATTTTCAAAAATTCTCACCCTAGGGGGATGAAAAAGGGAGACAAAGTTTGTATAGACAACGTTATTCCTTGGTCCAATCTATTTGAAATTTTGCGTAAATATACTTTAACAGTAGGTATACATAATATATTGATGGAAAGCGTGATTCTTCTTTAACGGAACTCATCGCCTAAAATGGTGAAAATAAGGTACAAAAATAATTTGGGGGAGATTCTAATTAAATTTGATATCAATACTCTTTAGTGCTTTTATTTTAATAATTTTTATTTTGACGCATGTTTGAAAGCCCAATTCAATTTTATCTCTGAAGTTTAAATGTCAAATACACCTTTATTGTAAAAAGCAGTTTATTGAAAATGTTTTTATGCTGAGGTACAAAGAAAATACCTACAATGAATTCTCGATTTTCGTCAATATCGCCAAATAATATTTTTTTTGTTATTGGATATTTGAATGAAAATTTACTTGACTAGCTTTACGACTACTGTGGTATTTATTTTGAATATAGCTTCGTTTGTTGTTATCCTTACTCCTTATTAATTAATGAAATCATAAATGTAATATGTCCGTGAGGCTGAACCGATTTTAAAGAAATTTGCAATTTTCAACAGTCTGGGATGAAATTGGCTACTTTTTACCGCAGTAATAAGTCTCATTTTCACGGGAAAATTACTTTTATCACATACGAAGTCGCAGGGTCCTACTACGCCTACTAGTCAAATTACAAAGATATTTTTAATCGTATAGTTGGATGGACATCAAACTCTCACCCAAACTGAGCTAAGGTACTGGCTTATGGCTCAATGTTAAGAAGGAAGTCTGTGCCTGACTAATGATACGGTATATGCACTATTATTATTCAAATTAAACCATGTTCTATTTCTGTATTATCTCACACCGTCACGTACGTATGTTAAAACACATTAAATTCAATAATGTCACCGTATGTCTTTTATCAATGCTGCCAACCTAAAGCTTACAATATAATGTGTGTGCGACAATCGAATGTGACATTTCGCTTAAATGTGACAATCTACGGAATTTACGAGTCGTCGAATTCGAATAGGGCCCGCATTGAGCCCTGCGTCCTATTGACAGCTAACATAAAGGGCTGGGGCAGACTGCGGTTGTCGATGTGCGTATGTAAATAACTGTATGTAGCACGTTGTGTACATATTATCAGGGGTAATCTGATGTCAAACCGTACATGAAGCTTGCACTAAACAACGCGCAACAATTGATTTGCTTTACGACTTTTACGCAGCTCACAGCTGTAGACTTTTTAACAAAGCGGAAGCTAAGTCTACATTTTATTGCTGACTAGGGGCCGCGCGCGACTCCGTTCGCGTAGAAGTCGGTTTCCCGTGGGAATGCGAAGTTTTCCCGCGGTAAAAAGTTCCCTTAATTCTTTCATACATATATTTTTGGTATCTAGAACCGTTTTTGGCAGCGCACGCAACGGAAGCTCTCAAGGATGAATAATTTCCCCCGTTTTTTTTACATTTTCCATGATTTCTTCGCTCTTTATAGTTGCAACGTGATGTTATATAGCCTAAAGCCTGCCTCGATAAATGGTCTATTCAACACAAAAAGAATTTTTAAAATCAAACCAGTAGTTCCTGAGATTAGAGCGTTCAAACAAACAAACAAACAAACAAACAAACCAACAAACAAACTCTTCAGCTTTATAATATTAGTATAGATTTAATTAAAAAATGTCTTTGAAACATATTTCTTTAGAATGCTGGGGTGAGCCGGCAACAATGGGCCACACGTCACATGGACCGTGTCGGTGTGTGCGTGCGTGTCGCTGTGTGCGTCTCTCTCTGAGCGCACAATTTATGGCTCATTACTGTCGCACTAATGTAATTTTTGCGAATTCAACGCAATTATTGCACGAGATTATTCGTCAGCTGTGTTTAATTTTTTTTGCGATGACATCGGGGCTTTTATCGTTGTTCGATAAAACCTTTGTGTCGAGCCAATTGCCGGCTCAGTCGATGTTTATGTTATTTTGCAAGTTGTTATAGCTGAAAGCTGTTAGCGGGGTCCGTTGAGTTTACATTGCGACTCTCGCAACCGTGTTAGATACAGAATTTCCATTTAATGCATGTAAGCACTAATCGGACGTCGTTATCCCGTATCGATTAGATTTATAATCGACTCGGCATCGATCGTGCGATTACATTCGCTCGCGTCACATCGGTAACTCAGGGCCTAATTGCTAGCGTGAACAAGTTATGGCTACCCCGGCCAGTGGCTAATGGCCCGTACGGGTTTCATTACTGGCCGCTTTACCCTGCCCGCCAGAAATTTTACTCTAGAAAAAGTTCGCACGATCTCTCCATGCAGTATGCTGCCTTGGTAGCTGTGGGAACGTGAAAACATTACGATTTTGTAGAGACCAACAAAAAAACAATAAAAAAAAATCTACCAAGTCTTTTTGAAGAATCTCTTCAGTAAATATAACGTATTAAAATATCTTTCGGGCTTGCTGAGCATGTTGAATCTTCAAATTCAAAAATGGGCCCTTACATTTTCATATAAACAGAAGCTTAAAATGAAGAGCGTTTTCCACTTTTATATAAAGCTTTTACATTACGTAATATAGAGGGCTAGTTAAGTGCTTTGGATCATAATGGGTCTTAAACTGCTTTTAGGGGATCGCCAGGGTATCATTCTTGGGTGGTAACGATGCTGTGGCTATTTACTTTAGCGAAGTAAACATTTATAAACAATACTTAGTAAACGCAGTCGTTGTAAGGGCATCCGCACGCTCTACGTACGAGTATGTGTGTAAGCTATCATAATATGTATGCTGTTGTTTCTTTTCTTATATTTTGATACGTTGCTCTATACTTATAGTATTAAATTTGCCAAAAATATAATATTTAGAACGTTCAAGTTCGCGCTCGGATAAATCGCAGGTTTAGCCTTTAGCTTTTGATAAACAATGTTTACCTTCATGAAACCATGCTTCCCTAGTACATCTGGAGCGCGCTAGGCTGTAGGTTCAGTGAAACTTCATAGCGGATTGAATCCCAAACCCCACTTGAATCCTTCAAACACTCGTCGACATCGAACAGAGGGCGGGTGCAGGGTAGAGGGGGTGGTTTCAAAACTACCCGCGTTCTGCGTGTGTTCGTAAATACTTGAATGTCGGGAAATCCGGTTTTTACCGGACATCCGATGTTTTGCACGGCAGTGGAGATGAAAGCGTTTGTTGATTCTTTTTATTTTTGACGTTTGACTAGGAAAAAATATTCACTGCCTACTTTTAATTCTTTAAATAATATTGTTTCAGATTTTCATCAATTTCTTACCTCTTTATCTAGCACATACTCTGTACAGTGACTGTACACTGTTGTTCAAACTATATATCGTTTTTAGAATTATATTTTTTCTACTAAGAAAAATATTATAAAAGCTATTTCGATACGCATTTCTTTCCACCGGAAACAGAATGTAACAGCTGACATTTTCTATTCATTAGTACTCATTAGTTTAAAATAACGTTATAAAACCTTGATTCTACTCATTAAAATTAACTGTGTTATGTTATAACATTTTTCATTTCTCATTTTGGGATCGGACCAACGAAAGCGGATTAATTATTACGAAAATGTTATTATAACAAACATTTTTAAGTAGATTGGTTGTATATTTTGTTAGTCATAAATTTAATATTTTATGTATACCAGATTAATTTTTTAATCGAGCCTGTTGTAAAATGCAGTATCTCAAATAGTTTTTAATGTTGAAAAATACCTGAAATATTATTATTGGCACCTAACATTTTACCCCATGGATATCATGAACCTATCAATATGAAGTTAAATATTTAAACAAAATATAGTATATACTGTAGTCTTAATTTTTTTTGTTGAAAAGAATTGTAAAAAACTGCATAAAAGTGTCGCTATTTTTATTCCCACCCAACGTGAAAATAAACATAACTACAATGTTTTGAAATGAAATATCTAATTTTAATTTCCAACGTTTCTGTGATAACGCAACAAAATACAGCTTTACTCATTTTTAACTCTTATTAAGCGGAGTTATTATTTTATTTCTTTCCGTTTCTTTGTACAAATGGAAAAGCTGGGAAATGAATGTTGTTAGTTTTTATTTTTTTTGCGAGTGCTCTCGTAATCGAGTTTCGCGTTTTTTCTGCTTAAGTTTTGTTTTTAAATGTTAGGACCTTTTTTTCTTCACAAAGGCTGTTCAAAGTAACGAGGTTGCTAGTAAAAAGAAAGAACCAATAGTTGCTTATTTGAATTAAATATTCTGTTTCATCGTTTTATTTTCTATTGATTCGGCTGGCAATAATTTGGCTGCCCCATATTTTACTAACCAAAAGCATACGTCAAAACTTTGGCGCCATTATTTAAATACGCGAAAATTACACAAACTTGAGTTTCGAACACGATTTACCGTGCAACTTCTAACAAACTTTGCAAATGAGAACATTATACACCTGTCTCTATCGCGCGTGCTACGTTAGAGCGGGAGAGAAGACGGGGTGTAAGTTTGTGGTATCTGTTTCACGGGCCATTACCTCCTGTGTCCCATCTTGCATACATTTCATTTATGTCGTCATTATACTACATACACGTACCCTATTGTTTGGGAAGCTGCGGTTTACAAAAAAGGAACGGCGACGTCTATTTTTTTTTAATAGCAACACCGAAAACTGAGGTTTTTCATATTTAAAAATAGAATGCAGCAAGTTTCGATGTTACATCTTCTAAAAGCTTGTTTAATTTGAATTTTATACGAAACTAAAATAAAAACAGTTTTTCTGGTTTACCTTTAACTATAGGGCTGGCCGAAAAAACCGAAACGTCCCAATCGTAATCAATCCCCCAAAGCGAATGTCGCATCACACGGAACGTTTAAAACTCGTAACTTCTAAACAACACCTATAGTTTCCCATCTCTACAGGGATTCTTGCGCTTAGAGCGGCCATAAAAATTTATACGCCAAACAAAATCCTTAGATTTACATACAAATAACTGAATAAAGGTTTTAAGAGCGGTGTGGTTCGATCGCTTCGTTAAATGTAGCCCCAAGTAACGGATGTACGTTTTTAATGGATTACTGAATATTGTGAATGGTTGTGTTGTAATTTTATTTATGGGACTGATTGATTTATTGTCCCGACGGATGCTGGCAAATTGTAGCTTTTTACAAGTTGTGAGAGTTATCTGAACGGCTTTTTAAACGCTTTAAATTGTAATGTTTACTTATGTTACTTTTTATTTTATTTAAGCTTCACAGAAAAGTTAAGAAGGGACTTCTCGTTTTTGAATAAGTATCAATATTTAAATGTTATCCAATAACCGACACAAAAATATGACTTAGGACAAGAGCTACGAAACCATACTGATTTAATCTGTCAGTTAGAATTTATCCGACTACTGAAAAACCAGCCCTTAATCTTAGTGATATATGAAAAGAAAAAAAACGTTTAAACTGCTCGTTATTTCGTGAATATCGAAAAACGTGGATTAACTGAGTCATCGAACGATTGTTTATCGCCATTACTATGCACCGGAGTGCCTCTACGCCTTAAACGTTAACGCTATTTATAACGGTTTACATTGTTTATTTATAACGTTATAAGCCATAACCGGTTTTGGAACTGAGTAATAACGGAAGCACTAAATCACCCCTTGGCAGTGGCAATGCGCAAAAATAATTTATCTGACTTTTATTCACCATAAATTGTTAGATTTTGCGAAAATTAAAAACATGTTTACAGTGGAAATTGGGCGGTCAATGGAGACGTATTGTGGAAATTAGTAGTTTTGCTTTTCGGGTGTTTATCTTCAGATTTACATATTTGTCATTATCACCTTTGTAATTTATTGAGGTAAAAGTTTATTTTATATACAAAAAAAAGTCAAATAAAATAAGAATCAATACACAATTAAACAGAAACTGTAACAATACCACGATATAATAATTTTCAAACTTTCGGTTGGTAAAAGCACGGCTGTTTTCGCTGCATTTTATTATTTAACCCATAATAGTCGAGTCGAATTATCCAGGTAAGTGAGTAAACACAAGTTTGTATTCAATTTACATTCGTATTTGGTTACAGTGGCGTGCATGTAATTGTGGCCGATTAGTTTGAATAAATGATACCACTTAAAGGGCAGCGCTGGTTTGTTTATCGTAGGTATAATACTTAGTTAAATGTACAACGTCTGTGGGCTCGTCCGAATCTACTGTTGCCATGTAATTTGAGGTTATTTTCGTAGAGATAATGTTTTTTTTTGGAGTTTCATGACAGCGTTTAGTTTTTTTATTTACTCTTTAATTTGTGGTGTTAAAGACTGAAGCCAAAGTCAAATATATAGTTTGTAAGTAAGAAATGAACGGAAAATTATTTTATATTATAAGAAGACTTTAAGGGTAATAATACTCTACGAAGAAGAGATAATAAAACATCATTTATAAAGAATGTTGCCGCTCATACAATACACTAAAATCAGAAATATATTTTCTTTTCCAAGAAAGCGCCCTCACCCCGTAAAGCCTACTAAACGCCTTATTATATTTTGTATTCAATAAAAACGATTGTATATTTTCGTCAATAGATTTCTCCGACACTCCAAAATAAGTGTTCTGATGTTTTCTTTCCCTTTGTTCCAGGTATGTCCCTAATTACGTGTCTGCGATTGTAGTTCAATAGCGTTTGTCGTTTCTGAATTTTAAGGTAAGTTCTTAAGCCATTAATTAAGCTGGTCGTTAATAAATGGCTCAAACCCATCAATCAATCAACGACTTGGAAATTTATCAGCGTGTTTGACTCAGGGTTAGGTTGGAGTAGTAAGTAAAACTAAGCTACGCGATTGCACCAAAGTTAGGGCCAAGTTGGGCTTAGCACGGCGCAAGTTTGTCAGGGCATTATAGACTTTAAGTTAAGTAAGTAACGAAATTGAGACAAGCGAGCTTGCAAACTTGATGCAAAATACACAACACACGGGGCAGGGGCGTAGTTGTTTTTTTATAAAGATGTAAAGAGGTAAGTTTGTGAGTTTGTATGTAGGGAGTAATCTCAGGGACTACTGTCCCTATTTTCAAAATTCTTTCACCAGTAGGAAGCTTCGTTATCAAGGCCTATTTTTATTTGGTTTCCACGCAAGTGAAGCCTGGGACAAAAAGCTCGTTTACGTAGTTATTAGATTTTATTGGCAAAGATTTTTGGATAAAAGTATATTTCATCCGCCAATACAACACCACCTCCAAATATCGGAGATATTAATTACCGCGTGGATTTAGGCCGGTTTATACCAAATATTGTCTGCGTAAGCTGCGTTTAATTAATTACACTGTATCTACATCAAAGTCGGTATGTTGTTAATAATAATGGAACTAAGATACCCGATAATACATTAAAGTTAGATGTGACGTGAAGGGTTAACGGAGTTGCGGGTAGTTGGCGAAATTGATTAATGCCCGGAACTTGCGGACTTGGGGGGACAATCATGGGTTAAAAATAACATTGCGTAAACTCGGAGCTAAAACTAATCGTTCCGAGTTAGTTGGAGCAAAATAAATTTAGAAAGAAAAACGGATATTTGCCGGAATAATAAATAGTACTTATGCATTTTTTTTTGGCACTAGAATACTTTATTTCTCTTTGAATACGTATAGGTATGTATGCAACACCCACTAGGTCGGAGTCTTCGTTTTTTACTCTTTTTACAAATCTATCAAAAACAAATCATTACTTCCTACCACTGAACCTGCAAGATATTCCGACGACCTTATTCCTAGGGTTAAAAGTGCTATGTATTTATAACTAAAAGCTGGTATAGCCGGTGCCTTGAGCTAAGGCTGTGGCTACACAAACAGCGGCGTGTTTACAGACGTGCCGACGACGGCGGCCTGTTTGTGCCGCTGTACTATAACCGTGCATTTAGAGCAGAGTTGAGCAGACGCGAGATTGCTATTGTTTATCAGCAGGCGCTTTTTTGTTTTGATATAATTATTTTAAGAGGTTAATGCCCGTTTTTTACCAACGTCACCTAAATTTAAGGGACCTAAATGTAAATATTTTGCCACATTTTCTAGGTATATATATTAGACACTGTCAATAAATTGTAGATTAAAAATCCTACTAATATTATAAACGTGAAAGTTTGTGAGTATGTATGGATGGATGTTTGTTACTCTTTCTACTAATAGTCGTGTTTTTAATAAAACTCAGAACTAAAAGCAACTGCAACGTGCAATACTAGCAGGGGGCCGAGTCTCGTAATTTGCAAGTTCTATTGTATTGCTATCGTATTTTTTACAATACGATAGCAATTCCATAAAAAAATGGTATTCTCGTCCTTTTTATCACAATAACTATGGTATTGTTATTGTATCATAATCGTATTGCTTATTGAATGAATGAAAAACTGAACGAAGTCAAAATTTATGGTTTTGTGCTTTTTTTTGTGTGGCATAGAGGGCATAAACAAAATCATCTATGTTTGTTTGTTTGTTTTGATTCGGGTTGCACAGTGCAGTTGTTGTTATTTCTTTAAAAAAATATGAAATACTCAAAATGTAAGTATTGTTTCGTATTATTAATAATTATTAGATACCTATATTAAGTAAAATGTATTGTTTAAGTACATACCTACTTATCTTTTAGGTTACGAGTGACTACCGAACAATTACCTACGTTGTTTGATGGATTTTTGGAGGCTAGACGAGAGGTGGCCTAAGGCATGAGGTCCTTGGGTCCTGAAGGCGCCGAGAAAGATGGGGCAGGCTGGCGTTTGGTAATGCACCCTAATATCCCTGTATCATGTTATGTTTCATAGTTTATTATTTTAACTTGTACAATTTTATTTTCAGTTTTGAAATGACTACAAATTCAAATTGAACACCTACAGTTATTCTGAGTGAGGGTCTAGTCACATAGCTACATAGTAAGTATTAGTTATAGCAACCAATCCTATTTGGATTGTGGTGGACGTCATTGAAAACACATGTTAAAAGGTGAAATGTGTGTATAATAATAATTAATTTCGGTTTCTCCACAGGTATGCTGCCAGAGATCTCTGCAGAGCACGGCCTACTTGCAACTCTTAATGGCTCTGCTGTTTGGAGCTGCCACTTCTTCTTCGACAAGTAATTCTTGTCCCATCTGAAAATTACAAATAAAAATATATTGAGAGAAATATGTACTAACTGTGATTTATTATTAAAGTTACATTGCTGTGATTGCTTGCTACTTAATAATATATTTATTATTTTTGTATAATAAGTGGGTTAAGAATATTTATAAGAGACATTATATCTGAAAATAAATAAAAATATATTAGAGAAATATGCACTAACTATGATTTATTATTAAAGTTACATTGCTGTTGTGATTGCTTGCTACTTAATAATTGATAATTAATTATTTTTGTATAATAAGTAGGTAGGTTAAGAATAATTAAAGAGTATTCTGCAACTGACAAATGTTTCAAATTTACAGACAATTAGACTTACCTCATTCCGTAGTTGGCTTTCTCTTTGCTCCTCTTCTGCTGTTAGTTGCTCAACCTTGGAGTTTGTGCTAAGGGCGATGTTATGCAAAACAGCACATGCTTTCACTATTTGTCCTGCGGTGGATGGTCTGTAGTGCAATGCACATGCCATTAATAAGCATCTAAAATGACATTTATTTTATAATAATTATTAAAGATGTTAATTTATTATAACATTATTGATCGCAGTTTCAATTAGCATTTATAGACTGATATAATGTGATAATGAAAAAGTTACTACCGAAAACTTGACTTAAGCACCCCCGTGCAGCGTTCTACAGTGCAACGTGATTGAACAAATCTTTTGTAGTAATTGTTTTCTGGTGTGTCTGGCGTGGTGTCCAATATAGGGGTCATCATATTCTTTCAGAGGGGTTGGCCACTGTCTCCTAATTCAGAAAAAGATCATCATTGTTATTATATTGCTATTAGTTTTCCTAGGATATATAGGTATGTAATATCTTAGTAGATACCTTTTTAATTAATGTGTTTTTTTTAAGAAATTATATTGAAATAGTGCCGTGTAGTGCAACCCATCACCAATAACACTCTCTTTCGCCATCATTGTCCCAAATTAACTGCAAACAGTGACTGATGAATCTTTGATTTTGAAGCTCTGGCTACTTAATAATTTTGGCCTTCCAATGTCTGGTAGGACCCAGAAGCGTAAAAGCTTATGGCAATAAGAATCTGAAACAAACAAATTATGTTTTTATTTACTAAAACTAGTTCAGCTTTATTATTAGTACCTATAGATACATTTTGAGGTTAGGTTATGAATGTACTTACCTTTATCATTGCTGATAGAGAATCACGCCGTACTAAGGGTAGATGAGGCCGTAGCTCTACCTCCAGCTCTCTTACTGCCTCCTTGGAGAGCCGGAAGGTCTTTAGGAACTCCCTATCATTCATTATTTCTAAGAGGTCAATTTACCCTCTTAGAAGGCGGTTAGAGCGACGACGTGCGAAAATACGCCGTCTTCGTACGTCTACTGCATTAGTTAACTCCAAAATCTCAAAATAAGCCGCCTGCCTACTCATTTTTTTCATAAAAGAACACTTGCAGAATATAAACACTCGCAACACGATAGAAAAATATCTATTGTGTTTTTTTCTAGCAATTACGACTGTAATCGTATTGTGATTGGTCTTAATTTTTACGAGACTAGCAAAATATCTTACAATAATCGTACAATAGCTATCGTAAACGTGAGCAGACTACCATTTTGACCACAATTGTTATTCCACAATTGCTATTGCCAAAAAAGCAATAGGAATTGTTACAATTCAATTACAATTGCTTACGAGACTAGCATTTGTGTCTTATTTTGCAATTATGATACAATAACAATACGATAGGTGTAATTTTAAGCGACGAGACTCGGCCCCCTGGTCATGAACTCCCAGTAGTGTATCCCTACAGAAGCGTAGTGTAAACGTACCTACCTTAACTAAACACCATTGAATTGCCACAGATCTTCAGACGTCTGCAAAACACACACCTCTCGCCGAGTGCTGGGTCCCTGGTCCCAAACTGAATTTGCGAAGCCTCCGGGCGCAGACAAAACAAGACAAACAAACACACAAACAGACGGACGGGAATCACAAACACTCTGCGACACCAACAATAGGGTATCCGCACTTGATACAAATTTGGTTGGTGGGAGAATACTAGTAATTTCTGGGAATTTGCGCCTGAATTATTGTCTAAATATATTTTTTAAGTAGGGCTCATGCCCTCTCCCAAATTTACTTGAGAGTACTGTTTTTAATCTGAAGTGTTTCTTGTTAAATCTTTGTTTTTGTGAAGTTATTCAGTATTTTATTTAGATTTTGACTCTGTATTTTTAGGAACAAGGACGTAAGGATATTTGCAATGTAGGTAATTCATCTTACCTACTTTGCAAATATCCTTTACGTCCTAACTAAATAAATACTAAATCGCTAAAACTATTGTCTGAATAATGAATAATTTAAACAACTATTATTTAGTGGAATTGAAATAGCATAGTATATCCAACAGTGCTTGTACTCAAATGATTATGACGTCACAAACCTCACAACTAATTGTACCCCTCCACTTTAAAAGGGGGGTTCCCCCCATGAATCAATTATCAACCCGTTTTACACTACGATTGTGCTTCAACCACGCAAATAATAGTCCCTATGTACATTATAATAGAGGTTAGCAGTAAATCATTTACTGAAGATGAAATACTACAGGGCGTCGGCTTGTCGGTTCTCAAGTACGTAATAACCCCCTTTGTTTGAGAATTTAAATGTATTGAGTGAGCTAGGAGCAAGTTGGAGCTGACAGACGTAATAGGGCCGAAACGGAAGACAACAGACCTCCTCAGTGAGCATGAGCGCCTGGTACCAAACGATGAGACACGCCGCCATTGTTTTAAGTTTTCAATTGAAAGAAGGAATTTAGAAAAAGGTTTTAATGTTGGAAGTTTAGTTTAATAGAAGTTGAAAACGTTGTCTAGATTCTACGAGATTCGTCATTTAAAATAGTATTTTGCTTATTCCATATTTTTCTGGGTTAATTACCTGCAATTTATGAATTAATATCGTCTTATTTCGACAGAGAGCTTTTATATGTTATAAAAATATTTATCTTAATATAATGTACTTTGAAATCAAATGCTATTTTTAATTCGGTGCTTCCACAGGCATATTGGGCGTTTCATTCGACAAACCAATATTTTTTGTGATTGATGACGAAATCCAAATTCGAAGTAACGTGAAATGTCTATGAGTGAATCTAGCGTATACGAAATACAAAATAATAAAAAGCGAAGTTTTCTGAAAAGCCCCAATCAGAACGTGAAATGAAAGCCTTACCACTAAAAATATAAAAAACACCGGTATAACATGTGTAAGGGGAAAACTAGTTGCAGAAACTAGCTAACTTTTAATATTACCGGTATTTGTCAGTGCTTCCGAAACTGCTTATTTCGTTTGTCGTTAAATTGCGCAATAGGGGCTTTTGGGGAACTGTTAACGATTTGTTTTTTTTTTCGCAATCACGGTACGGTTTTATTATGTTTTAAAAGCTAGTTTTTACGTGCGACTTGTACATTCCTTTACCCAATTTCATTTATTTTCGAAGTTTTTACGACCTCTACCTAGCTTTTACGAACAAACAGCATTTGCCTTAGAATTACGTGTACTAAAGATACTGCGATTTCGAAAAAACTTGGCTGTATTTTTTAAAAATATTATAATATGTTATAAGCGACGCGTCGCTATAAGATATCAGCTATATATCTGGCACGTGGCACTCGACAGCTATGCAAATCATTAGCGATGCAGTGAGCCGGCAAAACGCAAGCTAATTGGACCTCCCCACTCTTGTCATACAAGGTGGTGGGGTTTGTAACCCCCCCACGTCCTGTCTATACGCTTGTCATGTTTTTTCCTGGTTAATAAACAAAGATATGCAACGCGTCCTAATGAACTCTCGTTAAGGGAAGCTGGGTTTATTATAAGCCTTGTAAAAAAGGTTTGTTGCCATGAAAAAAAAAACCGGCCAAGTGCGAGTCGGACTCGCGCACCGAGGGTTCCGTACAAACCTGCAAAAACTACTTAAAATTTTAAGCTTTTCGGAATTTTTCTGTTACCTGTGCTGTAAGCTATTGCTTCTTACCAAATTTCGAGATTATATGTCAACGGGAAGTGGTCTTTAGGTTTTAATTCCCGTGCGTGTAGTTGCGAGTTTCAAAATATGCGGTATCAATGGTTGTACTTTTGCGTTTTGCGTTTTTGCGTTGACTTAGTTTTTTTTTTTTTCACGGGTTAAAGGCAATTAGATCTAAGTATTTGATATGATTTTCAACTTTATAGCTCTACGCGATCATGAGGAAAAAAGTAATAAGTTTATATTTATTAAAAAATATATATTTTGTAATGTAACTAAAAATTTAAGGTTTTCGGAATTTTTCCTTTATGTGTGCTATAAAACGTTCCTTCATGCCAAATTTCAAGATTCTAGGTCGACTGGAAGTACCCTTTAGGTTTTGATTCCCTTGCGAGTACTTGCGAGTTTCAAAATATGCAGCTTAAATTGCTGTTTCTTTTGATTGCGTTGACATAGAAGTTTGATTTTGTTACAGCTTAAAGGTATTATAGACCTGAGTATTTGGTATGAATTTCAATTTAATACCTCTACGCGTTTATGAGGAAATGGGTAGTAAGGTTAAAATTATTAAAAAAAATATATTATGTGATGTAACTAAAAATTTATGGTTTTCGTAATTTTTCCTTTATCTATGCTATAAGACGTTGCTTCGTACCAAATTTCAAGATTCTGAGTTCACGGGAAGCACCCTGTAGGTTTTGATTCCCTTGCAAGTGTCGAAAATTTGCGGCATAAACGGCTGTATCTTTTGATTGCGTTGGCTTAGAAGTTTGATTTTTTCACAGCTTCAAGGGACAGTAGACCTGAGTAATTGATATAAATTTCAGCTTCATACCTCCACGCGTTCCTGAGAAAAAGGGTCTTGACAGACGGACGGACGGACAACAAAGTGATCCTATAAGGGTTCCGTTTTTTTTCCTTTTGAGGTACGGAACCCTAAAAATACTGAAATTAAATTATTATGCTATTTATCAGTTTACAGTGAAATTTGAAAGCTGTCTAGGAAATGAAGTCATTATGAAATGAAATAGTATTTCCAATATTAAATTACTGAGAAACTGCTCATCAAGTATTTATATGATTTCCTTTCCTTTATGCTTTCCTAATAATTTAATATGACTTAATAACAACACGATAGCTCCTTTGGAATCGTTGTGGCCTGTCTGATGGAAATATCTGTTTTCGTTATTATTAAGAGCAAGACAAATATAATTAAGTATGTTTTTTTTGTTTATACCAAAAATGAAATTTAAGTGTGTATAAGAAATTATTGAAGTTATGTCATAGTTGTAAAGTATTCGGAAGTACCAGCATGAGATGTGCGCCACTGAAAATGTATTTTACGACATTATGTGTTAAACCATGCATTCATTACAAAAATGACCGGCGCAATATACCCCCGTATTGTAACCACATTACCACACAGTCTCGCGGGGGCAACATGAAATATTTCCCAGTATAAAAACTACATAAATCAGTTGTTCAATTAAATTATGCGATGGAGGAGTGGTTGGACACGATACAAAAATTACCATTTTCACCATTTATTACAATTTCACATTTACCATGGGAACTCGCCCCGGCCATACACGGGTGGGCATGTTGCGGTGAAACTCGCGTGTCGCTGCTTAATAAATACATTTAATGTGAAAATGCTACATGCATTCAAGGCTTTTTGCCCCGTGATAAACTGCACGGGCGCAGTACGTGTCAAAATTTACACGTCGATTATTATAGTCTGCTATTTGTGCTGTGCAAGATTATTTATTTATTTCGCGTTCGGCATTCAGCCGGGTGTCGTGTTACAAAGCTTTGTCTTTCGTAGACTAGAAAATGAAAAAGTCCGCTTGAGGAGGTTTAAGCACCTGGTAAACACGGCTCGAAGTAACAGTACAATGCTAGCTGGGACTTAAATATGCATTAGAGTGCTGTAGCTTACGAGCACATCAATTGTTGCGACCCGACGTGCCTTTTTCATGTGAGAGAAAATCGCACACTGACATAAAACTAAAGACTCTGGCTGCTACTGTCCTTTTAAACAAACTTAATCATAATAAACAAGAGCAACGCCATCCCCCTTAATCCAATAACACCAGATTTCATCATAACAAAAAGCAAAAAGTTTTTCCCGAATCACTTAAGCGCGAAACTTTAATTAAAAACGTTTAGCCACGGTGCATTGCGCATTCAATTTTGTGTCTAGCTCTCGGTGATTTTGTCCCAGTCATTTCTGCAGCTACATAATGTAATGTTACTTACTTTCATCGCCCAACGGTGTGGAAAGTCCCGAGTTGAGCATTCCATAAAGCAGTTTTGTGTTGAAGATAGAGGCAGGCGTTCGCTTAAGTGATTAAAATCTAGGCGGGTGCGCTCGCACTAGGCTTGTGCCCGGCGCTCAGTGGGGCTGCGACTTGGCATTTGATCTTCTCTGTCAAATGTATTTTGATAGATAGGGTAGATGTAAAAATTATTATTTTTTTACAATTTTTTTTTTCACAAACTTTCTTAAACACACACTTTGTTCAGCTATTCATTGTGCCAAACAAGTGTAAAATCCCAGCCAACCGTCAAACGAACTACCCTCTAAAACAAATAACTCGGAGAACATCGAGCCAAATTCAATACCGCCGGTTTCCTTCGCGTTTTTTTTCAGTTTCAACCATAATGAGCTCATTCATCTTGGCTCTATTCTCTTTAGAATTTGTTGTGGAAAAATCTGTTTCTCTTCCGCGCCGGGCGTGACGTCACTTCCTCTCGCCAGATGGCAATGTCATTAATTATCTAGTCAGAAAATAAATTGACTGAATTTTCTTCTGTTTGCCTACTTTGTCACACTGACTGCAACATTTGATGTGTCTCATTTGATTTTTGGCGGAAAATGCGATTTTTCCCGTAGATAATTCGTTTCAAGTTGTAATCATTTGCCTGTTTTCTTGTGAGATATATTATCACTTGTGACGTTTAATTGGTTTGAACTTTCTATGATAAATAATGCTAATAAAGTATTCAATTGTTATTGCAACCGACAAAACTTTTCTTCTGAACTAATTACTTAGTTTCCTCTATTAGGACATTTCCGTATCAATAGTTAATGGCAAGTAATCGCTCATTTAGTTTGCAGGCGGCAAATTGCAGAATGCATGCGAACACTCCCATGTGGCTGCTAGTTGCTGTGTTGCCATAATCAATACAAAGTTTCCGCTAAAAAAGGTTTTAAGTTTATATAATTTTATAAACTCAAGTATAAAACAAATTTGATTGAACAAAATGAAGAATTAGAGTTTGTAAAGGGAACAAATTCTCGAGGTTGATCCAAGTTGATTTGATTAAGAATAATTCATGCTAAATAATACTGTAACGAGACGCAATTTCCTCGGAATTCGACTTTAATGAAACTCCAAATAACTCCAGTAATTTTACATTAGTTTACTTAAATTTCTACTTCTCAAAGGTATTTGGATTATTCCCAAAAAAACACTTAACAAGTTATTCATATTAAATAGTACAATTCGCTAGATCGTTCGATGAAAAGCTATCTGGGTTGCCGAGTAAGGAAATTACAAAATCCACAAAGGGGGTTCATAATTAATTATCTTCTACAACTTTGTGTTTCAAGGGCGAAAAAGCAATTTGTTAAAATAAATTTAGTTCCTCCATGGACTTAATTAATGTTGTGCTATCTAAGGGATCAACTGTTCGTACTGTCTGTTACACCGAACCCTGCCAAAGTAGAAATGTGCGGGGCATTCATTTAATTAGAGAAGAATGTGCTTTGAAATTCGCCATTTTATTTTCTAAAGTCCTGCATACGTTTCTATTGTTACACGGAGAGGTTTTAATTTACCTTTTATTGTACAACTTTACGTTCACAATTAAGGTAGCTTAGGACGTTGCTTTTAAAAAGAAAAGGCAAAAAAACTACACGTTATTTTCTAAAATATTTCAACGTTGTAAATTAAAAAGTACCAGGGCTACATAACGTTGTAAGTGTCGGACGCTATCATAATTACATTACTATATTCGCTGACCCGCCGCTTCGCCGATCATCTTGTTCCTATCCCAACTCCGCAATTTTGCCGGGGTATGCTGTTTTAAATGACCTTTGCATATTTATTGAATGTGCCCTTTTCTACCAAGGTTTATTAGTTTGACATTATTTTATGCCTGCGAGCGGTAGAGGAAGGGCGGCTCTGTAAATAGTTGATGTGATCCCAACTTATTTATATTCCATGGTGTTTTGGGGAGTACAACCAGCAGTGATATAGAAAGCTACTGAATATTCTGTTTTCCCTCTTCTTACTTTCTTATTCCTCTGTAAATTCCACTTGAGATTGGAACACATATTTAACATCAAAAACAGCGGATTCTAACTGCGTGCAAACAAGTCAAGTTGGTTGAGACTGCAGTCTAAACTCTAACTAGCTGGCGAGGCCAAGTGGTCATTACTACGCAGGAACACCTGGTACGTGACTGGTTCGATTCCCATCCCGGCCACTTGTTAGCACTTGGAGTGCTCCTCGCACGAGGGCCCGGGTTCGAGGGCCGGCCTGTTTGTGTTTGTTTTAAATTGTCAACGGCTGTTTGCCGGCCACTTGCGAGCTGCTTGCTTTTCTTGATGAGGCTATGAGGCTTTTTACACTTGGTACGAAGTATGTTGAAAATTACTCAAAATCACTACGTAGTTTGAAGTGAAGTCGCTATCGTGACTGCGTGTATCACAACTTCTAAACCTCTTAACCAAAGTCATTCACCAAGTCAATATATTTATGAAAATACGTATAAATATAACACTTTTTGGTCAGTATACTTAAAATTTCTAAATATTAGGAAAACATTTTTTGGAAGTTAAAATGATGTTTATAACAAAGATAATAAATATCCTCCATGTCTGGTGTCACGAAATCTCACAACTTATAAAGTTCATTATTTGTTACAATAATGTTTACCGACAGTTAAAGTGACGTAGCAGATAGCGCCACAGTCGCGTGTCGTTAACACGACGAGATTCGAAGATTGTGGCGCCCTCTGTAACTAAATACATTGTGCTGCAGTCTTGTATAAATGAAAACGTTGAGAGTGTGTCATGTCATATCATTGCGATAGTTTCATCAGGTTTCAGCAGCACAGGATATGAAATCTAAATCGCTTAATTTAGCTCTCAAGTGTAATTCTTAAAGTTTCAGCCAAGTTTTTTTATCGCATTCTATACTTATTATAGTGTATTAAAATATATGATTTATTTTTATTATAATTCCTACCACATTCATATGAATACCAAAATAACAAGTTACTAGCAACCCACCCGAATATCGCACAAGTGTGATTTTTGTCGACTTCTTGCTAAAATATTTAATTGTGTATTTTGCTTTAACATAAATTCTTATTTTTAATAAAAAACATGTCTATTGTATAGTGAAGAAAGACTCAAAGACAGAAGAACTTTACCTCAAAATAATATTTTGCAAGTAAAAGCACCATTGTGCTAACATTTCACAAACATAGAGTTTGTGTTTTGATTATTTTTATTGTGTGTATGTACCTACAAGAAATGTAATTTATAAATAAATCAACATCGTTGTACATAAATGAATGAACCATTTCTAGTAGCGTATTACCGAAAAATATCTTGTTTGTTTTGTATCCGCGCGACGGATAAAAAGCGCAATTTAGTTGTACATGTTGGTATCAATCTAGTGGCCAGTTACCCCGTCTATCGGCAGCCATGCATGGGCCGCTATCTCCTTTCGCTCCAAAGTTACATGCATGCAAGCTTTACACTATCTTGCGCCGGCAATTCAAACCCAGATTAGCCCAACCCCAGATTTTACTACCCGTATAAAAATTCCACTTAAATCTGCGCCATTGTAGACCGAAAATGTGCTCGAGTTTTAAAATGTTTCGAATAAAGGTTGTATTTCGGAATGGTAATGATCGAAAGTGTGGCGGGAAGCACGGAATACGTGAAATGCAAGTGGGAATGTATTATATGGAGGCTGTGGGAACGTTTACTGTAATGTACGCCATCTTTTGTCAAGTCTGGTGAGTTTTACTGTACTAGTACGGACTAGTCAAATTTCTCAAGGACCGGTACAACATATGAACACGTTTCATCTTGAACAGTTGTGGACATAAATAACTTTCAAATAGAAGTTCAGCTTTCAGAAACGCAGTAAAGCTAAGTAAACACGTATGCTCGTTACGATGGAACTTTATCATTTTAATCAAGCGAAACGATTGTTCCTATTCTATAAGCTAAATGAAATAAATCTCGTTGATGTATCGCGGCGGTAATGACGCGTACAATGTAAATGGATCGAGACAATTTCTACTTACTTATCGTAGTGATGAATTGGGTATAGTAATTTAATACATTTAAGGCGACATCGCAAAGGGGTTAAGATATTGCAACACTGCAGTACTGATTAATTAGTTAGCTAGTAATCTGATACCAGCTTAGACTCGCAGCTTGAGTCAGGTTTCAATGTCTGCACTAATGAAATGTAAACGGTGAGTAAGCGCTAAGCACGAATAGGTACCAAGCGCTCATGAAAGCCGAGGAGCTATTACGTTTATCTATTTACGTATTTCGCAAGTTATAGACTATCGTAACTCAGTTTATATTAATTTCCTTTACTATAATGATATGTTGTAAAGAATACTTCAGTAAGGTATCTTCAAAATTAATGCAGCTATCAGGGAATCGTCTCAGTGCGATGGTAGTACACCGCATGTAATATATTTGCGGCGAAGCTAACGAGAGAGCGACGAATGTGCCACCGGAGACCCATAGCCGGCTCGTCTGCGGGGATACAAGCCTCTGTGCTGAGTATGCTCGCCTGGTACTTTACATTAGTTAACCGTATATATTTAACCTGCTACGGAAAAGAGCAATTTTTGTTTTTGGATGTTTTTACCATCTAGTTTATGCCGCTACACCTGAAGAAAGTTTTTTTTTCATAAGTACGTAGCAAAGGAATTCTACTTATTGGCAAAATACGAGCATTATTAAACAGAGTACACACAGAGTTTTTCAAAATACCTAAAGCGTACCTAAAGCATCCTCATATCGTACTTTACACTAAAAATGCATAAGCTTTCTCTCCAACCTACGCCAACGCATTGTTTCTTCTATGATTATTTAATGCATCCTTTTGTGCTAACAGTCACTTTAAGATGGTATTTATTTTCAAAGAACAATAGAACACAGAACAATGGGTTTTATTTGAAGAAAAGTGCACAGAAAACTCCGGCTTTTGACTTGGAAACTGAAAAAAAATCCTTTCAGGGCCCTCTGAAAGCTGGGAAGTCCGAGTTGGATTAAGTTGGCGTTAGTTTTTTGTTAAAGCAATTATTAAGTTAACTTCTGTTAATTACGTGTGAGCAACTTCACAGACCGGTCCTAAGTCAATAGAGAAGTTTTTTCCCCGAAACAAACAGCACGTATACTTTCATTAAATAATTGACGCCGAATCACTTACGTTTAAAATCGGCAAATATTTGCCTCCGCGGCACTTGTCAAGAAATCGTTTCGAAGTTAACTCATTTAATGTTACTGAATCTTTTCGAAGCTTCCCCCGCCCGGCTCCCCCGCCCCGTTGCGAGGCCCCCCCCCGCACCCCGCGCCCCCGCTGACTGAGTTACCTACACGTGTGTCAATCATAATAACGACGCAGCGCCGCCGGTAATGCGTCCTCGTTTTTAGGGGCCATTCATATGGCAACACATGAAAAGAACGGGGAAAATGTTTTCGGGCAAGAAAAAAAATGTGCAAGACGGGTTTTACGGGGGTTTTTCGATGGATATAGATACTGAGAGCTTTGGAACCACAAATATATCGATGGTAGGAAAAGAATGATGAATAAATAAAATCAATTTTAGACCGACAACATCTAATTTAACATAGCTCAGATTTAATGATTTTAGTCCGGGTATCCGGTTACAGCTAGTATAAACCGGCTCGGCACTCGGTTGTATGATTGCTGAAACTCCAATTACAAGTACGAATTCCCTTCGGTGTAGTCAACTAGACGAAACCACTTTCAACCGAACGAATCCAGTTTTCAAGTGCGAGCGTCTTACGAGATTCTGTTGTGTTTATAAGTTTCGGGGAAAAAGCATGTGTACCAACTAATGAACAAACTTTGTAATTTACATTTTGCAAATAGTGTTGGAAATTTTTGTCGTGAATCTTTCGCCTTTTTTGCATTAAAATAAAGTAGTAACTTAGCAATATGTAGGAACTTGGAATAGTAATTTTACAGGAGGCTAAAAAAAAACAATCAGTAAAATTTATTTTTTAATAATGAGGAATTTAGTAGTCATTTTTTTTACCTGGCAAACCACATCTTGACGCTAGGTGTTCGCGCCTTTATTTTTTTGTTCGGCAATCGATGTAAATTGAAATTGTTTGTATCGCCGCCAATAGACAGGGGGGACTGTGATGGGTTTTATCAATTTAACCTACCGAACGGAAAATGGCTTGGAAGAAACGCAACTTTGTGAAAAAGATTTTTATCATACGCAAAAGAAATGTCGATAAAACAAAAAATAAGAATTCCTTTAAATGTTTCGTGTCGTGTCTATTTTCGGTCGTTAAAATTTTTTCGTCTGGCAACCAGCAAAAGTGTGACAGGTGTCATTTTTGTTTTTCGCCGTCGACGTATGTCCGACGTATATACCTGGCCGGCTATGTGCGCCTAGTACTGCGTACCTAAACACAAGCGGCTATGTACCTTTACATACGTTAGTTTGAGCACAAAGGAGCCATTTATTTGTCACGCTTGGCTGGTTCGAGTCCCGGGCAGGTCTCGGCTGCTTGACCGGAATTTCTGATATAAATAACGTTATGCTAAGTAGCTACGGATTATGTAATAAAAAAGCGGGGGTCGCCTTATCTTTTTAAGCTTTGGTTATGTTTCCTTGGTACATTATGAGAATAAAGCTTTGGAAGTATCAAAAATGTTTTTTTTTTTCTCTTTAAATAAGTACCGATACAGTTGAAAGTAGCAAAGTTCGGAACCGCTCTATCGATTGAATAAATGCATAGCATTTTACGAAGTTGTCGACCGTTATCATGTAATTAATAAAGTTTAGTACCGACGAGCTGGCAATTTCCCCATCTATCTACTTTAGTAAAGTTAAAAAGAATATTAATGAAGCAAAAAAGACATCGGCCGGGTGGCCTTTGTACGCTGTAAAATATGTTCAGCAATGAAATAAAATAAATACATTCTGACTTTGTTCGAAATAGGTTGAACTATTAACATTGTGAATTCTTCTTGAAACTGTAAATATAAATAAGAACAGCCTATTAAACTCTCTGGTTAGGATTCAACCTAAAACCTTCGCTGTAGTAGCCTATCTCGCTATTTCCCATACTAAACCTTATTTATCAGTCATTACACCCACTTCAAAACAATCTACCTAACAAAGCACAAAACTTAACACGTCACACCCCACGCACGTCATTTAAGTTTAAAATTAACACCTCAAACTCCTTCAAGCAAGTGTAACCGCTTCTATCCAATATACCAGTTTGCACCGGTTTCCTGAGAAGCGTTCAATCGAACTTCCTCGCTCCTGCGACTCTTAACTTTGGTTTTTACCTCTCGAGCGGGAACGGGCAAGTTTGAATTCAATCTAGTCTGATCGCGGGAACACTCGTCCAGTGGTTTTCAGTTACAAAAGATGCTTAATTGGCTGGATTTAGGCCGGGTTTTGGGCTATGGAAAATTAAGGAGTTTTTTCATAGTTTACATAACAAAAGGTTATCCTTGAAATCAAGGTGGAGATTTTGGTTAAGTCACTTAGGCCCAATTGCAGGGAACGTTTTAACCTCGGGTTAGCTTCGGGTTAGCTGACTCAGGTTTAAATGGCGCCACCATCGATTGTAACTACTTCTTATTACAATCGATGGTGGCGCCATTAAAATCTGAGTTAGCTAACCCGAGATTAAAACGTTCCCTGCAATTGGGCCTTAGGGTCTCTTATAAATAATGATTTGGTACTTATAAAAACAAATGAAACATGCAATGCAAAATACGTAAAACGCCGCTTTAAGTGCCTAAATTCGATAATAATAGCAATAAATAGACACAATATTATCTGTTTAGAATCCGATTTTCCTATATCTGTCCTATTTTCCGTGATCGTACAAGCCATGCAAATTATATTCCATCATCCACACACACTTCCGGTTCAACAACCTATTTATATCCGGGTGTCAACAGGCAGGAAACGGAAGCACCCTAACACAACACCCACTAATTACCCATACACTACTACCCTCTCAAAGATATTTACTCTGCTAGCTGCTAAATTAATCACCACTATTTTTTAACGTAATACATGAAATTTTGGCTTAAACAGCGTTTTGGTAGGACCGTAAATATGTAAGGGTAGGCTATTCGCAAACGGCTGCCAACGAAACTAGTAGAATTTAATATTGTTCTTGTTTTTTCTCCATGCTAATTAATTAAACGGTCGGCTAACGAACCCGACAGAGAGTTCCCGCATTTTCAGACTAATAGTATGATAAATATTCCATTCAAAGATTTCCAGCGAAAATTCTGGAAAACGGGCCCCGAGATAAGCTTTCATTCAGTGTTTGGCCATTTGAAAAGTAAAATAAAAGCCTTTTTTGAAGGTAAACTGGTATAATTAGCCAGTGCTTGCCCTTGGCTGGTACCAGGGTAACATAACCACAGTAGAGTTTATGATGGAAATTAATTACGTGCGAGTTATCAAGGATTGTCATTTGGGGTTATCTCCGAATTTCATGAAGTGTGTTTTTCATTTCATTGTTTAATTATTTTATTAAATTAATTGTTTTGCTTAGTTGCTAAGCTAAGCAACTAAACAAAACAAAGGTACAAAATACAATTGATATTAGCTTTTCTTTAAATGGATCGGATGTGTTCGATGTATTTTTTTTCTTAGAAATTGAAACTTCTCTTAACTAATATAAAATTATAACTGATAAACGTGTACGACTGCGAAAATAATAATTAACTTGTTCTGTTTTTCGTGACAACTATCTTGTATTTCGGTATGTTTCCAACATTTATTTTTCTAGTTTTTTTTTGTTTCAATCTTTTTTCTCTTACATAAAAACTTTATACTCTGCTTATTTCAGTATACATGCGTCTTTAATTCAACAGATAAGGTTACAGCTTGTTTTTCTATTACCAATTATCATATGACAATAGCGATCAAAAATAGTAAATTAACCAAACGAACTGCGAAATCACGTACACAAGTTGGCTTATTTATTTATTCCTCTCCACTTTTTCATGTCGCGCAATCCATCGAGCGGCAAAATTGATACGGACAAAGTAAGCGAGCGCACGGATATCGAAAGCTCATTTCCGGTGCTGGAGGGGAGCAGGGGGTAGGTTGAGGGGTGGTTTGATACAGGGGGTGGGGGCGGACCTCCCCCTAAACACGATGAGGGTTTTTTGTGAATTTGGATACTGCTAGATGGATGGCAAACGTGGATTATACTGTTTGCGCGCGATGAGCGAATTATAGCATGATTCTAGTAATAGAGGTGTTGGTTTTAATTGGTTTTTAATAGTGGGTGTGTTTTTGTTTCAGGTAAACATTAGATGGCGGGTTTCTGAGTGTGATGGGGGTAAGAGTTTCACCTAAAGGGCCAAAAGGTCAAAGTGTATTTATTATTCAAGCATTGTTTGTTTAGTAACGATTCTACATTTAGTATCCAAGCCAATTGGAATTAAGTATTTCATAAAACTGAAAACTTTTTGATGGTATTGTACTATTAAAAATAACCTATTATGCATTAAAATTGGTTACATGTCCCAATATGTATTGAACACTTGTTTCAGTGAATGCAAATTTGAATTAAACAGTAGCGGTCGTAATGCATGCAGCGAAATAAAGTGAATTCACGTGTTCTTACCATGAAAAGATATTAATTGTTAACAACATATAATTGGGGAACTTCTCTCTGTAATATGTAAAATTTCGCTTCCTAAATTGTCTTCATTTGTTAAGATTCGTAACGAACCCTTCCCTGACTTGCAAATTACGCGAAAGTAAACTTTAAACCGTTGGCTTTAAGGTCAGTAATAGTGTTGAAGTATTATATTAGGACGATTAAAGGGAATCGCTTGTGGAAGAAAGCGAATTTGAACGAGTTTCGTTCAGCAATTTCCATCAATTTTGATTGCAATCAATTAGTACGGGTTTTATACAAATCGTTGTTGATTATTTATTGTGTTTAATTACAAACGGCTTTTTCACCCGCTTCCTAAGCATTTTGACTTACTTTTTGAGTGTTAAATTTGCATAATAGGCATCACTAATTTATTTTTCACCGGGTAACTCTTTTTGACTTTTCGAATTTATTTTTAACTTTTTTCTTTGTTTCGAAATTTGAATTTGAGGTCAATATACCAGCCAGTATTTTATTGTAGTGAATATTTTTCGGTGATCTCTTACAATAATATGAAGCCCTAGTAACGGTGGGGTGTGTTTGTCTCCATACGATACTCAAATAAACAGACAGACAGACAGAAATTGTATTGTGTAGCATTCTTGTTGGGTTTCAATGTTTGAAGTGCGACGGGGTAGGTTATGATATGAAAAATATTTTATTGAATAGTGTTCGAAACATGTTGTTTTTATTTGAATAAATGTTGTAATATATTTTATCCTTCTTCAGTATAGTCGCGGAAGATTTATAGGCAACTTATTTTTTTTTTCTAGTTACTTATTGTTTATTTATATTCTTCTTAAAAATTAAACATGCAATTCAAAAAAAAAATATTTTTACTAAAATGGATTTCTGAATAAGAGGGTTAAATAGATTCTTGATTTTGTGTTTGACATCATCAAAAAATCATTACGTTTTCTTTCATCGCATCTGTACATAGAATTTCACTCTGCAGGGCTCTTTTTAAGGCCATCCATCTTAACCCTTCCCTTGGTCCGGGGTCAGCGGGGACGCCATGGTTAGGACGTGTTAACCCTCCGGACGCTTTGCATACAGATTGCAGCCGGGTCCGGAATGTCGCCGGTTTAGAGGGTTAAGAGCGAGCTGTAGGCGCGTTTTCAGGAATTTAGGATGTCTTTTGAAGATGTGCGTTTTGATGTGTGCAAGTAGAATCAGTGGTGCGAGCATGTAACTTTTGTCGATGGTTAATATCGTTAATTTGACATTTGTTTCGTTAATTTGTATGAACAATCATGACGGCAACTGTCAAAATAACGAAATTAAAGATAAAAACAACAAAAATACGTTTTATTCTTGATAAAGTGATTAAATAATTCGGAATCACAATTTTGTATTCAAAAGAGGACTTATGGAGCGGAATTTTGCTCCACTGTCCTCTTAATATCTCTCGTACCGTGATTATTTTCGGGTCTGCTATTTCCTTATAGTTTAGGACGTAATACGGTTTACTATGACCTCTGTTAATAGGCATTCGAGGTTGTTAACATAAAGGGACCTTAAGCAAAGGGACACTTGTCGCAAATGCTAATTCTATGGATTCTAAATTTCGAGAGACAACTATAGTTCTAAAAGGGCTTAAAATCATTCAGTGAAATTTTGTAATGATGCCGTATTTTTAAGTAGAATAAGCTTGCATTTGTGTTAATTTAAGCGCTTTTACACGACGCACCAAAGTAGCTAAGCATGCGCGTGCGACACTCTTAAAATGATCTTTCTATGGGAACTAAAAAAATTTGGATAAACAAAACATTATTGATGTGTTGTTCTGAGTGTACGATTTTTTTTTTATGTAACTATTACTAATTATGTTTTTTACCACTATTTTTATGTAGTTTTTCCCAACTGCCTACAACTGACATGTTTGACACCCTACCCTACCGTTTCTAAAAGATCTTGCTCCATACCCCTACAATCATCGAACGTGTAGGGTAAGTACACCCAGTGTGAGGCCGTCGCGAACGCAATCTGTATGCAAAACACGCGCGACGCATTACCCGACTCACGCGGGGGAGGCTAATGAATTAATTGTACCGAACACGTTACCAGTGGATTTAGGTTTGTGTGTGAGGAACAAAAATTTGGAAAAAAAAACTGCGTTATATTTTTTGGATTAACTCCAATATTGGAAATAATTATGCCCTGATTTCAATTGTTTTTTGTTTGTTGATTTAGTTGAATGTCACTATGAAGAGACTATTAAATAAATTGGGCTGGTCGTATTTTTTTTTTCTTTACATCCTTAATATTCACAAGTAAAATAAAGAAAGAACAAGAGAAAATCTTGTCTTCCTGATCGTTAGGTAGTGTAAAAATAAAAAAAAGTAAATTTATAAACCCAATTACAGGCATGCAATATAAGTGTTATTTACTCCAAAGAACATAAATCGAGATATTCGCGTAAACATTAAGAATTACCCAATTTTTTGATGTTTGCTCTGTTAATCATTATTTTCCTCAAGACCCAGAAAATAAGCGTTTAAATAAATATATAAAACGTAGTTAGTAATAATCAATGTGGTGGTCGCGTCGGTACGTTGGTGTAATGTTTCACGGCGGCGGTGATGGATGGCCCGCGATCGATTCCCGGCCGGGTTATGTATGGCGGGGTACGGAATCACGGGCTTATTACTCGTAAAATGCACAGGTTTTTTATAGAAGTGCATTTTAATAGGTTTAGGTGGAGAAAACGAGAGAAAATGTTATTTGTCTTAGTGTTTAAAAATGTATTAATACAGGGATTTGTTTTAAAATGATTTTAATATAGTTTAGATAGTATTGAATGAGCGGTTTGGAAAACGGTATAGTGAAAAATAAAGCTAACGTAGCCATGCTACGGAATTGCTACGCCAGCATCGCCGTAGCAAAAACCGTAGACAAACTCGCTACGAACCGTAGCACAAACAACAAAAACCTAGAATTTCTTCATAAAAATACTTTAACGAAACAACTTCATAAAACTCTGCTGAAATATTTATAGAATTAAAAATTCCAAACAAAAGAAGTTACACTCCCATTGTTACATGTAAGTCCATAAAAACATATTTTTCGATAGACGACACGAATTTCTGGAAGTTACCAACTTATGAACAATATCTACGCCAAGTTACGAAAAATAAAGTCTACAAAAAAAGCCCATCTGGGCTTCTAGGGGTGGCACTTTAGTTTATTTCCTTTTGACAATAATTTTAGTAGACAACTAGTATTTTTATAAAAAGAAGAAAATATTCTATAAAATGGTTGGCAAATTAGCTTTTCAACGATATGACAAAAACATTTCATAATACATTCACTGAGATAAGATCAACTAGTGGGATGTATATAGGCTGATTATAATGTTATTTCCATTCCATATTCAAATGTACTTTTGTAAAAAAAACATTCTGTAGAATTAATGATATATATTTAATTACCGTTGTCAGTTATCATTCGACAAAACAAATTTATAAATCATAAAACGTTATTATTAAATAAATCAATTTTTATTTCTCCATAAATCATCTTTTGTCTATCTTTCCAATATTTCGCTCGTCGCCAGCCCTACGGCCGCGAAGTGGGAGTTTTTCCCTCGGTTATTAATAAAATATGTCCGCACGCACACTCGCGCGCCCGCCTCGTAGGTACACCGCTGTGTGTGTGTGTGCGCGTCCATCTGCGCTGTTGTTTGGTGACACGCCGCTTAGTGTTTATGTGCCCCTGGTAGCTGGGGTAAACAAGCGGGGAATGAGCTAGAAACGAGGAAAAACTAGAGTATGTTATATACTAGATAAAAGTAAGGTTTCTGTATATAGGCAGGTGGCTTCTGGCGACTCAGTTTGCGTGGAAGTCGGTTTCCCGTGGGAATGAGAAGTTTTCCCGCGGTAAAAAGTACCCTATGTGTTTTTCCCTAAAGTATTCTTATGAATAACCTTACTGTAAAGTTTCATCCAAATACGTCCGGTAGTTTTTACGTGAAAGTGTAACAAACATCCATACATTCTTACAAATTTTTCACATTTATAATATTAGTAGGATTGACTGGCTTCTTTTTTGTGGTTAAAATTAGAAAACTACCTGCCTATGTAATTGCCTATGTAACATACAACCTTTTATTTTCGTGGTTTAAAAAACAGTTAAGTGTACCTAGATTAGTTCTTTTACTATTCCTGACTCTTTTACATTATGGCAAATAAGTAAATCTTATACATTTTAATGTGAAAACAATAATACTGAAATAAAAAGTTATACCTATTCAACTTTTGTCCAACGTAAAGTATAATTATGACATTCCACACAAAAATGCTTAAACTTTTTTTTACTTGAGATATATTTTCTCAACAGTCATCAATCACATTATTTGCTACTGAAAGTTCCACGTTGTGTTTCATTAAAGAATGAAGTCCTTCTTTGAATGTCGCTGAAATCAAGTTATTCTTAAAAGATATTTTGTCTTTTGCCGATGAAAATGTCTGATTGATGTTTTGTGTTTACTTTTTTGTTTCGTTAATTGTGCACTTTATAATGTTCGATGTCACATAATAGTACTAAATGTTTAATGTTCGATCCACCAATTGGAGTGTACCACAGTTGAGTGTACCATTAAGACGTTTTTTTGCTTTTTTTGTTATGGGACGACATCTAATTAATCTATAAGCCCTTGATTCTCCCTTTAACGTTCTTTAACCAGTTTAAAAGCTATAAAGACCTCGTTAAATCAATTTTCTTTAGTTTCATACAACAGCAGTCATCGTGCGAGGAGCTGCCACGGCAGGCACAATAAAACAATCGGCCGATTGGCCCCATCGCGTTAATGATAGTTTACGAATCTCCTGCTCCCCCGCACTGCACTCGGCGTTTTACGAATACGAAAGTTTTAAAATTATTTAATGTATGGTTATTGGGAATTTATAATGAAAATATTATTCTTTTGTGTGAATATAACTTTGCAGTGTAAAGTTTAAAATTATTATATTTTATACCTTTATATTTTCGAGGTACTTTCGAGGTATTTTCACAGAGTAAAATACACTGGCTTGCAATTTGTTTCTAAATTATTTATTACTCCGACATCATTTTAAATACCTTTGTATAGTTGTATTAGTACTTTTCCAAATTTAGTATTTAACAGCTTATTTTAAAAACCTCGTGTAAAACATTCCTAAAACCGTATCATTACATTGTCTGTCAAGCAAACAACTTATTCAAACATTTAAACTATTCACACCCACATTTTAGTGCAAGCTCGTGTGCAAGCGACCTTAAAAAACAATAAAACTACTAAGTTATTTGACAATGACCGCGGCTAATGCCCGCTTCACACGGAACACTCAAACTATTTAATTTAGGTGCAGTTTTGATGCACGTCAAATTGTTTATAGTCTTTGTGCCATTGAATAATGAATTAGAAAGTATTTATACTCTAAATAACAATAGTTGGAAATACTATAATAAATTAGCATTCTAAATGCAAAACTAAAAGAAAAAAACTAAATAGTTGGAAATGTTTAACTGTATTACAGAGAGTTGTGTAATAAAGTGTACACTAAGGTACCCCAAATTTGTTATTTTATTACGCACTTAAGGTAAAGGAAATTATAGTGAGGAAACCCACATGGTCGGATTATTATCAATTTATTATCATTATTGTTATCTGTGTACTTATTTGTAAATATTATCGGTATATACCATCGAAACTCAAACATGATAGCTTTTTTTACAAGAAACTCTAGAGTTTCTTAAATTTTCTAATAGTAGGTGGAGCAAAAGCAATTTGTTAAATATTATTTTCACTTGACTAGACTTTTGTATATGTTTTGTTTATTTGCCTTTTAGAAACATGTGTGTATCTCAGTAACCAGTTTCATCCAGTGCAGGGTCAGAAGACCCGCGTTTCCAAATAGGCCCTTATCGTATTTAGCCTCGTTGATAGTCGCGGTATTATCATAGTGAAGTACCTCCAATTTCGGCTTGATGACTTTTTTACGAGTTTACGACCCCCAGTAATTTATGACGCAGTAAACCGTCGCTTTTGGGGGTAGTTCGAAGGCGATTCTTTGACGCGAAGATTGTCGTTTGAAGGAGTTTGAAGACTGAGTTTTTTTGAGATGATGGTATAAGAAGTTTGTGTATGCGGTGAAGGGGTTAAGTTTACTTTGAATGAAAGAATGGGATTCTGAGATGTTAGTGTAGATTTACAAGCTTTACGCCCTGCAATTTTTATCGCAGTTAAAAGATATTTTTTATAAGATTTTTTTGCAGTTTACGCCGTAAAAAATTTATTATCTACTAGGTTATAGTATATCTATACACTAAGTTTCGTCCAAATTTTTTAACTAAAAAACATCTTAATGTACAAAATTTTACATATTTTTGTAGCATACAAATAGTTTGAAAATAATTTACTCCATTTCCATCATATGAGGAGTCTCTAAGTATGTGACCATGTTTCATATTACTCTTTTATAAAAAAAAGCAAAACAAAAAAGAAAAAAATACTTAAATAATGTTGCCAGACAAGAAATACTTCAGAATACTGCGTTAAGAATTTTAAGGGGCGAAGTTGTCAGGAATTTTTGTTACTCAACAAAAAAAAAATTCAACAAACTTTTATTACAAAAGTGAAAATTACTTAAAAATTGAATAAAGTCGAGACAAAAAACCTCTTTAAATATGTAACTGAAAGGTCTTTTTAAAACGATCTTTTTAACTTTTTACTCGCTTTATAGAAATAAGGCTTTCATGTAAAATGCATGAATAATGTCTTCGCCTGGGCGAACTTTTGATGAAATTAAACGACAATATTTGAAGAGAATTATATTCAGTGTTTGATTTATGTTAGAGAGTATTTGCCTCGTATGTGTATATCATTAACATAGTTTATGTTAGTTCTTGAAAAAAAAACTTATGTGAAGAATCCTATTAATATTATAAATGTGACAGTTTGTGAGGATGGATGGATGGATGGATGGATGGATGGATGGATGGATGGATGGATGGATGGATGGATGGATGGATGGATGTTTGTTACTCATTCACGTAAAAACTACTGGACGGATTTTGATGAAACTTTACAGTAATGTAGCTTATACATCAGATTAACATATAGGGTACTTTTTACCGCGGGAAAACTTTTCATTCCCACGGGAAGCCGACTTCTACGCGAACGGAGTCGCGGGCGGCCACTAGTCTTTCTAAATAAAAAGGCCATGCTTGCTAACTGATGCTACCAATTCAAGTAAAAAGTTTTTTCTGCAAACTTATGAACTAAAAGCTGATAAAGCCTATACAATACAATACAATACAAATACTCTTTATTGCACATTAAAAATATATACATGTTCATACAATTTTTATAACAATGTGGAAAATGGTGGCCTGATTGCTCTAAGCAATCCTATACCACTATATTAATACTTTGTATATACATATAGTCCCAGTAGTACACAAACAGACCTACCCGCAAACAACAAGAGTCCCTAATTCCAACCACGTTTATTTTCCACCCCGTGTGACCGACTAGGGATGTTACGCAGGTCCGAATCCGATACGATTCCGCAAAAGAAAAACTTTCAATTCATATGAGACCTACAGACAAAAATAGTAACCTAAATTCTCATAATTCATTCTTTTCAATTTTACATCGATTTTTTGTATGATATTATTTTCACTCGTCTTGAGTACAATATGTTTGAATCATGACATGTTATTCATCATTTTGTTTATCTGTATTTTGACGCCGTAAGATAATTTTAACTAGGTAAACGGTTAGCTTTACATTATAAGCAAACCGTTTGCCAAGTAATTCAAATTGCATTTTCCACTTGCCCTGTGCATTCATACCACATTTCTGAACCCCATCGGGCAACCCAAATTTTTCGCATCCGCATCCGTTTGATCCGTTTCCCCGCATCCCTACCCCCCATATTCACGTGCAGTCGGCGATGTTTCATTGTTTCATTGGCTGGTAGTTATGGATATTGTCTGCCGTAATGTCGGCTACAAATTAGTTGAGCTGTGTTGTCCGGAACAGCCTACTTCCGACGGGATATTGGCTTGGGGTGAGCTGAAGGCTGTCCTGCTAGCGCACTGTTCTGCAGGGTTACTAGTTCTGCACGGTTACTAGTTCTGCTGGGTTGGCTAATAGGAATTTGACGAGTAAGCATTCAGAAATTTAGCGTTAGCCTTACTCACTGGCGTAATTTAGTTCTTTACTTGAGAACAAGCATTAATAACAAATTTTATGATACACTTTTTTGATGAATAATGGCTTTAATTCTTTTTTATTGTGTGACGGATTGTTAAATTAAATCTGCCACATGCATATTTTTTGTTATAATATCAACGTATTTATTAATGTACAAATTCATATTGTTGATAACCTGCTTCTAGGATCAAAGATTATTCCTTATTTACCTTCCTCTAAAACACCCGTTTCTTACAAACATCATCTATTTAAACACAGCTTTTAAACTTTTTCTCTCTAACCAACTCACATCTACGTTTCCCTTTGATTTGAACTGAACTTTAGTTGCAACTCTCGCTTTAACCATCCGTTTAACCCTCTGTTTGAACCGTCGCTGCAGACGGAACCTTTGATATGACATTAAGCTGATTTAAAACTGTAAGCTGTGTGCTAATTTGATGCACACTGATGGAGATTGCAAACTAATTTGTGTGTGTTTAGTTTGGAATAGGCAAAATTATAATTTGCCAAAATAATTTTGTTTAGGACTATTCCATAGATAGCGGCTACAGAGAGTGTTATTTTTTATTATTCTGAAATACTATTTTTTAGACCGTTTTTCTTAGAAACCTCTACAAATATATGCAAGTAGTGTAAGACTATTAAAATGTTATACATACAAAAAAACATAAATAAATGTTGATTCCTGACTTAAGGTATTAAGTACGTAAGAGGTTTTTTTCATATGTCTTAGCTTATCTACCAGGAGCACATAAACACCTATCGGTACATAAACCTACATTCTATTGGCCCCGCAAGCTCAACTGTAAACGCTCGGTCGGTCCTCTTTACTGCTTCAAAGGTTTAGCCCAACGATTGCAGTAGGTATCAATTAGTGGCGCTCATTATATTTAGCGAATTAGTGCTGGCATTTCAATAGTAGTATTGCAGAATGGGTATAGTGGAATGAGTAAAGAGAATTGGTTTTGTTATATATGCAAAGGTATATATAATTTTCTTCTGTTTTTAACATATATACGCGTATGATAAAGGTTTTGTAAAAAAAAAATGATATAATAATAACTTTAATTACGTATGTTAACTTAAAATTTTACAACATAATAAATCTGATTGATTCTTTTAATAAAATATTAATATTTCTATAAAATGTTGTTAATGTACCATGTGTTTAAAACGAATTCATTAACAGTTTACACTTTATCATTTCGTTGTATTTTATGTATACCTACAATATTGCCATAATAATTTGATACAGGGTGCACTCTTTACTCTACAGGGTGTATTAAAAGTCAATTTAACCCTTTAAGTCTAGTTCGATTATGCAACTTTAGAAATAAGGGTTGAAATTACGCTTCACTGAACGCGACTGTGGTGTTTATAAAAACTCAACCCCCTTTTTGAAAATCGAACGGCTATCCTCGCTGTGTTGGATATAATTTTATTAAAAAGTCATCAGTTTGCAAATTATATGAATAATTGCATTTTTTTTTAGTTTCACGCTGCCTACTCTGCTTATCATTTTGTAATAATCGACGAAAGGGTTATTTTGCCGTCGCCAACAAGGAACGTTAGTACTTATTTTTATCACCGTTTGCATCTATGTAAGATTTATATTATTTAATTTTATTTGAAAACAGTTATTGTAAAGCTTTTTATATTTGATAAATTTTTATATTTGATAAATTTGATAAAATTACTGAATAATCGGGAAAACCTTTTGAAATTTGACGCAACCCTACGAAATCTCCAGACTTTTTACTATTACAAATAAACTGAGTTTTTTCGCATACAATACACAAATATATTACATAAACCCACTCAAGCTACGTATTTACCACACTTTTTCGTCCCGAACTCTAGCAACACCGTAGAGAATATTTCTCTCATGAATTTGTTCCGTTTCCGGTTTTTTTCACGTGGCAACATTATTTCTATTGCCGCTGGGACGAGTGTAATGACGTCATAAATAATCGCTGGCTGTGACCATAGTTTTTTTTTGATAATGAATAGGAAAGACAGGTTTTATGAATGAAAATAGAAACATTATTTGTCAATTTTCGGGTTTCTTAGATCTATACCTATAAATACTTAAATTATTTATATAATTCTCCTAAAAGCCCCCTTACTTATCTATTACTTACTTGTAGTTTACTACCGCAAAGGTTTATGTCAGTAAAATTTGCATTTACGTGTAAATTTAAAAAGTTCTACTTTAAAAAAATATGACACTACTAAGACAACATTTGTTTCACCTTATCAGCTATATTAAAACAAGATATGAATCAAACCATAGAACAACATACTCAACATAATCTTCCGGTAATTTAAACTAAACACCTTATTTAAAAGGTATAAAGTTTAGCTTCATATAACTTTAAGTACCAGATTTGAGTTAAAATTTATTACTTTAATAAAACGATAAAGCACACTTTAGCCCTTTTTGAATATAACGGCGGTAAGGTATAAATTTGAGTGCCCTTTATTATAAAAGTAAAGACTAATTTTGAGTGGTTTATGGTAGGGCTTGTTCCAGGGCTTAGCTTGAATTAATGAGCTATCTCTTAAGGAATAGAGCTTCATTTAGAATGGCATGATTAAGCACAGTTCAGTTTACCATTCGTATACAAAGTTTAGCTGAATACGTACTTAGTTATTAATATTAAAATGTTGTTACAATAAAATAAAGTTGAAACCTTTTCTTTTGACTAGTTCCTTTAACAAATACAAAAAAAATCCTACGATACTTTGCAGCGCGCATTCAATGAGTAGATTCCTTTAATTTGTGTTGCCATATAATAAAATAAAAATAACCGGTGCCTGGAGGCAGTGTCGCACCGCCTCGGTAACAAAGCTTATTTACCCGTACCACGGAATCTCGATCGAAACCCTATAACGATAAGTAGGAACAATAACGCGGTAACAGCGTATAAATAAAAATAATTGCGCTTTGGCGGTATTCCCTTTTTGTAATAAAGGTGTGTTTATGGGCGTATTACGTTTGTTTTGGATTGGTGAGATAGGATGGTTTAGTTGTTTTATTTTTAGTACGTTTTTGCCGCTTTAAACTGTTTCATTAAAAATAAATATAAAATTAGTTGATTTTAAATTATCGAGGATTTAAATCTCAAAGAATAAATTTGGAAATTTATGTTTTTAGCATATGTGTTTACGGTAATTGTTTAATCATTATATAGTAATTAATAAATAAAATCCTATTAATAACATTATGCTAATATCAAAACAATGATCTTCATATCTTGATATCATATATAAGCCTTATGAAAAAGCATAAAACCGATCTTAGCAATTTACTCAACCAAATTCCATTTTCGTATGCACCGATAGTAGTAGCGATACCATCGCAAATTGCGTCTATTCTTGTGTTCGTTTTGAAGCTGAAACACTGGAACACAGCCTTCGGCGGCCCGAGTAATAGGAGGCGGGCTTTGAGCAATTCCATCGAGTGACGTGTGAATTGCGAACGAGAAACGATGGTACGGGAAAAATGCTAAGCTCACTGTGGGAAACGGGCGCGGTGTTATTTTTAAATTTATTGTTCTAAAGCGTGTTTATTTTAAAGATGTTATTCGTAAAGTGAGACGTGGATTGTAAGTGTTGTTTTTAATGTGGGGTAAAATAATAAAAACTAAATAATAGTATTAACGCTCACGTGAAATCACATAACTGCTATTATAATAAAAATAATAAAACACAAAAAAAACTCTCAGCTATACTTAGCTGTTAAGTTGTTATCTTTTATCCTACTAATATTATAAACGTGAAAGTTTGTGAGTACGTATGGATGTATTAATGTTTGTTACTCTTTCACGTAAAAACCACTGGACGGATTTGGATGCAACTTTACAGTAATATAGGTTAAACATCAGAATAACGCATCGGGTACTTTTTACCGCGGGGAAACTTCTCATTCCCCCGGGAAACCGACTTCCACACGGCCACTAGTAATGCATCTTGATTGAAGTTTGTCTGTTTGTTCCAGGAGAGCACACCTCAGAAGCTGCCTGGAGAAACTAAAAGACATGGTGCCCCTGGGACCAGAGGCGTCGCGACACACCACACTAGGATTATTAACTAAAGCCAAAAGATTTATAAAGGTAAGCGATGTCAATCATAAAAAATATGAAAGATTTCTAACCATTGAAATTATATGAAATATATTTCGGGCGGTTTCACTTAGAGTAAAAAAAGTTTTCCCGTGAGCATTCTAGGTTAGATCTCTAGATCTCTCGCGGGAAGACATAGGTCTATATTCAAATTTATTTAGTAGGATTTAACCCGAAACGAAGCAACTTTTTTTTTTCGAGTAACGATGTATACTGGTCCAATACACTGGTCTACGAATTTAATCTAGATCGACCCGTTCGAAAAGAGAGCCTCCAAGGACAAAGCGAAATATAATAATTTGATGAATTGGGTGTTCCCGAACCTTTGATGAACAATAGGGCAGGCAGGCAAAGGGTTTCCTTGCGACGCCAGCATCCGATCAGAATCCACCGAGGCCTTGTGAAAAATCTTTTATTTAAAAATAGATAATTCACATTTTTATTTCATAACTAAACAATTAAATACAGGTACAGGATCAGTAAAACAAAAAAAATACTGATTATTTAAAAAAAAAAAACTTGATATAAGAAAAAAAACATTATTTGAAAATCGATAATCATTATGCAAAAGTTTACCAATTACAATCAATTGTGTTTAAAAAGCCTCCACCTCTAGTATCCACCAGCGCCCCGCCCCCGCACCCCCGCATCCCCCTTTCCCCCGCGGCGCCGCTCTCAACTCGTACACACTTTCATTGCTAATGGATGGAGACCTTATTGTCGTCGCGTCTTCATTGTCCACCATACGCGACTTCAAATGTCCCGCGCTCCTTTCTCCACTGCCAGCCAGAATATTTCTCTCATGTATATGTAAGCGCGTTCGATCATTTCATACAGCAAAAAGAGCTTGTAATAAACTATTTCCTTCCGTCACGGCCGATGGGTATAAATGGCGGCTGTAAAAAGCTGGTGTCGTGATCGATGGCTGTACCGCCCCGGTTGTGCTGTACGGCGGACGGACAGCGCGGACGTACAGTCGTCGGCGGCCATTGTCCGTTCTCGTTTAACACCGACTTGGAAATTGGAATTTCAACACTTTTGTGTCGAATGGGATTATCCTTTGACGCTACGGTATTCATTACTAATATTCAATGAATAGCAATAGCCTGATATAGATATTCGCCTTTGTAAGTTAACTTCTATAGGCATTATATTGGTATCTTATTGGGAACACTCTAAATGGTGGGCGCTGTATTTTTTTATACAAAGTAAAAAAGATATATATTATGTGCCGGTTGTGTGATACAGGAGTTTCATTGTAACAGGAGTGATTGTCACTATTGAAACGATGTATTTAGCTACATATGTTGATATGACGATAGTGTTTTCTTCAAGATCTTCTGCTGAAAAAACTTAAATACTATATAGAGTAACCCATAAATAGCTTACTTACAGCTGCTGATACGCAACCTTATGATATGTTCTCTCTATCAGTTATACCATTCCATGATTAGTACATACCTCTTCTCACGACTATTCCGTGTATTTAATTAGTCAGTAGTACAAAACACAACAACATTTGTAAATTTACATAAACACCGAGCATCGCCTTCATCCAATGTCGCATAAACACCTAATTCGCATAATTTTGACAGATGATTTTACTCCGATGTCACACTTAAATATATAGCACACGCCATGACATAAAATAAGAAATATGACATGTCCGTTTTGACAGCCCCCCGAATGCGATGACAAAACTCCCATGTAGTTTAGAATTTATTTGGAAATAAAGGTGCGATATCGGGATGAAGGATATATTTACTTGATGTTATTCATATTTTGAGATAGTTGTGTCAAATTTGCATACGAGATATGTCACAGGCGATTTATTGCAGTGTGCTGTAGATTCATCTTAATGGAACTGTACCTAGATTGTTGGTGAAACTGTGACTCACTGTCCGAATCCAAAACAAAACATTTCTATACTAATATCTCCGGTAACGTATGTTAAAATATTGCCATTTTTACCTTATACTCTAAAATTACGTAAAAACGTACGGCCTGCTAAATTTACACCAAATCATTGTAAAATTAAACTTAATGCACTGAGTTACTTGCCTCGTACTTGAGTATAAAAGGTCATAACTACCCACCCTTATCTTTTATATTACTGAATATCTGACCTTGTAAATTGGCTACAAAATCTACCTATTACCTAAGTTATGCAATACCCCAGCATTGATAACCAAATGGGACATCAAACCACAAAAGTGGCTCATTAACCCGCGCGTCTCAGCTGATACGGATAATTTCCAGAAACTTCCAGCTGTTGGCACTCATAATTATCTGATGGTAATCCGCTCTGGCCCAAGTTGGGGGTATCTCGCCCCTGATTGGCCGCTAATACCAAGCAGTGTTGTTATCGCAGTAAGTTATTGGGCGGATTCGGGGGCAACCCTAATTGGTTTCGAATGGGAGAAGTGTGTGTATGGTAGAAAAATGTGTGGATGTTCTTAGATGTTATGATGTTGATGACGGTGTGCTAAGCTTAAAGTAAGTTCTTAAACTTTAATATTTAGTAAGTAGTTAATAGTCGTGGGCGATGTCTTCATCGTTTGGAAACTAGGATTCAAATTGGAGTGCATGAAAAATTCTAACTTTTTAACTGTTGTTTATAAACAGACTGCACTCGCATGCAACTTAAATCCCCTTCATCACCAAGCTTCCTTATACTGTGTGAAATATTCCTATGAAAACACTTAAAAACGATTAGCAATGCGAAATAATTGCTCTTAATCCCTGCCATTGCGTTCCTAATGACTCCAGTGGAAACCTGGAAGCAATAAAGATTATCCCAAGCGTCGTCTGCGAAAAAATTAATGTGTAAAATTAAATAACAGTAGATGCTAGCAGAGATTTATGTGCTGTGATAAGACGCATCTTGGTAGGGGGATGCGGGTAGTTGGGGGGGGAGGTTACTGTAGAGATAGTAGAGTATAGAGGATTGTTTTATAAATTGTTGATGTTTTGAAGCTGATTTAAAGAAGAATTGGTTAAAATTTTGAAACAAAATTGACAAACTTTAGTTTCGCAAATTTCGCTATTGAAACCAGAAAGAGGCTTTTATGTTTACTTGTCGGACGAATATAGTCTGTAAACATTTGTGTATTTTATAATTGAGTTAAAAATATAAAAATATGAACGCAAAATCCCAAACCCAACCAGAGTTAACATAATCCGCCGTGCAACCGCGCGCCGTGTTGCATTTCATCCCGACAGTCAAAAGCGAGCCGACAGGTTTACGCGCCAAAAAATACACCCGCGCTCCCAATTACAGATACGCAAGCTTATTATTTCACAAATAAAACGATTTCCCCTGGCAACGCACATGAGTGCTTACCTAGATAAACAAGGATGCCGTTTTCCAAATCTGGGGAGTTATTATTTAGTGTGTTGGCAACCCCGGCCGCCGCGGAAACGGTAAATCTCCGTGCCCTGCTGTGTGCGATATTAACTATAATAACTATTTATAGCATTTATAACTATCGCTGGTGGGGATGGAGCGGGGCTGCGGTGATCTTTGCGCCCAATTTTACATTAATTTAGGGCGTTTGTGAAATTGTTTTGTTTTGTTTAACTTACAAGGAGTTAAGTTTGCGAAAAGATGATTGCTTTGGACGATGGAACCTTCAGCCTGTCTGTTTAAGTTGATGATCAGTTTCACGGTATTTCTTTTAGAAAGGCAGCATAGGAACAGTAATTACTGGCCCCAATACTTCTAAACAAAACGCCTATGAACAAGATATAAAGGTTATCTTCTTACATTACTAAATTAAATAACACAGAACTAACAATAACACCCTTAAACAAAAACGCGCGAATAACCATCTAAGTGATATCACAGATAATGCGATTAGCTGGTATCATGGCGTCGTTTCCGGTTCCTGTAACATTTACTAATGAGTGGGTAACGCGTTGCGACACGTTACTGCCGAAAGTAGCGTAACTAAGTTACAGCAGGCCACGATGGTTGTACAGCACATGTGATGACAGTTGTGATGTTTGACAGATGACATAATTGGATTAGATTCTTGCGCCCTTTTGTGGACGAAGTTCCATTATGAGGATTGAAGCAACGTTGTTTGTAATATAAGTGACGAAAGACGGTGTGTTAAACAAAGAAGCTCAGACCAAATGCGAACACAATTTTTTTAAGATGTCAATTTCATAAAAATATTATATAATGTCGAATCTGTTTTGCTTACCTGATAAAGTACCAAAGTTCCAAGCTAATAATTATTACACGCAAAAAAATGACTTTCTTCACTCATTCTCCAAATAAAACTAAACCCTGTCCCATCCTAACCCAACCGTGTACACATGTGTTGTATTTATACAGGGTGTCCCAAAACTCGACGTCAACCCGAAACCGGGTGACAAGGCAAGTCATGCTGGTTATCAGAAAAATGTTTAAAAAAATCTAAGTCACGTGTTCTCAAAATTATTGGCATTTTAAAAAAACACGCAAAATTTCACACCCTGTGACAGTGTTTTTGCTGCTGTTGCCACAAATGTTCACTTTTGGAAACTTTTTTTTTTGATATGTAACCCTGAATAATGCTTCTCTAAACTGTTATCAACATTTCAAATCTAGCTCCTCGAGATTGCATAAAAATAGGACTTATTTCCAAGAAAAAAATTAAAAATTAAAAATGGCCTAGTTTTAACTGTCTGCATTGAAAAAAAATTGTATTACGCGAGTTTGGCAAGTTGTGACAAAAGTTGGCGCATTTAGTAAGGATCCCAAAATGGTATGACACGTGGTAAATTGTAGTTGCTATCATGAACAAAAAAAAAAATTCGTAAAAATCCAGTGTTCAACAATTTTTTCTTACCTGGTTAAAAAATATTCTAATGGGCCCAAGGTTTTCCAAAGAGTCGTAAATTGTAAGTAGTGACAAAGGAGTCTTTCTAGGATGTGTAAGCGAGATAGTATTTGTGCTAAAGTGATTGAGTGAGACGGAGAGAGTCACCTTCTCAAGTGCGAGCGAGACAGGTATGGACGCTAAAGTGACTGAGATGGAGAGAGTCATTTTACCAAGTGCGAGAGAGACAGAGAGTGACGCCAGGTATTCGCTATTGTAGATACACATTACAAACCAGTCAGTACGTTACGTTCCTTCGTTTACTGCGCTTGTTTTCGTATTCGTTTGTGTTGATTTCGTACTGTTTACTTTTGGCTATGTTTATGGACTTGTGATTGCTTGCGATTTAGATTCGGACTGTTTGTTTTCTCTTAACGACGACCTTTGCTTTCCTCTGGACTATTGTGTGAGTGTGTGACAAGTGCCGAGATGTCTTCGTTATACCACTCGCGAATACGCTAATATGCACCTTATTTATGGTGAGTGCAGGTGAAATGCCAGTGCTGCTGCCAGACTTTACCGCGAAAGGTACCCAAACGCTGCTCGTTACCCCGATTATCGGGTGTTTACGAATGTGCATCGGTTGCTCTTCTCAGAAGGCCGCCTCCCAAATCAAACGCATGGTGGAGGCAGACCCACCAACCCTATGGAAGAAGAAGTTCTACAGGCTGTCGAAGAAGACCCAAGTACTTCAGTAAGAGCTATTGAAACGAACACCGGAGTGCCCAAAAGTTCAGCCCACCGTATTTTAAAAAGAAATGACCTACACCCATACCACGTACAGCGAGTACAGACATTATTACCCGGTGACTACCAAAATAGGGTGAATTTTTGCCGGACGATATTGGAGAGGTACAGAGATGACCCACTTTTTCTAACAAAAAATTTATGGTCGGACGAATCAACTTTTAAAAAGGACGGCTACGTGAACATGCACAACCTGCATGAATGGCGTGTTGAAAACCCTCATTTAACGAGACAGGATCGGTCCCAGTACCGATTCAAAGTTAACATGAGGACCGGAATTTTGAATGGCAAAATAATTGGTCCTTTTGAGTTGCCTGATGCATTAACTGGCGAGGTTTACTTAGACTTTCTTCAAAACCATCTTCCAAATTTATTAGAAGACGTGCCGCTAAGCATTTACAGAGAAATGTGGTTCCAACAAGATGGGTGCCCAGCGCACTTTGCTCGCCCCGTAAGAGAGTACCTCGATGAAGAGCTTCCTGGGAGATGGATCGGGCGGGCTGGACCAATCTCGTGGCCGGCCCGTTCACCGGACTTGAATCCTTTAGACTTTTTTTACTGGGGAGCTGTTAAAGAAAAAGTTTACGAGAAGCCCATTGGGAGTGAACATGAATTACGGCAGAGAATAGCTGAAGCAGCTCAATTTGTAAATAATGGACGATACGCTAGAAAGATAGCTCGATCTTTTTTAAAAAGATGTCGCGCTTGTATTGCCGCCGAAGGAAGGCATTTCGAACACTTATTATAACATTTTAAGAATTATTGTAAATTTTATTAATAAACATTGGTATTAAAATTTTGTTTTATTTAAAATTGAAACCTTTAACAATAAATGCTTATTCCAATGCACACACTAAAAAAAATAAATTAAAAGTGAACAATCTGTTCATTCAATAAAGATAGACGAGTACATCAGTACAATGTACAATTCAGTTAAATTTAATCAGTGTGTAAATTGGAAGCGGCTCCAATGTAACCAACGATAAGCTTTGCAATTTTAACCAAGTAAGAAAAAAAGTTAAAAATGGGTTTTCATGGAAATATTTTTTTTTGTTCATGATAGCAGCTACAATTTGCCAAGTGTCATACCATTTTGGAATCCTTACTAAATGCGCCAACTTTTGTCACAACTTGCCAAACTCGCGTAGTACAATTTTTTTTCAATGCAGACAGTTAAAACTAGGCCATTTTTAATTTTTAATTTTTTTCTTGGAAATAAGTCCTATTTTTATGCAATCTCGAGGAGCTAGATTTGAAATGTTGATAACAGTTTAGAGAAGCATTATTCAGGGTTACATATCAAAAAAAAAAGTTTCCAAAGTGAACATTTGTGGCAACAGCAGCAAAAACACTGTCACAGGGTGTGAAATTTTGCGTGTTTTTTTAAAATGCCAATAATTTTGAGAACACGTGACTTAGATTTTTTTAAACATTTTTCTGATAACCAGCATGACTTGCCTTGTCACCCGGTTTCGGGTTGACGTCGAGTTTTGGGACACCCTGTATAATTTGTTAAGTTGTTTTTGTCCCCGCAGATGACAGTTCCAATTATACTACACTTACCTATGTCCGGGGGCAGGTTCATTTTTCGCCACGAATAAATGTTAATACAGGCAAAAAAAAAATTTCTTGCTGTTACCTGAATGTTGGTAGTTTTTTTCGTAGTGTCAAAGAAGGAAAGAAGGATAAACAAGAATCGTATTTAGAGTGTAAATTAAGAAATTAAAGAAGTATCGTGCTGTAGTATACCTAATGAAACAATGTGCGACTGAAATGTGTCCCTATTTCTAACAAAGATCACGTAAAAAGAGAATTATTTCCAGAATGCTGCCCACCTTTAACGTAAAATGAATTCTATTGCCTTGAGTTAGCGAACAAATAAAATCGCTTACAGCAAGAAGTTTTCCAATTGCAAAGGACATTCCTTGAACATGTTCGACAAAGATCTTTATGACTGGAAAATATTCCAGCAAAATTTCCGTTTCCATTTCTAACAAAGTTATAGCATAAAAATATACCGCGTAAAAATTACTGGCGATTTTTCTTAATCATGGCCCCCAAAAACCATGAAATGAACACCTCATTAATAACCAAAGAAAAAAAACTAATTTGGTTGGTGGTTCTTAATCAAAACGGGGAGTTAACCCGTGGGGTGGTGTCGCGGGGCGCGCCGGTCACTGTGGCCCAGTGAGTGGCCAGTCCTAACCTCTGGCCGGCCATAAATATCGTCCGGCACCCGGATAATTAGGGGTCCGGCCGCTGCAAGGAAAAATGGCGACCGCTATAAGCATCCTCGCGTTGCCACGTACGTCGGTTGCTAAGTGTAATGAGTGTTCGGCCATTCCGACCGCTGCGGGCTATGGCTGCGAATTTGTTATTTTGTTGTTACGTTTCAAATTGTTTCGCTAATTTAAAGTTTTCTCCGGGTTCTGTAACGTTCATTTTAAAATGCCTTAGCTTTAGAAAACATTTAGAATAAAAACTCGTGAATACAACTGGGAATTACGTGCTTTAATGTTACAGAGTTTAGAATCTAGCTTTTTAACTCACTTAGGCATCCATTACGTGATATAATATAGCCCATTAAACGCTATTAGCGCATTGAAAGCTCATAACTAGCATGTCAAACTATAAATTGACGGTTCCCTACAGATTTATCGATGTATGAAGTCGGCTATAGTCAAGCCACTCACCACTTAAAGGCATAGCCTTCTATGAATTATTTAACAGTGTAATCTTACTCGGGGCTCTATTCTGGACTGTTTCATTTTGGTAAAGTTTTACTTTATTTCTATTCTTAATAAAGGAGTTATCGCAGGTTAGGTTCTTAAATTGGTAATTAGCAGTCGAGTCACAATAAAGTATCTACTTACCTAACACAAAAATATATAATCTCTAGCAACTTAAGTAGTACTTAATGTATTAACTTTAATATTCAATTCAGAAAACTAACCGCAGGTTTCTGCATAATTAAAAACCTATAAACCGAGGTTTTTGTACTTATTCTTTATTATTTAAAAGCTGTATAAGTAAACTCGAGCTACATCTTCTATCTGGTTAAAAATCTATAGATTTTTATGGCGACGCAAAACTCACGCAAGTAAAGAAAGGGTTACAAAAACTCCCAGCGATTCTCAATTTGGGTCAATTGTAAAACTTTATCCAAAATTGTGTTTGTGTTAAAACCGACACTTTATTAAAAGTTATTTAATTACGGGGCCGTTTGCCGAGTTCCAGTTAAAAATAAAACTAATTTTAATGGTGAATTAACTTTGTTTCTAATTAGTTAGTGAACTCAATTCTTACTGTCGTCTCCTTTTAAATTATGTCTATGTTAAGAAAATATAATTTTGGTTGTACCAAAAAAAAACACTTTTATATTAAACAAAATAAAATGAAGTTAATTTGTTTTGATAATAGTGTAGGTACCTTTCTTTGTCAATTTATCTTTATTTAACTTAAACAAATCTAAACAGGTGCCATCCATTTTGTTAAGATAGTGGTCAATAAGACATGACTACTTGCGAGAAAGGGCAGAATTTACGTGCTTAGCTGTTTTTAGAGCTTATAGGCTGTCAATTCATAAAAAGACAACAAACCGACGTAATTAATTGTACCTTTACTAAGCAGTGTACGTCAACTGACAAACGAAATAGTAAATATTAGTAACTAGCGACTCGCCCACGCTTCGCAATGGTGTAATTATGAGCGACTTGTCGCACGTTGAATTTTGGCTAACTTAAAATACTTTTTTCTGATGCTCTTTATCTACAAATTTAAATTAAAAAATTACCTAAAAGATGGTTGAAACCGCATTAAAATCCGTCAAGTGGTTTTAAAGAAGTTAGCGGCCAAACATACAAACAAACACAATTAGGGACGGATTTATACTATGTAATTATGATTCGAACCAATATAATAAATAGGCCACTTTTTACAAAAGCAGACCACGTCTCGTATATTGTCATCGAAAGTTCTGGAATAAGTCTTTCTCCAGTCGCAAGTGTGACGTGTTTACGACGTCGGCCGTCTATCGGAGCCCCGTATTTATTGCCACTACTGTGAGTAATAAAATGTAGAGCGCAGGCGGCACATGCCTAATGGCCGGAGTGGTTAAAATTGTAATCGAAGCGCATTCGCCGTCGCACGCCGAGAGATGGCGCTGTTTTGCATTACACATAAATATATAATAGGTTACATTAATTACCCTATATATGTATAGTGTTGTGCGGATAAAGATTGAAAATTAAAGTAATATTCCCAGATAACCACTGGAGGATATTCAATTAGATACAATTTCCCGATTATCTGCATTAACCTTTGGGGCTTTCGCGAGCGTAACATTTATTAAGTACTAGTGGCCGCCCGCGACTCCGTTCGCGTGGAAGTCGGTTTCCCGTGGGAATGAGAAGTTTTCCCGTGGTAAAAAGTACCCTATGTCCTTTCCCAAGTTCAGTTCTTACTTCATACCAAATTTCATCAAAATCGGTTCGGTGGTTTAGGTTTGAAAGCGTAACAGACAGACAGACAGACAGACAGACCGACAGACAGACAGAGTTACTTTCGCATTTATATATTAGTAGGGAGTAGGGAAGTAGGGATCGTTATTCTTAGAAAATGAGCATTTTGATTATAAGGCTCAAGTTTCTTTCCCGGAAGCGACAATATCAGCTCGCGTAATACCGTATCAAGGAGGATTAGTATTTTTTTTTAATTTCTTCTTTGTTTCGTTTGATCATTTTTTTCTCATTTCGTTATTTAGTAGAATTTGGATTTACTATTACCTATAAAAATAACGTCTCTAAAAACACTGTTAATAACTATTACTTATGTGTGTAGGAACCTAAATAATTCTAGTTCCTAATCTCCTGATATATCCGATTCTCCCTTCAGCCAGTCAAAGGGTTTATAGCTCGTTTTAAGCTCGTTGGAGTCTAATACAGAAATTCCATTATTCTAAAAGCAAAACCTATTACGGTGTATGGGTGCTTTGTACCAGACTAGATCGGTTTAACCCCCAGATGTGACCAGGGGTCAGAGTGACCGCTGTTACCTTACCTAACTTGAATTAATATGCAAATGGATTTAACCTGTGGATTTGTAAGTTGTTGGTAAAGTCAGTAATGGGTTGAGAGTTTCTTTTGACAAAAAACGAGGATGTCTTAGCTGTTATTTTTGTTGGTATCAAAACAGTACCAATGTGTTTTTGGAAGGTTTTTATATGTGACCTGAATGCATTAGTATTCGTGTACGGAGGGGTATAAATCACAGTTTGCCCGCGACATTGACACTATGGTTCGTATAAATAAAGCAATAGAACATGTTACCAAAACTGTTAAAGAATCTGGGACGCAAGCTCGTGTTGTAAAATCAAAGAGATTTATAAATGGGCGTATTTTATTGATTTTTAATTTGTTATTAATATCTTATTTTCGAGGCATTAGTTCATAATTGCTAGATATGTATGTAGGGAGACAAGGTAAATAGTCGCCGTAGAAAATCATTTTAAATATGGTGATCAAAAAGACGGTCCTTAGATTTGCCACTTACATCAATTTGTTTTAAAAGAAAAGAATGAATACGTGCACGATAACTGTTATGCTTTACGTCACGTCCATAAAGAAAAGCCATTTAGAACACACTAGTTGACAACTCTAAGTACCGCGGGTCACGAGGCATAAATGCAGAAATGAAGAAACTGATTGGCCGAGACATAAAAATACTCGTATATTTGTTTTGTTACTACCGACCCAATGTTTAAAAGCTTACATAAAGCACGTACTTAAATAACGTAACGTCTCGTATATTAATAAAGCGTGAGATAAAGATTTTCCTCTTCTCTCTACGGATTCAGAAACAATCATGGCGACTGATAATGACACTGTTTAAAATTCAATTCCCCCCGACAAAGAACACAATCTTTGATGTCGCAATTTTCTTTTTTTTAATATTCGGAAAATAAAACTCCCCGCACATATTTTATAAGGCCCCGGCCGCGTTTGGGGGACATATTAATTTTCCCACAATGGTAACACGGTCATTAAAGTCGGCAACTCTACTGTTTGCGACCCGAGCACTCGAAGGTTAAACGAGGAAACGGGACATCGCTACACGAACGACATTATCTATCTCGTTCACTCGTACCCCAAACTAAGCTACAATTGTACGCAGAAAGCGCTTTAAACTTAACTGCCGAAATTTTCTTTATTGCGCAACTTACGAATGGGCGAGCCGCGTGTCGCCCGCGCGGGTTTTAATGAAAAAAAAAACCCAACTGATCATTATTCAAACTTTTAATACACCGTCAGGAGCGAGACGCTCCGAGTGAGATTGCCATTTGCAATATTTCCCGAGTAGTTGTTATCTGCGATCGCATCGGCTTCGGCAGTCGACTCGGTGCCGTCATTCAGGGGTTAACGTAGAGAGAATAATGCCGTGATTGACACAAGTCTGAGCGGGCTATTATGCGTTGTCGGATGCAAAGGAATCTGATTAAACGTTTTCGATGTGGACTGTTGTTGAGGAGATATGCAAATAATGTTGTGGCTGAGCCCGGAGGAATGTGCTGTGTCGAAAGATGCCTCCGTTGATAGCCGCTACAAGAATAGAATGAAATGTGCGCAAAGTGCACGTCATGTTTGCATCGCAAGTTTCTGGGACATGCGTGCTGCAGTTTGCTGAGTGACAAACGCTTTTTACTTTAGCTTCCTTCGTTCGTAACCTAACAAAAGATTAAAATTGTTTTTTTAAATTAACTATCTAATCAAACAATTGCCGCCCTTATTTAAGCCCAAAATTAACAAGTCTAGCGGACTGTTTCAGTTCGTATAAAATCATTACATAATTAAGCTCACAACTTTACCTACATATTATTATATTCAGAAGATATGAAATATAGCTATCTCGCTTCCGCAGCAGACAGCAATCATAACCCCCGAACCGTCGATATGGTGATTTATATTTGTTTTCGGACAAATAATACCCCGGTTATTACCCCGAAAGGATCGTTATAAGCCATAAAGGCAATAATTATTTCGCCACGCACGTCGTTTTTATGTGTATCACAAAAATATATTCAAAGTTACATAAATAATGATTTAGAAATGTATTCGAATTCGAATGTTGTAACGAAAATATGTATTTGATATTCTGAATTCAAATTGTTAAATAGATTTCAGATTGGTACCACGGAGGTTTAAAAGTGAATGCAACCTCATTTGGAACGTTCACAGAGTAATCCGTCGCGTGAAAGGACACACTGGCAAATAAAAATGCTGGCCCAAAACAAGTAAATAAAAGCTATTCAAATTTAGAATGTCCATGGCAATTGGGTTGATACTTCTTTTAAAATTATTCAACTTACGAATATATGATCACGTATGGGAATGAAAATACGACCTTTGTTGATCCCAAGCTCCAAGTCATGGCTTCCCCCAAGTCATTCCCCAAGTAATTACTCACCACCTGCATTATTCCCACTATTTTGTGAAGTGTTTATCGGTAATCCGGTTTATCAATGATGCAAATCCATTGAAGTGATTTCAGTAGGATAGCTATTTCGCTCCTTGGTCACGTAGCAGAGGTACGGCGCAAACTTGACGGTCCAATTTGTTTTCTTTCACCTCGGGGGGGTTTAACCCGAAACCGACGAGAACTCGGGGGTTAGAGCGGAATTATAAGAGGAATCTAAGCGAGCTTGTTACCGATATTTGTAGGAAATTACGGCTTTTTATTGGGATTTGGAGATGATTTTGATTTTTGTTTTAGACTACATTTTTCGACGCAGCGCCACATGAGTAACTTGATACGTATTTAATATTTAAGTCCCGTCTTTAATTCCTTTCTTCCTACTTTAAACTACTCCATAGAGATTGGTGGCGCTACTATGCCAAAGTAAACATTAGCTCCCTGTTTTAAATTATTTAATTTTTAGGGTTCCGTACCTCAAAAGGAAAAAAAAACGGAACCCTTATAGGATCACTTTGTTGTCCGTCCGTCCGTCCGTCTGTCAAGACCCTTTTTCTCAGGAACGCGTGGAGGTATGAAGCTGAAATTTATATCAATTACTCAGGTCTACTGTCCCTTGAAGCTGTGAAAAAATCAAACTTCTAAGCCAACACAATCAAAAGATACAGCCGTTTATGCCGCAAATTTTCGACACTTGCAAGGGAATCAAAACCTACAGGGTGCTTCCCGTGAACTCAGAATCTTGAAATTTGGTACGAAGCAACGTCTTATAGCATAGATAAAGGAAAAATTACGAAAACCATAAATTTTTAGTAATATCACATAATATATTTTTTTTAATAATTTTAACCTTACTACCCATTTTCTCATAAACGCGTAGAGGTATTAAATTGAAATTCATATCAAATACTCAGGTCTATAATACCTTTAAGCTGTAACAAAATCAAACTTCTATGTCAACGCAATCAAAAGAAACAGCAATTTAAGCTGCATATTTTGAAACTCGCAAGTACTCGCAAGGGAATCAAAACCTAAAGGGTACTTCCAGTCGACCTAGAATCTTGAAATTTGGCATGAAGCAACGTTTTATAGCACACATAAAGGAAAAATTCCGAAAACCTTAAATTTTTAGTTACATTACAAAATATATATTTTTTAATAAATATAAACTTATTACTTTTTTCCTCATGAACGCGTAGAGCTATCAAGTTGAAATTCATATCAAATACTTAGATCTAATTGCCTTTAACCCGTGAAAAAAAAAAACTAAGTCAACGCAAAACGCAAAAGTACAACCATTGATACCGCATATTTTGAAACTCGCAACTACACGCACGGGAATTAAAACCTAAAGACCACTTCCCGTTGACATAGAATCTCGAAATTTGGTAAGAAGCAATAGCTTACAGCACAGGTAACAGAAAAATTCCGAAAAGCTTAAAATTTTAAGTAGTTTTTGCAGGTTTGTACGGAACCCTCGGTGCGCGAGTCCGACTCGCACTTGGCCGGTTTTTATTTAAAGTGATACTGAGTCCCAAAAATACATCGTGCTTATTGATGAACTTGAAGTGAATCCACTAATCTGTTATAAAAGCGTAAAAGTTGCTGTGTCTCGAGATAAGTGCACATAAAGAATCGTCGGGCCGAACCTGAAGTCGATTAGCAAATCATTGTTTACTTCTCAGCGTCAGTGACTTTGTTTACATCTAAATGTGATAACAGTGGCTTATACGAAATTGGTTCTGAGGAACATAAATCTTTCTATTTCATAATATTAAAGTAACAAAATTGTACTAATATCATATAAGCCCGAAGCAACTTCATCTGCTCATGTTATTTATTGTGAATGTAAGACAATTCGTCTAGAATTTTTAAAATATATTTTCTGTAATATTCAGTGTCGCATGGTTGGTTGATTCTTGTTAAAACACAAAGTATTATTCCCCTCTAGCTTGGTATCCAATAAGACAGAATGCCAACATATAAATAATAAAATATCTTTATAAAACAACATCGTTTCACGACATGTCTTTGTTTTATATAAATATACAGTTATTAAGTTAGTAAAGATCTTAAGTGCAGTCAAGGTTCATGTACTTTGAATAGAAATAATATTTAAGATGTTATTAGACAGTTTTGTCTCTCACCAGAAAGGTTTTAAGAAATTTGAGGAAAACAGCGAGCAACTCTTTGAAATAAACTTAAAATTCCTCTGTAAGCCACATGTAAATGCTTTTTTTATGCACGAAAATAATCCTAAATTATTAGTTATGAGAATATAATGTCGAATAATTAGTTCTTTATTCAGATCTCCTTACTACATACGTCCAATCATTAATATTCAGGAGATTTGAAAGGACCTAAAACTGGCCACTTGCAAAAATGCCCTCGGTCACAACCAGTCCCGGGTTCACATTCCGGGCACGCGCCATCTCGCCTGTATTTAATATCTATGATCACTCCCACCACACATACATCGCCGGATATTTAATGCCCACTTTAGTCGGTGGCCAGTTTGGGCCCCACCGCCGCTCTAAGGGTTAACGACGCCCGCCCAAGAATTGTAATTGACTGATTTCAAAACGTAAAAAGACGAGAATATAAGCACGTTTTCACCCGGTCGTAAACTTAACGCCTGTGTTGACACTTGAGTGTGAGAATTTAGTGGCGTTTTGCTAAAAAAGGTGCGTTAGTGATGCTGGGTTTAGGTGCGTTTTGTTTTTTATCGTTGTTGTAAAGTTAAAGTCGGGATGGGTTATAAAAAGCTGCGTACCGAGTGACCGCTCCCAATGGGTTAACTCGGGTAATGCCGCGTGACACACTACCTACTGAATATTAAGCGAAACATTATTATTCTATGATTTATGGTGATTTGTTTTATAATTTGTGAGTGTGAGCTTTCTACTGTAAGGTCAAACATTAACAGCCTAAACTACATTTTAATTGAATTAATTTCATACAAACATAATATGATGATATTTGGCGGTTCATGAAATTTCAACACTAAACAAATTATCTCGTCTTAAGTGTTTTTAAGTAAAATTGATTGGCATTATTTTAAACAGCCTTAACTAAACCTGCTAATAATCCGTTATTTTTATACAGAAATCTTGTTTTATTTCTCTTTTTGTTACTTGCTTCCTATTGACACTAAGTAATAATGCAATACATTTCTAAAGCGTTCTGTTTTGAAAAACTTGTGGGGTCTTCCTAAGGGCTGGTTACTAGTTGTTGATTAAAACTCAGGAGCCAGAGTAGAAGTGTATATTTTTGTAAAACTTAGCCTATACTTATATAAAATTACATGATGACAACTACTAACTAAAACACTGAGATGCAAACTTAAAAACTAGCCTATCACCGCTAAGTTTATTCACCTAATTTTCTTTTTCGTATAATTTTGCCTCGCTATGGTCACGCGCACGGTGACACCACATGAGTAAAGAAACTGAACAGAGACAAAGCTACATACGAATGCGCTGTGACAGGTACATCACTACAAGTGCAACGCGTGTGTGTGCGTGACCACTGGCCGCTTGTCACGTATGAGCCGAAACCGCTTCAAACTAGATCAGCCAGTGGTCAATCTCAGGGCGTGCAGGCGTGACGCGACGCTCGAACGTTGTGCGTGTTTTGTTTTTGTTTTCGAGTTTCTCACATAATACGTAGTAATACTTTTGTTTTAGTATTTAAAAAGTTTTGTAAATATGGTTGTACATTGTACTGTGTGCATGAATAATAATAGAAAGACTAAAAAGAGTACATTTCATATGCCATGTGAGTGTTTCCCATTGGTTTATTTGAAAAAACTTTATATTAGATTTAGAATTTATCATTCGATTAAAAGACACAACAAATTATTAAAAACCAAAAGTAATAAAAAAAAATATTTAGAGTATGTAATTTGTAAAAAAAAAACTATTTTAATAAAAAAATTGAAAAAAAAGTACATTTATATTTTTAATTTTTCAATTGTGCCAACCCTACCAAAATAGGTATAAATTTTGCTAGCTCTTTAGAAGCTTTGTCTCTGTTCAGTTTCTTTACTCATGTGGTGACACGCCCGTCCCGCTGTCAGGACTTCATGTCACTTGTTTTATAATTGAGTTACGTTGTACCCAAATCGCTTTTAATACCAACTTATTTTTTTAGGGTTCAGTATTACAAAAAAGAAAATGAAGATGTTGTAATATCACTTCGTAGTCCGTCTATCTGTCTGTATTGGAGATTATTTTGCTCAGAACCGCGTGAAGGTATAAGTTTAAATAAATGTCAAATTGTTAGGACTAAAGTCCCCTTTGTTGTGAACAAATGATTATACGAACTCCTCACAGACAAAACATATGGAACACTTTTAAAATCATTCTATGGGGTTCAGCAGAAGTCCAAAAACCATACCCAGCTACTGATAGATAGGTCTGTATTTTTTTCTTAATTTTCAACAAAAAAATATATTTCTCTGAAGTTCTAAGCCTGAATGTTTGTTCGGAACCCTCAATTCACAAGCCCTCACGCTTACCCGCTTTATCTCCTCTAAAATACATTCTATTTGCAATTTGCCAGGGCATGTATAATCCGGGCTTATTAAACCCGAAGACCCAATACGGAAACGTTGTAAAAGGCGTCACTGCTAATCCCACCGAATTGCTGTCTCCTTGATCTCGACTTATGACGTCACCCTGGATGACGTCACCGATCACCCATCTAACCAAACCCGCATTTATATGAAAATGAACGGAAATCACTCGGTTTGGGACTTAGTCATGTCGGGGGTTGTAGGAAAACGTACGTTTGATATATTTCTAACCGAGTTTGTGTAAGCTATTAAGCATCCGTCGTTTTCGTTAATAAACATAAGTAATAGTAGACAAAGGCATAATGTTACTTAACGTATATATACAAAAATCTAAAATATATAAACCCTGTATTGTCAAAGTTACTTAAAACTTGAACCTAGCTAAAAACTTTGTAACTAAAAAGATGGTGTGTTCAAGCCTTGAAGACATCGCTTGAACACGATAATTGGTCCCTTGTTCTTCAATGTACCCTCACTTTGACATCGAACCACCGCGTTTAGCTAATAAATCTGCGCTTGGTACATCAAGTATGCAGATTGGTGGAGTCTGCGAAGGCTGACCAATTAATTGAAACTGCTTGCCATTTTAAATTCAAAGATTCAGGAATATGGATTTACATTGGCAAGTTCAAGATCTCAGTCGTAAAAAAGAAATAACTTTTAATTTTTCAAGCAGTTTATTAGAGGGAATATTCAAACATAATTCGCCGTCTAACAAACTAATTTACCCTCATGAAGCCTACATAATTTATAGCAATAGGTACTAATCCACGCGAACGAAATTAACTGAATTATTTGCAAGTAGCTACTGAATTAACAGAATTATACCAAAGATTTCGAAAGCAAATTAGTATTCCCTGAATACAGTTATAACCGACAACCTCCACTATTTGCACGGGGAATTAAATAAAGTTTCCTTTTGTGTATCGGCGGTCCTTTATTTACCTTTAACCAATGCCGGGCTTTTCTCGAAACTCGTGGCGAATGTAACAAAAACGTTTTATTTAGCCGCCGTGGCTTAACCTGCGAGTCGCCGCAGCGATTCTATTAAAGCAGGAATCGAGCTACTTTTCGCTTTACGGAATAACTTTACGTAGGGTGTAAGTTTCGGTTGAAAACAGAGTGAGCGGCGGTGACTCCGGCAGATTTATGATGGTATATATCATCTGCGGCCTCCGGCGATAGCGTGATGTGTCCCACCCCCGCCCCCCGCCCCCTGTGTACACCCCCCTTGAACCCGGGGGGACACTGCCCACTGGGCATTTAAAAAAGCGCTTAAACCCGCCCAGTGTGAAGCTGAGCTTATTTCACGTTACAAGTTGCTCTAAATATGAATCTGTTAATCTACGTTGTACAAATCCTCAAAGCAGGAGTGCGGTCGGAGCTTGTTTGTCGGTACAGAATTTATAGTTTTAAAGCTACTTAAACATTTTTGAGATATGAATTTAGTTATCTGCCGAGTGATTTACAGGGCTGCCTTTTCAACGAGTTCGCCCCAGCGATTTATTGCGGCGCTGCGAATGTTTTCAGTGTTTTTAATTCTGTACGGTTGTTTTGAACAAGTTATATACGTATAATAAAACGTACCAATCGCTGTTCATTGGGAATGAAATTTTCATTTATTTTAGAACCAATAAAGTTTATCTATTCTTAAAAGAGGTTTGATTCAGTTATATGAGGTTTAAATTTGACTGGCTTTCAAATACATACACCGTGATTAAGTTTTGAGTGACTTTCGACCCCAAAACTTGTCGACTAGGTATATCATTTTCGTAAAATCGATATTGCTTAGAAATTCCGTAGGATACAAACATAAGGTTTGATTCAGTTATATGAGGTTTAAAATATGACTGCCTTCGAATACATACACCGTGATTAAGTTTTGAGTGACTTTCGAACCAAAACTTGTCGACTATTCATTTTCATAAAATCGATATTGGTTAGAAATTTCGTAGGATACTTATTTATTTATTTATTTACTATTTTTGTATAAAAATAAACATAAATTACATAATTAAAAACATAGACAGAAACGTTAGTACAAAGGTACTGCTTCAGTCATACATCTACCAATTTTCTTAAAAACATAGACAGAAACGTTAGTACAAAGGTACTGCTTCAGTCATACACCAACCAATTTTCTTAAAAACATAGACAGAAACGTTAGTACAAAGGCACTGCTTCAGTCATACACCTACCAATTTTCTTAAAAACATAGACAGAAACGTTAGTACAAAGGTACTGCTTCAGTCATACACCTACCTATTTTCTTAAAAACATAGACAGAAACGTCAGTACAAAGGTACTGCTTCAGTCATACACCTACCAATTTTCTTAAAAACAGACAGAAACGTTAGTACAAAGGTACTGCTTCAGTCATACACCTACCAATTTTCTTAAAAACATAGACAGAAACGTCAGTACAAAGGTACTGCTTCAGTCATACACCTACCAATTTTCTTAAAAACAGACAGAAACGTCAGTACAAAGGTACTGCTTCAGTCATACACCTACCAATTTCTTAAAAACATAGACAGAAACGATAGTACAAAAGTACTGCTTCAGTCATACACCTACCAACTTTCCATTCTTTCTTCCCAGAGTCTAGAAGAGCGGGAGAAGCGGCACTCGTCGCACCGCGAGCAGCTGGCGCGCGAGCAGCGCTACCTGCGCCGGCGGCTGGCGCAGCTGCGCTCGAGTCGCGGCGCGCGCGCGCTCAGCGAGGCCTCGCTGCCGCACGCCACGCGCGCAGACTCGCTCAGCTCGCTCGAGTCGTCCAGCGGCGTGTCCACGGCGGAACGGTCGCCGTCGTCCGTGTCGGAAAGCGGTGAGATTGTAGTTAAGATTATAGAAATACCGTTCGCGTGGAAGTCGGTTTCCCGTGGGAATGAGATGTTTTCCCGCGGTAAAAAGTACCCTATGTGTTTTTTTTTTTTATTTTTTATGTAATATAGGTAGCAAACGAGCATGCGGGTCACCTGATGGTAAGTGATCACCGCCGCCCATGACTACCCTCAACACTGTAGGTGTTGGGGGTGTGTTGCTGACCTTTAAGAAAATATATAAATAAATAAATAAAATTGGGCACCGGATACCGCACTCACCGAACGAAACGCAGGAACATCGTTCCTACTTCACGTCGGTTTCCTGTGCGACGGTGGTATTTCACCGGTCGAGTCAGCCCAGCAATCGCTGCAGACAGAGCCTACAGCTAGACTCTACCACTCAAAAAATGTGTTATTCTGATGTATAACCTATATTACTGCAAAGTTTCATCCAAATACATCCAGTAGTTTTTACGTGAAAGAGTAACAAATATCCATACATCCATACTCACAAACTTTCACGTTCATAATATAAGTAGGATTATAGAAACAGTAAATACAATGGCGATCAGGATCCGACCCGCTGAGTTTCATGCTGGATTCTTCTCAGAGAGACCCCTTATGTACCAGTGTAGTTTACATGATAGCAACGCCCTAAGCGAAGGTCGTCCCAAATGGGAACCCTTAGGCAGTTGCATCGTAGGTAGGGCCAAACTACTTGCGAGCTGAGCGCCTTAAGCGCTCGCCATCCCAGCTCGGTGAAGCTGTGAAAGACGTCAAGAGGCTAACAGCAATCAACAGTCAGAAAAAAATACGTGATTTAGGAGGTGGTTTAAAAGTCGTGGAATGAAAGGGTTTAAAATAAAAAGGAACAACAATTATAGTCTTTTGTACGTTAGACGATCCTTGAAAATTTGAACGCAGTGGTAAACAATACTCATGATTGTGATAGCGCTTTCAAATGAAATAACTGCTTCCAGCAGTCTTAATAAGTTTTTGTCTTAGTATATGGTAGCTATAGTCAGTCTTTAGATAGATATAAAAACGAATACGACACAGTATTCAGTTTCAGTAATAGTACTTTTTATAATCCATTTAAATAGATGTGAGACTAAACAGACGTTATTGTTCCAAATGTAGAGGCGACAGAAACAGGGATATTCAAAGGCTTAATGCTGCTTAATACACTCTCTTACGCTTCAAAATGTTACCCACCTTTGCTGAAAATGTCGTTAAAATTCTAGAACAGCTGAGTACTACTGCTACATACCAACGTTCAATAATTATTGCACACAAATGTACTTATTGATTCCACAAAGCCAGACAAAAGTATCGACGTTCAAGGTATTTGTGTCCTTCAATCGCCTTCTAGCCTTCGAGCCGAAAATTACAATCGGCCCGGTAACAAATGAGCCTGCAGTGACATAACCAGCTCATTGCCATGCCCTTTCCCTTGCCGTCCTCGCCCCGCCACCAGCTAATTATCAATGGTCACCTTCGTTGACAGGTGACAACCAAATGTCACATTGACCAAAGTCAATAGAATCGCCGGAGGTCGACCAGCCTTATTTGTAAAGAAATCGACGCCATTCTCATTCAATGCAAAGAATAATTCGCCGGGCGACTTTGGCCCGACCCGGGTGACTGGCGGAATCGTTGCCGACCAATTTAAACTTCATTTTTGTCGCTTAAAAAAGTTTTGAGCACTTCGCGTATAGAACAAGGGGGTTGTAATTTTTCGCTGGTCTCTCCCGCGCTCGCGGTACATTGTTACCTTTTATTTATGCATTAACTTTGGCAATTTGTGCGTCGGCGGCCCTCCTCAGTCCACGACACATTAATATCGCGGCCATTGTGGCTTGGACTCTCCCTTTTCGGCGTCCTACTGTCTTTTTATTGCTCTTTCTGGATTGATATGGTAAACAAGCGTGGTTTATTACTCATATAAATAGTTGTTATAGGAATTAAACGTCTCATTAGATCGCTTTTATATCTTTTGATGGTATTTACGATGGGCTCGCATCGACGTTTGCATTAGAATAGCGGGGTCGGTCGTAAAGCTGGGTATTTGCATTTGGCTGGAGGGGCGTGGAATGAGTTGGTGTCGTGACCATAAAGATCGTAAAGGAGCGTCGTCTGACCTGCGCCGGAGTGCGTCGGGTGATGACTTGTAGACGTCATGGCGAAATATGGTACGGTTATTTTGACTCAGTGGATCAATTGATCTCATTATTTGACCCAAAGCAACTGAATCCAATTACAGTTACATTTCTTAAATCTATTTGTAACGCTCTCATATTCATAGTGTCTGACTGCTGTTTATAAGTTATTGTTTTTCTGTATTTAACGAAGATTAAACTGGGTAGCTCTTTACCAAGAGAGATACAGTTATTACTTTAATATAAAATTACGTTACTCCTCATTATTACTTTGAACTACAAACTCAATAATAACATTAGCATAATTCCGTGAAACACTATTATCGACTGACACGGTTCTATCATCCAAATTGAAATTGGATCCAAAATATAACACAATATAATACAACACCGATGAAGAGTCACGTAGTCGTGTGTAAAGGGAGGTTGAAATTATTCACAAAAGAACATTAATCAATCAAATTATAATAGAAAATAGGTGTTGCTTGTTTAAAAATATTGTAATACTTAAGATCAAGCCTACGCTAAGTACTTTAATTTGTAATGTTTATTCAAAACCAAATCATATTTCCGGGCGAATTTCCTTATAATGGGTTATCCGTATACCAAATTTCATCTAAATTCTGGTTCACGTTTCAACAGATTGGATACTAAATACTGACACTATTACATAACATTCTCTCCGAAAAAAAATAATTTATCACTTTTAGAAGTTACTTTTCTATTTTTCCCAAATATTGTTATTTCGATCTTTTGAATATCGCCCAAAAATTTAATCTTTTAAGCATTTTTCATAGCCCGGCTAGAAATTGCGTTAGTGTCCACTTACCCCGGCCGACGGTATGCACGGCGGTAATTGGGGCCCCCGGCGTATATACGGGGCCCCCGGCGTATGTACGGGGGCCCCGGGCGTAGATACGTCGCTACGCTACGCCTGGCCGCGTGATGTGATAAAGTACCAGACTGATAACAGTATTGACACGACCTGTCATAACACGACGCTAGATGGTGGCTCATATGTGCGGGGAAATTTAGATATAGGCACCTACTTGGATGTTAATTAAAGACATGTCTATATTAGATACAATTCTCTTAATTGATCAACGAAGTTTAGATTTCAACTTTCATTTCTTAACTTTTGTAATGAAATCTGAAAAGTAATATTGATTTATATGTCAAAAAGACATTATTTACTTTTCGGAGAAGTCTACAAAAGGTCTATATAAACAACAAATACATGTCGTAATATTACATAACGCTAGCACAATAGTGGACTATACAGGGTGTTGGCCGCGGCATTGGACCATGAAACGGCTGTATAACTAATGTCTAGGGTTTCCTGCGAAGCCTGCGTTACAATACTGCTGTAGGATGGACGTGTGAATTATGAGTGCTGAATGAAATATTGTTGGTAAAGTAAATAATGACAAGTGTGTACCAGAATAAGGCTCAGGTTGAAAATGATAAATGTAAGGAATATTGCAGATTTTCAATGTGGTGTCTCAGTGAGTGTACGTGTATATTAGTTTAATGTTATAGCAATATGAAATAGAGCGCAAGATAAGCATTGATTGTAAAAATTGTCATTTGTTTCGTTTACTAATGGCAGCCATGAGTAATTGTTTTCCATTGGTTCAGGTTTATAGCATACGCATATATTTATTTAATTTGTACGAAATACATAAAATTTTGATAAAGCTCTTTATAAGTTTAAATGAAGCGATTATTTCGTAGAATACATATACAAGCGAATTAAATCGGCGGATTTACCTCTGATAAAGCAAAATACTTAAAATTAAAATCGCTTAAATGCAATATTATGGGAACGAATAAAACGTTTCCACAGTTTAATGTTACATTAATTAAATATTTAACCAAATACTCGGTTCAGTATATGAAACCCGGGAAATTAATATTGTAAAATGAGAGCTAGCAGGGAACACACACAAAATGTTCGTTGAAATTTAAAAGTATATAACTCAATTTCCTAGTATCGTTATATTGAGTATTATATTTATATTGAGTCTGTTTACTGCGTGCAGGACGTAGGTAATTACAAGAATGCCAATAAAAATAATACTAGGAAAATGAAATGAAAATTTTAACTTTTTTTTATATGTAAACTAACTTCGCAATGGTATAATTTTGGCTGACTTGTTCCAGAAACATTGTTTTTTAGCTAACTTAAAAAACTTTTCCTAATTGTTTTTTATTTACAAATTTGAATGAAAAAATTACCTAAAGGATGATGAATAGCGCATTAAAATCCCTCACCTTGTTTAAGAGGAGTAAGCGGACAAACATACAAACAGACACAATCAGCGACTTGGATTTATACTATGAAATGATAATGATTCTTTATTTGTGAAAGCGCATAATATTAAAATAATTTTAATTTTTAGAAGGAAAATTATTTTGTTTTTAAATGACAATGATTTCATTTTAAAACGAGCCTTTACTATAGATCTGTCAAAAACACGAAATGTCAAAACTGTCATGCAGTTATGGTGTTACCATATTGAAAACGAAGTTCTAATTGAAACACCCTGTATAACATAAAGCTGCACACTTAACTTGAAGCAATTTATAAAAAACACCAAACATAATAATAATGATTTTCATTGCCAAGGGAAAGATCTCTCACTTGTCAGTCTTCGTGAAAAGGTGTCTTATTTTAACGTTTTATTTTGCTTTGATGTTGAGTTGTCAGAAATATGTTGTGCTGTCTCAATTTTAATAATACAAGGTAATAATATAATACGTTTGTTTTTTTTAACTATTGATGTGAAATAGATTTATGTATAATAATATATGACACATATGTATGTATGTAAAAAAAGTAGGTACATGTTTCAAAATTGTTATCATTAAAAAAGATAAGATTATATTTAAATTATATGGAAACGAAACGTATCAATTCAATAGTTTTTTATACGTAAGTTTTCGCCTAAGGCATTGCTCAAAAGCTTTCAAACCGACTACGAAAACCGTAGTAATCTACGACGCTACGGCATCTACGGCGTAGTCCTTAATTATTAGGGCGTCTTCCCACTAGCGGGTACCGTGCGGTGTGTTATCTGCAATGAATTATGTATCAAATTTCACTTGGTGATCGCCGGCGCATGAGTATTCATTAAAGGAGGGGCTTTTTGATAAACGACGCGAGTGAGAGACGCGTGTGGTATGGACGTATGGGATATGTTTGATTGGGAAGATGTTTTTTCTTGGTTTTCTATGTGATTTGAATTAAACAAATCTTGTATTTAGTTCAGTATTCAGGTAAAATCTATGCAAAGATATGTAGTGTGTTTTATTGTCAATTCTTTTCAATGTTTTAATATGTTACGAGCTGGGAAATACCTTCTATTTTAACCTTTTACATATGAAATTAATTCCAATATTGGAATATCAGTCCTATCACAACAAAGAGGATGCTTTCCTGAAAATCCTTTGTGGCTTGTGACTATTCTAGTACACAGACTTTTAGTCTAATTCAATTCAATTTTACAGCGCTCATATTCATATCACATTCAAAGCGAATAGAAAGCCAATATCCTAATCCATTTACCTTTTATTATAACACAACAATGCTTTCACTAAAATTGCTAATAACAAGCCTGAGAAGTTATCTTCAAAGTGAAAGACACTTATGTTGAAGCATTTCAGTAAGTTTCGGCACCTATTGTTATAAACACTAATAAGATGAAGATGTAAGCTTCGTGTGTTTGTACGTAAGATACTTGGAAAATACTGAACCGAAACATGAGAAAGAAACATTATTGTGAAGTTACATAGGCTTCGAGTTTAAGTAAATTGATAAAGATTTTTTAAAACAAGTTCTTTAATTCAAATTCGATATTGTCGTTAATTCTAATGGTTTACTTTGAAAAAGTTTGTCCTTAGTTGAAACAAGAGTCATGGACGCCTCTCTCTTATCAAAAAGCCACAAAACGTACTTCAATTTAATGTAATTGTATAAAACCAGTAGGCTTCTCATTGTACGTATACGTTTCCTCAAATCAGCTCAGGGAGGGACATACATTAGAAAAGATAGGCTTTTCGTTAGAGATTTATGAAATACTAGTCGCCCGCGACTCCGTTCGCGTGGAAGTCGGTTTCCGTGGGAATGAGATGTTTTCCCGCGGTAAAAAGTACCCTTTGTGTTATTCTGACGTATAACCTATATTTCTGCAAAGTTTCATCCAAACCCGTCCAGTAGTTTTTACGTGAAAGAGTAACAAACATCCATATATCCATCCATACATTCATACTCACGAACTTTCACATGTATAATATTAGTAGGATTTATGAAATATCAATCTTAACTATACATACAAGAAGCTGCGGGCTGAAACCTAGTAGTATCAGTATAAGGGTGTGATGTGTCCGCGCGGTATTTAACAAAGATAAGACTAAGGGTGGGGGGTGATAATTACCCCCAACTATGCCAAGTTAAATTAGGTTCAAATCCGGCTTGGGGCGCAGCGAGTTTGGAAGAAATTAAGGGTAGATAGGGCTAGAAAACTTAAGGGTGGTTACAGGGTAGAGTTATATTGTAGATTTTGGTAAGTTCAAAGTATTTGGTATTCTGTTATTCTTGTGTTTACGCAAAGCTGGTTGCTTGAGACAATTGCAACTGAGTTTTACAAAATATGTGTAGCGCCTTTAATACCAAGATGGTTGACTATTTCTAAGTTAAACTTTATTCGCATGAGACAAATTCCCTGCAGCATCATTGTTCCTATCTGCGGCTGACAACACAATAAAAGTTTTGTCCCCTTTCTGTTTATTACATTTAAAACAACCTTCTATCTACAACTACAAAGTGACAGCCGAAATTAATTCAACGGAAGTTTGTAATGAATATGATTTTCGGCGAAATATTAATTTAGTTTGGCAATACCCGGTCTTAAAACTTTGCGGTGGATAATGTTATGTTTGCAACCCTCAATAAGGAAATACTATTATTGGAATACGGTGCTGTCTATATTTCGTTAGATTAGTAGGTAGATCAAATTTTAGTATTTTATTCAAACGCACATATTTTTTCAGACGACTAACTTTAACATCATTTATTGCGGAAATAATAGAATGGTACGCACTTATTAATTGTGTTCTGTTGACCAATGTTTCTTCTTTTTCGATTTCACAAAAATAATATAACACGATAATAACATAACAAAGTAGTCTGATTTAAAGCTATGTTGGAATGAATAGAATTTGAATGTAAAGCAATTTATTCTTTAATATGTATTCTTAATATAATTCTACAAAAATTGAACTCAAAGTAAACTTGGCAACACGCCCAGCATTATTGTAACCTTGTAAGACCGACTTTAAGGTAATAGTCATTTTAATAAAATTAAAGTCAAGTTTCCATTGAATTTATGATTATATGTTTCCACCCAAACAGCCTTTTGATAGAATTTAATATCGTGTAATTCGAGCTCTATTGGTTTTTTCTTTTAGTTACAGTTACTTGATTTTTGGTCGCATGTAAATTGTTTATTTTAAGTATTTTTTTATATGAGGTACACGGAAATAGTGACTAAATGCAAGTATTATTATCATCAGCGTAAAATTCGTGTCTTTTTTCTTTCTATTACTTGACGCTTATAAATCGTTTAAATTAAGTTTTTTTACTTTGTCAGTTGTAAGCACACAAAATCTTTTTTTAATATAAAAAAGGGATATATTACTATAATGTACCTTATTACCTTCTGACGTCAAAGTAGTAACAACTTGGGAGTTTTCCCGCCCATTACCAAATATTTTGGGCTCCTGAATTATCGCCCCAATAGATATATAATTAGTGCCTCGAAAACAAATAAATAAAGAAGTTTCGGGAACAAGGAAATGGTATCCAAGGCGTAGCCAAGGTGAGGGGGTTGCAAACATAATCTATACTTGTAATAAAACTGTAGAGAGGTTAATTCTGTACATTAAATATATTTCCAAATAACTATCAGGGGTTGATTAGGGATCGATACTGATGCCAAAAATGCAATCAGTAAAATTTTTGTCTGTCTGTCTGTCTGTGAAACTTGGAACAATTATTTTTCATACTCCTGAGCTGGTTATAGTATACTTTTCATCACGCTACAAACAATAGGAGCAGAGCAGTGAAGGGAAATTTTGGGAAAACGGGAGAAGTTTCTCCATTTTTTAAGCTTCCGTCGCGTGTGCAACCTTACTGGTTAAAGCTGCACAGAAATCATGTATGACGGAAATATTGTCCTTAAAATTATATAAAAAATATCCCACGACAGCATATGTCTATCTTTTATGGTTGACTCACAATACCACGTGTAACATTTGTCTACTCTTACGATTATAACACTCTCAGTATTCCCTAATTTAAAAAGTTACATTATTAACTATTCCATAAAAAAGAATCATAGAAATCGGTATAAAACACCAAAGTTCTACATGAAATACGCTAATAATATACAGAATCCTGTTAAAATAATAAACGTAAAAGTTTGTAGATATGTATGAATGTTCTCTCTTCCACGTAAGCACTACTGGACGGATTTGGATGAAACTTTACGGTAATATAGGTTATACATCAGAATAACACATTATAGCCCAGTCATATTAGGTAAAAAAGGGGTCAACCTCGGAATGAAAGATAATAAGCTGCAAATTGGTATGAACCTTTGTTTTGTCATTCTAAATGTTGTCTCAAAAGTCACAATCGTTATCGCGTCCGCGTCTCAAGATATTCAAGGTCAAAGGTCACAAAAATCGGTTTTTCGCGAATATCTGGCTTCCTATCTATTAAATGAGATTTGCATTTATTATAAAAGTTGTAGGCTATAAAATTCCCTACAACTTTTGTTTAAACTTTTTTTTCATACGACCAACCGTTTTGAAGGTAGAGCGCGAAGAGTGCACATCGTACAGTCATATACGGCCTAATGCAAGGTCAAGCGTGAGTTATGGTTATCAGTACGTTATAAAGTCAATTATTTACTTGGAAATTATAATTATTAAACAATGCCCATTATTTATGTACTAACTATTAATTATTTATATTTAATTAAAGTAAGTAACTTGATTATTTATATATAATTATTCATATTTAACTATTTAAGTATAAAATATTATTAATTCTGGATTATATATTTTAGTTTTATTTTAAGTCAAAATGATAGTAAGAGTATATATTTTACACATATTTTTATTTATTATTAAATACGGCATAATATACATTTATCAAAATGTGAGTTCAAATATCAAAAGTATCTTTGTTGATTTTAATTGTAATGAAATTGGAAATGGAAGCTAATTATCTTCTTCTTATTCGTCGTCTTCTTCTTCTTGTCGCTCAAAAATGTTCGATTCATTGTCATCATCCTCATTATCTGTCATGTTCATCTCCAAACCTTCCATTATAATTTCCAAGTAAATAATTGACTTTATAACGTACTGATAACCATAACTCACGCTTGACCTTGCATTAGGCCGTATATGACTGTACGATGTGCACTCTTCGCGCTCTACTTTCAAAACGGTTGGTCGTATGAAAAAAAAGTTTAAACAAAAGTTGTAGGGAATTTTATAGCCTACAACTTTTATAATAAATGCAAATCTCATTTAATCGATAGGAAGCCAGATATTCGCGAAAAACCGATTTTTGTGACCTTTGACCTTGAATATCTTGAGATGCGGACACGATAACGATTGTGACTTTTGAGACAACATTTAGAATGACAAAACAAAGGTTCATACCAATTTGCAGCTTATTATCTTTCATTCCGAGGTGAAAGCCCTAATATGACTGGGCTATTAGGGTACTTTTCGGCCACTAGTAATTAATGTAGGAACTGATGAAGTATGTTTTTAGCAAAGTAATTGTTGTTATTTCAGCTGAGAGAGTCAGTTTAAGAAGCGTGAAATTTGCCTTAAGTCTATATACTGTTATCCGAATCAAGTTATTACGAATTGCAGATTTTTTCAATTAAAATAAAGTCTATGTTTTTAGTGACTGTTACAAATACGTTAAGTTTTCAGTTTGGTGTTAAATTGCCCAAAACAGACAAATTTGATTTTCATTCCTATCGTTTTAAACTTAAAACTCTCAAAAGCGAGGCTTCACAGAACTGTCCCTTTTCTCAGAATTCTTTGACCCTTTCGGTAACGGAGCCATCACCCAGCTGGTCACTCACGTCACCAGGCCCGTGCGATCCGGCGCGTCATAACACTTAACCCTGAAATACGCTTTTCTCGACAAATGAATTTATCGTGTGTCGATGCGAGCCATAAATCTCCAGCAGGCTTTGTGGGCTCCGTTTCTTCGTATTTTTGTTTGTTTACCTGCCGCTGGCTGCTGTTATTTCACTCGGAATCAAACCCGAAGCTTATTTATTAGTCCGCCTGATTTATTATCGGGATATGAGGTAAACTGAGACGCTATCTGCTTGCGCTAAGTTGGGTAAATATAAAATGAAAATTGTAGCGGACCGAACTTGTTTTTCCCGAAGTTTAGAAACTAAATCGTTTTGCTGTTGGTTAGTTGTTTGTATTTGAAAGCCATGCAGCCTTGTTAAGTAATTATGCGTTGGAGTTGTAATTAAAGCTGGGATATAACAAGCTAGAGCCGGTCTGGAGCGGAGGGCTTCATTCATCAAAGTCAGTTAGAGTTATAAACTAGGTATTCATAACGTCCAGTAGGGATGGATTTTCAAATGCTCAGAGACGCTCGGGGTTAATCGAGAGAAATCGCGTATTGAGATACTTACTTGACATTTAATTTAAAAAAAAATACAACTAGTTTTATAATAGTGATCTAAGAGTATCTTGTTGCGAATTCGAGATTGTAATTAGATAGTGAAGTTTTTTTTAAGTTTGGCAAAATATAGCCATAGGCTTAAATACAATTATGTCTAAACAATTCATATACATATAGGTACTGTTTTTAATTACGAAAAAACAAACACTTTCGTTTAGTCCTCGTCAAACTTATGTTAGCTTTTGGGTCGAATCAGCCTCAATAATTACTTTTTTTATTAGCAAAAGTTTTTTCTATAAAAGTAAAGAGTAAAAGTAAATTTAATCTCGATCGGTACAGTAATGCTTGGTCAGGCGCTGGACCCCGCTCGTAAATAACAAATGGCCGGGCAACATTAACATACTAGATAGTCTGAAACTTCCAAACTCCGGCACAATATATTTAAACAAACCCATTTGGAATAGTTGTGTAATCTACCGGCGACAACTATTGTTTCCCGCCTAGATATGAACACTGAATTAATTGCAAAATTTGGAAGCCATTTCGCAAAGTTCACTGATTCCGACTTTAGATAGTACACGTTATTTGCTAAAAGTTTAATTGCATAACTTCCAGTTTTTATTTGTCGTTTGTTCGACTCCCCGGGGTGGAGACCTCTCTATTTGCTTTCGACATTGATCTGTCTGTCTGTAGCGGATTTCGCCTTCCATCAACATATTTTGATTACTCAATCAATACTCTTTCACGTCCCTAATCCGTAGAGAATGGAAAAAGTGGGATGTAGCCATCAGTCGTTCGTTTGCATCATTTCACTTCGATCACTTGTGCCATCCATTTTTAAACTCGGTCTTCGGCCGCTCGTCCGGAAGGGCGGGGCTGCGGGGCGCGGGGGCGGCAATAGGCGGCCATTTAATATGTATTGCAGGAAATTGGCGCGAAAGCCGCGCGCCATTGCAATCCTCTGCTATGCCGTTTCTGTAATAATTATTGTGCGCGTAGTTAGCCAATCGATGCCAGTGGGAGCGTTTAGCTGAATGGATGATGCCTGCGTTTGATCGGTACATTTGGAGGCGGGAATTCCGAGTTGTGTGTTCCTTTGAACTAATTTGGGAGAAGGCCAACGAGCCCATGTCGGGCGGCAATATTATCGTAATGTTGTTTAGACCGTTCCACGCTCTCAACATGCTCAATTCCGGAACACTATCAGTATTTGCATATTCTAAGTTCTTATAATAAAGTTTATTTCCTCTGCCTTTGTATGTGGGTAGTTGCGAAACTTGTAAACAATGTATCGGCCATGTTTGGAGCTTACTTCGGTGGCATTCGGAACGACCTCGGCCCAACTTCGGGCGGTATTCTCTTTGCCTCACTTAAACTTCCCAACTACTATTCAGTTACATAAAAAGATATTCTTATACAATATTTCCTTCACCCTTTTTATTCGCAGAAGCGAAATTGCCTTCTGTTGGTTTACGAATGTGCTTTTCTCGCAATTTATGGGAACTAAAGCTTATCATGAGATAAAACTTTTGTGTTATTACATTGTACGGTACGTTTTATGTTATGAAACTTGAAATATTGTTTTTTAAACACCCAAACTGGTTACACACACCATAGTTGCTTCTACAGGTCCAGTTTCCAATTCATTTCACAATTTTCAGCGACTATTGAACACCATATCTTCCCCTTACAAACATCTTGTTGCATCTCACTCCCCGATCACATATATAGACCCAGATACAGCAGTAGCTGTCGGCGTGTGTGCGAAGGGGCCGACGTGCGCACACGGCGTTAATCCCTGATTATGCGGCGCGCGATCGAACGCTCTCGGCTTCGGAGCGCAAACAGCGCGCGGCTCAAGTGGCTCAGTCGCGGGTGCAAGCACACGCTACAGCGTGCATAGATCTATTTTTAAGTTGGGGGATATATCTGTAAACTTACGCGACGATATAACACAAACTACGTTAATTACAAGTAAATCTTTTATTTTGGATAATTTTGAAAACTTAATAGGAACTCTCACTTAACCCCGCAGCTACTCTATTTACACCATTATATATTTTGATTTATTCTCATGAAATAAGTTGCTATCTTGTTGCCTTCTTCCTACCTTGGAAGTTTTGACATAAATCCCTGTAGTTTTATCATCTCGCCTTCATATTTGTAAACCTCCACCTAATATATACGAGTATATGTACCTATTAAATGTACGAGTCGGTTTCTCTTTCACACTTTAACTGCCGTGTTTAATTAAATTTGGTCAGCGGCAATCGCTACTACCGCCCACAGGGAACCCATACAACAGTTTGCATTGTATAACTGCGTTGCGACGATCATCAATGAGTTACTAAGGGCGGGTTGTATCACAACTACTTAACGTGTCTGTAAACGTTAAAAATGGCGTTAACCAACTGTCAAGCTAGAAAACGGGTTGTTTTTGACGTACAATGTCAACGACGCTTTGTATTTGACGTACGTTAAACATCTGATGTAATCGTCAAAAAGTTACGTACCTACGTTAATACGTTAACCAACTGTTTGATATAACCCGCCCTAAATCTGTGTTTAAAAGCTGTGTATTTGTTACTAAATCTGTGTATTTGTGTATTGCAGATGAAGTGGACGTGATCGGGTTCACGTCGAACCAGAGCGACAGCGAGTCGCTGGTGTCCGCGCACAGTGCGGACAGCGGCGTGGGCGTGGCGCCGGCGCGGCGCGCGCGCAGGGGGCGCGGCGCGGGGGCGGGGGGCGCGGCGGGGGGCGCCAGCCAACACACGCGCGGGACGGTTTAGGTGAGTAGGGTGACTAGCTTGGAGATGAACAGTGGAAGTTCACAGACCGACATTATGAACTTAATAATTTCATAAACTAAACTGTGGTAAACTTACTAAGTATTTTTTTTATTCTTGTTTTGTACTTAGTATTTTTTTATCCAAAACACGCTGATGCCCAGCTAGTGGGACTTATAAAAGTTGTTTTATATTTTTTTGTAATTTTATCTTCCTTAACGAATTATCTTTTATATTGTGATGCCGTTTTAAAATCCGTTGCTACATTGTAAAGCAATTAGCATACAAACAGACGGGGGGGTTTCTATTCTTTACACTAATCAAATGTAGTAACAGTTGTGTTGTGTTGCAGGTGGGCGCGTGCTGGCGGCGCCCCCGGGCTCGTCTCGGCGCGTTCCGTTACTTAAACAATTGTAGAACATTCTGTTGATACTTGTACCTACCGAGCGAACGTTGATTGTGACTGTACGGCGACCGCGCGCCGCCGAACACCTGACAGCTGTCTACTGTCAACTGTCAGCGGCTGACAGTCGAGTGACAGGCGTCGCTGCACCGCCCGCGCCGCAACACACACACACATACACACACACACACGAAATTTCTCAGACCACTCATACTCGTTGTCGACAGTCATTTTATTCGAGTACAAAATCAAAAATTGTTTTCGATTGTTTTTTTTTAAATCGATGCCTATTCCACTCCTTATTGCGTCGATCGTGTATTTTTTTTAAGATCTTCAGGTATGAAAAATTATTTTTATTGTGTATATTTATTTATTGTTTACCTTTTTTCTAATAAGTATTTGTTAGAGGTCAATAGTCATTTTATCAAAATCTGACCAAATAAAAAATATACTTCGTACAAAAATATAACAATATGATTGTAACATAACTTTTGAAATATCAACGGAAATAAAAAATCATTTTTAAGATCAGAATCACTCGTCATCTCGGTATCACAATTATTTTTCTATTTTTTTAAATTAAGTAAATGTAATCAGGAAGGAAACAAATTCAAAAGTAGGATCAATAAAAAACTCTTTAGGTACTTATAGTTGATTTCCAAAATGAAAAAAAAAAGAATTTGATAAATGTGTAGCTAATGTTGTATAGATAAATATCAATTTTATATTTTGTATATAATTATTTTCTTGTATAAATTAATCAATATAGTCTAAGATCTGTGAAGGTAGGCGGTCAAACTTTATTCTTCATCACTTATATTTTCTATTATTTATCTAGAGTGGATACTCGCCAAATTTAGTATTTATTTTAAGTACATGCAATGTATATTAAAAAAATCCCGCCAGTTATAAATCGTCTACAATTTACACACTAACGATATTAAATATTTTTTAAATACGCGGCTATGGACATAATAGAGATGTGTAATAGTGCGCCATTTCATAATAAATTGTATATTTTGTTATACATTCATAATAATACTGCTACGCTGTAATAAACGAAATTATAAATGTACAGTGCATCATTTATATATATTTTATTACTTTCTTTGAATAATGCTGTTTAGATTTGACTGATTTTCTCAAATTACTATTTCGTTAACTTCTAATGTGAATGGGCATTACCATATGTTTTTGTAATAATTACTAGCAACACTGATGCACTGTATGTAAAATAAATAAATAAATCGCCGCCGTGCATGTCCAACATCACTACTAACAATGTATTTGATTAGTATTAAATGTAATGAATATTGTTTAAATATGAAATATGATCTCACTCCATTGTCACACACCATACGAGTAATTTGTCATTTCGTTCCAAATTCATTGTATATTTTTCCTTGTTTTGTTCGTACGTTTTATCCACCTGACTACTGTAATAAATTATGTCGATATTTTAGTAATCAAATGACACATTACTTCTTGGATTTTTTATTTGTATGCTGACATTTAAATACCAAAAAAATAATAAATAATTTAAATGATGGAATAACAACAAGAGTTGCGCACGATTGCGAAGACATCTCGAAGAGTACACAATAATTATATTTGTTATCTTGTAATAAATTGTTGATTCATTAGTGGAGATGAATGACTGGATTTTATTGTCTGTCAGAAATATTAGCGCGTCGAGCCGTCGACTCGCTCAATTTTTATTTCTTAAATATAATTGTGCATATAAAATTTTATTGTAAATTGTTTAGGTATGAATGTTGTAATAAGCATAGACGGTAAACGTATTATCATTTGGTAAGGTTTATTGAAGGTTTTATTTTAGTAACGACAGTCTGATCTCTTATATAATGTCGCGGTCCGGTCGTCGGCTTCACTACCGCCATCTACCTCCAGTGCGTGTCACTACACGAACTACAAATAACAATGGCCGACCGACAATTGCGCCAGAGGTTACATCACACTGAACGGTTGTGCTCGCTTTTGTCAACTTCACAATAATCATAGCAAACAATAAATGTATTTTTTTCTAAGGACTAATAAAAAAATGTAAACGAGGCGAACTATTTAGTTTCAGCACGCTTAGTTTCGCCTCTGTCAATCCTGCCTCAACTATATCAAATGAAATCTATTATTTATATAAAAATGAACTCTATTTACTTTGTAACAACGCTTCGTTAGTCTTGTTATTGAACTGATGTTTTGCTTGTTCATTGGCAAATAGTCGTCTCAATGGTGATTGAGAGATTGGTGCAAACGGCGACGGGACGATTTAAGAGTACAAATTCTGTGTAAGACCCTACTTGAGTGTTAATTCTAAATGTTAATTTGAACACAAAACAGGGAGATGTGTCGCCTGACAGTAGATATTAGCGCGCGGGCGATCTTGACATTGACAGTAGTGGCCGACTTACAGTCATCTCTGCCTTTGGTGTTGTCTCTTCCTTAAACTAAATTGTCTGAATCCTATTGCTACAGTGAGATTGTTTTGCTATCTTCCGAAGTTATTTCGTTTTGTAGTGTTCGCGGAAACGCGTTAACGTTGGGTACTAAACTTACTGCGGGTGACAGTTCAATGTTGTTTACATGTCACTGCAGTAAGTCATGTATTCGGCTATTGTAGGTAACGTCTTATTAGTGGACTACCGAGTAATAGATGCGACCTGACTGCAGTTTGTCGACGAATAGTTATTGTTATTTACAACATTAAAAAGCATCGATTACACGATAGATCACCGATGAGACGAACCTTATTTTAAGAATAAAATAATCACTGTAACGATAGGGTATCGCAGAACGTGCGTGTGTAACGTACGTATTAGATAAGAAATGTGTTATTAGAAATTGAAAATTGCAATAAAAGCCAATAAACGCCGCCTTCCACCCGCTACCCAGTTTACCCAACTTAGTCTATGTAAAAATAAAATTAGTCCGGCACTGTAAAAAATATATCGGTATATATCAATAAAATGTAAATATTGGGAGTCGAAATTTTTATACAAATTATTTCATATATTCTTGGACCAAGTTGCGAGTGTGGGTGCGAAGGTGGCGCTTTTTGGTTAAAGCTGTGGATTTCCTCTCACTTTTTACTCAAACATAGTTTTTGAACACGTCCAGGTGTCACAAAACTTTTTAAGAAAACTCAAGTCCAAAAATACTAGAATCGCTCAAAACTGAATGTTTAGTTCTGTCGTTAGGATGTGTTCAAAAACTGTTTTCGTAAAGAGGGATTTGTAAGTTTCCACAGTAATTTGTTGTCCAAAGTAGAGGCAAACATTAGGAACTATCGAGACTATCTGCTAAAGTGACTTGGCAGCATTATTCAATGTAATTGATGAAACGTGGCACATATAATTTACTATATGTAAAAAAAGTTATAGAATTAATTTAATAAAATTATAAATAAAAGCCCTTCTGTATTTCATTTACGGAACCATTTAATAAAATTACGTGCACATAGAGATTTATAGGACCTATACATGGCGGTAAATAAAATGCAGTTACACTATCAACTATTTTTCACTTTTACACTTAAAACAAAAAGCTTTTATCTAAATATTTAGGCACCTACTTACCTATAGGTATACTTATATTATTTTCCTGTCCGACTATTCGAGAAATAAACTAAACCTACCAAAAACACTTTTTATAGAAAAGAGCTGATTTCTTATATGTGCACTCGAAAAATAAGATGAATAAGAAGTATATTTATTATAACTTCGTTAATAGTTTCGGTCTTAGAAAAAAGAAATGCATTATCACAAGCTCTTAAAAAGAGACATCAGGCTGGTTGAGATTTTTCGTAACTTCATACCTTCATACCATGAATTATGGCTTTTCGGTGTCATAACAAAGCTAGTTTATAATGAAGGTAATCGTTATTGATTTTAAAATTTTGTGGAATAGCTGTAAAAGGCAAAATGCTTCACTTCATACTAAACTCTTGAAAACAGCGCTGTCGATTCCGTAATTTCACAAAAACACTCATTAAACTTTAAAATACTCGTATCGCTTAAATATTTTAGAAACACAATTTCCTGACAGAAAATTAAATGGCCATCTGTCCAAAAATACCCTAATATTGTAAAACTTAAGCGATTCACGAACGAAACAACACAATATTTTTGGACGAAGTCAATAGGTAAACCGTCAAAGTCACTGTCAAAATCTTATCAACTTCTAATCAATTACTGCTCATACTGCTGATTTCTGTGGTTTTCGTTTCAACTCTAAATTAAAAACGAAATACTTTGTTTCCTACGTACAAATATAACTAGACAATTATTTTTAAGTTTCTGAATATAAACCTGTGTGTAAAAATAAAGTAAGGAGTGCGAGATCGTTAATTTTCATTGTCAACATAGCAGCATAAAATATTCAATAAGATTCTTCCAGTGGTTTTCTTTCCAGAAGCGCAATAACAATAATTAATTCTAAATCTTTAAAATGCAAAGCAGTACTGATTCCTTGTCTGGTCAGTGTATTTCTGAATATATTGGTTAAGTGGTTATTGAAAAAATTATCAGTAAATCGATTATTGCAGTTCTTCCATCTACGGCGGGGACATCTCCGTCCGTATTATTAACTCCTGGTAGAACCAGGAATATTGCACAGGACATGGAGGCCCTCAGATTGTCTAGACAAGACAACCCATACCTTCAGGTAATTTATAAAAAAATATAGTGAGACTCTCATGGACAAGTTTATTTAAAAAAAAAAACTGCTGTTTAAAAGTCTGATTGTTGAAATCTATTAAGTTACTGATATAGAAAATCATGAAGCCTAGCTTTATACAAATTTAGACTGTATCTTCTTTATCTCTATTGATGAAAGTACAACATGTATTTCTATAAAAATTAAACTTTATTTATTATAATATTATAATAATTATATATACTTGTTTGTTGCAGCAAATAATGGCAAGCAGAGAAAGTCTGATTGAGAGTCATTCCAATGAATGTGAGGCGGATGATACAATACTCATGTCACAGGTAAATTTAATAAAATAAAAATGTAATAAAGCAATAATCAAATATATTAACTACATACTGCTATATGCAAGTGGGCAAAGGCATATGTACTAACAAAGGTATGATTAGTGCAAACAAATTTTGTCCAGGCATCCCCTTTTGCCAAACAAAGGAAAAACTTAGTAATGTTCACTACATTCTGTGTTAACAGAAGCAAGATAAACCAATTCTAAATAATTCATTGCAGGAGTTTGGTAGCGCAGCTCTTGACTTCTCAGAAGAAGATCCATTAACCCTGAAAGAGGTTCACGAACACATGATCAGATCACCGCCCCCCACTAGCTGCTGGCCACACGGTAAATATACTGTCATTGTTGATTTAAGATAAATATGCAAACTTTAATAACCCATAAAAACTTCTGTTTACATGAATCATTGTTATCAGACGAGATCAGACTAATATGAGCTATCATTAAAACTACTTCAGAAATGTTATCATTTTCATTTACTTAACCTGATATCATACAACTTATTGCAATCTAATATTAGTCCATTGATTGATGTGTATATGGGTGTGATATTGCAAAAATATAATTCATTAATGCATGTTTATAACAAAAAAGTTTTTTAAATAATGATTCATTAATAAAATTCTATTGATTTAATTCCTTGCTTTACGGATGAAGATTCTCTGTCGTACCGGGCAGCCAGTGCCTTCGACTTCAGCGTAGACAGTCCGGTGTCATATAGCGCTTGCTCGGTCAATATACAAGAAAAGGTTACTAACAATATTGTTTATGTGCCGTTTATGTGTAAAGTAGATTAGACTAGCCACTAGTGTATAGAGAATTTTGTGTTGTTTGTTTTTTAAGTTTATGATTTAAGTAAGCTTTCAGACGCTTAAGGTTAGTATTTATTATTTTTGACTCAACTGCCAATTGTGTAATATTATACGGGGTGTAAAAGAACTGCTTCCGAAAACAAAACCTGGGCATTGCTGGTTACGTTTTCAGCAAATAAAATTGTTTTTATGATTAACAGAAAAAAAATTTTTTTTTACATAATTGTACAAAATTGCATTTATACTATCAGATTTTGCGATGATTTCAAATTAAATAGGGTTTTAATTTAATTTGCAATGTAAATAACCGCACCTGAACCGACAGTTGATGTGTGAGCTTCAAGCGCCGAATATGACTTTTCAATCCTTAACAACTTAATTAAATTGGATTTTCTTGGCATACTGTTAGTGAATTTAGTTACCTACTATTGAGGCTCCAGAATACATGGTTTCAGGCTTGGGAAGTGGTCTTTTTACACCCGTTATATTGGGAAAATTCCAAAACCTACATTTGATATTATATGTTTATTCTTTTTTATTATCTCCACTAATAATTAACTATGATTTTGTGCACAGAAGTTTACTCATTCAACTCTAATGTGGATTTTAAGTAAAATTTAAGCATTATTTCAAATATTTGGCCTCTCTATCGTTTTCCAAGACAGCATGTTTTCTTAGTTCAGTCATGTCTGCCACTGCCACTGTAATAGAAAATTGGTCCCGATTCTAAAAACACTATCTAATTAAATTGAACTTAAAATATTGCTAACTCTTTCATAGAAACAGTCGGATATATTAAATTACAGTCTCTATCTTATAATTTTGTTGAAAAATTATAGAAATACTAAGTATTATTTTTAAAGTTTTATTTTAAATTGGCACCAATCTACGAGTATACTTTTAATATTATAGTAGGGGAGCCCACGATGCTAAATCTGGATTTACTTGAGCGTCATAGATACCTATTGGGTTGCAAAACTTAGATGACAAAAAGAAAAAAATGTTATATAGGTAACATATACCATTTCATCGGCGGGGGAAACGGCTATAGATTTCTAAAAATGTAAAAAAATATCCTTTTGCATGTACATACTCGGGTGTGTCAGATATTGATATCATCCATGTCCTACGTATTTCTAAAACATTTACGTTTGTTAATCTGATGAATCCATGATGGAAGTGGTACGTAAGAGTTGAAAATGAAAAAAAAAACATTTAATCGAGCACGTCAGATTTTTTAAGGGTATGTAGGTATGAATGTTAAGTGGACCTAAAACAACGCTCTTATACAATAATCTGAAGATTTGTTAGAACGCCTTTATTAGAATGTGCCAAAAATCGTCATTTTGAAATACTCCAGCGCGTCTGATTAAGATATACAGTATGGTTCATCTTTATGCCCTAGACGTACTGTCTTTTAATCTGATGATTATCTGGAGGGATCTACTTAATCTGTCAATAAAATTGATTTGAATTTTTTGAAATTATTAAATTAATCGGGCGGCCACTTATATAAGGCTCATATCTAGTGGATGTGCTTAAACGGGTACAAGGTATCCCCCAGTATGTTAATCTGCCGCGCTTGAGTAAATCCAGAAAACCCCTCTTGGGTTCCCGTACTTTTACAAAGAGGTCAAATTAGTGTGTCAAAATCAAATTTCGGCATAATCTCTTGCTGAACCGATTTTATTTATTATTTCACAAATTGAACGGAGTAATTCCGCTATTTATTTCCTCGGCCTTTAAACTCTCTTGCTAGATGCTAGCACCTAACACAAGTACATGATCGCTAGGAGGCTAGGCCGGGCGGCCGCGCGTGTCGCTCGCGCCGCTCGTCGCGCTCGGCGTCGCCGCGCGGGCACGACCTCGCGCTGGCCGGACGACCGCTGTCGCTGCCCGGTAGGTATCATCATTATCATTGCGTAGTATAATTCCAAGTCGCTAATTGTGTCTGTTTGTGCATTAACTCCTCCTAAACCACTTAACAGATTGTAATGCGGGTTTCGCCATCTTTTTAGTTTTTTATTCATTTAAATTTGTAAATAAAGAGAACTTTCAGAAAAAATATTTTAAAGTTAGCCAAAATTCGATTAAGGAAAAAATATTTCGAAATTGGCACGTGTTTGGGTGTAACTAGGTTCTTCTCAAGTCTATTAAAAAACCTGAGTTTTTAAAACTAAAGTTTTTAATTTAACTAATTAACAAATTTTATTTACGACATATTTATGAGCTCGTTATAATATTACATCTCCACACCCCATATTTCTTTTAAAAGCCTTTATCAAGCATACATTGCAGTGTTATGAGTCATATCATGATTAAGATGCTGATAACATATTTCAAGGGCAAACAGCTTGTGCATAGTGCTAATAAAATACAAGGCCAGGCCGGGAATTTCTACCCATTTTATATTTAAACGCCCTGTATTTCAGTTGTACTTTTTGGTTAACTACATGCTGATATCACATGCCAATTGTTTGAAAAACCACATAAAAGAAAGCTTAATTGCAGAACAGAAAAAAATGTCTTTTACACTCGTTATATAACGACGAATTTTTAAGTTTTTAGTCAACGATTTATGGTTTTCAATACGGTTTGACACATTAAAACTATCACTAAAGTAAATTAGTTTTAAATTATGGCAAAATTTTAATCGATTATTAATTTCCGATACATACTAGGTGTGTTTTACCAGCGATTAGGTCGCTTTGAAGTTTGAAATGTGTTTTGAATTTTTCAACCTTAAATTTTAAAAAGTACAAGTTAAGTCCTTAAGGGCCGATTTTTCAATAGATAGTTAAAACGCCAGATATCGAACAGCCAGATAGCTTTAACTGAGACGAATAATAAAGTTTCAATTTTTCAATGGTCAGATAACCCTCTGCTAGCTATCCTAATGATATTTGTGCAAGAAAGAGACATTCTTATATATTTTACAGTTGTTAGAAAAGGACTGTAAACTTTCAACGCATTGACAGCGGGTGTCCCAATTGACAAAAAATTTAGGTATGACATCAAGACTTGCCGTCAACGATAATACATAGATATACCGAAAACTAGATGGAGCCCACCGAAAAAAAAAAACAAATAAAAGTTACAAATACAATATATTTTAACATGTGTCTGTAAACTTTGAGAAAGTATTTCTATCTTATTATATTGATTGCTAAGAATATTTTTGATGCTTTTTTAAAAAATCGATTTCGTATTTCATATACTCAGAGATACTTTATGTTACTGTATGTCTTAATAACTACTTAGTATTTTAATATAATTCTCAAGTAATCCTCATTTTGATATAGCGTATCTTTAGCAGTGTGTTATTTGTGACACGCACACATCAAACGTATTACTCCATCTAGAAATGTATACATCTGTGATGTCAACAATAGCTTACTGCACAGATATTCAAAATTAAACCTCTTGTGATATATATTTTTGTCCCGTTTTGATAACTATACATTATTGTCTTCAATTAAAGTTAAATATCCATGGTTTTACAAAAAATAAGCAAAACACAAATAAATTATCCTATATTTACATACGCATGATGACAGAAACGTCAAATAATCTGTTAGATAACTGCTTAACTGAGGCAAAAAGAGGCAGCTAAGTTTATCCGCCAGTTATCGAGTTTAACCTTCTGTTAGAGCTTATTCGCTAATTGAAAAATTCACAATCTTGCTATCCATAGAATAAGTCCTATCTGAAGGCTTAACTGACTATTGAAAAATCGGCCCTTAGTTAAGTTTTGACGAACTCTGTGGCGCAGCGGTAACTATACCGGACTGTAAAGCGGATGGTTCCGGGTTCGATCCCCGGGTCGGGCCAATATCGTGAAGATTGTTTTTCGAGATTGGCTCGTGTCTGGTGTTACTAGGTTCTCCCCTAGTGCATTGTGGTGGTACCTTTAACACAAGAGCTTACTGCACTTACTTAAAGGCCACATAATTGATGGGTTTATTCTGGAGGTTTACTTAAACTGACACATGTCTTAGAACGTTTGAATTTTATTCCAGCTATCTTTTTCACCCAGTCGTTTTTTTTATAATTAATATTACGTTTCCAGGTGAAAGCCACCTCCGCTCGGCACTTAGGAAAAAAAGCGCGCCAGAATCCGATCGTTGTTCACTATTGCAACACCAACGACCCCACGCACACAGACACGACGACGTCGTGCAACTTGTCAACGAATACGAACACTAACACACACATACACACACGACCTCCTATTGGACGGAACTAAATATGGCGGCGGTTTGGAATTTAAAAGAACGTTGACGTTCGAATACTGATGGTTATGTCAAAGTGACTAATAAAAAAGGTATGTGTCGTACGTACAGTCAAATAAGATGTATGATTTGCAGTCATGGTTAAGTGTGTTATGAAAGGTAATACTTATAAATGGGTAAGGTAAGAATATGGAAGCTTAGAGCATTTAACCAATCAATTTTAATTAATTGTAATAATTAATTGGTTAAATGCTCTAGGTATGGAAGGTAATAAGATGTAAGATTGAGTTAAAGCTGAACAATATTATTAAGGTAAGCAAAGCTGAAAAGAGGTTAAAAGTCAGTTGTCACAATAAAGCGACTTGTTTTTTTTTTAATCCACTACAGTCAATGATGAAAAAGATTCTAAATTCGTTATAAAAACTTGTACAAAAGAACTCATTGGGTAGGGTTATATTGGATTTTTTTTCTTAATGTACAATTAATGCCAGTCAACGTTAAATTGACTAGCGAAGAGACAGACAAAAAAAATATATTATGGTTATAAAGTAATGAGTAGTATTAGATACTGTTTAACTGCATTATGTATTTATTAGTTCCAGTATTATATATACCAAATATAGTAGTTATCCATATAAATAGTAGTTAATTTTATGTGTAAACTTATATGTGCAGAAATTTTGATGTTACCTCAATTTAAAAAAGATTTGCTTCTAATCAATATCTCCATAGTGTAGAAATAGATTCCAAAAACAATGATTATAGGGCAATTATTATTATACAGGGTGTTTGGAGGTTGAGTAGCCAAATGAAAATGGTGGATAGGTGAGGTTATTAGCTATTTACTTCCACTTTTTAAATTTCATTTTGGTTCAAGTTTTAGAATTTATTCGATTTTTAAGATTTTCTTAAGAAAATCCCCGATTTTGTCATTAAAAGTCCAATATAATTTTTATTTACTGTCGGAACCAAACGAAAATAGTTTTAATTTAAAGCCTGATACTGTTTTATTCAGATGAAATCATAAATAAACACAAATCATCTCATATAAAGTTACAGTGGGTTCATAAACTTCGCGGAACCAGTGGGAAAAAAATGTTCAGTCAACTTTGCTACGAAAAAAATTTAAAAAATATGAGAGTTTGAAAATTTCATTTGCTTTTAAAAACTTCTACATTTAATACACTTTATAATGATATGCTACATGTAACATAAATAATTAGAAATCTCAACAGAAATAGTAAGTTATTCCTCAAAGACGCCTGGTAAGGAAGGTACAAACCCGTTAAACTACGTATGTAGTTAAAAACTTCGGTCTCATTCTAACAAAGCTATGCCTATTGGGTTATCTATTTTGTCACTAGGCAACACTTATCTTGTTTACGACCTCATGTATAAAAAAATGTTTTTATTTTCTGACTGAAGATTGTTGTTGGCCCATATGAAAACTTTATAGCTTCACCGAACTATGCGACCACTAAGGCCACCTAGTTGGATGCAGACTTCAGTTCAGGGCGTCTCGATCATTTCCACTACACTGTTTCCCTTAGGGGCCTCTCTCTGAGAAGACCTAGCAAGAAACTCAACGGGGGTCGGATCTGATAGTCGAGGAAACCGGATGTTGAATGCCGCACCTGCTGGTTGGAGCGGTGTATTTATAGTGAAGATTTAAAGCTGTTACCACTATCGTGTCCACCGGGCCGGCGCGGCAGCGGGCGCGGGCTGGAGGAAGCAGATTGTTTCTTACGGTAATCTTTTGACGTTTGACGTTCGTTTGACGATTGTGATTGGTCGCCTCTTGCGAGGGTCGCAAAGAGCGGATGGTTGGGGTGGTGAGGGGCGGAGTAAAAGAAACTCCTAGATTCAGTCTCCGTGAACCGGTTCTACATGACTTGCAGCTGGTGAAATGATATTTGCTTGCATGCGAAAAGACCACGCTACCGTTGGCTATGACTAGACAGACGAAAGTCAGATAGATATTAGCTTATTTTCAAGTGACATCTTTCACCAGCAAATTAAAAAAAAACAAAAAAACCTTGTAAAATGATATTTTCTTGCGTGCGCAAAGGCCACGCTACCGTTGGTCATGACTTTTTTCAAGCAACATTTTACTCCAACTGTAGAAAAGTGTAGGTCACCGAGAATCTGCGCTGAGCGGAGTTAAACATGTGAAATCGTAGAATCCTCTTCTATTCGAGGCAAGAAAAGTGAAGAGGGAGTCGAATGAGATAACACAATAGGCATAGTTTTGTAAGAATGAGACAAAAGTTTTTAACTACATACGTAGTTTAACGGGTTTGTACCTTCCTTACCAGGCGTCTTTGAGGATTAACTTACTATTTCTGTTGAGATTTCTAATTATTTATGTTACATGTGGCATATCATTATAATGTGTATTAAATGTAGAAGTTTTTAAAAGCAAATGAAATCTTGAAACTCTCATATTCTTTTATTTTTTTTCATAGCAAAGTTGACTGAACATTTTTTTCCCACTGGTTCCGCGAAGTTTATGAACCCACTGTAACTTTATTTGAGATGATTTGTATTAATTTATGATTTCATCTGAATAAAACAGTATTAGGCTTTAAATTAAAACTATTTTCGTTTGGATCCGACAGTAAATAAAAATTATATTGGACTTTTAATGACAAAATCGGGGATTTTCTTAAGAAAATCTTAAAAATCGAATAAATTCTACAACTTGAACCAAAATGCAATTTAATAAGTGGAAGTAAATAGCTAATAGCCTCACCTATCCACCATTTTCATTTGGCTACTCAACCTCCAAACACCCTGTATAACTATCGATAAAAAAGAGTTTGTTTACATATTTGCAATCATATACATACATACTTATAGGTAGTAAGAGAATTTAGAAGTTATTTTGAATGTTCTTTTATTAATTTTATTAATTGATTATATTATAATTTATTTTTTTATGTAGAATTGCTTATAAAAACAACAAAATGCGAAGTATAATATACTTTTGTTTTAGATTATTTGACAAAAGTAATTTACTCTTAAAAGTTTTTTTTTAAATATTTAACATTCCATTAATTAAGATATCTATCTACCTACAATTTATGATCTGTAACCTAAGTAGTCCAAAAGATAGACTAGTAAAATGCTTCTAATGATGGTAGTCACAATATTTTTGTAAAAATCTTCCTAATTTATGATTTTGCCAACATGACAGTTCCTTTCATTCGTAAAACTTATTAAGGACTTAAATAAATGCTTTGTTTATAGGTTAAGTAGTGAGTTGATGTTAGAAATTACACCAAAGTGAATTAAACAAACAAATTACGAAGTTAGAAAATTACCAGAAGTGTTAAAGATATTTTATGTTAAAGAGCAAATACTCGCTATACAGCAAGTAGTTAAAAAATAGCTGTATGATTGCGATAATGCTAAAATTCAATCTAGACTGAAATAACATTCATGAATAGTAAAAAGCATTGTTAAATCAGTTTAATAAATGCATAGGTATGTAAGAATATCTGTTTCAACACTTCTGGATAGTTAAGTATAAAAATAAAATAAAATATAAGTAAGTTGAGAGAAACCCCATTTAATATAATATAATCGTTCTTTATTTTTAATTATTATAAGCTGTTCTGCCTGCATGTTGTTACCTGCCTTAATAGTGCAGATGGTGTATAATTAGTTTTTATTTATTGAAATTTGAAATAAGCTATTAGCACATTTTCCATTAGTACATTTGATTAAGTCAAAGAATTTGCAACTACAAATATAATTTGTTTAAGCCATACTTTCCAGGCTAGGTATGTAAGTTCCCACCAAACATTTTGTTTCTACACTTAATTTCAATCAGAAACTGTTAATTATTAAAGCTTACTTTTGTATAAAATACAAGCGTATACTAAACCTTTTTTGATCTGCATAGTTTTTAATTATTGAATAATTGAATAAGAAATAATTATGGGTTTTAAACAGCCACTTTTTATAGGTTTGTAAATAAAATTAAACTTAATCGAAATACAATTTCTATATAAGTTTATTATAAATATGTTTGGCTTTCATATCATTGCTATAGTTTTTTGTTTGATATTGTTATGTTTAACTTTATTTTATAAAACATCGGTGCTCATTTATATCGAGCTTAATATTAAAAATAATAAATTTAACTTATGTCGTTATTGTGTGTTAGAATTGTTTAAATGTTTGTGTTATAGCATAATTTATGTCACGAAGGCATATTTCAAATGCACAGAACCGAAAATTACTACATATATAATAATTGCAATCATTTGGTACTGATATTTTGTTTATTCTTAATAATATTATAATAATGTCCTAAATCCAAAAATAATTTTTGTTGTTTTTATTTGTTACATAGTATTTTTAAATCGATTTTTGTCTTCAGTTCCACAATCAGCCTTCTTGAGATAAAGCTTTATAAAAAACTTATCTGGGTAATATATACATATATACATTATTAAATAAAAATAAAAAATAAAAAAAATAAAATAAAATAGATTAGTTTTAACAACTGAGAAAAACTGTTATTAGCAATTGAAGCAACCAGTTTTTCATTTAATGACATTTCAAATTTGCAATTGCATAAATTACGACATATTTTAAGGTTTTTTCTTCAATCATATTTCACTTATTTTCTATAAAAATAAAGCGGAAAGACTACCTCTTTGATATTACCCAGATAATTTACCAAAAATATTTATAAGTGTGGTTCATTATTATTATTATACTCAATTTAATTGATGTTAAATGTTATTACATTATATTAATCATTATATGCATGGAATTGTCAGTGTTTTGTTGTTATAGTTATTACTATTTTGATCACCCATAAATTGATAAGTAGGTACTAATTGTATTTTTGATCTATGCAACACTTGGTTTTATAAAAAGTATTACTTATTCATATGAAATAAGTTAAAAAAAGAATTTCTTAAAGCTGTTTTACTTGTTTAAGTTTAAGAACAAAGACCCACAAAGTTTCATTCCGGCTTAAAAATTCAACCTGTATAGTTTTTGTTGACAATTTTTTTGCATATAATTTTCCAACTTACCTATCATATGCGAACAATAATCAGCTGTCTACCTAAGCGTTGCTTAACAAGCATGAAACACATTTTTGTTAGCATTCTGTAAAATATAAGATAAAATAAAATAAAACTAAAGTCATGCATGTTTACCAAAGACTAACCAAATTCTACAAGTTGATTCTTAAGTCGTTTCATAGACGATTTTTTTTTCCTAACATCCGGTACAATTTCAGGTAAAAAAGGTTAATTCCATACAATATTATATAATATTTATTTCTATTTCTATTCGGGTAGAAATTGACTTGAGAATCAACCTGTTTAGTAGATAATAATGAATCGCCCCAATTCTATAGAAAATACAAAACTACTATTAAGTATTTGTATCGTTTTTCATAATTATAGACTTGTTTTAATGCTATTTATTATTATTTTTATATCCCGAGAGTAATTATTAAGGTAAAATGATTAATGGTATGGTAATTCTATGCTAAACAAATAACTGAATGTCTAAAGTAATTTAAGCAGAATTGGGCTCCATGTTATGTTTTGGGTATTCGCTGGTCGATTCCCATATTGTATTGTCGTAAAATAAAAATATATTTCAAATTATTTCTGTTTTTCATTTTACGAACTCTGATACATGGTAGAGTAGGTCCGTTGTAACTAATTTTATTAAATTAATTGGGTAACTGTAAATAAAGAATCCGCACTATTTAACTAGCACAAGGCGCACTGTCTGCAAACAACAACTCCGAAATATTAGGTACGTGAAAAATACTAGTATTTGTCACACTCGAGCCCGTCAGATATTGATATCATCCATGTCCTACGTATTTTTAAACATGTAGTACGAATGATGATGGAGTTGGTCGTACGAGAGGGTTGAAAAAGAAAAAACATTTAATCGAGTACGTCAGATTTTCTAAGGATATGTTCAGTGAACCTAAAACAACACTTATATAATAAAACGCAAACTTGCGGTCGATATTAGAATGTGGAAAATATCGTCATGAAATAATTTGCAATGTAAATGATCGCACCTGAATCATCAGTTGATGTAATAACTTTTTACCACGCTTTTATTAGCTTGGGTTGTATCTATGTAATGGAATCTTTGAGCATAAATTTGACCGATTTCCAGAAGTTCGATTAATTTGAAACTTTGCACACGTATTAAGGACCGATGACAATGCAATAATTTAATAAGAGTTTCTCATTATCCTTATTAGGACCACCAGGATTAATAAATTCATCTTTAGATCCTTTTGTAGGAGAGTAAGAGAGACAAAGCTAGCGCGTGATCTGCGCCTTTCATCACTAATTGAACTAAAAAGTAGAAAATAAATAATAGTTTAAAAACTAAAATACCACGCTTTTATTGCTAATCGAACTAAAAAATAGAAAATAAAATTTCAAATCGGAGTAAAAAGCGTGGGGTGCTCGATATAGTATGTAGAGAGTTATGAAAATGAAGTAAAATGCACCCCTCGCTTTTTACTCCGATTTGAAATTTTATTTTCTACTAGTGGCCGCCCGCGACTCCGTTCGCGTGGAAGTCGGTTTCCCGTGGGAATGAGAAGTTTTCCCGCGGTAAAATGTACCCTATGTCCTTTCCCAAGTCCAGTTCCTTCTTCATACCTAATTTCAACCAAATCGGTCCAGTGGTTTAGGCGTGAAAGCGTAACAGACAGACAGACAGACAGAGTTACTTTCGCATTTATAATATTAGTAGGGATTTTTTAGTTCGATTAGCAATAAAAGCGTGGTATTTTAGTTTTTAAACTATTATTTATTTAAGTTAAGTTTTCTGGGTATACCTACGTACTTCTAACTTTCCACGGGGTAAGGTTTCTTTTTGTTTGTTGTAGCTAGTAGAGTAGTCTACTAGGATTACATCGGTGAAACAAGTATGTGAGTGACGCTTTCTTTCGATCTGACTGATGAGTTTTACGTCGGCAGTTACCAGGAGTACAGCGGCCGCGTGGGGGTGCATCTGCATACAGCAGTCGGTCCTTTTCAGCGATTTGTTTCTTGCTATCTTTGTTTTCCTACAAGTAGGCAAGTTCCAGTAAGAATGGCAGCCACTAGGATCGCATAACAGTAGACGGGCAACTAGTGTTTCTTAGTTTCTTGTCTTGTTTGTTGTTGTTGCTATGAGATGTATTTTTTTATTGTTTTTCCAGCAATTAAATATGTGCGTAACATACATGTATGTCAACAAAAGACACGTAAATTGGGTCTGCAGTTACCAGGAGCACAGAGGCCGCATAGCGCACACAACAGTCCCAACTTCAAAGTTATTTTGTTTGTTTCTAAAGATTGTTGCGATGTAACAAGGTCCAGTGGGTACGGCAGCTACCAGGATCGCATACGTGTTGATGAATAACTATTGTTGTTATTTTGCGATGTCTTCAGTGACGTAAGTTGAGGTAGGACGGCAGCTTTGCGCTGAGGCTATAGTACACTGCACACTTATGCACTCCTATTATTTAACACAGTATTTTTGACTTTATTTATTCAATCCTGAAAGTTTGTGAGTATGTGAGGATTTTTGTTACTCTTTCACGTAAAAACTACTGGACGGATTTGGATGAAACTTTACAGTAATGTAGGTTATACATCAGAATAACACATAGGGTACTTTTTACCGCGGGAAAACTTCTCATTCCCACGGGAAACCGACTTCCACGTGAGTATTTGATAAATTGCAGATTTTAACACGGTTATTATGCGTTCACTCTCTACCGAGATCCGGGGGAAAGATATGTTAATCTGAGCAGAATTACTAAGTTTTAAAAATAAAATATAGTCTTCTTTCAGCAAATTATCCTATCTACGATATTTAAGGTACTTTCCCATGATGAACCGTAGTCTTGGGACACCCTGTATACCGGACTGCTTCCCGGTTCGGGCAATTTCGTAAAAATTGTTTTTTCGATAATAAAGGGCGTAACTAGGTTCTAGTCCATTATGTGGTAGGTACCTACCTATAACACAAATGCAACTCACTTTAGGGCCACGTACTTGGTGTATCAGTCTGGGGTTTCTTTATACAGGGTGTCCCAAAACTCGACGTCAACCCGAAACCGGGTGACAAGGCAAGTCATGCTGGTTATCAGAAAAATGTTTAAAAAAATCTAAGTCACGTGTTCTCAAAATTATTGGCATTTTAAAAAAACACGCAAAATTTCACACCCTGTGACAGTGTTTTTGCTGCTGTTGCCACAAATGTTCACTTTTGGAAACTTTTTTTTTTGATATGTAACCCTGAATAATGCTTCTCTAAACTGTTATCAACATTTCAAATCTAGCTCCTCGAGATTGCATAAAAATAGGACTTATTTCCAAGAAAAAAATTAAAAATTAAAAATGGCCTAGTTTTAACTGTCTGCATTGAAAAAAAATTGTATTACGCGAGTTTGGCAAGTTGTGTCAAAAGTTGGCGCATTTAGTAAGGATCCCAAAATTGTATGACACGTGGTAAATTGTAGTTGCTATCATGAACAAAAAAAAAAATTCGTAAAAATCCAGTGTTCAACAATTTTTTCTTACCTGGTTAAAAAATATTCTAATGGGCCCAAGGTTTTCCAAAGAGTCGTAAATTGTAAGTAGTGACAAAGGAGTCTTTCTAGGAAGTGTAAGCGAGATAGTATTTGTGCTAAAGTGATTGAGTGAGACGGAGAGAGTCACCTTCTCAAGTGCGAGCGAGACAGGTATGGACGCTAAAGTGACTGAGATGGAGAGAGTCATTTTACCAAGTGCGAGAGAGACAGAGAGTGACGCCAGGTATTCGCTATTGTAGATACACATTACAAACCAGTCAGTACGTTACGTTCCTTCGTTTACTGCGCTTGTTTTCGTATTCGTTTGTGTTGATTTCGTACTGTTTACTTTTGGCTATGTTTATGGACTTGTGATTGCTTGCGATTTAGATTCGGACTGTTTGTTTTCTCTTAACGACGACCTTTGCTTTCCTCTGGACTATTGTGTGAGTGTGTGACAAGTGCCGAGATGTCTTCGTATACCACTCGCGAGCGAATACGCTAATATGCACCTTATTTATGGTGAGTGCAGGTGTAATGCCAGTGCTGCTGCCAGACTTTACCGCGAAAGGTACCCAAACGCTGCTCGTTACCCCGATTATTGGGTGTTTACGAATGTGCATCGGTTGCTCTTCTCAGAAGGCCGCCTCCCAAATCAAACGCATGGTGGAGGCAGACCCACCAACCCTATGGAAGAAGAAGTTCTACAGGCTGTCGAAGAAGACCCAAGTACTTCAGTAAGAGCTATTGAAACGAACACCGGAGTGCCCAAAAGTTCAGCCCACCGTATTTTAAAAAGAAATGACCTACACCCATACCACGTATGTATTATTTATTTAATGCACCATTACACGACGTCATAAACTGAAAATCAAATAAACGGATTGAATAATGATATTCGTCGCTTGAGGTCATCACACACAGCGAATGGTTCAGGAGCGATAAACATGTGCACCTCCTAACATAGCAAATTAAACTGAAACAAAATTTGAAATAATGCGGAGATTGCATAGTTCAAATTCATTTTTTTTTGCTTTTAACGTAACGAGTACCCCTTCAGCATTATCCAGTTTAAGTTTTCAGAAGCAGTCTTTTTACACCCATACAGGGTGTACTATTATAAGTTTTCAAGTAAAGTTAGTTTTTTACGAAATGAAACTTTCCCAACATTACCTACCAATCAAAGCAACTGATAAATTTAAGAAAACAAATCCTACGCCATCAACTTTATATCAATAAAAACCATATATCCTCCTAAACTGCAAATTGTTTACTCAGAATATAGAAAAAGAATTGAAAAAGATATAGAAACTGAGCAAAAGTTTTCTTCAACTTAAAAAATAAAGGGTTTTAAAAATAGTAATAAAACACAGAAATGAACACAAAAATATGCATTTATTCTGACCAAAGGCACTACCTTATATGAAAAGGCACGCTTATGTTGTTCTAAAGTAGCTGAAAGCGATTTGTAAATAACATTTATAATGTCTATAATGAAGGTAAAATTTCTTCTATATACATTTCCATAGTCAATACTAGAGTCAAATTTACAATTACAATTGCAGCAAAAAGTGCTATGTGCTAGATCCATTTTTGTGTGAATATATATTTTACTTTTTAATGAAATTGTATATTAATATGGGGTTTCTTAGCATAGTTTGTTCGTGTTTACAGTTCGTTGTCTGTGAGTACAAAATCCGTGGCACTGTTGTACTCAAGGATTCTGTTTTTGATCCCCTTGAGCTTAGAAATGTAGTGTTTGTGGATTTTGGTGTTAGTTCTCTTGTAGCGGAGGGATGTTATCATTTTATCTACGGTGTAGTGAAGCCAGAGAATGTTGGTGAAGGGTTCAAAGTTCTTCCATTCGTTGCTGCAAATAGAAAAAAAAACACAACTTAGTAAAAAAGTATTTAAATTATTCAGTGGTGATCATTGAGCAGTTTTATGATCTCCCAATTTAAAGTTCTCATTTATGTAGAAATTTAATATAAACCAGTTATTTTGTATATAAAGTCAGTCTTAATTACAAATGCTATTAAAAAATTTAATACTGCAAAATGTTTTGTCTATTATCATACAACTACTCTTATAACTGTTTGCAATACTAAGGGCCGATTTTCAATAGTCAGTTAAATTCTATCTGACAGGAAATCAGCATGCTTTCGTTGCACATCGAATATAAATATTTGACATGTGTATGAAGTGACAATGAAAACATACCTATTATCAGTCGGATAGCATTTATCTGACAATTGAAAAATCAGTCCTTAAAAAAGTATAAACAGTATAAAGTGGTATATTAACCTCAGTTTCTCTCTCATGAGCCGGTACACATGGAACTGGTAGTCCCCCACCGCCGAGAACAGGGACTCGTCCGAGCCAAGATCGTTGTATAGACTCACCGAGTCCTGGAAAAATAAATAAATAATAAATCTCCAGACTAACACACCAATTATGTGGCCCTAAAGTAAGTTGCAGTTAGCACTTGTGTTATAGGTACCACATAATGGACTAGGGGAGAACCTAGTTACACCCAGACACGAGCCAATACCGAAAAACCATTTTTACGAAATTGGCTCGACCCGGGGATCGAACCCGGAACTATCCGCTTAGCAGTCTGGTATATTATACCGCTGCACCATAGAGGTCGTCAAAAAAATATATAAATATCAACAAAATTTAATAGTAACAGATTTTAGATGGTTTTTTTTCGAAAATGTTTTCGACCATTTTTATTAGTTGGCAAAATAAATGAGTGTTAAAAAATGTAACATGTACCAGAGTAATATTAGTATCTACTTGGTACATGATAATAGTGTTTTTAACAATTACGGACTTTCAGTTAAATTGTACATTTATGTTCAATCATAGTTAACTGTTGATGATGAGGAAAAAATTAAACTTATCTAGTTATTTCATTTACACAGTGTATACATATATGTATGTATACATTTAAGCAGTATACATTTTCCCTAGTCTAATTGCAAGCTTGACAAAAACGACAGTTCATACATTTCCATTATATTCACTCTCCTATGTAAAGTTCACATGCCACTTAATTTAGAGGGCTGCACATTGATTCTATAACATAATCACTCTATAGCAGGACTTCCCAAGGGAGGCGTACAGAAATGTTAGAGGGGGCATCGTAGGTACGTAATATGTAAGATTACATTACCAAAAAAAACATTACAGTTTTCAATATTTGTTTTTTTTATATTTCTTACCGTATTATATAAACATAATTTAGTATAATTACCTAAGGGGGGGCATTAAAATATTATTTTTGGCTTGGGGAGGCTTGGCGAAATAAAGGTTGGGAAAGCCTGCTCTACAGTAAGTATTGTAGACCTCCTAGTATATTACCTGTAGAGTGATTCGCGACAGTGAATAATCTATGATGGTGGCGGCCACGCCGGCGCGCGGGATGCGATGAACTACGCCACGAAGAAGAAACGTAGCCAACTGGAATAGTCACATTAATGGATAAAGTGTATCATTACATAGTATAAATCCAAGTCGCTAATTCTGTCTGTTTGTATGTTTGGCCGCTAACTCCTCCTACACCAGTTGAAGGATTTTAATGCGGTTTTCACTGTCCTTTTGGTAATTTTTAGAACATTCAGAAAAAGTTTTTTTGTAGTTAACTAAATTTCAATGTTTTGGGAACAAGTCGCCCAGAATTACACCATTGCGAAGCGTGGGCGGGTCGCTAGTATTTTATATAAAAATGATACAGGGGGCATATAGAATAGGCTTTCTTTATGAGTAAATAAATAAATAAATAAAATACTCTTTATTGCACAAGTAAAACAAATAAAATTACAAAAATCTAATTAAGTAATGTATGTGTTAAATTTAGTATGTGTTAAGACAGGCCGCTTTCAATGGGTTGTTTTGGAAATATATTACCAGCAATGGCTGTCTATACTAAAGAGTAATTTTAGTTCGGCAATTAACTTTCATAATTTGATTACTGGTTATAAAATAGTTAACTTTATTAATAACATTATGTTAAAGACGTAAAAAGTAAAACATCTTTTATTATAACCAATCTGTGCACTAGCTATACCAACAGGTTTTGTTTCTTTTAACTTTTCTATCCATATAAAAAAGACAACTTTTACTTGTACCCTTTTAAAACATGTCTAATCTCTATCCTCGACAATACCATCACTATAATAACTATCTGCGAATGTATTACACATGCAATCAATCCCATCTTCTTTATACGTAATTGTTTACAACACGTGATTGATACTGCGTCGTGTTTATATCAACTGGGGCGTTGTAAATAAAATTTTGCTTGAATAATTTTTTGATAATCGATGTTAAGCTTTACAGTATTTTAAATAAATGAAAAAATAATCATTTAAAAGTTGACACTTAAATAACATTTAATTTTAAATTGAACTAATGTTTGGTATAAATACAATTTTTCATAGAATAATACACCTATTGAAGCTAAAAAAATAAGCAATAATTAAATTTGATACTTGATACAAAAAATGCGTAAAAAGGCACTGTTTTCCACAAATTTATTTTACTATCTTATACAATTTATATCACTAACCTTAAACTTCTCCATAGAAAAATTACATGTTTCAACAATCTTTAGTAATTTACCTTTTGTTCGGTGGGTGCTATGAGCACGTTCCCCCAGTGTAGATCCCGGTGTTCAAATTGCATCGACTCCTCGCCTACTGCCAGACCAAATGCCACCTACAATATAACATTGTATTTATATTAAGTTACTAGGATTTTAGAAAAAAAAACATTATAAAAATAAAGTTTCCAAAATGATATTGGAACATAAAAGGTTTAGACAATTACTCTGAAAAGTATATAAATAAAAAAATATTGATCAGTCAGTAGTCAAAGTCTAGTTAAGTGCTATTCTTAGCTTTAGTAAAGTAAAACTTGACAAAACAATAAGTTTTAAAATAAAATTAAAGCACAATAATAAAGTTAAGTGCAAACATAAACATGGCTGTAAAAAAAAAACAAAATAAATTTTCCAAAGGCCAGAAATAAAACTCATTTGCAATAAAAATGAAAGAACTATGTTACGGTCATTTTCGGTCACTATAAATTGCGGTTAACCTTTGATTAAAATTTTAAAACGATTTTTAAATTTATTTCATGAAACCTTGTTTTTTCAAAATCGTTACTGCGTAAAACGAATCGTACCTAGCGATATTGAAACAACTGGAAGGTTCAAAGTTAAACAACGTAACCACTATAGTTATAGAATTCAAAATCTGGCCATTAAAAAATTTTCACATAAAAAACAATACAAAAAAAAGTAAATCCATCTAAAGCAGAACACAGTTTCCACGGAGGATAAGTGAAAATCTAGTCAAGATGCGATACAAGACTTGCACCAGAGATTCACTCACCGTCCGGGGCAAACTAAAATTGTGACATGCAATGAAAGTTGTGTGCTGGAAAAAAAAACAACAACATAAAAACATAACTAAGTAACATAATACAAATAATACTTTGTTATCAGTCAAAAAAACAGACTTTTATGTAATGCAAATAATGATTCTCTATGAGTAAGTAGACTTAAGATAAAAGTCAATAATCTAATAAAAAAGTTCAACTATAAGATATTACAAATCTCAAACTAGAGTATAATTTTAAACGTAAAATATTAACAAATTAGCTGCATAATTTGCAATATTCTTTTCAACAAGCATTATACATAAATGGCAATGACTAATGATTGTTTAAAGGTTAAAAAAAGTACAGACAACACAAAAACATGCGATCAAAATACTTAAAATATAACATCTAAAAACTTATACACACAAAAAACAATACAAAAATATATGGCTGTAATCTTATTAAATATTGAAACACACAAGTGGGTCATTTCACTTTCATTAAAGTAGAGCGCGGTATATTGCGAATCTAGGTGTCTATTACATAATTAATTTCTGAAAAAACGTCACGATTACGTTATAAACGGTCCGTTTACGATTCTGTAATATCCCATTAACATAAGGAAAATTTAAGTGTTATTGTTAATAGTTGTAAAACTAAATGACGTGGTTTCAATGAACTGATAAATTTAGAAGAATTGTTTGTGTATTATCGATTCATTGTAAATGTAGTGACTAACGATTAAACAATTTCGTAAAAAAACGCAGATGATCAACGAGTATTGTTTATTGGCATCTTCACCAACCTTCTCAACAAAAAGTTGAGTAATTAGTATTTTAAATTTACCAATGTTAAAAATATAAAAGATTGGAAAAATACTAATTTGAGTCATATCATCAAACATACTAACGTTCTTCAAGTCAATTTTATAAAAAAACTAGTGGCCGCCCGCGGCTCCGTCCGCGTGGAAGTCGGTTTCCCGTGGGAATGAGAAGTTTTCCCGCGGTACAAAGTACCCTATGTGTTATTCTGATGTATAACCTATATTACTGTGTATTAGTTTTTACGTGAAAGAGTAACAAACATCCATACATCCTCACATATTCATAAACTTTCTCATTTATAATATTAGTAGGATAAGTTGACCGATCATGACCCTTAACTACTTGGTACTAGTACTAAAATGACCCTTAATCACTTGGTACTAGTATTAAAATGACCCTTAATTACTTGGTACTAGTATTAAAATGACCCTTAATTACTTGGTACTAGTATTAAAATGACCCTTAATTACTTGGTACTAGTATTAAAATGACCCTTAATCGCTTGGTACCAGTATTAAAATGACCCTAAATTACTTGGTACTATTATTAAAATGAACCCTTAATTACTTGTTAATAGTATTAAAATGACCCTTAATTACTTGGTACTAGTACTAAAATGACAATTACTTGGTACTAGTATTAAAATAACCCTTAATCACTTGGTACTAGTATTAAAATGACCCTAACAAAAACGATCTATTATTACCTGCCAAAACAGAGCTTACTAGTATTAAAATGACCCTTAATTACTTGGTACTAGTATTTTTACCTGCCAAAACAGAGCGTACGCCTGCTCGGCGCTATTAAACTGGTAGCTCTCCAGGTCCTGGCCCGCGTTGGCCAGCTCCAGCACCACGAACTGCTGGTCTGCGGGCAGCACTGCCGGGTTGTCGTTCTCGGAGCCCTTCACCTCGTCGAACAGTTCCCAGAGGTCGAGCAGGCGGGAAGGGTACGGGCCGTAGAGACAGCGGACGGCTAGCACCTGGAAAATATGGAGTTTGGATATATAAAAATAAAAAATAAAAATAAATCTCCAGACTAACACATCAACTGTGTGGCCCTAAACTAAGCTTGTACTATAAGTACCACACAATGGACTAGGGGAGAACCAAGTTACACCCAGGCACGAGCCAATTTAGAAAAACCATTTTGACGAAATTAGCCCGACCCGGGGATCGAACCCGGAACCTTCCGCTTAGCAGTGCGGTATATAAACCGCTGCACCACAGAGGTCGTCATAACTTTACTAGAGACCCGCCCGCGCTTTGCGATGGTGTATTTTTGGCCGACTTGATCACGAACATTAAAATTATGGCTTACTTAAAGCATTTTTAATGTTCTATATTGACAAATTTAAATGAATAAATTCCCTTAAAGGTGACGAAAACCGCATTTGAATCCTGTTCATAGTTTAGGAGGAGTAGCGGACAAACATACAAACAGACAGAATTACGACTTAGATTTATACAATGTAATGATAATGATATACGGATTTATTATGAAGTCCTGTCTTCATCATCGTCTATTCTATATCATTATATAATAAAAAGCAAAGTCCTTATACGGGTCTGTGATAGTATGTGTGGCCACTATCTCCTCCTAAAACACTTCAATTTTGTATGCAGTGGAGATACAGAACAATTTGCTTTATTCTAGTAGTATAAAACAAAGTGGTATCGCTATTCGTGTCTGAAGCCACTAAAGGAATTTTATTACCGATTTTCGTATATTTTAATAAAAAATCCAAAATAAATCTATCTTAGCCAAGGTTGTATTAACAAATAGGCCAAAATTACACTGATGATTAAGACAAAATTACTAAAAGATTGAATATAGCTATTATATTGTAATTTAAACCCTAGGTTTATAGTTTCCAAACGCTAATGTCTACACCAAGAGGATGTGAATATATTTATTGATTGGCCAACAGGAAATTGCAAACTTTAAATAGAACTGCAAGCTGCATTTACAACACCATGCATCCTACAAGATTTATACATCTGCCAATGCTAGCTTTCCATTACAAGGTATAATTATTTGTTTCAATTTATTGTTGAAGTTTTGTATTTTGCAGTGGTACCTTAATGGTTATTTCAGGTTGAAGTCTAACCATATATGTAGTTTCAGCCAAAACCATCAATTGTTTTTGCCCATTTAAGTTAAAATAATCTATCTATTCCTCTTATCTTTACATTAATAAAGCTATGTACATTTGGCCAAGACTTTACAAACGCAATTCCACCAATAAATATCTGCCAAAACATCCTCAAACGTTGGCCAAACGTGTAATTGGAACTGTGCCCAGCCGTGGATCGAGGGTTCATCAAGTTCACGACACCGACGGAACACAAAGCGACGTCTGTAGATTGTATACGACCTAGTTCGTTTATCTGTGTAGCTGCTTTTGCAAACACGCGATAGTTGGTTATCTTGGGCGATGAATGGACCGATTCACCTTGCTGTATCGAAATTGCGAGGAATTTGAGTATAGAACTAGGGTTGTGAGCGCCGTTCTACTCGTGGGTTAAAAAAATGCCTAAGTTAAAGTAGCTACTACTTTAGAGGCACTCTCTGGTAACGTAACTTTTGGATGTCAAAATATTTTTTTAAATCGGTAAGTTCTAGATATTGCCCCGAACATTCAAACTCACATTTAACACTTTACAATAGTACTAAGGATACTAAATTTAGTTGATATTAGTCTGTTTCAAACGGAAACGAACTTTTTTGTTCATTGCAAATTAAAATGCGCAGTTTAATTGTTTTGGGGTTTTCCCTATGCGAGATACCGGATGCGTTACACAATATAAAACGGCTATATGACTAAGTAGCTTGTATCGAGTATAATGAATATTGCTAACGGTTGCTAGGTTAATGACCCATTTCGACGTGAAATCCTGTTTATCACGACAAACGTGATCTTTATTAGTCACGTTAGGCGTTGCAGCTTGTATCGCGTGTTGCACCATTTTATATCAATTTACTGCGTGATAAGATTTATAAATCTCGTTTCTTAGATAAAAAAAACTTTTTTATTTTTCTGCTGAAAAAATATTCTTACGTACCTACACTTAAGTTCGTTTTCAAACCATAAATAGCAATATTTTCATACGTTTCTTACACGGTTATTGGGAACAAACTCACGACATTACAATAAACAGAGTTTCAAGTATTATTTATTATCTAAAGTGATAAGGTCAAGTCAATAAGACATTCACGGTCCAGACCTTCACTAAAAATAGGGTGGGGGGTTGAGTTGAGACTCATTATTATTAATCATTGCTATTATAATCAATAATTAAAACAAATACTGAAGGCAGTAATGCATGCGCATTTACAATTACGCGTTTTCAAGGCAATTTGTAATAATACGGAAGCAAAGAATAGTACGTACAATTGTGAGTAGTTGTGACTTGAATTTGTGTTTAAATTGAATGTTTAGGCAGTAAATAAATAGACTGTTTTTAAAGATTAAAACAAGTTCTGAGATATTGTGATTTTAGGTTCAAATTAGTCTAGGTCCGTTAGAAAAACTTGCCAATTTCTCTCGTAAAGCGTTTGTGGAAAAATATATTATGAAGGTAAAAACTGAATTTAAAATACTTGCGTGGTTTAAAAGGGTTAAAATATTTGTACAAATAAATGCCGAAGTCTATTTTACTATTGAGATATTGTAGAAGAAGGCAAGAGGTTTATGGACCTTTACACATAAAAGGATAAACCAAGATTACACTCACACTTCCCCATATAATTACAATAAGGAAGTAGTAAGTACGCCTACATTTTTGAGACAACTCAATTACCACGCATTTTTCCTTTGTTTTGTACATGTTTTGTGTCAATAAACAAGCCTATATACGTCCACACACACCTCTTTTTCAGTGCGAGAGAGATTGAACCGTATCAACTACACTGGCTGGTGTGTGCACATGGAATAATCATCTAATCATGAAGCTTTTCCCCACTTTGTTTTCCCTCACCATATGTGAATGAAAAATATTTACATAACTTGGAAAATATCAAATTACTAGTGGCCGCCCGTGACTCCGTTGGCGTGGAAGTCGGTTTTCCGTGGGAAAGAGACGTTTTCCCGCGGTAAAAAGTAACCTATATGTTATTCTGATATATAACCTATATTACTGCAAATGTTTCATCCTAATCCATCCAGTAGTTTTTACGTGAAAGAGTAACAAACATCCATACATACTCAATTTCACATTTATAATATTAGTAGGATTCCACTCCATCACTTCCGGGACCAAACCTGGAACCTTCAGTCACTAAACTGCATATTATAACTAACCTCATTAAAAACATCAGTAGCGTTATCAGCGGCACGAAGATCCAACGACTTTATATCTCTCCCTTCTTCCAGGCAGCGTTCGATTTCAACTAGTGGGGAGCGCAGAGCGCTAAGTTCCCTGAAACAAACATTAAATATTAATAAAATAAATCAAATAGCTATAAAAATATACTAAAGTGGTATGCAAGCAATTACAGAGCTTATGCTGTTGATATTAGTTGTCATTTTATAATAGAGCTTAAACAACAGTTTTAAGTGACTTGAGAAAGTTTTGCAATTATGAACATTCTTTGGTGGTGAATAATTTGTGTCATGCTTTACTTTCCAACAAATATGGTCTCATTTTGCACTAGTATTAACTGGTAATATAGGTTAAGAAACAACATTAATGAAAAAAAAATCTATATAAATAATCTAGTGAACGAGGTAGTTATGTTTTAATATCCATAATTTTTGTTTGAATATGATCTTGAAGTTAAAACTAAATTGACACTAGTCCAATTTTAACGTTGCCTATTAAGAATTGGGTACAAGGAAATGAATGAATTGGAAGAATCCCAAAACGTTAGAGGAAGGAAGATAAGATGAAAATATTGGTACAATAAAATAGTTGATTCAGGAAAATCCTAATTCCTTCATAGATAATGTATTCAAATAATAACACTGCAATTTCCCACTGATAAAACCCATTAATTCTATTGCAATTTAATACATACTTTTGTATGTACTTGTTTCAATAAAAATACTCTTTAGGCTATTTTCAAGTAGTATGGGTAACAAAATTATATTATTAGGTACTAATCTATACAAAAATTACTCAAATTTTAACCATATCTCCTATAACCAAATACCATTTCTACACTTACATAGCAATCACAATCTCCGAGATGATCTCGTGGTAGTCCTTCTGGTGTTCCCCATTGACCTTGGTTGTGCCCGCGATGGGTACAATTTTCATAACCCGCGCCTGGGCGTTCCTCGCGCGCCACAAGTAAACCTCGCCGTAGACTCCCTCGCCGATTTTGTGGCAGTTTTTGAGGTCGCTATCACCAAAAATATAAAAAAACTTGCTAAATTGATATACAGCCTCTTAATTTGCAAAATAGATTTTGCCTTTTAAATATTGGGGGTCAGTCATGTTTACTCACTTTAAGGCCACAACTTATTTGGCCAAAAAAGACAATGCCATATTTTATATTACTATGGATAAGAATGACATAAATATACTTAAATATTTATTGATCATGCATTCTCATTAAATGTTTGATTATTAATTAACTAATCATTCACCAATTTTTAGGTTTTTTGAAGTACCTTCAAAATTATTTTTATACAAAAAATATTCAATACAAAAATGGAGGTACCAAAGTAAACGGAATTAATATACCCACTTACAAATAGTAATATTTAGCTTGAGTAAATTATGACTCATCAACAGGTGTTAAGTAGGTACAATAGTATTGCCATACTTGTAATAAGCATTAAGTTATTGCAAAACTTAATGAACAATTTAATGTGTCATTAATACCTAATATTCAGCAAGTTCAATTTAGCAGTAAGTAACAAGGCATACTTCAATGCCATTTTAAATTCAAAGAACCCAAAGTACCCATTGTGTAATAAAACAGTATTTTAACGTAACAGCTAAAACAGTTAGGCAAGAAACACAATAGGTCATATTTTCAATAATAGAGCAAATAATTTGAATTTCCTTAGTATTATGCAAGTGAGTATCAAATAAAAATAATAGTTTAGTTTTTATAATTGTTTTTTGGCGACGAGCCTAATGTCTAACTCACTGTAAGATTGAAAGATTGCATTACTTTAGAAGAATTTGATAGAAACTGCTTATATAAAAAGCTTTACATTTTGAAAAGTACAAAAAAAAGTTTACCTGCAGTTTCTTTTAGAAAGCATTATAGAATAGTGTAATTTGTTTCAACAAGTGAAATTACTAATACCAGTCATTATGGTGACCTACTTCTCAATGATGGAGTTGTTTGCTTGCAAAAGCCTTTGTGAACAACTTTCTTTGTGGCATCCATATAAAGATCCACTGTCAATAATATTGTTGTTATTAATTCAAGTGTTAAGTGACTCCAAGTAGGTAGCAACTAAAGGCCAACGAAACTTGACCTCAGAGGTTATGTACGACTATTCTACGCTGGTACTTACGCTTCTGGGTAGCATTCATCAAAAAGGATCACGTCAGACTGGTTACAACGTCTCAGTACGTAATCCCGAGCAGTAGTCCCGAAGGCTTCGTCGATTCCACGATCATAATCATCCAAGTTTTCGACTATTGTAATCTCCCGTTCCGAGTCAGCAATCGATAGTTTTGAAAGCTCGAGAACCGTATCATCACAGTCGTCGTGCAGAAATCCTGGAAAACAAACGCCATCGCGTCATCGCGTCTCAGACATGACACACAAGGAAACGAATGACTAACTTTCCCTTGGTGCGTATTTAATTACGTCAACGCTTGCCTCATAGGTAGCACGCTCGTTTTTGCCTTTTTGTTCACAATCTACTACGTAAATATATCTTACCTGTGTATTGCAGAGAAAGATGCATGCACTTGGCTTTTGATACTTTTGTAACAAAGGCGCGCAACCTGGCTATTATCCCGTTACTTTGGGATAATGAACACACCAACAATGTCTTTTTAACTTTCGTAAATCACTAGTTTTACACTTATGTAAAGCACGATCTACTTTAGTCTTAGCAATTTCGTTGTATTCACAGTGAAAGTTACAATATTACACGGTCTAAATGAAAATAAAAAACTAAAATTATGTAAGTTTCAACACAGCGTCTGCTTCCCACGGCAGCGACGCGACGAAACGAACAATGTTCGTCGACCACGCACGCGACAGATTACAAAACAAATATGGACGCCAAGCCTGTTTCTTTTCTAAGAATTAGCTCAGGGTACTTAGATTTTTGTGTAAATAAAAAGGCGGGCAGATTTAAAAGTTACCTGTTAGATCATCGTAAACTGAACTTGTGCTTAATTTAGAGCTGCTAGTATCATGCTGTAACAATAAATAATTCATTAATTTTTACTTTTCTTCGAATATTGGTTCAGGAAATCTTATTCTTTTCTGATATTTCATATAAGCATCACTTACTTTTATTAAACGGACAGTCGATCTACTTGGCTTGGATAGGAAAGTGCTACGGCGACTACTGATCGAAACATTATGTACTGATCCTGCAAAAAAACACGTTTTAAAACACTTCTTTTCACAAATTTAATATTTTTTAAGGTAAAAATATTAACCTGACATTACACTGAGACTTTGGAGGACGTGACAGCGCGTCAGGCACGCTAATCAAATAACTTTTTTTTCTGTCAAAAAATATCTAAACAAGTATTATAGAAAAAGTTTTAATTTCTTACCAGTATCCTGACTTTCCATAGTATTTATAACACTTTGTCGGTAGTTTCTTCCCTTATGGGCACATTCCTCATCTATAATGGTTTGATCAAAATGGTCCATTTGGGTTATTCTTCTATAAATACTTAGAGATCTCTCCCATTTTTTTCCCGGCTGTAGGACAATCGCATCTTTGATATCACTACATGTTTCATTCATTTCTACTTTAAAACTTTTTCTTGGCATTTCGGATTTTCTCATATTCGACTTTTTCTTAGTCTTTCTTTCCATTTGGAGATTATTCCATTCTTTAAGTAATTTATTATCTAGATTATTTTGACTACTAGTTTCAATTAAATCAGTCTTTTCTATAATCTGTGCTGTGTCTATGACAGTTTTGTCTGCATCACTACCATTAGGGCTATTCATAGTAGTATCCAATACAAATATTGAAGTATCATTACCTACATCATTTCTTCTACGAGTAGTAACAAAGCTTATACATCTCTCTTCATCATTGCTATTTGTTTCTATACAATCACCTTCTGATGATGATAATATAATACTTTCTTGGTAACTTATTTCATTTTCAGTGTTCACATTAGCTTCTTTATAATTACCAGCATTTAATTCATTAATATCACTACTATATGCATCAGATGAAGAGTCTGACTGACTTACACTATCATTAGCACATTCACTTGTTTCAGAATTATTGTCTAGCATATTATAATACTTTTCCAAAGTTGATGTTCTTAGTCTTACAATTTCAACTTTAGGAATCTTTACCTCAATAGACATGTCATTAATATTATCATCAGTATCACTTTTCACTTCAGAATTATTGTCTAGCATATTATAATACTTTTCCAAAGTTGATGTTCTTAGTCTTATAATTTCAACTTTAGGAATCTTAACCTCAATAGACATGTCATTAATATTATCATCAGTATCACTTTGTTCACTGTTACATGTGTCATAATTATTATCAGAATCGTCATTACCAGAATGTTCTTCAGAATCACAATTATAACTTAGAACATAACTTTGCCTGCTTACATCCTGAATATTTTCAGTAGTCTCATTGGCAAGATCTACCATACTTGCATCAACACTTTCTGCCTTTCCCCCATCAGAATCATTACTTTCCCTTTCATTTTCAACATAGTTTTGTATAGTCACTTGTTCTACAGAATCATCATTACTGCTACTATTAAGCAAACAAGAATCTTCAATGCATAATTTTTGTATTCTACTAGATCTGATATTAGATTGATGAGAAAAACCTAAAAATGGCTCAGTCTCTGTACATTGAAGATGGCTACAGTAACCATCACTCTTGCTATTGTCTTCTGTTTCATTCAAGAACTGGATATCTTCTTTTGAATTATCCTTATCTATTTTGTCAATAGCTTCTTTTATAATTTCAAGTTCTTCGTGATCAGTAACATCACCAAAGCCAAGGAAAAGTTTTGATTCTGTTGTTTCTTGAGACATTTCTTCAACAGCTTGCAAGGTTATTTGGTCAGGATTGAAATCTTCACAGCTTGTTCCACTGGATGAAGTATCTATGTTAAATTTCTTAGAAATATTGGCAGATTTGTTTATTTTTTGTGACATGTTACTTTTTATACTTTTGTTAGATTGAAGAATGGGTGATTGGAAGGTTTTAATATCAGGAGATTCTAAAATATTTTGTTTCATCAAATTGACATTAGATGGTGGTGAAATTGTTTTAGAAGCATTAAGATTGTATGAGCTAATGTCTACTTTTTCTGAGGATATTGGGGAAAATTTGTAAATTGAGCAACTCCTGAACTTTTCTTTAAATGGTGTGCTACTTAATAGAGTTTTGTCTAACATTGAAGAATTTATATTCTTTGTCAGTCTATGTCCATGTGGTTTGAACTTAATTTGAGATTTATTTATACTATCATTTTGGATTGCCATTTTATTTAACTGGGGTAATTTTTCTAAAATGTTGAAAATAGATTGGTCTATTTCTTCATGTGTGGGTTGGTCTTGCTTCTCAATAAGTAATTTTTCTAGATTAATATCTGTTGTATTTTTAGAGGCATTACAAGAGTTGTAATTTTCTTTTTCTGAATCTGTAAAATAAAGTGGATGGAAATGAATTTAATATGATGAGGAAACTCTTTTGATGCAGATATAATTAATTGAAAACCAGACTTACCACTCTCAGACGATGAATAGTTGAATTTTTTCACTTTCTTACGCATGTATGTTTTACCTTCTCTGAAAACATTATCATACAAGAACTTGTGAATTAGATCACTACGACACAAATATTTTAAATTTGTTTAAGGAAGTTTTTCTGAGTTTATAGGCATTGTCACTAACAATAATTGAAATAAGAAAATGAAATACTAATGTGCCTCTTATGAAAGATCTACTTACAGATAACAAAGTGATACATACCGGTTATGTTTCAAGTTATTGAAAACATTAGTTGTAGTGCTTTTAGGAGACTTATTTTTGTCTGCAGACGACGAGTTGAGAAGTTGGTCGAATAAATCGGGAGCTTTATTGACGCGGATAGATCTATCTGGTGTTAAATACACCGAGTTCGAAATGGATTCCCGATTGACCGGTTCCAATGGTTTAACTAATCTTTTAACATATTTCTTTTTTCTAACTTTGTTTCCAGGGCCTCCATATTGGTTAGTAGTACCCAAGCAAGACATTTCTCGTTTAGTCTGCTTAATATTCTGTATATAAAAGGCATCAAATGCCGAACTCTTTTCGTCCAGTGTAAGAAGCACATCTTTATGATCCAGCACACCTGTGGTGTCTTTTTTGGATTTATACGTCCGTCGCATCATTATAATGAAAATAAAGTTTCTTTGGTTAACTTAATAGTCGTGAAATAATTTATTTTGTTGTAAGCACTGTTTATTTACGTGCTTTATTTATTTATGTTTGCATTTGAATTTTCTGACATAACGAACGCCATGACAGTTGTGAACGAATGAACTAACTAGCATATTTTTTTTAATATCGTTTTTACAGGCCTGGATTCTAGTCCTTTAAGCCTTAACTAGGATAAACTATTGAACGAGTGGTTTTGTACGAATATTTCTTTAAGGGCCTATGCACCTTTTCGCTTTTATTACTAAAATGTGCATTAAATCTTCCTTATTTGGAAGATTTCAGCGTGACGTATAGAAAAATTCCTTGGGCAAACACACAAAATTTCAACACTTTTTATTAATAAGATTTAACGCGTTTATCATTTTATTTTTGTTTTTGAATATTTTACAAATACCGCGTGACCACATCCGCGTATTACTCCGTTAAAATGAGATTAATTTTAATTAATTTTCTTCGCAAGGAATAAGATTATTATAAAAAACTAGTAACCCGCCCACGCTTCGCAATGGTGTAATTTTGCCCGGCTTGCACACAAAACATTGAATTTTGACTAACTTATAAAAACCTTTACGGAAATTTCTTAATTATTTTGAGTGAATCTCCTAAAGGATGGTGAAAACCGCATTAAAATCCGAAAACTGTAGGTCTATTCTGTAAAACGAAACGTGAGCACTTTGCTTTCGTTTCGGGCCCGTAACGGACATTTGCTATTCTATTGGCTTTCGTATCGTTTCATCAATCATAAGGTTTTTGACGTAAAGAATAGAAATTTAAGTCAAAACCCTTATTATTTCGTTGACTTTCGGATTACAAATACGTTAAACGATATGCAAGCCAAATAGAATAGCCAATGTCAGTTTCGGGCCCGAAACGAAGGCAAGTGCATACGTTTCGTTTTACAGAATAGACCTACTGGTTTAGGAGGAGTTAGCTGACAAACATACAGAATTACCGACTTGGATTTATACTAAGTATGTAATGATTATGATTTAACAGCTAGCTGTAAAGTGTTAAGAGTCGCATATCAAACAAGGGCTCCGTATTGTAATCACGCACGCAGGGCCTGCCCATCTATACAGGCAAACTAGGCAACTGTGTAGCGCCATCTAATCCTACTAATATCGTAAATGTGAAAGTTTGTGAGTATGTATGGATGTTTGATACTCTTTCACGAAAAAACTACCTACCGGACGGATTTGGAAAAAACTTTACAGTAATATAGATTATTCATCAGAATAACACATAGGGTACTTTTTACCGCGGGAAAACTTCTCATTCCCAAGGGAACCGACTTCCACGCGAACGGAGTCGTGGGCGGCCACTAGTATTATAAACGTGAAAGTTTGTGATATGTATGGATGGATGTTTGTTACTCTTTCACGTAAAAACTACTGGACGGATTTGAATGAAACTTTGCAGTAATATAGGTAATACATAGGGTGCTTACTTTTTACCGCGGGAAAACATCATTCCCACGGGAAACCGAATTCCACGCGAACGGAGTCGCGGGCGGCCACAAGTTACATAAAAAAATCGTAAGCATAAGTATACGATATGTATGTTATTGAAAGAAAACTAATTTATTGCAGTTACAATGGTGTATTGTTTATCTAAAATATATTAGGTAATTATGTTAGATTGACCACCTCTTTACACCTTACATAGCTCCCTATACCGAACTTAGTGGCCTTTCTTCTGCTTCATAAGTACAATTTTATTTCAAAAACTTGCATTTGTAAGTGCCACAATATGAAACCCACATGCGGAAATAATTGGTAACATTACAAAATATGAGTACATAATATACCAATTTGATTAAACATCTAACTATCTTAAACAATGTTAAAGAACTAACTAATAACGAATCTACAAAGGTGAGTAATAGCCCTCCCATTTATACTTAGAGGCTATCATGTTTCTAAGACAAAGATTGATATTCTTTGGCAAAAATATTACATTTCATTTTGTACGTGCTATTTATGCTGCCTGACAAAGGTTTTAGTCAGGTGTGACAATCTAATAAAAAGCCATAGAAAGTTGTTTTTAGTAAAATAAGTCTACATTTCTGTAGTAACTTGCCAACAATTTTAAATACTACTATGGCAAAATATTTTTACACAAAACTGTTTGGAATCACACAGCTTTGAAATTAAAAAAGCAATATACAGTGTTATAAAAACTTTCAATCACTGCAGATTGGCTACCCAAGTAACGAATCGATACAAAAATATTGAATTTCACTTATAAATAAACAACAAAAATAAAAAAATATGCTGGAAGAAAAATATTCCAAAATTTAAGACAGGATTCAGCTTTTTAAAATAATAACGACAGGACCACAGCAAAGTTTAAACAATAACAATGGAATGAGAACAATTTATATATAAAATAATTGTAAACCCTTTTCAATTAAAAACTATAATAGAAAAACCTTTTGAGAATCAAAGAACAAGATGTATCATAACTTTTCAAAAACACATTTGATTACAGCTTTTTATGAAATGATTTAACTCCTATGTAGTGTAATGACAACTTTAAAACATAAAATACTAATAAAACTATAATTTAAACATTTCATTTCAATAAAAGATGTGAACATTGGATTATTACTTATGTTTACACATAATTATCATAGCCTAAAGTTGACATTGCATAAATATGTTCAGCTGTCATGAGCTGAAGGAACTGTGAATATAGCTATAATATACATGTATTGCACACCAAATGTACACAACATACACACAGCTAAATAATAATACAATGAGCAACTTGCACTCAATATTACTTTTAACCTAACACACAACTGTAACATAAAATAATTGATAATTTATTAATGCTTCACAGTAACAAATTATCAAATATTTACAATAGTCACAACTTTGTTTACCCAACACTTTTTAAGTTGATGGAATCAGCATATTTAGAGAACATTGACTATATGGACAATAGCAAGTAAGTCAGAAATATCACAATAATTCAATAAATTCGTTTTATATTACATCTTATGAACACTTATGAGAACACATCAATTGGATGCGGTGACATAGTAATAGTTGTGTGTACTGGGCTACCGAGAGGGTCTTGAATTTGAGATTCATTTTGTTTAGCTTCAATAGTAGCTTGTTTCACAGCTTCTTTGTACGGACCCTTCTTCTTCCTGTTGAACCGTATCTGCAATAAAAGTTATTAAATAGTTAACAAAACAAAAATAAACTGGTTTCTTAAAAAGCATGATTGGCTGTATGAAGGTTAAACTATGAGAATAAACAAAATGTTAGGATGGATACCTTATAATCTTCTAAAAATGGGCATAAACTGTCACATGGCATTAATGATGATGTTGTTGAAGCGTACCAAGCGACATGCGCTCGCGATGATGACGTAACACTGACAACCCTGCCCGGCCACCACGGGAACCCAAAAACTTTCCCCCAAACCACATCTCCCTGTGATGCCCTTATTAACCTGCCCCCTGCCCCCTCTGACCCGTTTGCTGGGAAGTCCGGTACTGTTTCATTTTCCCATTCATCTGAACCACTTTCATTATCGTTATGATTGTTAGAATCAAATGAATCACTAGAGTACTGCCTCAAATTAATAGAGATTTTTTGTTTAATACAGTCTTCTTTTATATCACCAAAATAATCAATATCCTCACTTGATTTGCTTGTGTTTTCATCCCTCTTCTTAGCAACTCTGTGTTTTTTTTTATGTTTTACTTTGTGCTTGTGTTTCTTTTCAAACATATCCTTTGATGGCTGTTCATCAATGTTATTTCTGGGTGACAGTGCACCTATATGCTTTGGAGATTGTCCTAAATCAGTTTTTTGTAGACTATTCTTCTTAGCTTCTTTACGAGCCTTTTTCAATGCCTTTTTTGCCGCCTTTGAATCAGGTTTTATTGGTTTTGCCATATCACAGGAAACTCCAGAATCTTCATTGAAATCTCCGCCAATAGGTGGTATTTTAACAACTGTGCCTTCACCTTCTCCAAAACATATTTTAAGAGTTTTTGCACTTGAGAATAAAGAATTGAACGACACATCATTGTCTGGTCTATCTACACTAACAAATGCCACTTCATGTTTTACAGCTGTTTCTGTTTTATCACAATTTTTTTCACTAGCCTTTTCATTTTTGGTGGTATTTCTGGTTGCACTTGATATCTCACTTGAATTCAGCCTTGCCAGTTTAGGAATAAGCATACCACGCATCATGTACTTCTTCTCTAGTTCAGATGACTCACCATCAGGGGATGTTTTGACATCATCTGATAGTTTGCGTTTTTTTGACACATCGACGTTTTCGCTGTTTTCGTTGCATATTCCTTGGCAGTTGGAACAAAGGACCTTGCGGGGTCGCAAGCGTACCGTCATCTTCTGTCGAGGCTGCTGTTTCCCTTTAGAGCCTGTTTTTTTTGTTTTAAGATCCTTTTCAACTGCATACTGAGGTTCTTGGTAAGTAAACCTCTGACTAACAGAATGTAGTTTATCCTTTTCGTCAGAAGTCGCTGTAAACGCTGGATGAAGACTATATACTCCAAATGGAAGGTTTCTGAAAGAAAAAGCCAAAAAACGGTCTAATAGGATGTTACTTTGGTATAAATCAATAGTCACGTACATGGCAAATACTACTATACCAACCCTTTATTGGAGTCTAAAAGTACACCTTGGAATTTCTTGTCATGTGTACTGTATGAAACAACTAATAAATCAACTAGAGCTTCTTCCACATTCACTAAAATTTGAGAATTCCTTTGAATCATCATATCGGCTGTTTCTACTACAGCCGCCATATTCTTTTTTACTATTATCAAAGAGAGAAGGGGAAGGAGATAATTTGTTTTTTTGTTGGCACTCTTGGAAGAGTTCTAGTGTTGTATGGATGTGAGATTGACAGCAAGGATGATTGAAAAACTCACTTAAAACCTTAAAAGATACCTACTTCAATCTTTTACCATTAAAAAACCTTGACTTTGACATTGACAGTTGATCAGATGTTTTTATCGATTCACTTGCGTCTTGCGTTCTTTGGTTGTGCCTAAATTAACTTTATCGCTATTGATACTAAGAAGATATCTTTGTATCATACTAATTTATTAGTGTAGTCTTATTGACATCGGCGGCCGCGTACTGCAATATTGGTAAACAAATTTAATTTAAATGTTTCTTACAATACAGTAGAGAGCTTATATAATCCTTTTCAGAAATGTATATAAATGCGCTATATGTTCGCTGTCAAGTTTTGAACTTGTTATCCTTGAGAAATATATTCTAAATACCCATGCTTATTTGCAAACAAAAAGTTATTATTTTAGTCTTTTAATGTATTAGAAATAGTTTTGTTTGTATTAAAATAGGAACATATAAAATAGGTAACGCAATGCAAAGCTTATTAATTATGATAAAAGTAGGTAGTTACCCAATTAACAAAGTTAAGTAATATTTTGGAACATTGCTCTATTGATCCTTTTTCCTGACTAATACTTGTTTAAGTGTTTAAATGGTTGGAGTCTATACATATATACAAGTTTCTTACATCAGCTGAACTCATTCCTTAATTATTATATTTTTTTATTAATGAGACAACTGCGAAATTATTAAAATAAATTGCTGTACCATTTAAGAATTACAATTTTAAAAGTCTTCTTCTTGTAATCTTTATTATTTGAGAAATTATGATTAAAATATACACATCAATTAATTAGAATGACATACAACCTTGACTTTATCATAACTATCAATATCAACATAGATAAGTAAACAAATTAAAACTCCATAAACATTTAAAATGTTTTTAATTTATAATACTCATAAATTTAAATATGTATATTAAATTAAATTGTAGGCATATTTTTTTATTATTATTAATAGCAATTACTCCAACACATATTTTAATAATAATGCAACCACCTATTTTTATACTCTGAAAACAGCTGAAAGTGCTGTTAATCTTTGTACTTTGTATCTGTATAATTATCAACAAAAAATAATGTCTACATTAGTCAGTATATTAAAGATTTGTTACAGAAACATGTCTCGGATTGACATCACAAAGCCCCTGTGGGATCAAAGCACATTTTATGGCAGATTTAGGCATTTTGCTTTTGTCAGCAACCCCTTGCTGACCTTTGTGCCAGAAAAGGAATTAAATGCTGCCAAAGATCTTTATTTTCAATATCAGTAAGTACTTATGGTTACCTAACTTACCTACATTGAAAAAAAATAAGTTATATGTAAAGAAAAATATATGTTGAGAATTGTTTATGCCCACATAAATATTTAAATAAAAAAAGCCTTTTTAACTGAAATACATTTAGTAAAGCCTAGTTAGTTAGTTAGTCATATCCAATAGAAAGGTAGCATTATTGCATTGCATCAAATCTTATACCAAAGACCAAAATCTTCAAAATTTTTGACATATATAATCTAATTACTCAGATGGTAAACTTTTTAGTGCCACTTTACTTACAATCACTGTTGGACATATCAACCTATTGCAGGCAGCCCACAATCACACTCAACTTATTAAATATTTATTTAATAACTTGATTCACAGAAATGGCAAAGAGCCAAGCGGCACAACACTGGAGCAAGTGGTGAAAGCTAAGCAGCTGTATGAATCAGCATTCCATCCGGACAGCGGTGAACTGCAGAATGTGTTCGGCAGAATGTCATTCCAGATGCCCGGGGGCTGTCTAGTCACTGCCGCTATGTTGCAGTGGTATAGGTCAGTATATAAAGCTGCTTTATAGTTGTGCTATATAGTTAATCATTACAAAGAAAATATGTTCTATGATAAAAAAAAAACGAGAAGGTTTGTTAATATAATTACTTGTAAGAAAGGTTTTTGTCAAAAAACAGTCGTCGAGTTGCTCTATTTTTTAGCACGAATAAGCCACAAGTTGCAAAAAATCTGTTAACTGAAAAAATATGAAATTAATATGTTAAGTGAAGATTACAATTATAATAAACATGGATACTTAATTAACATAGGTAACTCTATAATGAATGGTATTATTCTAAACAGTAAATTAAAAAAAAGCTTTTTCGGACTATTAAAAATATGCAGAATAGTAAATCACTGCACATTTCATTGTATCATGTCACTGACCTGAGACATTTTGAGGACGAATTTCAAATGCAGTGACAAAAGTCGATTGTGTATTAAAATGGCCTTGTAAATGTTAACGTTTGCGGGTTATTTGCGTAGTAACAGTATACCTACGATGTGTAGTAATTAGTCACATGTACTTCGGGCTAATTGCCAGGGGTACCTATTTTAGCAATGCTGAAGCCAGGTGACATAGTTTCAATCAATTTTGTAAATAAGAGGTTCTGAAGTGGTAACCTACACAAAATAAGAAAATAACACTATTGATCTCTGAAAAGAGAATGGTCTTTAAGATGATCTTTTTTGCAGTAGTAAATCTCGATAAAAACTCAGTGGTGGTGAAAACCGTATCAAAGTTCTAAACCATGCATTGATGGTTTAGAACAAGTTAACTGACATACATATACTTATAGGTACGCTCATACTTTTTAGATGAAGTATGCATGATACTGTGCGGAGGCAAATGTCTTTATGAACTTGTTTTATGTCAAGATACATTTTATGTGATGCACCTGAAATCATTCATTAATGAAAATACATTCATTCATTAACCAATAAAAGGTTATTGAGAGGGGTGGGCTGCCCGTGCCCGTGCGTGCATACGCGCGATTGTTCCTAGTGTCTAAGCGAGATAAAAAAGCATAGGTAAACTTGAGATGTAGTATTTTTAATAATTTTCTTTTGTCTTATAACTCAAAACGGACAGTTGTTACAACAAAGCTGTCATTGTAATAGTTGTTCCAATTAAAAAGACCTATCCATTGACTTATATCTTAATGCTATTGGAGGGTGGTCTCAGGTATCATACTTATTTGCACATTCTTCTTTAGGATTTACTTTAAAGTAGGTACACTTTTGGTCAAACAGAACAGCGACAGCGGTGGTGTTCTGGCAGTGGGTGAACCAGTCGTTCAACGCGCTGGTGAACTACACCAACAGGAACGCCAACTCTCCTCTGAGCACATTGTCTACATTGCTTGGTGTTATCTCGTAGACACTACACTACACACTTGTTTCTGTTTGTCATGGTACAGAACAGCGACAGCGGTGGTGTTCTGGCAGTGGGTGAACCAGTCGTTCAACGCGCTGGTGAACTACACCAACAGGAACGCCAACTCTCCTCTGAGCACATTGTCTACATTGCTTGGTGTTATCTCGTAGACACTACACTACACACTTGTTTCTGTTTGTCATGGTACAGAACAGCGACAGCGGTGGTGTTCTGGCAGTGGGTGAACCAGTCGTTCAACGCGCTGGTGAACTACACCAACAGGAACGCCAACTCTCCTCTGAGCACATTGTCTACATTGCTCGGTGTTATCTCGTAGACACTACACTACACACTTGTTTCTGTTTGTCATGGTACAGAACAGCGACAGCGGTGGTGTTCTGGCAGTGGGTGAACCAGTCGTTCAACGCGCTGGTGAACTACACCAACAGGAACGCCAACTCTCCTCTGAGCACATTGTCTACATTGCTCGGTGTTATCTCGTAGACACTACACTACACACTTGTTTCTGTTTGTCATGGTACAGAACAGCGACAGCGGTGGTGTTCTGGCAGTGGGTGAACCAGTCGTTCAACGCGCTGGTGAACTACACCAACAGGAACGCCAACTCTCCTCTGAGCACATTGTCTACATTGCTCGGTGTTATCTCGTAGACACTACACTACACACTTGTTTCTGTTTGTCATGGTACAGAACAGCGACAGCGGTGGTGTTCTGGCAGTGGGTGAACCAGTCGTTCAACGCGCTGGTGAACTACACCAACAGGAACGCCAACTCTCCTCTGAGCACATTGTCTACATTGCTCGGTGTTATCTCGTAGACACTACACTACACACTTGTTTCTGTTTGTCATGGTACAGAACAGCGACAGCGGTGGTGTTCTGGCAGTGGGTGAACCAGTCGTTCAACGCGCTGGTGAACTACACCAACAGGAACGCCAACTCTCCTCTGAGCACATTGTCTACATTGCTCGGTGTTATCTCGTAGACACTACACTACACACTTGTTTCTGTTTGTCATGGTACAGAACAGCGACAGCGGTGGTGTTCTGGCAGTGGGTGAACCAGTCGTTCAACGCGCTGGTGAACTACACCAACAGGAACGCCAACTCTCCTCTGAGCACATTGTCTACATTGCTCGGTGTTATCTCGTAGACACTACACTACACACTTGTTTCTGTTTGTCATGGTACAGAACAGCGACAGCGGTGGTGTTCTGGCAGTGGGTGAACCAGTCGTTCAACGCGCTGGTGAACTACACCAACAGGAACGCCAACTCTCCTCTGAGCACGACGCAGATGGGCGTCGCGTACGTGTCGGCGACGACCGCCGCGATGACCGCCGCGTTGACGTTCAAATTCGTGGTGCAGAAGAGGGCCACCAATCCGATTGTTGCTGTGAGTAAAATCAAAATCAAAATTCTTTTATTTAACACTAGTGGCCGCCCGCGACTCCGTTCGCGTAGAAGTCGGTTTCCCGTGGGAATGAGAAGTTTTCCCGCGGTAAAAAGTACCCTATGTCCTTTCCCAATTTCATTTCTTTCTCCATACCAAATTTCATCACAATCGGTTCAGTGGTTTAGGCGTGAAAGCGTAACAGACAGACAGACAGACCGACAGACAGACAGAGTTACTTTCGCATTTATAATATTAGTAGGGATTAGGGATATTAGGGATAGATATGTAACATATACTAACAGCCGAAACCAATATTCTACGATAGTGAAAACCTTGGTAATTGGAAACTGTTTCTTTTGTTTTTTGTGACATATTTCTGTCATTTCCATATCAACAGCTATCTACCAAAGTTTTTTGAGACGCATGGATAATGGTTACCATAGTTACACAAATAACAAGGCGTCAAAGGTTAGTAGAATATTGGTTTCGGTCGTTAATGAACGTCAATGTTACAAACTTCGACTTTACCTAACCGTGGACCGAGAGAAAAAACCGGCGGGAAAAAACTCCCAGCACTCTTTTCTTTATTTTTGCAGTGAGATTAGAAATGTGATTGTGTATTGGTAAGATGAGCTATGTGGCGCAGCGGTATATATACCGGAGAGTTAAGCGAAGAGTCCCGAGTTCGATTCCGGGGTCAGGCCAATTTGAAACAGTTTTTCGAAATTAGTTCGTGCCTGTATAACTAGGTTCTTTCCTAGTCCACCTATAACATAAGCGGCTTACCTTAAGGCACTATAATTGCTGTGTTAGCCTGGAAAATTAAGTATTTGTTACGTTGTTTGACCGCGATAGACTCCTAAACTACTCCTAATCGGTTTAAATCAAATTTGCATACCGTGTGCAGTTAACTGTTTTGGATTTCTGTCATAAAATATAACTCGTTTTGACATCGATTTTGAAATTTCTTTTAATATATATATTTTTTTGATTTGTAAAGCTAGCTTTTTATATAATATTATAATGTTATGTTTATTTTCAGAGATTCGTCCCATTCGTGGCGACAGCGGCGGCTAACTGTGTCAACATTCCACTAATGAGGCAAAACGAAATATTACTCGGTAAATATTGTTATTACATTTGCTTAATGTTACTTCAATATTTACAAGATTGCAAAAAAAAACTTAAAAAATAATTATTATTATGATTTAAATGTTTTTAACATATTTAATTTGAGTTTGCAGTAACGATTTCATTACATAGTATAAATAAATCCAAGTCGCTGATTGTGTCTGTTTGTCCGCTAACTCCACCTTAACTACTTAACGGATTTTAACGCGGGTTGTGCCATCTTTTAGGTTTTTTTTAAACTTAAATGTTTTAAATAAAGAACATTTAGAAAAAGTTATTTTAAAGTTAGTCAAAATTCGTTATATCGTTAACAAATCGGTCAAAATTACACCATTGCGAAGCGTGGGCGGGTCGCTAGAGATAAATAAAAATAATATATTCCTATGTAGTGATTATTTTATTTCATTATTTAATATGTTTTTTAACATTGAGAAATATATTTTTTTTTAATTTCAGGAGCCGAAGTGCAAGATGAGAACGGCAAAGTGGTTGGGAAGTCCCAGTTAGCTCCAATTAAAGGAATATCACAAGTTATAACTTCTAGGTAAGTTAAACGGTAACTAGCTAATAATGTATCATCGGATTAGATTCTAGAATGATTAATATAATCTTTGAAATTTTGAAAATTTTGTATCTTTAATTTGTATTTTGACAAAGTTTTAAGTGATTTCATCAAAGTTGTTCTTAAGTTAAAAAATAATTTGGATTTCATCAGTTTTGTATCTATATGAAGATAATATTATAAATGTGAAAGTTGGTGTATATTTGTGTGTGTGCGTTTGTTACTCTTAAAACCTGGATTAACATATAGGATACTTTTTACCGTGGTAGAGTATCTCATTTCCACATGTAAATCCATTTTAAATCTGCAGGCTGGAAATCTTGCATTACTGTATTTCATTCCTAATTATCTACCACAGAGTGTAAAGCTAATATTATCCTACTAATATTAAACGTGAAAGTTTGTGAGTATGTATAGATGTATGGATGTTTGTACTCTTTCACGTTAAAACTACTGGACGGATTTTGATGAAACTTTACAGTAATATAGCTTATACATCAGATTAACATATAGGGTACTTTTTACCGCGGGAAAACTTTTCATTCCCACGGGAAACCGATTTCCACGCGAACGGAGTCGCGGGCGGCCATTTGTATTTAGTAAATTATCGATATTTATTTACGATATTAATATATTATCTATATCTATTAGAATAACGATGTGTGCCCCGGGTATGTTGCTGCTTCCTTTCTTCATGGAGCGCCCCGCCATACAACGCATTCCCAAAGCGCACATCTGGATACAGATCGGAGCCGTGGGGTTATTGTGAGTGGAATTATTTTACAGCATTGTGTCAAGATTTTGACATAGAAGTTTTGACGAAAAAAATTTGACATTATTTTGATGTAAATAATTGATGATGTATTTGGATTTGATACAAGAAATCGGTGAAATGAACATGAAACATTTATTTTGAATGTCAAAATCTTGATTAGAACGCGTTTACGCAAAAAAGTATAGTGTACCTTCTTTAAACTCTGTTGCAATCCATAGCGATTTTTAGCAATTTTTGTCGATATATGAATGTTACCTACCTTTCTAAAAGCTAGGAAATAATGGAATTAAATTTTTAAATTAAATATTACAAAAAGCGTCAAATTACTTATTATTGATTTTGTGATAATTTTTTTAGCTTGACTGGCATGGTTCCAGTGGCCTGTGCGTTGTTCCCACAGAGATGGTAAGTTCAATAAAATATAAACTATTTTGCTACTGAAAGAAAAGATAATAATAATAATACAAATAAATATAAAAACTTTTTTATCTTAAAACAAAAAATGTTTTTTTTTTATTAGTAAAACTTTTAGATTCCATCAATTTTGAACGCAGTATTTTTGTCCATTACTTTGTCAATTTTTATATTTATATTAAAGTCAAGTAAGAACTTAGTTTAAAAAGTATGTCTGATTTCCACCAAATATATTATTAAAATCATTAATATTCTCATTTAAAATAAATTTGTAAAGAAAATATTGTTTTTTTTTTCAGTAAACTCTCAACCGAAACCATGAAGCGATTCGAAAAGGAAAATTACGACGAAATAGTCAAAAACACGAACGGTAAGGTACCCGAATATGTTTACTTCAACAAAGGGCTGTAAATCAATTATATGAATATCACTTTTAAATGATAAATGATGTAAGAGAAAATGAAAAGGAAAGTTTTTTCTTGTATTTCAATATTCAGTATTTACCAAAAGAAAGTTTGGATTTTTAAAAACATTTTTTTATATATTAAGTTCTACTTTTGCATCGAAAGATGTTAAATGGAAATGGTAAATTACATTCATTTTATGTTAATTGTATGAGTTAGTATTAAAACGTCAAACGTTTTAGTGAAAATTAATTGAATAATGGAAATGACATTAGTATGTAGGCTAATAGCTGTTTGATATTAGTGTTTTTGACAAATGGTGAACTTGTAATAAAATAAATATACACGTTTTAGAAAAACATATTTTGACAGTTGCATATCTGTCAAAAAATATAAAAAATGTCAAAAGGGTTGTTTTTATATATCACTTTATTTTTATTTTGTTTAAAATGATTTACTTCATTATTTAGTGCTTATTAGCTAGATTTGCAATACAGATATGATGTATAAGTTTAAAATATAAACAAAAAACTCATGATGCAAATTAGGCAAAAAATATCATGTAGGTACTTAAATTTGTTTTTTTAAATATTTTTTTTATGCATTTTTGCCGCTTTTAAATTATTAATATAAGAATCTCCATATTTATTTATCATTTTCAATTATTTTAAGTAATACATTCCAATTATGTATTATTTTACTCGTCATATTTTTTATTCATTTTCGAAACATTTACTAAATTTAAGGTTGCGATTAAATTGTGTATTGAATAAGATGATTGTTATTATTAGCTGTTATTTCTAAATGTTATTTAATTTGAAGTTTTTTTTGTTAAATCTAGTCTTACATTATTAGCGCAAAATAATATAAGAATACTTTAAAGTTCACAATAATACAGCTAGAAACCTTTCCAATATATGTTTTTTTTTATTATAATAACTAACTGCCAAAACTTTTACTCAATTTTAAGAAACAGTTGATGCCATTTATATTACATTTATTTTAAAATAAATATTTTGCGCTTTTAAATATTATGGATAGTTTTATTAGCAGTTGTAGTATAAGTCTTGATGCAGACAATAAAATGTGAATTGAGAGAAAATTTGCGTTTTATTTGTTCTTATCCTAAAAAAAGCCAAGTGTTTTAATTATTTTTAATTTTATTCCAAGCATTTTAGTTAACCTTTCTTGGCTCTCAAAAACATCGAATTAGATCATCTCAAATTTAAATGAAAAATTTGATATTTTTTTAGATAAATGTCCCTACCGCGCGGTATGTCTACCACGCATGGTCTAAAAGCATGACTCGTAGCCCTACCGTGTTACTTTTTTTAATTCGTATTAACAAAGTTTAGTAAGAACTTCTATCTGTTAAAAACTAGTGGGAGTCAAAAAACGCCATCTAGCGAATTTGTATGAACTTTTTTTTTTTTTGAAAACCGCTCATTATCGAAAATCCGATACTACGGTTATATTTCGAATGCTTGTTTGGTATATTAAGTATGATATGTTGGATTGTTCCAATAGTTGGTTTTTGATTGGCCAACAAAAAAATTGCTATATTAATTTATTTTAAAAGTATTTTATTAATTTATTTTTTAATACGAGTCTTTGAAATATTATGTAAAATACTTATTACAGTTTCGTATTCCAAAAAAACAATAATTTAGATAGTTAATTTTTATCTAAAGAACCACCCAACATACAGGGTTAATTTTAATTAGCACATCACCTCTTGTAGGCAGCTTTTCTACATCGATTCCAACAACATTTAACCAACGACTAATTAAAATTAATATTATTTAAAAAATAATTTACATAAAAATTTAGGTATTTGATGCCTCTGAACGGTCAAAAGGTCGTTTTGTTTTTTTTGTTTTTGTGTTAATTATCAAGTTTTGCAAAAAGTCGTAGAACAAATGTGCCGGCTAAAACTTAAATTTCATCTCTCAAGTACCAGGATATCACAGGATAAAAGAGATTACAGTGCAAGTTTATCAGAATCATGGACTTATACTAAAGGACTGTGTAGTATCAAAAAAAAACGAGCCGAAAGAGAGGTTTAATAGTAGATGTGCGTCCTTATCTAATAGGGTGTCCCTAATATACTATTCTCTCGGATAGTCTTACTGGATTAAAAATTCAAACATTACTGAAAAAAAAATTGTTTTATATATTTTTATTTTTTTATTTTTATATATAATATGGCAAAGCAAACGAGCATGCGGGTCACCTGATGGTAAGTGATCACCGCCGCCCATGACTACCCGCAACACTGTGGGTGTTGGGGGGGTGTTGCTGACCTTTGAAAAAATTGGGCACCGGATACCGCACTCACCGAACAAAACGCAGGAACATCGTCCCTACTTCACGTCGGTTTTCTGTGCGACGGTGGTATTTCACCGGTCGAGTCAGCCCGGCAATCGCTGCAGACAGAGCCTACAGCTAGACTCTTCCACTATTTAAAAATATAAAATGTGATTCCGCAATATTTTGAGAGTATCTTCTTTCGCGTACGGTTTCATTCTAAAGCTTAAATATCTGTTCGCGATTCATTAAATAAGTTCTAATTCATGCCTTGATTCAGTGGTTAGAGATAGAACTGGATGACGAATATCGTTTAAGCGAGGATAAAATTGATATATAATGACGTTTATCATATAAGGACGCACTACTATTTTAGTTCTCTCACCTGGCTAGTTTTTCTACTTATACAACTGACAGGAAAAAAGTAACCTTATTAACAGAGTATTAGAGTGCAAATTTGCATTCACGAAATATAGAAGTAGGTACGCGATCCAGTTTAACGAAGTTAATGTTAATCTATGATCAGAACATATTTCTCTCACTCTAACGGGCTGTCTCAATTTATTTGTCTCTTTGGCAGCTCTGATCGCCTAGTAGTTTATTGTTAAAAGGTAGCCTTTTAACAATATTACACCCGATGTTAGATTTTCATTAAAGAATTCTGCCATTTCTATACTTAATTGATTATATTTTAAAGATCTTGTTGTATGAATAAGGCAAAGTTATGATATTTATATAATACGCGTGTAAATAGTTAGATTTATTTGTTCTTTCCAGTATTTTTTGGCTTAAATTTTCAAAAAAATAAATGGTCGGGTCATCATATTTATATACTAAGAACGTAAATAAAATATTTTCTATGAATGAGCAGGGTCTTTACTTAATAGACTCATATTACCTTAGAAAAAAGTTTTAGGATGGCTTTATGTACCAATAGAAGCTGATATATTGGAAGATTCCCTGTTTGCGCAGTGCCTTAAGACTTACTTAAGATCTTAAAAACTTATGATATACTAGTGTGTTTCATCACATGAGTAAGGTAAGAAAAACTCTCAATAAAGGACATTGAATTGTTATTATAGATTAACTCCGTCGTGAATCTGATAGCCTAGTAGTTTTTTGTCGAGTAAATAACACTACTAAATTAAGTTAATCAAAATAATACTTGTTACTTGTTAGAAAAAAATTAAAAAAAAAAAGAAAGGTTTAATTAGCTAATTACACTCCAATAGTAAATACGGTGGGTCTACTAGTCAGTCATAGGTTTATTTTATTTATTTGCCCAACCGAGCGGTGGGACCACGAGTCGTAGAAACTGCATCGCTAGACCTACTTGTAGGTCAAATAGTAGGGACACGAGACATACACCAAATTTTATTTACTGTGTCTTACGTTTGCAAGAAATAAAAAATGCAAAAGTATGTATCGTTATGTACATACTACATACATAACATGTAACATATTATATCTCATTTTATTTTAAGTATCAACTCATACTAAATGATTAAAAAATAAAACAAAAAGCTATGTATAAGAAATCTATATTATTTATAAAATAACGTTCCATTGAACTCGTTCTTAAAAATAAGAAAACATAATATTTTGAACTCAAGTCGAGATATAAATTACACATTCTTTTAATTTACATTAAACTTATTATTATACAGTATATAAGGCACCAGGATTATATTATATGAGTATATAATTTCAGTTCTAAGTATTCCGCAATTTTGGCACCTACGAATAATTTTAAATAGAATTTTAAAGACCCACTGGCAAGTTGCCCTAAGAAACAATATTTCCAATTCAAAAAGTGATGCTTATTAAATGATAGTAAAGTCTAAACATGGCTTCTTACATCTACTTAGTCAACAGTGGGATGAATTCCTTATGAAATATTCAGGTGCCCATTAATAGCTTACGTTATTTCGAGATTAAATACAAAAATGTCTCGGAGTGGATTACTAAAACAATAATGTTTGTAAATCAGGATCTTTGTTATGCAAACGTTTTTCAAAATTACTCAGTTTATTATTGTAATGGGACTCGTTAAAGAAATATTGCGTATTCAAACCATCAACAGAATACATTACAATTGCGGGAACATTCACTACCTTGTTTTTAATATCAAAAACTTAGGTGTTCCTCAAGGTAGTGAGCTGAGTCCGACAATGTTTATAATTTACAATCGAGGATTATAGACAAGAACGACAATCCGGATGTAATTAATGTAGTGTTGATATTAGAATATAATAAGATAACTTTTTACAAATATGATAGAAATTCAAACACATGACCTTTGAAAACAAACTGTCAAAAAATTTTTCGACATAAACGACAAAGGTAACTAATCGACTGACTTTTTCGAAATCGATCTGCTAACATTATCGCCGGGTATTCGAAGGTCCTTAGTATGTATTTATATGTAGTGTGTCCAACTCCGAAATAACAAATTCGATACTTGTAAAAGGGCACTATAATAAACCATTAATAAACTTTAGCTTTCTCCAACAAAACCGAAGCATCACACATGGCCTTAGCCGTGGACCGCACTAAGAACATCAGATGGATTTGTTCAAACACATTTAGTTGTACCCTCGTCCTAACTAAGCCATGCAATACTGTCGCTCGTTCTAAATCTAGCCATCTTTGTAAGGACAGTTCCCTTTCTTCTACTGGGACTCCTTGGACTACATCTAAAGGTCCCCAAAGACTGAATTCCAGAACGCTTTTAGCTTGGTTAAGGGATATGGCTCGTTCTTCTTGAAGGATGTCTTTCAGAAGTGGTGTGAGTTTCTCTCCTGGTAGTAGGATCTCGCAAGCTTTGATGGCGCACTTGCAGAGAGAGTTGAGGTCTTCGTCGGTTAATTTGCTGTTCATTTCCTCACTTAACCTGGAAATGAAAATGTTTTGAGTTAGACAAGATAATGCCACCTGAGTTAGTTTTAAAATTCAAATAAAAATAATGAAATGGAAAGTCAACAGAAAAACATGAATCAACAAGTAAGGTAAAGAAAAACTGGAGTGCGAAATAGAAGTTAACATTTAAAATAAAAACGTTTAACCGTTAAAAGATTTGTATTAAAATATTACTTATTTGTTGAGATTGGTTTCAAATTAAGGTAATGGTCCACAGTTGTATTATTAGTATTAAGTTTATGTATTCAACTAACCCTTGTAATATGCACAGTCGTCCGTAACAGTTAGTCTTGGGAGCCGATAGCGAGTTCAGTCTATCTTCTTGTGTCGGCGAGTTGACCGGAGTGCTATTCCCTGGTGTTTCCTTTAACGCCACAAAAGAGGTCAGACTCTCTGGTATCTCTTCTACTCCTCTCGCCTGAAGGCATTTCAGTCCGTTGATGAGCTGCAGCATCATGAATATCGCTTCGTGGATTTGCTCAGTGCGAACTAGTGGGTACTCTTTTGTAGTCAAACCTTCAGCGGCGTGAAGTGCTTCACCGTACGACTGTATTGTATCGACTTGGGCATGAGCAAGTACCACTATAGTAGCTGAAAGAGGTAAATATACAGAAAGATTAATACAGTGTTTATTATTTACAAAGTAAATAATGTAAGTCAAATGTTTGACGTAAGTTGAAATTTTTGTTATCTTTGTATGAAGTAAGTTATCTAGTAATGTATTATTTTCCAAGAATCAAGATCGAGTCTTTACTACCAAATATTTGTCATTGGAAAACTATTCATTTATCTTATTCGTCTTATCTTATCTTGCAAATTTTGTGACATTTATATTGAGATGTCTTAGAATTAACATCTTACCTTGGACCAGTTCTTCTCCATCTTCGCCTATGTTTTGGAGTGGTACAAGGTCGCAGAATTCTGTGATAGCGTTGAGGCTGAGTGTTTGTGGTTGTACTGATTGTTGGCAGACCAGTTGTGAAGCCATGTGCTCCTTGTACAACATTAGGGTGACGTTTACGGGCCCTTGGTTAGAGTTCCAAATGGCTGGATGGAAATATCGCTTCCCGGATTTAACAAAAGTAGACTGGACGGTAAAATCGCTCCAGCGTAGGTTGGTGCAAGCCTTCAATCCTCGTAAGGACGACTGCATTGTGGCGCTTTGTTGTACCTGGAAATAATGAACATGTTACGTTAGAAGAGGCGTCAAAACATTTTTTTAAAAATGAATCTTCACTCTCCCGTGTCGTAATAATAGTAGGCATTAAAATTAATTGATTTTAAATTAATCAGGTATGTATCTCAACAAATATATAGGATTAACCGTTACTTTTTTCCTTATTATGTTTTATAAACCAGAATGTAGTCACAAAAACTGTATTCATAAATTGAAATGCACTAGATCTCGTAAAGTAGGTACCGTTGCTGTTCATGAGCATCAAGATGACACTATCAAATTCTGCGTAAGATCGTAAGACTTGAAACAATGTTAAGATAAATTGTTAAGATTACCTGCTCTAAAACTTGCGCTAACGCTTCGTGATTCGCAATAACGACTGCGCCGTAATTGTCCTCCAAGTTTCTGTGAACGACACTTCGTCCTTTTCTGATTCGTAGCTTATTAGTAGTTGTTTTTGGTGAATCATTGTGATACTCATCATTAGTGTTGTTATTATCCATGTTGTCAGTAGAGCTATAGAAACTGTAGGGAGAATAAATTTCAGATTCGGTTTCGCTGCCGCAATAAGGAAGAGATGACCTGCTGAATGCTCCTGCTCCATATTTCGGGTAATCATTGCTGTCTCCGTTCTTCCTAGTTTCAACTATTGTAGGTTCTCGATCTTTAATTGAAGCGTCACATTCAGGAGAGCTGGATACAGCGTGGTTGACGTATTCATAATCACTGTCACTGTTTTTAGCTGAATCAGATGTTTCTTCCTCATATTTGACAGCTTTGTAAACGTCATCGTAGTTGTTAATGACTGGGTCGTTAGTAGCTTCAACTAGTTCTTGGGATACGTCATCAGCTTCATCTCTGTCGCTGTCGATGGTCGTTCGTCTCTTGGGCAACTCTAACCGCGCTTCTCGCTCCCGCATACTGGCTGTTCGTTCGGGCTTCCTAGGTGCCAGTGCTGATCGGATTTCTCCTGAAATTAATTAATTTTGTTAGACAAATATAAAATAGGATGAATCAAAATGATGGGGTTAGGTAAACCTACCCAAATTAGCATAAATATTATCCGCCTTGGGTGAAGATGACCAAGTTTGTTGTTTTTGTTTCTTTTGTAATACAGCGGACTTTGGGGGAGGTGGTCTGGCTGGTTTTGGGATATTGTCTGTAGCGAAATCATCACTAAACTGTCGTGGTGGGGGAGGTGGTTTGTTTACATTCTTTTGTATCTCTATTTCTACTGGCGGATTGCTACTGCAGGTCGATACAGTATCATCAATAGACAATCTGCGTATGCTTTCGGACGTCTCTGAGCTATTTGTTTTAACAACTTCAACACCGTTGGAACCATTAATGTCCAAAGGATGTATTATAACGAGTCTTGGCTTCGGTTTTGGGACTAAGTCATAAGTGTTTTCGGTCTTCATTGGCAACTTTGGCATGGCAACTGTCAATTCTTTTTTTTCCAAGTCTTTAGATGAACCAATTCTTAGCAGTTTTTTAATGGAGAACTTTAACTTGCCTTTTCTTTTTTCGTCAAGTAGCAAATTGTCATGAGATAAAGAAATATTTCTTCTTGGCGCTGGTTCAGGTGTAACAATATTCCTTTGGACATCCGGTTTTTCCGTCGGTTCTTCTACAGACCTTCCTTTAGACGATGGATATAATGAAGTTGTTGCCCGTTCACGTTTTTCCATTTCCCTTACAACTGGGGAATCAGATTTTACAAACATATTCGCTTTACGCTGGTATAAGTTGTTACTATTATATTCTTCTATTTTCGGCGTTGACGGAGGAGTAGGTGCTTTGCGTTTTATTAAACTGTTGAGAGATGTATCACTATCCTGTTTTGTTAATACTGGTTTGGCATGGTAAATAATTTCACAATGTATATCTTCTTCCTCATCACCATCCACAATTGCATGATTTTGTTGTCTCTCTTTATGTTGTTCTTCCATTTTGTTGTTGTGATGCATATAAGTCGTGGAAGATTGTTGATGGCTCGTTGAATGTGTTTGAATGCTGCTTTTGCCTGCCTTTATGTTTGACTTTATAAGCGGTTTAACGGGTAGCTTAGGTTTTTCTGGCACAGCTGGTTTAGGTGTTAGCATATCCGTTATCATACCCTGTAGAAACGATGGTCGTGGTTCCATTGTTGGCATCGGTGTTTTGGGTAATGCTGGTGCTTCCACAGCGTCATCAGGGTCAGCTCTGCCATCAGGTTCACCTGCAAGCTCACGGCTTTCTTTTGCCGAAAAAAGATCTTCTGAAGCTTTTGGAATTATTGCGGGCATGTCTAAAATTGGACCTTGGAATGTAGAATACGCATTGCCCGATTGACCATCAACTTTTCTGACTTGTCTCACGGGCGACATTTTGGCATTTTTATCAGATTCATTAAATACTTTTATTGTGACTGTTTCTTCACATTTGTTAGGTTCAGAAAAGTGTCCACTGTCATCGTTGTCCGAATCTGTTCGCCCGCTAAAACTTTCATCATCTGATGCAAGAGAGGTGTTAGCCGTGGAATTCAGTGTACTAACAGCGGAATCAATGCTACTGTTTTCTATGTTGATCTTACAGAATTTGAATTCAGGCCTACCCACATTTACTTTAGGTCGTTCTTGGGTTTTTGGTAGAGGTGATTTTCTTGATATCGTATTTTTCTTAGTTTCATTGGTGTCTTTTTTCTCATTTTCTTCCGGTGCATTTTCCTTTGTTTTTTCTTCAACTACAGTTGGTTTTCTGTTTTCATTTTGTGTCAATTTAATTTCAGCGCCACCATTATTTAATCTGTTTTGCTGTAAAGTTTCTGATATTTCTTCTAACAATGACTTTTCTGCATAGATACTTTTTGTGGCTTCAACTGAGTCATCAGAAACTTTTTCTATCATTTCTGTTTCTTTTACACAGCTAGAAAGAATAATGTTTGTTTTATAATTTGACTTTTCTTCCATAGTTTCTGACACATGAATCACGGCAGGTTTCCTGGTGTGGGATTTGAAATTTTGTGCGTTATCTTGTCCAAATGGAGTTACGGAAACCATTAAGGTTTTCTTTTTGCCATCTGAGTCAGTTTGAACTTTGCCTAGCATTAAGGAAGTGAATGATTTGGCATTTGAATCACCAAGAAGGTTTGCTTTGACGGTGTTAAAATCCGTGTTGCTTTTTGTAATTTTATGTAGTTCTTTCTCTTCTTCTGTGTCAGGGAAGATGTCATCATCATCGTTGGCTTCAGAAACTTCAAATTCTTCTTCGTCTGACCAGTTGTCGCCCCCAAAGCCAATGACATTACAAACTTCTTCTGGAAATCGAACGTTTCTTTTTTGTGTTTTCTTTGGATGTACTCTTAGTATGCTCGGTGGTGATTTCTTGTGATATGTGGTCCTGGTTTGATACGGCGTCGCTACGTACTTGCCGCCATCTGCCTCCTTCTTCGTGTGTTCTTCGCGCGATTTGAAGCAGTTGGAACAGAAGTCCTTCTTCCAAGCATTCTGCACGAAGTTGTGGCAAACTGGCGACATTTTGCCTTTCTGGTATCGCTTGTTGGTTACATAACTGGAATTCTGAAAAAGAAGAAAAGAAAACCGTTAGCTATTACTAAGATAACTCGTTTTGGCTTAAATCATGTTTTGCATTGATTTATTACGTTAACTGACTTAATATGCATGACAGATGCTCTATTTTTCTGTATTACTGATTCGTATGATGTCTAATGCATTGCGTGATCATTGTACGTAAAGAATGCGTGTCTACAACTACTTTTTCTAAACTTGGGCAAACATTGACAACTTCGTTTCTAGCAACCAGTTTCGTTCCAGTCATTTTAATTATTTTTCCATCCAGCCAGGTACCTATATCTAGTTCCGTTAGATTACTGTTAAGAACAAAACTGGTATATTCGATCGCTACAACAGGTTTTAGTAAAAAGCGTTTTGTTTCGGTCACGACAAGCCTTTAACTTTATTTAGTACAGTTTTAGGGAGCCTGTCTCTGGTATGACGAATTCACGATCGTTTTTGAGGTGCTAAAATAAATGTTTCGAATCTAATTCCGTTGTAACATTATAATTGTTGCTTTGTTTATAACGCTTTCTGCTACTGAACTATAATAAATCCTCAACTATTAGCAGATGCTCTTTTGTTATGCATTCCGCAAAGAAAATACAGTTTGAAATGCTTTCTCTACAAACACCTTTGATGTCGCAATAGTTTGCATTCTGATCAAATATTCATAGAAAATGTTAGAAACTGTCCAATGGTCGTGGAAAGTTGCGCGTGCGTTGATGTGCTAATGTGTCGATATGAAGGAACACTTGACAAATAACTACGTAATTATGTGCTAAAGCACTTTAACTTGGTTCAGGAAGTGTACCTACTTAGGTTGTCAATTGCTATTCCGTAAGGCATTTGTCAAAATTCTCATGTAAATTCGTTTTGTTATAATGAAGGTGCTTTTTGCTGCATGAAAGAATATATTGCATGAAATCAGTAATGTTTTTTTTTTTTTTTTTTTTTTTTTTTTTTTTTTTTTTTTATTGGGTTACAATAATACATTCGCTATTTTGGGTTGGAGTCGCCTAGTAAGTATTAAACAATGCTTGTAACAGACGACCCCGCTCTTTCAAAAATATTAAAACCCAAGTTTACAGAGAAAGAAAACAATAGAGTATAATAAAACTTAAGTTAATTTATAATTGTTAGTAGAAACGTGCGCTGTAAATGTGACTAATTGTGTGTGTGTGTGTATGAATGTGTGTGTGTGTATGTGTGTGTGTGTGTGTGTGTGTATGTGTGTGTGTGCGTGAGTATGTTTGCGTGTGTGCGTGTGTATGTGTATGTGTGCCTGCGTGTGTGGTTGTGTGTGTATGTTTCAGTCTGATTGTGTGTGTCTGGGTCAATTGTGTCGACGTGCGTGTGTGTGTGTTATGTATTTGTATGCAATTGTGTATTTGAGTGCTGTGAAAGAGATTGTATATGTGAAAAGCTCAGACAATTTCTTCTGTTATGAAAAACTCTGTTTCTTCGTATGATAACTCACTAATCCAATCCTTTATAGCTACCTTACATTCATAACAATTTTTGGAGAAAATTTTTATTTCTTTGTTTATTTTATTGTATAAAATAGCTGATTTAAAATTGAATTGAGTACTCGCCATTTTTGTTTTTATTATAGGAGTTTGTATGACTGTATGAACCCTTCTATTATCCCTTTGGTTATCAACATATTTTAAGTTTTTATGTGCCTTAAGAACGGTTTGAAGAATATAAAGTTTGCGGACAGAAAGTAAGTCGCATAACTCGTATAACATTTGTGTAGGAAATCTTCGTTTTTTAAAGTACATCAACTTTAGGAGATGTCTTTGAGCCCGTTCAACTTGCAGAAACCGGGTTTTTAGTGCACCACCCCATACCGGAATGCAATAACTAATGATAGACTGAACTAAAGCAGTATATATTTCATTTAAAACATTTCTGCATGGGGTATCTTTCGATTTGTTCTTGACTTTACTGGGAACAATATGTCTAAGTGACTTAAACATCCACGTAAATTTTCTGATCCTTGAAGATATTAATTCGATGTGAGGGTACCAAGATAAATGTTGGTCAACAATTATTCCTAGGTATTTAATGGAATTCAACTTACTGATAATAGAACATCTACACTGATTGGTGAAGTTACCACTGTCACTACACGTGTGAATCTTTAAATTTAAGTCAAAAAGAGGTTGAGAGTTGTTATAAAGACTGTAGCAGATATAGTTAGTTTTCTGTGTATTTAAAGTTAGCAAATTATGTTTAAGCCATTGGGCAACACAAGACATGCCATATTCAGCGTTTTCTTTTACTTCTTTCCAAGTCCTACCAGAAAATATTATTGCAGTGTCATCTGCATACGAGTAAAATCTAGCTTTATTAAGGTTCATGCTGCATAGATCATTTATATATAGCAAAAATAATGTGGGTCCCAGGACACTTCCCTGGGGCACACCACATTTAACATAAATGTATAAGCCTTTACTATTATGTTAAAGGTTTTCCCTGTTCTATCGGTATACCGATTGTTTTAAACCGAAGTTAAAAATATTGTGATTTATTATGATGATGTTTTACCTGTAATTCATATTTTTTACCTGTGTCATTTTAACAAGATTTGTTCTACTTAGGAGCGATAACTTTATAGGAACCACGTTTTTGGTAAGTAGGTACGTATATGAAGTCTATGACACATGCAAACGTTATGTTATTTTACTATTTTGCAATTAGAATGCGTGTCATCTCATGTGCATCAAAACGTCACTTCCCCTGTGTTTAGCGTATCTTTCGCAATTATAGTTGCATCGCGTAAAAATATAATTAGGCGTTGACATGAGCCAGCATTAACTGTTGCTAAATACTAGTTTCACAATTTATACTGGCATAAAAAACGATGATAAATCATGAGCGAAAATTAAAAGAAAAACGTTGTTTACTTCTGATAAAAGATGTGGTCGTTCATCCCAGTTATGCTGGTAAAATAAGTTTTAGAAGCGATTGAAACCTATTTGGTCTAATGACATTAAACATGCCTCTGAGATTGATATATCTGTTTATCTGTTTTACGAGTATATCTGTTTTTAAGACATACTAAAATATATAGGTTAAAATGTTTAAATGCAAAACCAAAAACGAAAAATAAGGAAATTGGCTATTTTATTAACAACAGAAACAAAAGTAACAACTTATAAAGGAATAATGCATTTAAGGTAAATAATAATTAGTTTCAATTCTGATATCAAACCCACATGCATGTATCATAGTGTAAAACTAACATTCAAGGTAACTCAAATACATATTCATTCAATTTATTTTGTAACTACATTTTAGGTATTCATTAAAACCGTATTTTGAAATTAATTTAGTGTTGTTGAGTTTAAGCCCATAAAACCAAAAGTTTTATTTTTATTTTTAAAACATTATTAAACATCCTTTAAGTATACATATTTTAAAATAATGTATACTATAAACTATCTCAAGAATTAATTTAACATTTAATAATAATTTGAGGTGCCTAAAGGTAATTTACGGGTCTATTTAAATCCAATAGGTACCTAGCATAGCTTCATCTTGTATGTATATGTATGTGTGTATGTGAGCATGTTTGTTTGTTGTTGCAGTGTTGTGTAAGTCTGAAGATGATGTCATTGCCAACGCAAACGTAAGCGTATGTTATCTTAATAGCAATCTTTACTTTGTTAATGCAGGTTGTATAAAAAATAGGTAAAATATTGTGAGTTTTCAGGGGCGCTTTCATATACCTACATTGTTATCCTTTTTATATTAATAGCTTAACGAATAATACGATCTCGATATGTAGTTTGAATTGCACTTTATTTGTGGTCGAATCTTTTATAATATTAAAAAAAAACTTTACTGTCATTTATTCTATATCAACTCTTAAAAAAAGATTCGTTAACCTTTGAATAAGTTATCGTAAACGCAAGAAATTTACTCAGCTTACGTTTTCTAGCAAAAACTCTTAACAAATCATCCAATAACCTTCCTTTTACCTTTATAAAAATTATTTTAACATAAAATTCACGAAAGTAGATCATACACTACATCACATACCAATTTAATTAAGGCCACATTTGTTCAGGTAACCTAAGTGTGTCACGTTATAAAAGTACGTAAGTTGTTCTTTTGTGTGACTATTTTACAGTTTTATTCTTTTCTTCATTTCGGGACTGTGTCAAGGTGGGTCGCATTATTATCATTGTTATGAAGTGTTTAAAGTGTGTATTCAATGAGGTTTTTTACATAGTTTTTCAATACAAGATTTAGGTAAGATTAACACGTGCCGTAACTGATAATATAGTAGTAGAGGCAGTTAGTTTCAGAAGTTGAGCTTATTCCTACTTCTTGATTTGCGAAAGGGATTAAGCCGTAGGTAATCCACTACGGTGGATCAGTTCAAGTTGGTGGATTCTTTTGATGCAACCATGTTACTGACATGTTTTCTTATTTATAGCAGTCATTGTTCAGGTAGACCTCAATTCAATAATCGAAGCTCAATAAGTAACCATTTGCAATGCATTCGAAAGGAACTACATTATACCTACCAACTGTCATGAGAAAACCTATTCAGTGTGTTATCAACTATTTTTTTTAAATAAAAAATCCTTTAATTACTTATATGAAAGCATTTTTAGTTAAATGAAATTCTGCCTGGCATGTAATTCCTTGCATTAATAAGTAAAAAGTTAACTTGTTTAACCTAGGCAGTACAGTAGAAAGCAGGGCGGGACGTCTATACAAAAGTAGATTTCCATCGTAAAACAATACCAAAGTGACACACTTTGTGCGAACTCGTCATATGCGGTGTCTGATGGTTATTTTTATTATATTAATAAATGTTGATGGTTTAAATTACCTTTCGGTTACTCGAACAATGCAAGAGGCTTTTAAGTAACTGTTATTGTTGGAAATTGGCTTTAATTTTCAGGTTCATGGACGTATTTCAAAACAACATAAGTTAGTTCAAAATGAAAAAAAAAACGCCGGTTGGTAGTGCACATTGGAAGAGGTAATATTTGATTTTACAAAAAAATCGCCTGGCCTATTATCAAATAATTATTAAATCTAATAATAACATTAAAATCGGTTCTTTGTCTTTTGAGATCTATCTTTTAATGTTAGTAACGTAAGAATTTTGTAGATTATCCGTTCTCTACATATTTGTTATAATTCACGCATTAATGCCAACAACTGAATGAATGACACAGATTACTAGGATCTTCTAATAGTTCTAACTAGAAATATGCTTCGTCCGAATTTCTTTCACGACGAAAAATAGCATGAAATTCCTAACATAGTTATATGTTTTTATAACGTTGAAAGGTGACATCATATGGATAGGTTCCGTAGTTTTATATTTAAGCATTAAGTTATGTTCATGTATGTAGTTAAAAGATGTGGTGTGTATGTAAACAAATAATTTTAGAACTAAACTGATATGCAAATAAGAAAGTGAGTTTGGTGATTTAGGCAGAATTGATTTCCTATATTAGGCACTTACATCATTTTATTCCTAATAAACACGGTCTATGTATATGGTTACCAAAGGACTTATTTTTAGTTTTTTAACAAGATTTTTTATAGTATAGGACATATGTTAGCCTAAATATGCCTTTTTTATTATCCCTACTATAATATTATAAATGCGAAAGTAGCTTAGTCTGTCTGTCTGTCTGTTACGCTTTCATGCCTAAACCAATTTCGATGAAATTTGGTATGAAGATAGAAGTGAATTTAGGAAAGGACATAGGATACTTTTTATCGCGAAAAAAAGGGTAGAAGGGGTTGAAATAGGGGATGAAAATTTGTATAGAAGTTCGTTATGGTCCAATCGATTTTGCTAAAATTTGGTATGAAGATGGAGCTGAACTTGGGAAAGGACATACCTGCCATGCTTTATACAAAAAATGTGATAGAAGGGGTTGAAATAGGGGATGAAAGTTTGTATGAAAGTTCCTTATTGTCAAACATAAAATCATGTAAGATTGTTCAATTGTTTAAGACAAATTCATGTATCGAATAAATAAAAAGAGATAAGTTGATAGGTGCAACGGGGAGAAAAGCGTGCACGGGTAAACTTCCTACTAATACACACATCAACATCGTCTAGGGATATTTTGTATAAAGTTCTTTAACTCAAAAAATACTGACCATTTTAATTTTTTTTGAAGAAAGTTTATTTTGTAAGCCTTGTTGAACGATTCTGAATTTGAATTTGAAAAAAAAAATAAAAAAATAAAAAAAGACACGCTGGTATAATGGTAGCGAAGTCTGAAGGTTTCATTTACCTACAGTAACTTTTGTCATTTTTTTGTGCCAAATTTAAGTTTTATAGCAAGTTATCGGTAAATTTTCAATTAATGTTATTGTGTGCATCATGGAGCAGGGCTATTGAACGAGGAAAGAAATGTTAAGGGCAGTTAGGCATGCTCCAAGCTGGGGCTTCTCAACGGAATATTGCTGAGGAGATGGGAACAAGACAAAACGTGATATGAAGGTTATGGTCATGTTATCGTGCTACTCGTGAAATGGCTGAAAGACACCCAGGCGGGAAACACTTAACCACTCAACGACAAGACCGATATTTGCAAGTTGCCGCGAGAAGGCAACCAAATGTTACGGCCATGCAGTTGGTTCAGAGGCTCCAGTCAGAGCACCAGTTGCTTGTCAGTGATGAAACTTTGAGGAGAAGGCTGCATAAAGCTAATCTTCATGCTCGCAGACCGCTTCGTACTCCAGCACTACGCCGAGAAAATCGGGGACGACGGCTAGAGTGAGTTCGTGAAAATTTGCTCTGGGAAGATAACCAGTGGTTCATATTGCTGTTAACCGATGGCTCACGGTTCGGTTTCCATCCTGATACACGAAGATGACGTTTTTAGCGAGTTCCTGGTGGTGAGTGCCGTCTGCGATACCCTCAGGAAGTCCTTCCATACCACGGCGGGACAATTTAGGTTTGGGCGAAAATTCGTGTCGGTGGAAGAACAGACCCCATTTGGATCAGAAACACCATGTCAGCTGAAAAATATTGTAACGAGGTGCTAAAACCAATAATCTACCCCGACCAACTGCAAATGGGCCAAGAATTCACGCTGATGAACGACAAAGCAAGTTCGCACACAGCGAGAGTGGTGACGAGCTGGTTGCAGGAGCACGACGTATCGGTCCTAGGCTGGCCCACTCAGTCGCCTGACCTAAACCCCATTAAATACGCGTAGGATATGCTCCAAAAAAGAGCTTTAAGGAACTTCGCTACAAACATTGCGACGAAAGAACATCTTTTTTTGCCACTTAGCCGGACCTGGGACAATATACCGCAGCCTGACTTGGATAACTTAATCCAAAGCACAAAAAACGTTGTAGGACCGTTTTTAACGTCATGGATGGTTTAACTGACTACTGATTTTTCACAATACCGTTCAAAACTGAATAATTTCTGATTATTTTTTACTTATCCTTGAGAAACACATTCATTGTTACTTTCACATTTTTTCACTTTTTTCTTTATTAAAAAAAAGCACTTTTACGCAAAAAAAAATCATTTATTTTATTTTGTTAATGTAGTCTGATAAATGAGCTTTATAAAATATAGACATGTTGTATGTTATCTTTTATAAATTTTGAGTAAACTAAGTAAATTCAAAATATCCCTAGACGATGTTGATGTGTGTATTATAAACGTGAAAGTTTGTATGTATGGATGGATGTTTGTTACTCTTTCACGTGTAAACTACTTGATGGATTACGGTGAAACTTTACAGTAATATAGGTTATACATCAGAATAATACATAGGGTACTTTTTACCGCGGGAAAACCTCTCATTCTCACGAGAAACCGACTTCCACGCGGACGGAGTCGCGCGCGGCCACTAGTTTAATTAATAAAGTTTTCTTAAAAGGGAATTCTAGAAATGTACAAAACAAAAACACGCCTATTCAATTATTTTTAAACCGTCCAGTCTAGCATGAAATTTAAATCGAATCTAGGTAAACAAAACCACAAAACATTGCTATCTGGGTCACGTTTCATCGATAGCAATTATTGTTTTATTTTCAATCTTATTGAAACCCAATTAAACACCATTTTCGTACATACCAATTATATTAAGTGCTTGCGTGTACTAACGCGTAAACAAATTTCAACTCTAACGCTCAATATTTAGAGTATATTTTAGTCCGCGTAGATTGATATTTGGGTGCCGATTCTGAGGTATTCGGGACATATGAAGCAGCTGTTAAAACCGGCTTACAAGGAGAAATTGAGGCGTAGTGTTTTTTTTAGATTTACTTTCGAGATGTGAGTGTATGCACGTCATTGTGAAGTTTTCAGGGTCACATTGTTATTATTTATTACTATTAATTATAGAGTCAAGTATGTAGATGGTTACGGATATAAATCTAATTATGAGGTGGTTTCAAAAATACGAAATAATCGAAAAGCAAGTTAAATTGACCAAAACCTAATGTAGAATTTAATTGCTAAAGTAGGTGATTACATTAAATTATTATCCTAAAATATTAAAGAAAACAATGTAAATTTAACATAGGTTTTGAATAAAAAAATACACTTAAATAGTAAACTTTCTTACTTTTAAAAAGTTTGTTCGTGGAAATAATTGACTTTTTAAATAAAATTCCATAAATAGTTTTAACATTCACTTAATGTCTTCTTAAATTCAGCCCAGACACTACTAAATGCATTTTATTTCGAAACCAGTTTCCTTAATTAGTCATTTTGGATATCATTGACATCGATGATATCATATGTGACATTATAAACTGAAGTAGCATTTCAAATGGAGTCTGCGAACCGGAATAGGTGCCGAAGCGATTGCAAAATTCAAATTTTATGTATTTTTACTTTAAATGCATATTTGTATATAAGTATTGAAGCAAAATTGATTTTTTTCTATGAAAATAAATGAATGTTTTTCTACTAGATAAATAAAATTATTAATTCAAGAATTTTGTATTAGCATTTAAACGAATATAGTCCTAATAAAATTGTTTTACTATTTATCAACAATAATAATGAGTTATGTTATTTCGTAGTTGTAATTAAGTAGGTTAAATTAGTACGAACATACTTAAGCGTTATTTACACTATTTTGTAATATGTTAATTTCTTTTAAAATGACAATCGGTTTGTTTTAAAGTATTTGAGTGTATCTACAACTAAAAGTATTCGCACAAATTTTATACTTTATAAATGTATTTATAAAAAAATTGATTTATTTACGAGTACAACCCTTCTTAATTAATGAAAAAGGCCATTAAAATTAAATACTTAATTTTTTTTGAGTTCTAAACTTTACATTCTGCGTCTAAGTGTAAAATGTTGTATTAAACATTAATGTCAGAATTCAAAGTGGAGTAGACATAATTTATAGCTTCCTGATATGACTTTCTACATTATGACCGGTTCAAGACGGTCCGCGGTGGTAACCCTGTTTGATAATTACGATGATCCCTACTAATATTATAAATGCGAAAGTAACTCTGTTTGTCTGTCTGTCTGTCTGTCTGTTACGCTTTCACGCCTAAACCACTGAACCGATTTTGACGAAATTTGGTATGAAGAGAGAACTGAACTTGGGAAAGGACATAGGGTACTATTTTTACCGCGGGAAAACTTCTCATTCCCGCGGGAAATCGACTTCCACGCGAACGGAGTCGCGGGCGGCCACTAGTTATAGAATAATTTGAAAATAATAAGTTTATTTTATGAAATAAATGTTTATGAGTTTTTTCAACTTTTTTATTTAATTGAATTTAAAACTTTTGGCGTATAAAATATAAGTTTGTACCTAATTCGTACATTTATATGTTATTTTTATCAATTTAAGAGGTTATACAAGTTGTGTCGATATTCTTGTAGCTGTATAAGATGTATGTTGAATCTATATTTAAAAAAAGTTATGAAACTATTAAAAGAAACTTTTTTGTTCTTGCTTATTTTAGTTTGAAAAAAAAAAGGTGTAGCAATACAATGTATACAACTACATTGCTCGATTTCTTACTTACAGTTTAAGTCACAATGTCGCTATGAAGCCCTAAAACTTTTTTAACGAGAATTTGCCCTCAAAACGTTCAAGCGTGATTATTCAAAACCTTTTTCCTAACTTAACTTCCAGCCTCAGGTCACCTCCTTGTGAAGGGCTACAGAAAGTCTTTCAAATGTTCCCACGTTAGTTTTTAGGGTTTCGTAGCAAAATGGTAGAAACGAGACCCTACGGGAAAATTATAAGGACTCCGCTATCCGTCCGTCCGTTTTTGACAGCTAGACAGATGAAATTTTCGGAGATTGAATGTAAAAGAATTGCCGCCATCAATTAATACTTACTACAATCAAAATAAAATAAATATTTAAAGGAGTTCTCATACAAAAAACGTTTTTTTGTCGTGTTTTATAGAATGTTACGGAACCCATCGTACGCAAGTCCGACTCGCGCTTGCCCAGTTTTTTTCATTCGACCATAATTGACTGTTGGATTTACGCAATTTGTTAAGAATTTTAATGGTAAGCTCGTCTGGGAAGAAAACTAATGTTTAACCCTTAAACAGTAAGCTATTTTAAAAAACGAAGTCCATTCACGAAGAATTTATGAAGCATGACGTGTGATGTATATTACAATAATATTATGATGAAAATGATTACTTAATGAATACATTCACAAATGCATTGAAGATTCCAAGTGCAGATAATTAAAGTTAAGTTTATTTTATTGTTATGTATACATGTTAACTAACTTAATAATATTTATTACCGTTTGGGAACCACAGTATTGTTGGAAGAAAGTTCTTAAAATTCTGATTATAGGTATTAAGACATTAAACACGTCAAAATTATAAGAATTCTCGTAATTTTCGCATCGCTTTTAAAAGTACCACGTATTTATTTAGAACAAAACTTTCATTTAAAAGCTTGTTTGAATTCGCTTGACCTCAAGAAATGTGTCCTATTACACCTATTATAATAACTAACGTAATACTTACATAACTATTAATTGCTTTCAAACATTTGCCAATAAATAAAAAACCCGTTGAAGTGAGAAACCATGCTTACTCGTCTATTTTCACTCAGCTTTCGAGACGAGGTGTGTTTCTACATGTAACTTACTAAGTTAGGGCGTGTCGAGATATGTCACTTGACTAGGTGTAAGGACCGATATGTTTACTTTAAGTATTCTCGATCGAGATCATATCTCTATGTAGAAAATAAACACAGGTGACAAGATGTATTTTAATTATGAGATAAAAAGCAAACGATAAGTCGTCACATTGTTTTTATAACTAAAATAGAGTTTAATTTAAAATCTTTTTAAATCGACAAAAATGAAAATGTATACGATAAAACACTTGACGTTTTCTATGTATCTCTATACGTATCCTAAAATCTTACTTCCTATCTAGAAAAAAGGCAAAATATGGCTCAGCTCGTTGTATTTGTAAGCTGTTATTATTATCAGTGATAAAGACCACATTCAAGGTGAAAACATTGCCGAGAGCGCCCGAGACCGGGACGAGATTCTAGAGTCCGATACTGCAATCTCGATCTGTCCACATCAGGGCGCGGCTGACAGAAAAACATATCTTACACTTGTTATGAAGATAGTGTGAAAATATATACCTGTTTGTAATACTAAGCATTCTATTTTAAACCTACTTTCTACAATGCAAAGTTTATTTCATTTTCATCATCATTATAACATAGTTAAACATAAATAATAAATTTATAAGATTTTGAAAGTTATTAATTTTCGCATTTATTTATTTTTCGTGACCACTTGTGCCAAAATTACACCATTCCAAGTCTTTTTGGCATTCAACAAATATGCATCATTACAAAGCCTAGAATTAAGTTTGAGATTGCCATGCCCACAAAAGGCGAATGTTTAAACAACTCAAAAGCAACAAAAGCCCTTTTACGACTCACTTCACTAATAAGAGTTTGTAAATAGCAGCTGCATTAAGGTTACCGCAGAATTACGATTGTCGTTTTCTATTCGTCAAAAGATTCGGTTAACAAAGCAGTCGAATGATTCAATAGATGACTAACGCTTATGTAATAGTTACTGGGTTTATGGGTATATTACTATTTTCACATTAGATTTTACATTCGAGAATAAAAAAAACATTAATATTTCGTTGTAGGTGTAGAAATGGTAAAACAATTTTGTGATGCTCTTTTGTTTCATATAAAAGAATTAAACGCGTACGCTGCTTTTTAATTAATGTTTTTTTTTTTCTGCCGTCTTTGACCTAAGCGCCGTTAAATCAGCCTAATTTAAAAACGTAATTAAGGTAAATTAATGGGGACAAAACATATTTTGCCTTTTCAAGGTTTAAAATGTGTTTTGTACGAGGCAGTTAAAACGTAAACAAAAAAATAACACATCGATTTGACATAAGTTACATGTTGTATCACTCTGTATTTAGAATACCTTCTCTTTCTAAGGCTATTTAATCATAAAGGACACTGGCCAAAGTTGCCTAATTTCCCTCACTCTTGCAAATATTCCACTTCAAGTCACGTTTTCTAAATGACGCCTGCATAGCAACTCTCCGATAGAAACTTGAAAACACTAGCTTTTATTACCCATACAACTACCTGCCTAAAATGTATGCTAAATGTTACTTGTCTTGCTAAAACACTTGCCTACGCTTTAGAGAAAAACATGCAAATATCAACTTTATTACAATTTGATAAAGGTTTGATATTGCCTTATAAGTTGCATTCAAACTTTATTGTTTTGGGGTTTTAGGTTGTCATGTGATTTTAGACTGTGATTCTTGTACAATTAGGTTGAAATTAATATAAATTCTAAGAAGAGCGATTGTCTGGTGATTTATTGTAAGTCGTCTGTATTAAGTCACAAACATACACGTGTTATAGATGTCTGTCATTGAAAAATGAGTCAGAGGCTTTAACTTGACAGGTTAGTAGCTAAATAGGCAAAAAAACTATAGGTACCTATTTAGATAGAACAAAGATAAGTTACTCATACCGGCCCATTCATATTATTGTATGTAGACGAAAATGTATGGGCAGGTATATATAGGTTTATTATTCAAAATTAATATGTATGTATACATTTATGTCTCAGTAATATTATCGATTTTGAAAGACCTATAAACCATTCATTGACCAAAAAAATTGGTTGGAAGTGTATGATGTATTGCAAATGGTTCATGATTGAAATAATTAAATAACCAGTTCAGAAATCAACAGTTACTAATTATGATCTAATATCGATTGTGTAATCATTAGCACTTTAAATCTATCCTAATCGATAAAATAGTTATGACCCAATACCTTACTATTCTCATCATTATATGGGAGTACTTATATAAGAAATATACATTGCTCTACTGTACCACAGACCAAAACAGATTAAATAACTCTTATAAAAAAACTCATACCAGATAAAACATACGATAAATAGATACTTACGCATAACTTAGAACATTTCTTTCAATTTTAAATACGCCTCCATAAAGTTGATATCAATATCTAACTTTAGCTTAAAATCCAAATTGTTATACTTCCCACCTGCCGAAAGAATCGTAACTTTTATAAAACAAGTTTGACCTCGCCATTGTGGTATTGCTATATTTACAAATGTACCCGCAATTCAACCGTGAAACAATTGAACCGCGGCTCACGCTGCGCGGGAGTGTATGTAATGGACAAAAGGTTTGTGCAAAGGATTGGTTATGGGTCGGTAAAAGGTTTAAAGGTGAAAATCTAGGTGTTAAAAAATGAGTTTAACGATGACTTATGTTTTATTGTAAACTAGCAGACCGACTAAGCTTCGCAGAGGTAATTTACTTAAAAATAAATCATATCGATCTTTTACACAAATTTTGTCGTGATGAACAGAACAAAAACAGAGTTATCTTATTCTGTGTAATCGTTCTCTAGTTATGCGCGTACAAAGATTTTTGAATTTATTTTTTAATATACATTGTTTTGTTTTAAATAAAAAACAAGTAAAAAGTATTTGTTATAAATATTATTTAAAACGTTATAAGGTTTGATTTTAATTTAAATTCCGTCACAGTAAAAATATCTAAATTAAAACCAACAAGCGATAACATTTTCTTTTTTTCGAAAGTATTTTATATAATTTCGTCTGCTTATTTACAAACTAACGGCCATACGGATTGATTTATTCGACGTCATTTAATTGTGGTTACGCTTCGATGCAGACAGTGAAAAGTAATCGATTAAAATCGATAATTCTACTGAGTTTTTTTGTTATCGTTATGAAGTACATTTTTATATCAAACTTCACAATAGTGTGTTTTTTGTTTCAATCTATTGTCTTACTTAATAACATTATCAAGTACACTACACAGTACTTATTTTCGACAAAATTCATGTGTAAATCTATGGGCTGACATTTTTTTTATCAAGGCCCAGCCTCCATACATTTTTGGCCATCTTCCTTTAGTTGAAAGTAAGAGAGTGTCATACCGGTACATTAACTGTAACTACATGATAGAAAGTTAGTCATGGCTGTGGTTTACCAGACTTATAAACATATTAGCCTAAAAAACTGTCATCAAAACGTATTTTAACAATCTTCCCACTATCATATTATTAGAGTGAAAGAGATTTAAACAATATTGAAAAGAGAAAATCTCTTGATAGATATTTTACTTAATGTTTGAAATACACTTCAAAAACTTTAATAATTTTACTAATAATTATAATATTATTACAATTGCTTGTTGTTTGTTTAGGTAATCTCCATTCATTACTTCAAAGTCTAATGATTAGTATAAGTTAATTAAATAACTAACGTGCTTATATTAATTTGTTTATTAGTTTATCACTATTTACTTTAAAAGATAGTAAAAAGCAAAGTTCAGTGTTAATATGTCGATATTGTCATTTAAGTAATCAATTTAATAAAGGCAAGTTACCCAAAAGCTATGTCTTCACTCCATAGTATAGAACAAAGTCGCTTTCTCTGTCCCTATGTATGCTTAAATCTTTAAAACTACGCAACGGATTTTTATGCGGTTTTTTAATAGATAAAGTTATTCAAGAGGATGGTTTAGTACAGGGAAAGGAGTCTTACTCCGAATTGAACGCGCGCGAAGCCGCGCGGGTAAAAACTTGTTTTGTATATTTTTGTTACTTTTAAAGTTAACGACCATATTCATAGAGACAGCTTGCTGATAATGTTAAAACATATTTCAAGACATAAAGGTTTAAAATACGTCAGAGAAATGTTTTGAAGATATTACATATTTTTTATACATCTAAATTGGTTGCAATGAAGTACATACCGTTTTTAATGTAGGTAAAATAATTTATAACTATGGCGTGTTCAACAAAAAACAATGACAAACGAGGTTTTTATTTATACAGAGGCCAAATTGACATTCAGTTTTCCGGTGGTCGCTCAGCGTCAATAGAAATAAATAAAAACTGTATAAAAACAAACAGGAATTCACTTTTGGTTGACTGATTTAGTTGAAAGATATTTGTGTAGAGTTCAAAAAAAATTATTCATCTTTGTATTACTATTTCATTAAATACATAAGTAATTACCTTTTTTTTAAACTGAACTTGGCACGGGTCTTAAAAATGCGAGACGAATTGTAATTTAAGGTCTAGAAAACTTAGGCCTAAAAGAGTAAATAAAGCTTCAGACCCACGGTACGTTTTTTGCTGCGTGATCGCGTACTGTGGGAACCCACTGTAAGAATCTTGACCTTTAAACCAGACACCCAGTTTTACCGCATTTCATCTTCGACTCCTAAATGACTCAGTTCAAACAAGGACATAAAATAAGCAACTTAATAAATAAAGTGTTTCTGGGTGCATTCACATATAGATTGCCATAAACGGAATTCGCGCCATTTTGCGTGTTCGATTCCGTTTTCTTTATTTAGTATCCTACCTTTGATTAAATCCGCATATTGTACCTTGTTTCCAAAATACTTCAGTATGGTTTTAAACTTTTTGAAAATAAATTTACGAGTGTTAAAATAGGGGGGTATATACTTAAGCTTTGTTATTAAATAAACAGTTATGTTTTTATCTTTATTAAATAATAACGAGTTTAAATAAAATTTATTTCTCATAGTCAAATTTCACACAACAACAATAGCCTGCTCGATTGACGTTTAATAATTGCGAGTATCAAATCAATACCTAAACTGAGTTTATTTTAACTTTATTTAGCTATCAATATACAAAAGAAATAAGGCAACGGTCTACCATATCGGATATATAGGTAGTTAACACTTAATTGTATATAAAACGGTGTTTAGCCGTGAGAAAGGATGTCTGTATATTCAACGGTAAATAACGGAAACTTGTTACTGACACACTTACTGCCTATAAACTTTACATCAAACAAGCGGTATGTGATAATATTAAGATATATTTTATATAGGAATTGATATATTGTGTCAGATAACTATTGCTATTGTATATAATATTAGTTAATTATGTTCCTATTGGAAGTGAGAATAGGATACAGCGAAAAATGATACGAAATATTAGTAGCGAAATAGTAGTAGTTCTTTAGCCTTTTTTAGTTTAAATCGAAGTTTACAGCTAAGTTTATAAATTACAAATATTTAGGTATATGGCGTCAAATAAATGACACATGTTGACGTATCGACATGATATAATGATTCATTGATTCTGGAAATAAGGTAAAAGGAAAGTGAAGCCGTGGGTCATTGATTGCGTAAATATCATGTGTCATTCAGATAAGGATGTCCTTTTTCATATTTGTTCAAGAAAGGAAACGATAAAAAGTGAATCGAAAGGTATGTAAATTGATATATTGCAATGATATTTGATTCATGAATGTTTTATCTACTGTAAATATACGTTTAAAATAAATATTAACGTAAGTAGTAAAAAAATTCAAGAAATTACAAGGAAAGCATCAATATTTTAAACAACAGTTTCACAAGTCTAATTATAAGCAATTGCTAACTTATAAACATTACAGTTAATAACCATTACCTATTAAGTAATGTTCCCCAACTAAATATTTAGATAGCTTTCTTAAACAATACATAAACATTCATACAAATGCATTAAAAGAGATAAAACAGTCCCGAAATATACAAGAAATGGACTTCTCATATTTCAAAGTGAGGCTGGTATCTGGCTTTAAGTATAAATTTATAAATAACTACACAGTGCACCTAACTAGTGAACTATTATTAGCAGAGTTAACTGACCTTTTGTATTATATGATAATAAGACAGTATGGCTTATAAGGAATGTATTGAGTCGTTAATTTTGTTACTAATTTAAGTGCATGAAATACCTAAAATAATAATTAGTTAAAGGATATAAAAGCAATAACAGTTATATCATTTTTGAGAATTATTTTTCGAAAAACCAAATAGCTTCCTTATTAGTTATTATTTAGGTGATTATATACCTAACCAAAAAGTATTCATTTGTATTTTTAGTATTTTTTTTTTTAAAAACAAGTTGAAATAAAAAATCTTCCTATGCAGTAACGGCTTGCCTATTTATGCAACTTAAGTCGACTCTTTGCCAACTGGGAAGGAGAACAATCACCAGTCCTTTTCAATCGCCAATGGAATTCCTCCGACATGACAAAATCCCACAGCGCCCTCTATTGTGAAGCACGTGCGACGCATTCCTAGTTAGACCCCACACTTGTAATATAACAATAGAATCATAATATTTAACAAAACGCCAAGTTAGAGAAATCTTTATTACCTACATTTGTATAAAACGTGCCTTTTTTAAACTTGAGTTTCTAAACGCAAAATTTCAAAATGAATTTCGCTAAGTTAGATATAAATCCTAATGAAGGCAATAAAACTAATCTTATCAGCTATAAGTATAGTTAGCAAGTTTCCTTACCGGAAAGGATTAATTAAAAGGCCCATTTCCATCTTTGCTTTAGCAATTTACGACACAGCCGCTAAAATTGTAGGTAATGAACTTTTATTGACAAAGCACATGCTAAGTCCATATTGTGGGAACATAATGAGAGCAAAGTGATATTAATGAATGAGCTCAAGCAGACATATTGACAGGGTTTAAAATGGCGGCGAGACGAAAGACATAACTGACATTTCCTAAATTACTGTTGCTTCCCGCGCTATTTTGAGGTTAGGATTCAGTTAAGTTTATTTTGAATAGCACAGGGATGCATTTAGCAGCACGATTTAGAAAGCGAAAGACGTTACGGTTATATATAGGTAAGTAGTTAAGTTTGAAGTTATAGGTACAGTGCAGATCTTACAAGATAAGAATACAGAGGCGTTAAATAACACTTTTGTAAGGATCGACGTGTAACAGATAACAACTTTAGGCATGCTCCAGATTCAAACACTTGTATTGTGTTTCAAAATGTATATCCATAAGAATAACTTTAAAAGTGGGTAAGATGAGAAAGTCAGTCTACAGGCGTTTCATATTTGTAAGTGTTATCTTAAAACTGTAGTGTTTAAGAATACCAATAAAATTATATAACCTAACAACGATTTCCACTGAAACAAGCCATTAATTTATATTGCAACATGCGATTCGTGATAAAACTAATGAAGCGAACCTTTTCCGACATAGTTAAATAAGCATATTCAAATAATAAAAAGAAAAAGTTACAGCAATATCTGCATAATATTAGCATTAAAATATTATAAGCCGAGTTACATAAATTTTGTCAAAACAGGACGAAACTCTTGACCTATCGTGGGATAGATCTGAATAAAGAACGTGCAAATAAGATAATAATATCATCATTGATGTTTCACAGAGCTTATCTGATAGCCCGAGAGTGGATTGTGGAGCGGTTGTCATTTGTTTTGCAATGATTCCAAAATGTTTGACGAAACAGAAAGATATGTGTTGCCTTATCATATACTGATGAAATAGACATCATCATCTTTTGATACAACCTGTACTCTCTTTAATAGCGTTTGTAAATTAGTAGAATTACCATTTTTTAAGATGTCAATGTAAGTACTGTTGCGTAATGTTTGTACTTTATCAAGAGAAAACCCAAAGCGAAGTTTCTAACGTCCATTTCCTCTGATTTCCTTACATTCCTCGACAAACTAGATTGGTACATTAATGGCTATAAGCGGTTAGGAAGCTGGGTTCCTTGAACTCTGTCTGAACACATCTGGCCACATGCTGTTGCAATTCTGTTTCCTGTCCTTTGCTTTGAGAGGAATTTCTCACTAAAACTTTACTATAAACTGTTGTTTTTTGTTTTCTAATAATTAAAAATTCCTTGTGTAAGTTTTTTTTGTGTAGGCATGTTATTATTCGACGACTTATTCGGAAATTTATTGTTATTTTGTTTGAAAAAGTTACTTCCTAGGGATCCCATGGTTAACATGTCATGTGCTTATGATGGAATCCTGCAGTAATTAAGGGATGTTTTCAAATTGTTCAGGCATGAAGCAATTTATTTGTGTTTTTTTTAAATTGACGCTAGAAAATCTTTGGAAATCATAATTTTACTGATTTAAAAAACGTAGAAGGGTTTCTTCAGTATTTTTTTTTTGTAAGATATGATAAAACATCAGCTTCATTCATCATAAAATTAGATAAATTTATAATGTTCGTTGTATGTTTTGGTTAAAGCAGTTTTAATAGTTGCAACCGCTTGATTAGTGTTTTCATTTTTAAAAGAGTTGTACCCTCATTTGAAAATGTGTTAAAACATTATAAACTAAAAAATAATAAACTTTTGGTTCAAAAAACGCTTGGCTGGATGCTGTCATCATATTTGTTTTTTTACATGACATAAATTCACTGACGTCAACTTTTTAAATCAGTTTCTTTATTAGTATAAGTTGTGTTGTTTCTATGCCTGTATTGATTTAACGATACCTACCTATAAATAGGAACAAATTGTTAATTGAACTAATTATGTAATGGTGAATTAGTTGTTTTGTTTGTTTATCTTGATATCAATTAATACCGGATATATTTTTTCTTTGTTTTTTACAAAAAAAAAAACATAGAACATAGATGTTTTACAAGGGCTAGAAATATAGATAACTATCAGGCAACAAATAATTTTAGGAACATTAAATGAATACCTTAATAAGCGTCATTAATAATGCAACACTATTAACTTTATGATCCCAACATTCCAAAAAGGTAATTTCTCAATTTTCTTACAAATAAACCAGTTTTTCGGTCCTTAAAAATAACGAAAGTTTCCTTCATTGTTTTGATTTGTTTTGTTCTGTCAAATCTCCAGTTTGATACATCGAGTTTGTGTGATCATTAACTTTAATTGCCTCCAAATTGTGTTTTTTGTCTTGATCACATATTAAATAAGAAATAAACAAAATTACCTTTTCCGTTAGCAAAACCCGGTTCCTAAGGAGTTATCCGAACTGATTCGAACTTTCAATCCAGTGAAAGTATCTTCGGTATCCTTTTAGACCACTTCACTTTGTTTCCAAACTTCACTTCAATGTTTTAACACAGGTACAGCACTATCCTCGTTAGTTAGTTTTGGGAATTTGAGATGCGCGTGAGCACGTCCGCGTGGTACGGCGCGGCGGCGGCAGTGAACGGAGACGGAGTGGTAGGGATGGGTAGTGAGTCGATGGTTCGAGCCGATAGTCGATAGATACGCTGATATCGATGTTTTGGGTTAGATGTCCCAAGAGGCAAGGTAGATACTGGTTAAGGTAACGTTGACAAATGAATTACAAGCCAAATGAATAAGTAAGAAATACGGAAAAAACGCAGTACGCCTGAACTATCTCCCGGCGGGATATAAAGGATTGCTTGTGTTTTGTGATGTATAAATAACCTACATTAAACCGCTATGTTCATAGAACCGGTCTAAAAATATGAAGCGAAGACTAGAAAATTACTTTAAAGAAATAAATAGTTATGCCCTCATGAGGTAATCAAATTTCAGTAACAGACACATTGATTTCGTATTTATGTATAACGTTTAAGTGAGTTATACAAAAACCCCTTTTCAATAATGAAAACAGTCCCATCACCTAAAAACAATCGATCATTGTCCCATCTCTAGTGAGCGGCGCGGGCGCAGTTTTGTGCCACTCCGTGTTTTGTATTTGGAATGCAATCTCCCTTGCTCTGTCACACGTGTTACGTTTTCTCTGACCTCTCGCTCCCTCATTTTGAATTGTTGCGGCTGCAGCCACTGAATGTGAGTACTTGTTCAAATGTTTCGTGGCCCGTTTGGCTTATAGTTCGTCTTTTCAATTTTTTTTGTGATTTTTAGTACCTCAGTTAGCTAATATTATTAAGCTGCCTCATTTACTGTCGAGACAGAATAAATATTTCTGAACATAACTTTCTTAACTTTAACTGAAATTTGAAATCTTCGTCCCATGGGTAAAAAACACAATTTTTTACAAAAAAATAATAAATTAAAACTTTGAATACAAGGTAAGTATGTACATTTTGTCTTTGTATTTTGATTATTATCAACTTACGGCAACATTGCCTAATACGTTTACTAGAGCATTCTTAATTCAAACTGTATGCAAATTAGTGTTTACCAAACAAATGTAGTTAAAATTAACAAAACAATGAATGAAAAGGATGTTGCACGCAATGAATGAAACAATAGTAACCAAGATGGGCTTACTGAAATAGATGTCAGTCAATCATTCAATCATACGGCTGATGGAATGATTGATAGAAAAACAACTATGCAAGATGATTGATAAAAGTACAATCATACAGAAAAACAAGCAGAAGTTGTTGTAAGAAATGAAAATTTAATTGATAAGAGTTATACAATTAAAAATTATAACAAAGATGGCATTGTAGAAAATGATAACGTTAATCAAGATTTACTCTTTATTGTAACAGAGAATGTAGCCAAGCAAGATTCAGATAATTTGTAGAAAATTGTAACGATTAAGCGATTACAGTGTTCAAGGGGCGTGAAAGTAAGGAATTATTTAAGAATTTCGAAATTTACAGATCCAGTTTTCTATGGACTTCGAAATTTCTTCGTCATAACTCTCTTATAGGTTTCTGACTAAATATAGAACAGAAAATGCTAAATTCTAACTATAGTTCTAATCCCCACTTAACCGTCATGGTAGATAACGGTTAAGTCCCCATATCATTTGCCATCGAATCACCTTCCACTACTGGGCGAAAGCCTCTCTCAAGGAGTACCAACTATCTTTCACATGGGAAGCCCTCATCCATCCACTGCCTTCAGGTCGTCGGTCCATCGTCCAGGCGTCCTACACTACGTTTACCTAAACCCCATCTCTACTCTAACAAGGGACTAATTCAGAATGTTATTACTATATTAGGTATAGCTTTCCGCCCGCAACTAAATGTTTTTTTCTGTGGCAATACCTTACGGAACCCTATTTTTTCCAAAATAAAATATAGCCTATGTTACTCGTGGATAATGTAGCTTTCAAATGGTGAAAGAATTTTTTAAATCGGTCCAGTAGTTTCGGAGCCTATTCACTTCAAACAAACAAACAAAAAATCAAATGTTACCTCTTTATAATATTAGGTATACATTTAGGCATACACTTTATAGACAATAGCGCAGGAGACAAAGAATAGGTTAATCCCAGACACGTAGACAAGTAATTTACATTTACGCGAACAATAACGAAGATAACACTTATGAATTGTAAGATTAGATAATTACAATAATTATTAACTGTAAGGTTATGCAGGTATGTGTTAATTTACGTGTTAGATACTTCTTTGTCACTTGTACCAAAACTCGAGAACCTAAAAATTAAAAAAATTAAAAATACGCTATGGGTTTTTAAACGGAAATTGATTTTAGAAAGCAAATCCTATTAAATTAAACCAAAACGTATTTTTTCATAATTGTATAGAGAAGACAAGGTCACCAGAATTTTAGTCAGCAGTATTACAGTAGATACAGATATCCTTCAAAATACATTTTATATTGACCCAACAAAGTAGGTTTTATGAACACAGCTTCAAGTTTCAACAAACGATATGACACATGATCTGCAAAACACATTTGGTCGACCTTTGTGTCTGCTACCCTAACAAGAAACATCTGTCTTATACGCCTGCTTTTATCATCTGTTTGATTTACCTTGGTTCTTTAAAAATACATTTACTTAGACTATAAATCCAAGTCCCTAATTGTGTCTGTTTGTATATTTGTCCGCTAACTCCTTTAAAACTACTTGACGGATTTTAATGCGATTTTAACCCTTTTTTAGGATATTTTTTCATTATAAATTTGTAGATAAAGAAAATTAGAAAAAGTATTTTTAAGCTCGGGAACAAGTGCCTCATAATTATGCCATTGCGAAGCATGGGCGGGTCGCTAGTAGTTTATAAATAATATATATTTTTGAATAGAGAAGCAACCAGTTAGTATTTGTATGACTTATTGTCTTACCATTGGCGTTGTCGACTCAAAATAACTTAGATGCTCAATCTATTTTCTCTGCAAGTCTTGCCTTTAGAGCCAGAGTACAGATTGCCACATTACTGTTTATTTGCTGAAATAGGCAGGATTTTGGTAACAACAAATGTAACCGCATTAATTTTACGTAGGTATGTATATGCTAGTCTAATGTTGTGGTTACCACTGTTTTTAAATGCTTATTTCTCTTGATCTACTGATTGATTAAAGGCGCAAGGCATTCATCTAAATGATGATCTATTATTTTAATTTTTAGCTTAAATAAAATACATTATATCTATTTGTTTTAAAGTTATTTTGCAATATCTGGAGATTTAAAGAGTTGCTTTTGCGACATATCCTGGTGGACAGAAGTGAGTCAGTTTTATAAAATGCGTCTCAAAGTAAATGGTGACTGAACAAGGTTCAATTAAATTATGAAGGCTAACTTCATTGGCGATAACTTGAGATATCAATTGATCTAGTTTCTGTAGTGATATTCAATTTTAACATAAAAGTTGCATAATTTATTTAATTTATGAATTTCAACATAAAAGTTGCATAATTTATTTAATTTATGAATTTCCTTTCGTAAGGATTTATTTTAAAAATGACAATCGCAATTGACTTACTTTTATAATTGTTAATATTTAATATTAATAATAATAATCTTTATTTATTTGTTTTAAATTAAAATCTTTATTATAATCTTTATTTAATGGTTTTAAATTAAAAAAATAATGCCCTTATGACTTAAAAAATTTTGAGCGCTTTGAGCATTGATCAGCTACACTCCGAAAACGCTTACTTAATCCTAATGAAAGCTTTACTAAGCCTAGGCTACCTACAATAGATTAAGCCCTTATTTCCTAAACAGACATTACATAACTTTTAGGTCACTTAACCAAGACAAGGAACAGTTAAATAGACGGACAGTTAAAATGTCAGGGGTTAACTACAATTTGTCTGGGCCCGTCGCACGCGCAGCCCGCAGGGCTCCAAATGGTTCAATTGGATCAATGTGAATGCCCTTTGGATTAAGCTTTATATGTATTACTAGTGGCCACCCGTGACTCCGTTCGCGTGGAAGTCGGTTTCCCTTGGGATTGAGATGTTTTCCCGCGGTAAAATGTATCCTATGTGTTATTCTGATGTATAACCTATATTACTGCAAAGTTTCATCTAAATCCATCCAGCAGTTTTTACGTGAAAGAGTAACAAACATCTATCCATAAATACATCCATACTCACAAACTTTCACATTTATAATATTAGTAGGAAGTAGGATTCTGTTAGGAGAGCACAGTTTATTTTTTGTGAATTAAAGGAGCAAAAGAGTAATCGGTTAATGTTATGGTAAGTAACTACCACAGCCCATTTATAGGTATACACCTGATGTGTCATTGTTATATTGGAATCATCAATATTTATAAATAACGCGATGTCGTTTTAATGACTCCATATTCCTCGTTCCCTTATTTAAAACGGCAGGGCGAAAAGTTCCTTTATTAACATGTTTTCAGATTTTTATATTGAAAGGACGTTTAAGAACTCGATTTATTAATCAAATTTATGATCTTATTGTAATAATTATTTTGCTTAGTTTATACAGCATCAGAATGATGTGTCATATAAGATGTAACTATATTAAATTAACATATTTTTTCTCACACAAATTAACTTTGTGAGTCATATTTGATTCAGTAGTTTCCTTTGATTACCTATAAGCAATTACTATGTCTATGTTTACTTACTGCATTAAGGACATCATAATATTATTTCCGATTTTGTTATTATTAACCGACTTCCAAAAAAGGAGAAGGTTCTCAATGCGGCCGGTATTTTTAAAATAGTAAAGTCGTTGTAGCGAAAAGTTCAATAGGTAAATAGGTGTACATTGCAACACATCCCTTAAGTTAAATTATGGACCAAAATTACCACAAGAAAAAGAAGTCACTTAAGATAAACGTTGTTATCACAAATTGTATAAGAACACAGGTAAGTAAAAAAATTGCTACCCTAGCTACCTATATATTATTTCAAAACATTATTTATTTATTTCCTTCTATAGAATAGACGATCATGAAGGTAATTATAGGTCTATTATTATATAAGGTAACTTTTGAATTCATCAATAATTTTTTGCAAGACAAAAATACAGATTTCAACAAATGATTTTAATGTTAACTGCACATTAACAAAGAATCTAAGATTGTGGTCAGCGGTCAATTCCGTGTTACTTAACTTAAACCTCACAGTTAAGTTACTTTTACCTAACTGTTAATATAATAGCTATGTGTGACCTATAACGTATTAAGGCCATATATTGTAAAATAGCGGTTCAAATCTTACTCAACTATACTTATTTAGAATTTTCATAGATTATTGATAAATCATTGATGTGCATCAACAATTTCGTAGTAAATAAGTATTTTTTTATAATAGTCTGATAATTATTAAAGTCATTGAGTGTGAGCTCTGGGCACCGACTACTTTCGGGATTATTTTATACCTAATTATATTACTGAATACTCACCTGTAACTCAAAGTTTATTTTGTTAGTAAAATATTTTTTCACAATTCAATCAATACAAATAATTGTTGAATAACTTTAACAGGAAAGTTACAAAGTTAGGTCACAGGACGTGACAGGACCTATAACGTACCTTTAAATACCTGTTATTTTGAATTATGAGTAACAGGTAAAGTAAACTAATACCTGTTATATTAAATATTGCACATTCGCCGGCCGTGAGCGCAAGGTTGACAAATACGAAGCCTATTTGATCGGTATATATTATATTACAAGTTTAATACGAACAAGTGTATTTAAACATGCTTCTTTTGAGACATTTACAGTCTGCACGAATCAGTGAACAATATTTAGTTATGTAATTTCAATATACATACTAACTATGGTGTTTAATTTGAAATTATTTACAGACTCAAGGTAAATGCACAATTATTTATAATTAAAGATGTTGAATGATTAATCAATAACTTTGTTTATATAGGCTTGAATCAGTTATAACAAGACTTTTACCATGAAAATTGTGTTTAGGTGATAATGCATATCTGCATTCGCCATGAGAAGGCACCTGTTTTTCTAAATATGCTACTTGTAATGTCTTAAACTTATTGAGATTAATACATAGATATTAATACTAATAAATAAATAGTTTTAGAAAACAAAATATTGAAATTTTATGACTTGTGTAATTGTTTTATAATACTATTCTAATTATACATTAGTTCTCCCGCGATACAGGCTGATTGCCTAGTGCGGGGAACGTTGTCTTCTTGTGATTCATTTATACTTCTTATTTGGTAAATAAATATTTTCTTTTTTTTCTTTCAATCGAATTCTAATACATTTCACATAAAATCGCTCACAATCCTGACTCAATCGCCGGCGCCACTGAATGACTATCCCTGTTCCAACATTTCCTTGAACTGCCGTCAGTACCGACTCACAACACTAAATATAACTAACTAGGTAGATGAACCCGCAACGAGATCATCCTATACATTTGTTAGACAAATAGAGGAATAGCACTTGCCAACTGGGTTAGAGATAGTCATCGGATTTAAAAAGTAGTTTGGCACGGTTTTTAGGTGGCTAGTATTTTCACCTAATATTTTGGTGTATTGGTTTTTTATGGGTTATGTAAAACGTTGTTATGAACAAAACTTATTTTAAATTCCGTGATATATTTTTGACTTTATACCTATTATTTGACTAAGTTTATATCGTTTGAAGTACTTAGGTATTGCAACAAATGTTGTAGTGTCTGATTCAGATTACTTAAAGCTGGACAATCATTTGAAACTCTGCCAACAAGTTCATTACTCTGCTAAAACAACTGTTTGTAGGTATTGTTTTATTGTTTTCAATTAAATATTAAAAAACATTAATGCTAATAACAAAATGGAATAAACTGCAATTAGCAATACCATTTTTAACGTATTTCTAACTAAATTTTGAAAACTTTTCGATACCTTTTTACCCGATTGCTTAATGTTTTTCCTGGTTCTAACCCAATGAAAGTTTTATTGCCATGTGTTTTTTTAACTAAAAGTGTTGATTCAATAATTTAGTTAGGTGCTATACCAATGGGACGAATTTTTTAATCTCATTTAAAACATCAATGTTTAACTTCGAATGTTTGTGTAAACAAACCGTTACACAATACAATTACCTAGTAACGGATACAATTAAACAGTTAGTCACAGTTCTAATCAAAGTATTAGATATTTACCTCTTACCGAAATTGGGTTATGAATTGTTAACTTTCCCTTGTTAATTTATTTAATATAAGTATGGGTTTGTCATTAAGAAGATGTAGTTATCGTAATTGACCCAAATTATTTATATATATTTCCTTCTGCATTTGTTGAACTTACCTGAAACAATAAAAACAACATTGTTGAAAAAATATGTATTTACATAATAAAAGTAAGATATTTCAAAACAGTTAGTTATCTCCCACTAAATCCCTTTATTTCAAAACGATTAAAAAAATACTATAAAAAAAACATTGAGTCAAACAGTCTAGCTGTTAATATAACGGGTGGTCAACGATTTGTGCAATAAGTATTCAATAAAAACAGCTGATTGGCATCTAGTCTTCAAAATTCAGTTTATATGACGACTAACGTTACGTCGAATACATTAACCGAACATATTTTGTTACGTGTATAACACAAAAACTTACAAAACCGTATATTTATATGTAAAAACCACTGCTATCTACACAGTTATCCAAACAAGAAAAAACTGGCTCTAAAATTTTCTAAAATTATCATAACACGATTTTACGCAACCAAGAGAAATTCGGTAACTTCTCATAACACTCATTAACCAAACACAATAAAGTAATCTTTAATTTAAATACTTGTTAATAATTAAATCTGAAACAATCGCAACTTTCTTTGAATTTTCTCATAGAGTTCACTTACACAATCATTGAAAACTAAACTTTACTTGTATGCAATAGAGTTTAAATTCATTTGAGGTAGTATATTAAGCCGATTCCCATGGTCTTCTTTTTAAGAATATTGTTCATTGAATCTTTCATTTATTCTTAGTTCATTCTTTTGTTCAGTCAGAGTTATGATGTCAATTTTCGTATAACAGGGCTTAGTGTTTCCGTTAGAAGGCAAAAATAACAGTTGATTAAAACAGCTATACAATTGTTAAATAGATATATCAAGGAAAAGAATTACCTATGCTTAGAAATGGATCAATTCCGATAGCAATTTTAACTTTAGAAGGATCGCTAATGTATTTTGATTTTACTAAGTTTCTTCATAGATATCGCGTAGTACCTCACAAGTGTATTTTTTTTTAAATCGTTATTTGTTTCAAGTATTTTTAAGAATAAACCTATTTTGTGAGAGAATCTCAATGAGAAAACCATAAATGTTTATAAATAAATAACAATTTTGTTGTTGGTTAGTGTTGTTTTGGGTTCCTATCCCATTCTTAACACCGTCTTAACAACAAACCTTTCATGGGATAATTCTCATGGGAAACTTACCTATATTACAAAATATACGACGTTATTAAAACAGTTCAAGTTTAAAACACGATGGATAACCTGTGTATTGATTATGTCAGATAAAAAACAAAAAAACGGTTTCTGAGAAAAATGCTAACGTACTTACAACACCGCTTTTACACTTCAGGTACAGGACTTGCCATAAGGGTATATTAATGGCCTTTCCTTATTTTCTACACCACAACATCACTCTTGGTTGTATCAGAGAGTTGATCATCAGAGTATTTGTCGTAATGTAACCTGAACTCTAGCATCCTGACTTTTAAGAGTTCTCTGTGATAAAGGTATACGGTTACATATTTCGTATCGTATTATGAAGATACTAGCGACCCGCCCACGCTTCGAAATGGTGTAATTTGGCGCGACTTGTTCCCGACATGTTGAATTTTAGCCAACTTTAAAAAACTTTTCTGTATGTTCTTTATTTACAAATTATTAATGAAAAAAGTACCTAAAAGTTGGCCAAACATCCGCTAAGTCGTTTAGGAGGAGTTAGCGGACAAACATACAGACAGAATTAGAGACTTGGATTTATACTACGTAATGTAATGATTGTAGGTTCTTCAGCCCTCTCTCCCCTTTATAAGAATCCCGGATATGCCCTTGGAGACAGGTAGTAGAGAAACAAGTTGCATAAAGGGCTATGAACTTGGAACCTGCTATCAACTATGTCTAGATTCTAGACATACGTAAATACTTTATACCGTTTAAAAGTTTATATAAAGTTTGAAAGAGAAAACTGAGAGTTTTACTTTACACTTAAGTAGTAACATTGCAGTATTATTAACTTAGTGTTTTTCACATTTTGACTGACTGTAGAGTTTGTGAGGTAAGCCGTGTAGAGTAGTAAGCTTGACTGTACATCCTACTAATATTATAAACGTGAAAATTGGATATATGGATGTTTGTTACTCTTTCTCGTAAAAACTACTGGACGGATTTGGATGAAACTTTACAGTTGTATAGCATAGCTTTTACATCAGAATAATACATAGGGTACTTTTATCGCGGGAAAACTAGTGAGATCTAATTGCGAGCCTAGTGTCTTGTCTTGGTTTATTTTCATTAAAATGTTTTTATTTGTACAGTACTAACTCCAAGCAACTTTATTTATTTACTTGTTCCTATAAATTTCATTTTCATTTCGCGAGCACGAATTTTGTGTAAATCAATTTCTAATTGTTGTAGGTTTGTACCTTAAATCCTCACAATTACATCACTAGAATTACATGACATTTTCATATTAATTTATTCCATGAAATAAATCAACACATTCAACGACCAGTTAAAATTGGCAATATTATTAACTATTATTAAAATTAATTTCCGCTGTTCCCGGATGTATTTTTTAATAGATTCGTTTCATACATTACCAAGTTAGAGTAATTAAACTACTGTAATAACCAAAGTTGTTTAGGAAGTCAAATCATCAGTTTAAATTGAGTTTGACCAATTTATATTAATAGATTTCACCTTAAAACGCAATTAATAAAAAAACTTATCGCTGGGTAATGAAACAAAAAATAAGTACAAACTAAAAAAAACCGGCCAAGTGCGAGTCGGACTCGCGCACGAAGGGTTCCGTACTATCATTTTCTACCTGTTTATTAAGATCGAGTAAATATTGCTAAAAAATGACGTTTGTTTAATGGGAGCCCCCTTCAATATTTACTTTATTGTTATTTAATTATTTATTTTGGAAGGTAATATACAAGTAAATATTCTGTGAAAATTTGAAGCTTCTACCTGTTACCGTTTTTAGTATTGAGCAATAAAATTCGAAAAAAACACGTGTATTGTATGGGGTAAATAATATATATTTTTTAAATTTTTTGTATTTGTTGTTATAGCGGTAACGAAAATACATAATTTGTAAAAAATTCAGCTTACTAGCTATCACGGTTTATGAGATACAGCCTGGAGACAGACAGACAGACAGACGGCGGAGGTCCCGTTTTACCCTTTGGGTACAGAATCCTAAAAAACGATCAGATAATAGAAGTTTCCACGGTGCGCGCTTTGGTAAAAAATGTCCTATTTAGTTTTTCCAAATAGTTTAGCTTTAAGCAGCTAAATTTTACAAGCACTGTATTGATATCTGAGTAATTAAAACAGTGCGTAGTTTACCGCACCGTGGGTGGGTCCGCTACTTAAGAAACATTAATACTTCAAGCCCAAGACAGTACATACCCGGGTGTGCGTCGTGGGACTTGCGCCGGAGTTGACGCTTCAATGACCACGAGGAATGACAGCTTGTGACGTCACGGGAAGCAAGGCGTATGGGAGTGGTAGAGCAGTTAGAATAAGTTGCATGAAATAAATACTGCCGGCCCTATCTTATTCAGACACGTATTAAATGATATTGGTAAAGTGTGTTTTGTTTTCGTCTTTTATAAAAACTGCGACATAAGAACGACAGAGGCGAAATAAGTAGTGTAAAATTAACTTACTTCGAAGAATAAAAGTTTATTTGTAATTAGAAAACATCAGCATTCTCTAAAAATTATTCGTATACCAACTTCAAGTTTTTTATAATAAAATTATAATAGATATGATGTACTCGTAGTTGACTCTAAATATCGTTGATTTATTTGAACTGCGAATTGAATGTACCTACCTAAAAATTGTAGCATTGGTTTTCAAAATGTACCTACTAAGTATTTTTGTAGCTTTAACGTCATTAGATTCCCGTTAAAAATGGTTATACCGAAGCAGTTAGCACAAAGTTAAATTACTAACTCACACTTGACCCTCTTACTGAATATTTCCAAATATAGCATTAAATACTCTAATTATCTTGGCCGTGAAACGAAGTGTGAAAGAAAACAGACGTAGGAAGGAACTCATTAGAATAATGATGGATTAAACTATCGATAGGTATCGATATAAGTGGGCGAATATCGATTAATATTGTAATTGCGAAGTGGTAATATAACGAACGGTATCAAATATTTATCATATTATTCGTTTAAAATAGCTCAGAATAGCTGTTACAGATAAAAAAACAGCTGTTATCCAGGTTTCAACTGTATAGACTTTGACTGCTTAACATAGGTTTTTGTCGACAGATAAAGAATATTTTATGATGTCAAAGACTTTTTTTTACCTCTTTCGGTAAGTACCTATTTGTTTTTCAATAATACATCTTCGAAATTATTTAAAGTTTGAAAACATCGACAAACACGAACGTCTCTAATCTAAGCCCCTAATGTCTTATTATTTTAAGATACAGTTTGATGGAAGCCATGTTTGGTAAAAGAGGGGTGTTTTTTTGGGCTTTTGAGGTTGTTGTTTTAAGGGGTGACGCAGCGGTTAAGAATAAACCGTATATTATTAAACTAACCTAATATATTGGTTTTGGTTTACCAGAGCCTAATCTGGACTTTCTTGACGAAATCAGACTTAAAAACAAACGTAGATTTCAAGCAATCTTTGAATAAAAAATATATTTTTTAGTTACTACTTTCTCAGTGGTTTAACTCTGACATTAACATTAATTCAGTAAGTAAAAATAAATCGGCTTTAACTTTTGCAGTCAAACTTAATTGTATAAAGGAAAACTATGTACAAAATCACGCAAATCCCTTTATAATTAAAAAGTTAACCAATACTAAGATATTACTTGAAAGCTAAAATATCAAACTTTTATTTGTTGTTAAACATAACGACAGGTTATTACCAATTTGATGCACTCTGCTGATAAAACCTCTCGATTCCCAGAAGTCGTGAATGGTTTATACACACAGTATAGTTCAAGGTTTCCTGGTTTATTAGTATACAACTTGCGAAGAGTTGAGGTCACGGGAAATATGGATGCAAGTGGGTTGCATCGTATGATGTGTTGGTGGAAAGAAGTGAATGATAGTGGTAAAGATAGATTTGATAACGTGAATCTTTGGAGATTAAAAAACGTAAGTCTCTGGATATTTTTTTTTGTTGACTAAACGATTTTAGTAATACATGGGAAGAACTTTTTAGATCAAATTCTGAGCTTAAATTATTGTGTTTATTTTTTTCAAATTAGTTCGTTTTTAGTGTTGCACGTGTGTGCATTGATAGCATATTTTCTCCGTAAAAAGAACTCAGACAGATTTCTAAGAAACGATTAATTTCAATTTGTTCTTTTTAATTACATGGTACAACAAAATTAAAGAATTAATGTCAAAATCGTGCGTGAACTAGCCATGTAGATGAGTCAAAAACTTAACGCTTTTTATCAAACCTCTAAAATCATTAAAGCTTCCATCACTAATATCATTGTAGGATGGTACGGGTACCTATTGATATCTATAATATCTATTTAATTGAAATTAGGTTTTATAATTTGAAGCGTCCGATTCTTAAAAAAAAGGTTTTTTTTGAGAATAATACATATTTAAACATTTTAAAGTATATGTAAAAACATGAATTTGTATTACAAAGATCTTATTATTTTTTTCGTTCTGTAATCATACAATCGTAGAATCGATTGATCAATAAGCAAATCGCTGTCCACAGCTTGACGAAAGCTTTCCTCAAAAAATCCAACAGCGGTTAGTTTAAAGTTTTTACATTACCAAAATTAACTAACACATTATTAAGTAAGAACAACCTTGAGCATCCATGGAGCTAGAACATTATTAAGTAAATCATTCGTTATCTGAAGCTTTGATCCATTTTTAATGGTGGGGTCTAAGAGAGCTCTTGCATAGTTATGAGCGCCTGGTACTTCGAGTTTGTACATTGATGAGCTTTTCGTGATTGTTATTTATTAATGTTAACAAACTCTAATTAAAATTAACCTTTAGAGCTTAGCTGAGTATTTTTATTATGTTTTAGAAATGGAGTTGAAATAAATAAGGCTGTGTACCGCACTAACTGTGAGAACACTGAGAACCTTCAGGAAGCTCGTAAAGCCTTGTTATAGGCTTTTATAATTAATATTATCCCACTACTGATTATAGGCCAGAGGTACTTAATAATTTTATTTTAACAAATTTTGTAAACATCTTTCTTTTTCAATAGTTTTTTACGTTCCATATCTTATTCATATTAATATAATCTGGCATTAGGGTGGCATTAGCATATTGCTTGCTAGAAATTATATTTAAGTTCATATCGCTTGTTTAAAAATAAAATTCTTTATTAATTAACTAATTTAATTAATTACAGCCACACATAGCAATGAAAAAAACCTACGACATTCAGACACATTTAGTTGTTAAATAATATTTTTCGCCCACTTCACCTTAAAACGCTTTAACTATTTGACCTTTTCAAGTTAACCGTAGGAGTTGACTATTCATCTGCAGTTAAATGAATAGGTTAAATTAATAGTTTGAAGGAGGACAAGACAATATTAATTAAATAGATACAATAAAGAAACACTCAATACATGACTAAATTCGTACATAGGCATCGTTATTGGTTTAGCTTTACTGTTGTCTTTATATTCATGGTGATTCAAAAGTGTATTACCCAAATTATACTTATATGCTCAAAACATTCGGGAAAAACACTAATTTAAAATATTACAATATACAAGGAAAGAAAATATTTTTTTGACAATTTGATATATTTTGCGTATACAAAAAATACTATTAAAAAATTATAATTAACCCGTTTGAAGCTTTGGTCACAAGTTTTTCAGAAACAAATAAGACTGTAAACTCTCGTAAGTCAAACAAGAAAATAGGTGCCTAAATATATTTTCTAGTCTACTTGCTTTCAACATTATCTCAAATTCTTAAATACCTATAACAAATACATTTACTCGTATTTAATCACGTTTGAATATAAAGCTACTACAGTCCGGGTGCATTTACCGTGACGACCGATCGATCTACCGTGACACAATAGAAGGTCATACGCATGTCTTGACACAACATACCCATACACAAATGTTAGTTTTAAAAGGTTTTTATAAAATGTTAATAGTACTGTCAGACTTATATAGGGTTAGACTTAGTTCTTAAACGAGATCTTCTGCTTTAAAAGTTAATCTAAATATATTGTGATTAATATTTTATTTGTACTCAATTCTAGTATTCGAGTTTAAGGTACCTACAATCTTTACAACGCCAATAAGCATGTATTATATCAATCCCTATTATTAAAGAGATTATAATTTTAGTGACACCTAATGCTAGGTATTACCTTTTATACTTTTCGACGGGTCCCAAGAACAAAATCGTATACTAATATACAACAAAATTAGTTTTATTATTTATATGTATTTGGCGTCATATTAGCTATATAAATATGTTTAAATTTTTTTTATAAAACTTATACTTTAGTAGATACCCAAGCGAACATCATCCTATTTGAATTTTATTTCAAAGAACAATACAGTATGAACATGTACAAGCTTGTTCCTCTGAGTTCGCAACTCGCGCGCAGCAGTGTATCGTCAGACGCGGGTTTGTTCTCGGGGCGGGGTCTTTTTTGACAGGGCGCGACTATTTCTCTAACAATTCCAATTGATGTTAATCAAAAGTTAAGATTTATTGTTCATTGCATATTATAAAATGACGGCCTTATCAACGAACCGAAGTATTTTTAATTTAGCACTTAGTTAACCCAGAAAAAAAAACACCTTCGTTCAACTCTAAGTGAGAAAACAGACGAAGAAAACTTAAATTTAGATGAGTACTGATAAAAACATTCACATTAAATAATTACATACTCGTTAAAATATTTTTGTACAACTCAATACATTATTTACTTGGAAAGTACCAACAACTGTAAATTACTGTCGTTTGTGATTATTAGATGTTTTTCCTTAGAAAATCTTAAATAATCATAAAACATTTTTTTTATTTTTATTTTGAAGTTAAATATAATTAAGTTATTTTAAATATGAATTCCAACTAAGATACTCAATATTTTATTTTAAGAACAATATTTTCACATACGTCTATCTTCTCCTTAAATGCATTCAAAATTTACTATCGCTTGCGCCGATCCGACATTGTACTATGGAAAACTTATTGAAAAAAAATGACGCATGTAATTATAAGTTTTTGTTCTTTGGCATTAATTTTATTATACGATTTTGTTCTACTATTAACTTAATAAATATAAAACTTTTTTTAACAAAAGTCACATCGATGATTTCCTTATAAGTATGGTATTTTGTTTTTTGAATATTTAATTATTAATTTTTATTGGTTCATGACAGAACCCGAAGATTCTTATAACGCTGCCTTGAACTCCCAAGTATCGCTTTAGGCTTAAATATTAGAAAAAATGTGTGATGATAGTATCGAAATATCACAGCATCAAACACAGTAGTAACATATAACAGTACTTCTCCTCTTTGCCTATTCCTTTACTTCATCAACTCACAAATTATGATGTTACTAGTGGCCGCCCGCGGCTCCGTTCGCGTGGAAGTCGGTTTCCCGTGGGAATGAGATGTTTTCCCGCGGTAAAAAGTACCCTATGGTTTATTCTGATGTATAACCTATATTATTGTAAACTTTCATCCAAATCCGTCCAGTGGTTTTTACGTGAAAGAGTAACAAACATCCATCCATCCATCCATCCATACTTACAAACATTCACGTATATGAAATTAGTAGGATTACACCTTTATTATATCCTATTTTTACACCCTCCAGTTTTGATAACTCACCAGCAAATCACTTGGAAGAATTTAAAGGAACTCTAGCTTCCACTCCATCCCTTCTCATATGGTTTTAGCTATGCCTATGCCTTCTCTACTAAATACACTCAAAGAAAACTAATGATCTTTGTCCCATCCATTGTTCATGTCTAGATCATAAAGTCCTAGGTAATAACACCAACTCGGAAAAAAATACTTACTAGGAAATGTTAAGTGTTAGATAATAAGTCTGACGTAAAGGGATGAAAACTGAAAATTTGGATAAGAGCTGCTTCAAAAATAAGAAAACTTAGTGATGATGAAGTTATTGGAATGTTTGACGAAGTTTTGCAAGCTTGGGAGTCGAGAATAGCAGTGGAGTAATACTGCAAAATATGTTCAAAACATGAATGTGAAATATGCGGTGCTCATCGCAGTATCTCTAAGCTCACCAATGATCAAATACAGAACTTTGAGAGCCATGTAAAAAAAGCCAAGAAAATTGCACGGGGTTTGAAACAAAAACTTGAACATGAGGCAATAGAATTCAATGAATCTAATGCTACCGCAGTATCTGACTTTTAATAAGTTTTGACTTGACTATAACGAAAGTAAAATATAAAAAATTTGTAAGCATGTGTGATATTGGTGTAATAAGGTTCATTTACCTAATGGTTTATATTTTAAAGTCTCACTCTATGATTCAGAAGATAATCATCATGAAGGAGACAATGTTGGTGTGAACTAATAGGAACTGGTTAATAATGTTACTCAAAAATGTAAAGTAGTTTTGCGATGAGAAATATACTTTTTAATTAATTAAAACACAGGTTATGATTGACCTTTTGAACATCATAAAAAAAGATTAAAAATCCGTGATGATTATTATAATATATAGTAATACCACAACAAGAAAGTATATTATTAAGTTGCTAGTTTTATTTTGTTTTATGTTTATGACAATATAAACAAAAATAAAAGTTTTTAATAGATTTTTTGACATTCAATTACTACATAATTTAAAGGCAAAGCCAACATACGATGTAATTATATGTAACAATTACGAAGTAAAACATCGCAAAAATACTTAAGACATCTGCAGTTTCATCAAACAAAGTCGTATGTGCAGTTAGTGCTTAGTTCATTCCATAAAACAAAATCAGATTTTATTATAGGAACCGAGTTTTACAGAAATAATCTTTATTACTAAATATAAGAACGTGAAAATAATGTAATTTAATAAAACAAATCACCTTTGAATAAATTCCATACTCAAATATTTTTTGTAACGGAGTAACTGACATTTTACTTTGCTCGCAACAAAAAAGCTGCGTACTGAAAACTGAACATTCGGTAGATACGACTTTGTTCTTGGGACCCGTCGTTTTGTTCTTTGCTTCTCAAAAGAAAAACATCAAGACACTACATAATTTTTAAAATGAAACAAAAATTTACGATAGTATTTGAAAAGTATTCCAAAACTTCGATTAATAAAATCTAGTGATACGCGTAAAAATCCGTTTAAAAATAGTAATGTTCTTGTAAATATTCAAATTAAACCACTTATTTTCAAAAAATCTATACTTTTCTCATCCTCCACTCGCTACCATATTCATTCTTTCTCGTCACAAAACCTCTAATTTGAACTCATGTCATCTCGTGAAAGTGTTTACTGGGACTGAGAAAACAGTTGAAGATACTGCATGAACGACAAGTGACCGTCTGTCGCGGCTGAAACGTTATATTAATGTGAGTGTGGGCTGAAATAATATGAGTGTTGTATGAAAAAATGGGTTGAAGATACAAAAAAAAATGTTTTAACAAGTTAGTTTATGTCCTCTAGTTGAGGTATTTAAGGTTGTCCTTACCCCCATGGCGTTTGTGTTACCATAAAAAAAAGTTTGAAAATTATATTTTTTAAAGGTAGTGTTTCGTTAAAATACTGTTTTACCTTTTGCATTTGGTGGTCCTTTACGCCATAGATACCATATAACACTAAAGTTTATTCGTTTAACAAAAAACTTGTCTTTTCCTAGGAAATAAAATATGCTATAAAGGATATGTCGATGCCTAAGTGGTTAGGGTATAAGGTTTTTTGTTAAAATATTGCACTGTATTTCATATTGACACCTTCTTTATACATTGTTATTCCTATTTCTTGAATATCTAGTCCATTATAACCACTTTTATATAATTACTGTTTTTAAGGTGTGTTTCTGGTTATAAGTGTCCATATAAATCATGTTATATTATACAACCAGGCAGAAAGTTATATAAAGTTTAATTATTAATCTATAATTATCACCTTAGTTAAACGAATGGCTAAACCTGTAGTTTTATACTTTTTCTTTTAAACGTCCGTTCTAATAATTTTAACGTTGGAACACCCAATTAAATATTTAAAAACAGAACAACCATTTCTCCATAAGATACAAAAGCTTTTACCTTCTATCTCGATACTCGGTAATAACAACTTACTTTACAATAATCATCCGTTACATTGTTAGCTAGACTTCCCACGAGATAATGTTTTGCATATCAACGCGGCAATGTATCTTGAAAATTTAATTCCAGCGATAACATCGTGAATTGTGCGTGAAACGTTGATTTATTCATGTCATGGGTATGATAAAAAAGGTGCAAGAAACTATTTTCCGCATATGATTTTGCTTATGTTTAACCTATAGACGTTCGACATTCGCACGGGTAAGAAACAAGAAAAGTTTTATTTTAGGTTTCGATTTTATTTCGGTACGTTTTTTTTCATTCTGTCACAAAAGCAATGACTTAACCATTTTTACTTCTACAAAGAAAAGAGTGCCAGAGGAACAACGAAATAAACGCGGAAATATAAAAGATAAATTATTCCTTTTCGCAATTATTTTTATAATCCATACACTTGACGAATGGAAACTGTATACCAAAGACGTAATTAATACGATCATATCTAGTCATCTATCAGTATTGACTCAGTAATGACTAAGAGAACATAAACCTATGTCCTTTACTACGTATTTGGTACAGCTGCTTCGAATGTTTATACAAGATTTTGTAGACTTATGCCTGTTTGTTTTTAAGGCAATATCTTTTAAACAAACCTACACTGTCACCCTTTTTTCTATCATTAGCTAAATTAATGTTTAAAGTTTTCTTTTTTTATGGTTAAACCAAGTCAACCGCTTCTCATGTTGACAACATTACCACTGAAAATCTGTGGGCAAAACCTTTTTTATCTAACATTCTTAGCTTTATCAATCGTTTGATATTATGAAAAAATATATTATAAACCTGGAAATAAATAGGAACTTTAAAACTGGTAGGTTAGTTTTATTTCCAGAACAGTAGTAAGTATTTTGGCCGACTTAAAACACTAGTTAAACTGAATATCACCCAGGCACCTAACCATAGACCGATCCAACTGGTTATTGGAATACCGTTGTAACCACACATCAAGGGATTATAAACCGTATGTTACGTGATTATACGGTAGCATATCCTTTGTAATATTTGCGACCTAGTAAATATAGCTTAGGAATGGTCTAATAACCAAACTAAGTTATGGTTGTGTTGCCAATTGCAATAAAAATAGTTGCGGAAAATTACTTTCAACTAAATAGGGGAAATATTGCTAAGTTAGACTTATATATTAGAATACAACTTGTCTTATTGTATATTTAAGCCGATTTTAAAGCTGAAACACTACTCTTAAAACAAAACTTAAGTTATCGCTAAAATACAGGACGTTAAACGACTGCTTTCGAAAATGAAAACTGGGCATTACTCGTTTCAAACTCCATATAAGCTATCGAATATCCGCAATATTTCAAATTAAATTAGTGTTTTTGTTTTATTTGCAATGTAAACAATCGCTCCTGAACCAGTAGCTGATGTGTGAGCGATGAACTCAAGCGGCGAATATCACTTTTAAGTCATTAATTACTTTTTTAAAATGGGTTTTCTGGGTATACTGTTAGTGTACCCACTTAACACTTTCATTCACTGTCTCATTCATTCTAAGATCCATTCATTCAAAACACTGCATATTGAATTTTAAGCCACTCAGGATAATTTTCTTAAGTGCGTACTTAAAACTTTCTATCTGCATTTTACCACCCACACGGCGTTTTAAAGGATACTTAAGATAAAACACTTAAGTATATTAAATAGTTAAAAATATTAAATTAGCTCTTATCTCACAAAAGTTGTGGACAATCCTACTGATATTATAAACGTGAAAGTTTGTGAGTATGTATGGATGGATGTTTGTTACTCCTTCACGTAAAAACTACCGAACGGATTTTTTTCCCTGTAATATAGGGAAAACTACTCATTCCCACGGGTAACCGACTTCCACGCGAACGGAATCGCGGGCGGCCACTAGTCTCTTACTATTAAAAAATGATGGTAAAAAATATTTTTAAATTAAAAAGGTTTTGATTTTAATGAAATTAGGTTTCCCTATCGTGAAAATTTATGTAAAATGTATTATTACTTTTTATTCAAATAAAATTATTTAGCTATTGGTTGTGACGTATAAAAGTGAAAATGATTCAAAACGTGTTTGACTCATAAAATATTTTCTTGAATAAGTTATCAACAAAATAATTTTAATAAATATATTTTGATCGGCCCGAATGAAGAAAAATCTGTGAATTTTTTGAAAACTTGAAATTTTAAACTTATAATAAGTATTCTCTTGTTAAAAAAACATGTTGGAAATGTGTATTTCACTCATAATATATTTTTCCACTTTTATTTAATTAAAGGCTATCTTTTTTAAGATTGATAGGGACAAACTACTTAGTAAGTAGGATCTATGTAAACAAAGCGTAATCGGTTAAATTGAGTTTAGTTTTAACTATTTATTTAATTACTTGTGGCCGCCCGCGACTCCGGTGGATGTCAGTTTCTCGTGGTAATGAGAAGTTTTCCCGCGGTAAAAAGTACTCTATATGTTATTCTAATGTATAACCTATATTACTGTAAAGTTTCATTTAAATCCGTCCATTAGTTTATACGTGAAAGAGTAACAAACATCCATACATCCACACATCCTTTCAGGTTTATACCTGATATTAGTAGGATTTACCGACCCATATGTTTTCGACGATTTACCCTCAAGGCCCTAAAGCTATTGTTATTTACCTACTTTACGCAAATATTGTCTGTATTGTAGGTAATTTATAAAAGTTATTATGAAGTCGTCATAACTTGATCGTTTAATAACAACTGCGTAAGAAGGTTGTTTATTTTAAGGCTGTGTATATTGGGGTAGCTTTACTTTCAAGTTTTTAGCTAGTTCAGAAAAGTGTTTGCGTATCTATCCATAAAAGAATATAAAAGTTAAGCATTTTCATTAATTAAGTATATTTTTAAATAAACAATGCGCCAGTAGATTACTTTGCCTATAAAGAAAGAAGTTTTATATGTACCCTCAAAACATAAATTCCCTCCTGTTATTTATAAGCAAAAACGAGTTTTAGAAGAATAGTAAGTTCCCAGGTAAAGATCAGACTTCACGGAACGTCTAGAGATGCCTACAGTTACACAAAACCGGATTTGACCTCCTATTTGAACATGTTTTATGCTTTTCAACGAAATTCTTACTACTTTTATGAGAGGTTTTATTCTTATTTTAATTTTTCTTCAGTTATGTTTAAAAAATGAACGAAAAGAAAATTAGGTGTTAGATTGTAATGTTTGTACCAAGCAAAGTTTAAAAACAAAATACTTGCTTACCTTTAATAATTAAAAAAACTCCCACAAAAAAATCCTTTGCTGACACAAGCCACAGTAATCCAAAGATTCTCACAATTAAAAAAAACAAATCCCGCGCGGACGTATTGACGTTCAACTTTTTAATTAATTGCAAATGGCCGCCGCATGTATTGAAACGTCATTCGCGTTCCAAGTTCAAATGGTCACTGAATTAAGAACTCGGCGGTCTTCTTGCGGCGAAGCGAAGATTTCAAGGAGTGCAATGCTTTGTAATGCAATTTGAACTTTAAATACTGAGGAAGAGAGATGATAATAGAATGTGATGTGGTATGTTGTATTATATGTGTAGTGTTATATAGGCATATTATTATGATAGTCAATTGTAACGGTAGACATAGTTGCAATGCTAGTTATTTTATTATCAGGTTTAATTCTTATCAATACTTTTAAACAGTGCCTATTCTTTTTTTCTAAAATGACACGTTTGAAAATCGTCTATCAAATTCTTAAATTAAAATTAATTGTATAAAATGCGTATTTAAATTATTAACTTAAAGGAACTGAGTAAAGTCAAGTTATTAACCAAGGTCCTAAGTGAATGGTAAAGTCGACTAAAAAAACGGTTTATTGTTTAATGTTTGACATTCTATTATTGAGGTAGGTACCTCGTCTAATAAACCTACCTAACGAATGTAAAATAAGATTTAAAAAAAACTAACAAAATAAGATGCAAAAGCTTAGCTAGAAGTCTTATATTTTTTAAACTTCTTATTTTTAATGGTAATTTCTATATGCTATATATCTTATTAAAAGTTGTTTTATTGTCTTTTTTTGGGTATATTTATCTTCTACAATCGTATCTTCTTTTTATCTTTTTTGTAGGCACAAAAACGAAGTGTACCTAACATAAAATTCAGTTTTAGATAAAGCTAAAAATATTCTTACAATAAACTAAGCCAACTTAAAAACCATTCCATATTAATACTGAAACAAAAACAACATATCTCATTACTTTCACAATATCGTCTAGTAATTATAGAAATGCCTAGAGGGTACCTAACCGCGATCTTACCAAGGCGGTATATCTAGTTTAACCGTATGATTAACGCCTTTACTAAACTACTGTTTGAAGTTATTAAAGTAAGCAAAAAGTGTATGGCACTCGTATCGTAGCGGTAAAGATTCCACTACTATTGGTACGCTTTCGAACGAGTTCAAGATAAACTATTTCGAATATACTCGTATGTGCAGGCTTCTTATATGTACGAAGGAAGGAAGTCTAAATTAACGAATACGTCTTTAAAAAGAAAACAACAGGAACATTTTTCGGACCGTCTAATGTTGGATCCACACCACCCGGCGGCTTGGGCCGACGGCCGTGCCGCCGGCCTGGCCGCCGGCTATGTCCGCGGCATCCGCAACAAAGCCGGCGGCTATTTTGCCGCGCGTTCCCGCCGGCAGCGCAAGATAGCTCAGATAACAGTTATAATGATCAAAGTCTTCAAGACTCTTAAGTAACTGAATTAGGGCGACATCTTCACACTTTTGCCATAATAAAACGTTTAAAATTTGAGTTTTCTTTTGCTTATTTTTTTTTAAAAGAGGCACTGTTTTTTACTTTTATTGAGTAGCTCTTGGCGCATTCTGAAAACGTTACACCTATTTCGAAGACTCGGTCTCATCCAAAATTTTTCATTGAATTTTTTTTTCAAAAATTGCGGCGGCATTTGCGATTTACTTGTCCATATTAGCGTTCACACCTCTGAGAGTATCGGTTCAAAGCTGCGCTTGCCGGCGGCTGCCGGTGGCTTTTGCTGGCGGCATTTTTGGAGGCTTTGCTCGCGGTAAGCCGCCGGCAGTGCCGCCGGGCTATGTGGATCCACCATAAGACAGACAATAAATCACTTCTTCAAATATTTAAAGAGGCTTAGTTACATACCTTAATAAGTCACATTTTAATACTTTACCTATGCAAACGTGAAAAAAAACGAATAACTAACTATATTAAAAACTCAAGGAAGGCGAGCCCGACTCGTAATTAGGGGTGTTTTTTAAATAATATTATAATCACAAAATGCAGGAAACGTAACTTTGTAAAATAAGCTTAGGTAAGAAAGCTGGGTTCTAATAGCTGATAAAATTTAATTAAAATCAGTGCAGTCGCATATTTAAACCTACTGATTTTTAAAAAGTTAATGACTTTTAATATAATAAATAAATCGTATAGTTTACAATCAAATCCTGCAAAAGCAGTAAAAAACAAAAATAAATGTGACGTGGTTAACATTTATTTACTTAATTATGCTTGACCTTCGATATTTAATATGTATTTCCGCGTAATAAAATACTTGAACATTTCATATTTCTTATTTAACAAAAAACTTTGCCTACATTTAAAAATTAATACGGCCGGACCTGAACCTTGCAATTTGAATAATAATAAAAAAACTTTTTATGCCATAAAACTAAATTCGAATCGAATTAATTTAGAGAACAAATGGTTAGTGCCACTAGTACAGTAGATGTGAAAATGTGGAGATTTATAATGACGAGAGAAAAAGATAACCGGTATTCGAAACCATATGTGTTTATAGTTAACTTTTACATGTCAGTTAACTTTCACACCGCAAATAACTGCGATATAAGGTTTGAACCGAATGTGGTGTTACTTGTATTCTTAACTGATTTATGGATTTATGAAAACATTACGCACCATTTACTTACTAAATTTATATTTTCAGTAGCAGAGTTGGATTTATTTTGTATTTTTTTGAAACTTTGAACCACAAAACAGCATTCAGTAATTGGTTTAACATCGTGTTAACCAAGAGGTTACATCGCGTTAACACGTTTCTAATTCCCCTTAAACTTTTCTTTCATTATAAACATATTAAGAACCGGAAGTTTTTATTTCTAAGCTAATATCAAACATGTGTGTCATCAAAACACCGTTATATCACGAAGTTATATCATTTCAATCAACAATTTCATCAATACTTATAATATAATTTGTCAAGTCATTCGAAGAAAGCAGTTATTTTTACAAGGTAATTTATTTCGTGTAAAAATTCGACTAGGAACGCTCACTTGAAGATGAAGATATTATGATTTGTTCTGCTACTTTTTAATTTAAAGAAAATAGCGTTTTTTTATTGTGTTTTGTATTTGCTTGAATAATTTTTGATTAAGTATATAAACTGATGTTAGAGAATATTATTCTGCATCAAATCAAATAGTTAAGACAACAATTTGTTAAATATAGATTTTTTGTAGTGAAGAGTAAGTACTTTAGGTATTGTTATATTTGTCCTTTTCTGTGTCAAATTTTACATCACTCAAAGTACCAATATTTTTCACTTCCACCAAAAATTGGCCTTACCTTTGGACCACAACTTTTACTATTGCATAATGTTCTTTCTCATAACCTTTCGACCACCTAAGAATATTGTCACGTAGAGTACGTTGCTATACAATGACCTCACTCAAATTTCACTCAATCATTCTGTGATGGCGAGAAGAAAATTGCGGAGTTTCTGTCAACTAATGACACTTTTTTCAGGTAGGTTGATCAAGATTACTATAATATACTTATATCTCCAAAGGGTCAATTACAAATAGAGGAATATCGTTGAAGATAAAGAATAACTAAAAGCTCGCAATAAGTTCTTAAGAAACTAAAATCCCATTAGCCGGGGATTGATTCGGAAACGATATTAATAACAGCCTATTGTGGGGCATATCCGCTTGTTAAAATATTGGTTAAGAAAATTATCTAACTCAGCAGTTCTGAACTCTTATTTGTAACATACAACATAACATACCCAAACAGTTTGCATAGACCATATTTTTGTTACATGTTTTCAATCACTGTACATATAAAATGCATTGAATGTATTGTTAAATATATCTATTGGATACATACCTAGTTACATGTAACTCGACCCTTTAATGGCGATGTGTAGACGTCAATCAAATAGACCGGAATGACTTCAATCTATCAATCAGTCTTGAGGAAATAATTGATATGGACTGAATGATACAAACTGATGATGCTTGATTAATTTGCCCCTGATTATTAAAGATGTGAAAGCTTCTATGATATTTATAAAAGAATGATCTTTTAAAGTAAAAGAATAGTTAAAAATAGATTGTTGATATCGAATCAAAGTGTGTAATGAAAGTTGCAAGCAAATGTTTGTAGGCACAACTTTGCTATAGAAAAAAGGTAGGCGTTGAGAATATAGACGTGAAATGCTAAGGCGTAAGGCGTTTGTACTTATTTACTTAAATAATAATAATATTCGAAGGAATTTCTAAATAAAATATAACTACTTTTTTACATGTCTTGTTTAATTAACAATCCTCAGTCTCAATAAAAATGCAAAAACGTTATTTTAGTAAATGAAACTTTCATATGATTTGAAATAGGTATAGGGTCAAAAAATCAATCCAGCTTATCCCAAAATTTACCAAAGAAAATTCATTTCCCCATTTTAAGCCTAGCAGAAATCGGTAACTACTAAATCACTAAATCTGAATAAACGTTTCTTACTTTAACATTTTTAACATCCAAGGCACCAAAACAATCACCAACTTATTTAGCTATACTCTACGCCATAAATCACCAAAGAAAAAAACTTAATTGATAGACGCATAGTTTCGTGTTGGACCGGCAAACAGAGCGTTGCGCGAGTTGTGAAATATCAACGTAGCTGGTCGCCTTGACTGCAAGTGTGTATGGTATGGGTTAGTACCGGCCGTTGTAGCCATGCG